>OX155893.1:57800872-59000872 GCA_944588485.1 Phosphuga atrata
CTTTCCAGGGGAAAGTGGGAGGAAAATGTGTTTCGTTATATTACGTCTTTTATATTGTAACTAACCCTTTTCTCAAAAAAAGTCTTGTCTATCTAGTCTTGCCTGTCAAGTCTTGTCTGTTTGGTCTTGTTTGTCTAGTCTTGTCTATCTAGCCTTGTCTCTCAAGTCTTGTCTGTCTGGTCTTGTCTGTCTAGTCTTGTCTGTCTAGTCTTGTCTGTCTAGTCTTGTCTGTCTAGTCTTGTCTGTCTAGTCTTGTCTGTCTAGTCTTGTCTGTCTAGTCTTGTCTGTCTAGTCTTGTCTCTCTAGTCTTGTCTGTCTAGTCTTGTCTGTCTAGTCTTGTCTGTCTAGTCTTGTCTGTCTAGTCTTGTCTGTCTAGTCTTGTCTGTCTAGTCTTGTCTGTCTAGTCTTGTCTGTCTAGTCTTGTCTGTCTAGTCTTGTCTGTCTAGTCTTGTCTGTCTAGTCTTGTCTGTCTAGTCTTGTCTGTCTAGTCTTGTCTGTCTAGTCTTGTCTGTCTAGTCTTGTCTGTCTAGTCTTGTCTGTCTAGTCTTGTCTGTCTAGTCTTGTCTGTCTAGTCTTGTCTGTCTAGTCTTGTCTGTCTAGTCTTGTCTGTCTAGTCTTGTCTGTCTAGTCTTGTCTGTCTAGTCTTGTCTGTCTAGTCTTGTCTGTCTAGTCTTGTCTGTCTAGTCTTGTCTGTCTAGTCTTGTCTGTCTAGTCTTGTCTGTCTAGTCTTGTCTGTCTAGTCTTGTCTGTCTAGTCTTGTCTGTCTAGTCTTGTCTGTCTAGTCTTGTCTGTCTAGTCTTGTCTGTCTAGTCTTGTCTGTCTAGTCTTGTCTGTCTAGTCTTGTCTGTCTAGTCTTGTCTGTCTAGTCTTGTCTGTCTAGTCTTGTCTGTCTAGTCTTGTCTGTCTAGTCTTGTCTGTCTAGTCTTGTCTGTCTAGTCTTGTCTGTCTAGTCTTGTCTGTCTAGTCTTGTCTGTCTAGTCTTGTCTGTCTAGTCTTGTCTGTCTAGTCTTGTCTGTCTAGTCTTGTCTGTCTAGTCTTGTCTGTCTAGTCTTGTCTGTCTAGTCTTGTCTGTCTAGTCTTGTCTGTCTAGTCTTGTCTGTCTAGTCTTGTCTGTCTAGTCTTGTCTGTCTAGTCTTGTCTGTCTAGTCTTGTCTGTCTAGTCTTGTCTGTCTAGTCTTGTCTGTCTAGTCTTGTCTGTCTAGTCTTGTCTGTCTAGTCTTGTCTGTCTAGTCTTGTCTGTCTAGTCTTGTCTGTCTAGTCTTGTCTGTCTAGTCTTGTCTGTCTAGTCTTGTCTGTCTAGTCTTGTCTGTCTAGTCTTGTCTGTCTAGTCTTGTCTGTCTAGTCTTGTCTGTCTAGTCTTGTCTGTCTAGTCTTGTCTGTCTAGTCTTGTCTGTCTAGTCTTGTCTGTCTAGTCTTGTCTGTCTAGTCTTGTCTGTCTAGTCTTGTCTGTCTAGTCTTGTCTGTCTAGTCTTGTCTGTCTAGTCTTGTCTGTCTAGTCTTGTCTGTCTAGTCTTGTCTGTCTAGTCTTGTCTGTCTAGTCTTGTCTGTCTAGTCTTGTCTGTCTAGTCTTGTCTGTCTAGTCTTGTCTGTCTAGTCTTGTCTGTCTAGTCTTGTCTGTCTAGTCTTGTCTGTCTAGTCTTGTCTGTCTAGTCTTGTCTGTCTAGTCTTGTCTGTCTAGTCTTGTCTGTCTAGTCTTGTCTGTCTAGTCTTGTCTGTCTAGTCTTGTCTGTCTAGTCTTGTCTGTCTAGTCTTGTCTGTCTAGTCTTGTCTGTCTAGTCTTGTCTGTCTAGTCTTGTCTGTCTAGTCTTGTCTGTCTAGTCTTGTCTGTCTAGTCTTGTCTGTCTAGTCTTGTCTGTCTAGTCTTGTCTGTCTAGTCTTGTCTGTCTAGTCTTGTCTGTCTAGTCTTGTCTGTCTAGTCTTGTCTGTCTAGTCTTGTCTGTCTAGTCTTGTCTGTCTAGTCTTGTCTGTCTAGTCTTGTCTGTCTAGTCTTGTCTGTCTAGTCTTGTCTGTCTAGTCTTGTCTGTCTAGTCTTGTCTGTCTAGTCTTGTCTGTCTAGTCTTGTCTGTCTAGTCTTGTCTGTCTAGTCTTGTCTGTCTAGTCTTGTCTGTCTAGTCTTGTCTGTCTAGTCTTGTCTGTCTAGTCTTGTCTGTCTAGTCTTGTCTGTCTAGTCTTGTCTGTCTAGTCTTGTCTGTCTAGTCTTGTCTGTCTAGTCTTGTCTGTCTAGTCTTGTCTGTCTAGTCTTGTCTGTCTAGTCTTGTCTGTCTAGTCTTGTCTGTCTAGTCTTGTCTGTCTAGTCTTGTCTGTCTAGTCTTGTCTGTCTAGTCTTGTCTGTCTAGTCTTGTCTGTCTAGTCTTGTCTGTCTAGTCTTGTCTGTCTAGTCTTGTCTGTCTAGTCTTGTCTGTCTAGTCTTGTCTGTCTAGTCTTGTCTGTCTAGTCTTGTCTGTCTAGTCTTGTCTGTCTAGTCTTGTCTGTCTAGTCTTGTCTGTCTAGTCTTGTCTGTCTAGTCTTGTCTGTCTAGTCTTGTCTGTCTAGTCTTGTCTGTCTAGTCTTGTCTGTCTAGTCTTGTCTGTCTAGTCTTGTCTGTCTAGTCTTGTCTGTCTAGTCTTGTCTGTCTAGTCTTGTCTGTCTAGTCTTGTCTGTCTAGTCTTGTCTGTCTAGTCTTGTCTGTCTAGTCTTGTCTGTCTAGTCTTGTCTGTCTAGTCTTGTCTGTCTAGTCTTGTCTGTCTAGTCTTGTCTGTCTAGTCTTGTCTGTCTAGTCTTGTCTGTCTAGTCTTGTCTGTCTAGTCTTGTCTGTCTAGTCTTGTCTGTCTAGTCTTGTCTGTCTAGTCTTGTCTGTCTAGTCTTGTCTGTCTAGTCTTGTCTGTCTAGTCTTGTCTGTCTAGTCTTGTCTGTCTAGTCTTGTCTGTCTAGTCTTGTCTGTCTAGTCTTGTCTGTCTAGTCTTGTCTGTCTAGTCTTGTCTGTCTAGTCTTGTCTGTCTAGTCTTGTCTGTCTAGTCTTGTCTGTCTAGTCTTGTCTGTCTAGTCTTGTCTGTCTAGTCTTGTCTGTCTAGTCTTGTCTGTCTAGTCTTGTCTGTCTAGTCTTGTCTGTCTAGTCTTGTCTGTCTAGTCTTGTCTGTCTAGTCTTGTCTGTCTAGTCTTGTCTGTCTAGTCTTGTCTGTCTAGTCTTGTCTGTCTAGTCTTGTCTGTCTAGTCTTGTCTGTCTAGTCTTGTCTGTCTAGTCTTGTCTGTCTAGTCTTGTCTGTCTAGTCTTGTCTGTCTAGTCTTGTCTGTCTAGTCTTGTCTGTCTAGTCTTGTCTGTCTAGTCTTGTCTGTCTAGTCTTGTCTGTCTAGTCTTGTCTGTCTAGTCTTGTCTGTCTAGTCTTGTCTGTCTAGTCTTGTCTGTCTAGTCTTGTCTGTCTAGTCTTGTCTGTCTAGTCTTGTCTGTCTAGTCTTGTCTGTCTAGTCTTGTCTGTCTAGTCTTGTCTGTCTAGTCTTGTCTGTCTAGTCTTGTCTGTCTAGTCTTGTCTGTCTAGTCTTGTCTGTCTAGTCTTGTCTGTCTAGTCTTGTCTGTCTAGTCTTGTCTGTCTAGTCTTGTCTGTCTAGTCTTGTCTGTCTAGTCTTGTCTGTCTAGTCTTGTCTGTCTAGTCTTGTCTGTCTAGTCTTGTCTGTCTAGTCTTGTCTGTCTAGTCTTGTCTGTCTAGTCTTGTCTGTCTAGTCTTGTCTGTCTAGTCTTGTCTGTCTAGTCTTGTCTGTCTAGTCTTGTCTGTCTAGTCTTGTCTGTCTAGTCTTGTCTGTCTAGTCTTGTCTGTCTAGTCTTGTCTGTCTAGTCTTGTCTGTCTAGTCTTGTCTGTCTAGTCTTGTCTGTCTAGTCTTGTCTGTCTAGTCTTGTCTGTCTAGTCTTGTCTGTCTAGTCTTGTCTGTCTAGTCTTGTCTGTCTAGTCTTGTCTGTCTAGTCTTGTCTGTCTAGTCTTGTCTGTCTAGTCTTGTCTGTCTAGTCTTGTCTGTCTAGTCTTGTCTGTCTAGTCTTGTCTGTCTAGTCTTGTCTGTCTAGTCTTGTCTGTCTAGTCTTGTCTGTCTAGTCTTGTCTGTCTAGTCTTGTCTGTCTAGTCTTGTCTGTCTAGTCTTGTCTGTCTAGTCTTGTCTGTCTAGTCTTGTCTGTCTAGTCTTGTCTGTCTAGTCTTGTCTGTCTAGTCTTGTCTGTCTAGTCTTGTCTGTCTAGTCTTGTCTGTCTAGTCTTGTCTGTCTAGTCTTGTCTGTCTAGTCTTGTCTGTCTAGTCTTGTCTGTCTAGTCTTGTCTGTCTAGTCTTGTCTGTCTAGTCTTGTCTGTCTAGTCTTGTCTGTCTAGTCTTGTCTGTCTAGTCTTGTCTGTCTAGTCTTGTCTGTCTAGTCTTGTCTGTCTAGTCTTGTCTGTCTAGTCTTGTCTGTCTAGTCTTGTCTGTCTAGTCTTGTCTGTCTAGTCTTGTCTGTCTAGTCTTGTCTGTCTAGTCTTGTCTGTCTAGTCTTGTCTGTCTAGTCTTGTCTGTCTAGTCTTGTCTGTCTAGTCTTGTCTGTCTAGTCTTGTCTGTCTAGTCTTGTCTGTCTAGTCTTGTCTGTCTAGTCTTGTCTGTCTAGTCTTGTCTGTCTAGTCTTGTCTGTCTAGTCTTGTCTGTCTAGTCTTGTCTGTCTAGTCTTGTCTGTCTAGTCTTGTCTGTCTAGTCTTGTCTGTCTAGTCTTGTCTGTCTAGTCTTGTCTGTCTAGTCTTGTCTGTCTAGTCTTGTCTGTCTAGTCTTGTCTGTCTAGTCTTGTCTGTCTAGTCTTGTCTGTCTAGTCTTGTCTGTCTAGTCTTGTCTGTCTAGTCTTGTCTGTCTAGTCTTGTCTGTCTAGTCTTGTCTGTCTAGTCTTGTCTGTCTAGTCTTGTCTGTCTAGTCTTGTCTGTCTAGTCTTGTCTGTCTAGTCTTGTCTGTCTAGTCTTGTCTGTCTAGTCTTGTCTGTCTAGTCTTGTCTGTCTAGTCTTGTCTGTCTAGTCTTGTCTGTCTAGTCTTGTCTGTCTAGTCTTGTCTGTCTA
Source organism: Phosphuga atrata (assembly GCA_944588485.1). Classification (NCBI taxonomy): domain Eukaryota; kingdom Metazoa; phylum Arthropoda; class Insecta; order Coleoptera; family Silphidae; genus Phosphuga; species Phosphuga atrata. The sequence continues at coordinate 57,805,896 of OX155893.1, forward strand.
GTCTTGTCTGTCTAGTCTTGTCTGTCTAGTCTTGTCTGTCTAGTCTTGTCTGTCTAGTCTTGTCTGTCTAGTCTTGTCTGTCTAGTCTTGTCTGTCTAGTCTTGTCTGTCTAGTCTTGTCTGTCTAGTCTTGTCTGTCTAGTCTTGTCTGTCTAGTCTTGTCTGTCTAGTCTTGTCTGTCTAGTCTTGTCTGTCTAGTCTTGTCTGTCTAGTCTTGTCTGTCTAGTCTTGTCTGTCTAGTCTTGTCTGTCTAGTCTTGTCTGTCTAGTCTTGTCTGTCTAGTCTTGTCTGTCTAGTCTTGTCTGTCTAGTCTTGTCTGTCTAGTCTTGTCTGTCTAGTCTTGTCTGTCTAGTCTTGTCTGTCTAGTCTTGTCTGTCTAGTCTTGTCTGTCTAGTCTTGTCTGTCTAGTCTTGTCTGTCTAGTCTTGTCTGTCTAGTCTTGTCTGTCTAGTCTTGTCTGTCTAGTCTTGTCTGTCTAGTCTTGTCTGTCTAGTCTTGTCTGTCTAGTCTTGTCTGTCTAGTCTTGTCTGTCTAGTCTTGTCTGTCTAGTCTTGTCTGTCTAGTCTTGTCTGTCTAGTCTTGTCTGTCTAGTCTTGTCTGTCTAGTCTTGTCTGTCTAGTCTTGTCTGTCTAGTCTTGTCTGTCTAGTCTTGTCTGTCTAGTCTTGTCTGTCTAGTCTTGTCTGTCTAGTCTTGTCTGTCTAGTCTTGTCTGTCTAGTCTTGTCTGTCTAGTCTTGTCTGTCTAGTCTTGTCTGTCTAGTCTTGTCTGTCTAGTCTTGTCTGTCTAGTCTTGTCTGTCTAGTCTTGTCTGTCTAGTCTTGTCTGTCTAGTCTTGTCTGTCTAGTCTTGTCTGTCTAGTCTTGTCTGTCTAGTCTTGTCTGTCTAGTCTTGTCTGTCTAGTCTTGTCTGTCTAGTCTTGTCTGTCTAGTCTTGTCTGTCTAGTCTTGTCTGTCTAGTCTTGTCTGTCTAGTCTTGTCTGTCTAGTCTTGTCTGTCTAGTCTTGTCTGTCTAGTCTTGTCTGTCTAGTCTTGTCTGTCTAGTCTTGTCTGTCTAGTCTTGTCTGTCTAGTCTTGTCTGTCTAGTCTTGTCTGTCTAGTCTTGTCTGTCTAGTCTTGTCTGTCTAGTCTTGTCTGTCTAGTCTTGTCTGTCTAGTCTTGTCTGTCTAGTCTTGTCTGTCTAGTCTTGTCTGTCTAGTCTTGTCTGTCTAGTCTTGTCTGTCTAGTCTTGTCTGTCTAGTCTTGTCTGTCTAGTCTTGTCTGTCTAGTCTTGTCTGTCTAGTCTTGTCTGTCTAGTCTTGTCTGTCTAGTCTTGTCTGTCTAGTCTTGTCTGTCTAGTCTTGTCTGTCTAGTCTTGTCTGTCTAGTCTTGTCTGTCTAGTCTTGTCTGTCTAGTCTTGTCTGTCTAGTCTTGTCTGTCTAGTCTTGTCTGTCTAGTCTTGTCTGTCTAGTCTTGTCTGTCTAGTCTTGTCTGTCTAGTCTTGTCTGTCTAGTCTTGTCTGTCTAGTCTTGTCTGTCTAGTCTTGTCTGTCTAGTCTTGTCTGTCTAGTCTTGTCTGTCTAGTCTTGTCTGTCTAGTCTTGTCTGTCTAGTCTTGTCTGTCTAGTCTTGTCTGTCTAGTCTTGTCTGTCTAGTCTTGTCTGTCTAGTCTTGTCTGTCTAGTCTTGTCTGTCTTGTCTTGTCTGTCTCTAGTCTTGTCTGTCTAGTCTTGTCTGTCTAGTCTTGTCTGTCTAGTCTTGTCTGTCTAGTCTTGTCTGTCTAGTCTTGTCTGTCTAGTCTTGTCTGTCTAGTCTTGTCTGTCTAGTCTTGTCTGTCTAGTCTTGTCTGTCTAGTCTTGTCTGTCTAGTCTTGTCTGTCTAGTCTTGTCTGTCTAGTCTTGTCTGTCTAGTCTTGTCTGTCTAGTCTTGTCTGTCTAGTCTTGTCTGTCTAGTCTTGTCTGTCTAGTCTTGTCTGTCTAGTCTTGTCTGTCTAGTCTTGTCTGTCTAGTCTTGTCTGTCTAGTCTTGTCTGTCTAGTCTTGTCTGTCTAGTCTTGTCTGTCTAGTCTTGTCTGTCTAGTCTTGTCTGTCTAGTCTTGTCTGTCTAGTCTTGTCTGTCTAGTCTTGTCTGTCTAGTCTTGTCTGTCTAGTCTTGTCTGTCTAGTCTTGTCTGTCTAGTCTTGTCTGTCTAGTCTTGTCTGTCTAGTCTTGTCTGTCTAGTCTTGTCTGTCTAGTCTTGTCTGTCTAGTCTTGTCTGTCTAGTCTTGTCTGTCTAGTCTTGTCTGTCTAGTCTTGTCTGTCTAGTCTTGTCTGTCTAGTCTTGTCTGTCTAGTCTTGTCTGTCTAGTCTTGTCTGTCTAGTCTTGTCTGTCTAGTCTTGTCTGTCTAGTCTTGTCTGTCTAGTCTTGTCTGTCTAGTCTTGTCTGTCTAGTCTTGTCTGTCTAGTCTTGTCTGTCTAGTCTTGTCTGTCTAGTCTTGTCTGTCTAGTCTTGTCTGTCTAGTCTTGTCTGTCTAGTCTTGTCTGTCTAGTCTTGTCTGTCTAGTCTTGTCTGTCTAGTCTTGTCTGTCTAGTCTTGTCTGTCTAGTCTTGTCTGTCTAGTCTTGTCTGTCTAGTCTTGTCTGTCTAGTCTTGTCTGTCTAGTCTTGTCTGTCTAGTCTTGTCTGTCTAGTCTTGTCTGTCTAGTCTTGTCTGTCTAGTCTTGTCTGTCTAGTCTTGTCTGTCTAGTCTTGTCTGTCTAGTCTTGTCTGTCTAGTCTTGTCTGTCTAGTCTTGTCTGTCTAGTCTTGTCTGTCTAGTCTTGTCTGTCTAGTCTTGTCTGTCTAGTCTTGTCTGTCTAGTCTTGTCTGTCTAGTCTTGTCTGTCTAGTCTTGTCTGTCTAGTCTTGTCTGTCTAGTCTTGTCTGTCTAGTCTTGTCTGTCTAGTCTTGTCTGTCTAGTCTTGTCTGTCTAGTCTTGTCTGTCTAGTCTTGTCTGTCTAGTCTTGTCTGTCTAGTCTTGTCTGTCTAGTCTTGTCTGTCTAGTCTTGTCTGTCTAGTCTTGTCTGTCTAGTCTTGTCTGTCTAGTCTTGTCTGTCTAGTCTTGTCTGTCTAGTCTTGTCTGTCTAGTCTTGTCTGTCTAGTCTTGTCTGTCTAGTCTTGTCTGTCTAGTCTTGTCTGTCTAGTCTTGTCTGTCTAGTCTTGTCTGTCTAGTCTTGTCTGTCTAGTCTTGTCTGTCTAGTCTTGTCTGTCTAGTCTTGTCTGTCTAGTCTTGTCTGTCTAGTCTTGTCTGTCTAGTCTTGTCTGTCTAGTCTTGTCTGTCTAGTCTTGTCTGTCTAGTCTTGTCTGTCTAGTCTTGTCTGTCTAGTCTTGTCTGTCTAGTCTTGTCTGTCTAGTCTTGTCTGTCTAGTCTTGTCTGTCTAGTCTTGTCTGTCTAGTCTTGTCTGTCTAGTCTTGTCTGTCTAGTCTTGTCTGTCTAGTCTTGTCTGTCTAGTCTTGTCTGTCTAGTCTTGTCTGTCTAGTCTTGTCTGTCTAGTCTTGTCTGTCTAGTCTTGTCTGTCTAGTCTTGTCTGTCTAGTCTTGTCTGTCTAGTCTTGTCTGTCTAGTCTTGTCTGTCTAGTCTTGTCTGTCTAGTCTTGTCTGTCTAGTCTTGTCTGTCTAGTCTTGTCTGTCTAGTCTTGTCTGTCTAGTCTTGTCTGTCTAGTCTTGTCTGTCTAGTCTTGTCTGTCTAGTCTTGTCTGTCTAGTCTTGTCTGTCTAGTCTTGTCTGTCTAGTCTTGTCTGTCTAGTCTTGTCTGTCTAGTCTTGTCTGTCTAGTCTTGTCTGTCTAGTCTTGTCTGTCTAGTCTTGTCTGTCTAGTCTTGTCTGTCTAGTCTTGTCTGTCTAGTCTTGTCTGTCTAGTCTTGTCTGTCTAGTCTTGTCTGTCTAGTCTTGTCTGTCTAGTCTTGTCTGTCTAGTCTTGTCTGTCTAGTCTTGTCTGTCTAGTCTTGTCTGTCTAGTCTTGTCTGTCTAGTCTTGTCTGTCTAGTCTTGTCTGTCTAGTCTTGTCTGTCTAGTCTTGTCTGTCTAGTCTTGTCTGTCTAGTCTTGTCTGTCTAGTCTTGTCTGTCTAGTCTTGTCTGTCTAGTCTTGTCTGTCTAGTCTTGTCTGTCTAGTCTTGTCTGTCTAGTCTTGTCTGTCTAGTCTTGTCTGTCTAGTCTTGTCTGTCTAGTCTTGTCTGTCTAGTCTTGTCTGTCTAGTCTTGTCTGTCTAGTCTTGTCTGTCTAGTCTTGTCTGTCTAGTCTTGTCTGTCTAGTCTTGTCTGTCTAGTCTTGTCTGTCTAGTCTTGTCTGTCTAGTCTTGTCTGTCTAGTCTTGTCTGTCTAGTCTTGTCTGTCTAGTCTTGTCTGTCTAGTCTTGTCTGTCTAGTCTTGTCTGTCTAGTCTTGTCTGTCTAGTCTTGTCTGTCTAGTCTTGTCTGTCTAGTCTTGTCTGTCTAGTCTTGTCTGTCTAGTCTTGTCTGTCTAGTCTTGTCTGTCTAGTCTTGTCTGTCTAGTCTTGTCTGTCTAGTCTTGTCTGTCTAGTCTTGTCTGTCTAGTCTTGTCTGTCTAGTCTTGTCTGTCTAGTCTTGTCTGTCTAGTCTTGTCTGTCTAGTCTTGTCTGTCTAGTCTTGTCTGTCTAGTCTTGTCTGTCTAGTCTTGTCTGTCTAGTCTTGTCTGTCTAGTCTTGTCTGTCTAGTCTTGTCTGTCTAGTCTTGTCTGTCTAGTCTTGTCTGTCTAGTCTTGTCTGTCTAGTCTTGTCTGTCTAGTCTTGTCTGTCTAGTCTTGTCTGTCTAGTCTTGTCTGTCTAGTCTTGTCTGTCTAGTCTTGTCTGTCTAGTCTTGTCTGTCTAGTCTTGTCTGTCTAGTCTTGTCTGTCTAGTCTTGTCTGTCTAGTCTTGTCTGTCTAGTCTTGTCTGTCTAGTCTTGTCTGTCTAGTCTTGTCTGTCTAGTCTTGTCTGTCTAGTCTTGTCTGTCTAGTCTTGTCTGTCTAGTCTTGTCTGTCTAGTCTTGTCTGTCTAGTCTTGTCTGTCTAGTCTTGTCTGTCTAGTCTTGTCTGTCTAGTCTTGTCTGTCTAGTCTTGTCTGTCTAGTCTTGTCTGTCTAGTCTTGTCTGTCTAGTCTTGTCTGTCTAGTCTTGTCTGTCTAGTCTTGTCTGTCTAGTCTTGTCTGTCTAGTCTTGTCTGTCTAGTCTTGTCTGTCTAGTCTTGTCTGTCTAGTCTTGTCTGTCTAGTCTTGTCTGTCTAGTCTTGTCTGTCTAGTCTTGTCTGTCTAGTCTTGTCTGTCTAGTCTTGTCTGTCTAGTCTTGTCTGTCTAGTCTTGTCTGTCTAGTCTTGTCTGTCTAGTCTTGTCTGTCTAGTCTTGTCTGTCTAGTCTTGTCTGTCTAGTCTTGTCTGTCTAGTCTTGTCTGTCTAGTCTTGTCTGTCTAGTCTTGTCTGTCTAGTCTTGTCTGTCTAGTCTTGTCTGTCTAGTCTTGTCTGTCTAGTCTTGTCTGTCTAGTCTTGTCTGTCTAGTCTTGTCTGTCTAGTCTTGTCTGTCTAGTCTTGTCTGTCTAGTCTTGTCTGTCTAGTCTTGTCTGTCTAGTCTTGTCTGTCTAGTCTTGTCTGTCTAGTCTTGTCTGTCTAGTCTTGTCTGTCTAGTCTTGTCTGTCTAGTCTTGTCTGTCTAGTCTTGTCTGTCTAGTCTTGTCTGTCTAGTCTTGTCTGTCTAGTCTTGTCTGTCTAGTCTTGTCTGTCTAGTCTTGTCTGTCTAGTCTTGTCTGTCTAGTCTTGTCTGTCTAGTCTTGTCTGTCTAGTCTTGTCTGTCTAGTCTTGTCTGTCTAGTCTTGTCTGTCTAGTCTTGTCTGTCTAGTCTTGTCTGTCTAGTCTTGTCTGTCTAGTCTTGTCTGTCTAGTCTTGTCTGTCTAGTCTTGTCTGTCTAGTCTTGTCTGTCTAGTCTTGTCTGTCTAGTCTTGTCTGTCTAGTCTTGTCTGTCTAGTCTTGTCTGTCTAGTCTTGTCTGTCTAGTCTTGTCTGTCTAGTCTTGTCTGTCTAGTCTTGTCTGTCTAGTCTTGTCTGTCTAGTCTTGTCTGTCTAGTCTTGTCTGTCTAGTCTTGTCTGTCTAGTCTTGTCTGTCTAGTCTTGTCTGTCTAGTCTTGTCTGTCTAGTCTTGTCTGTCTAGTCTTGTCTGTCTAGTCTTGTCTGTCTAGTCTTGTCTGTCTAGTCTTGTCTGTCTAGTCTTGTCTGTCTAGTCTTGTCTGTCTAGTCTTGTCTGTCTAGTCTTGTCTGTCTAGTCTTGTCTGTCTAGTCTTGTCTGTCTAGTCTTGTCTGTCTAGTCTTGTCTGTCTAGTCTTGTCTGTCTAGTCTTGTCTGTCTAGTCTTGTCTGTCTAGTCTTGTCTGTCTAGTCTTGTCTGTCTAGTCTTGTCTGTCTAGTCTTGTCTGTCTAGTCTTGTCTGTCTAGTCTTGTCTGTCTAGTCTTGTCTGTCTAGTCTTGTCTGTCTAGTCTTGTCTGTCTAGTCTTGTCTGTCTAGTCTTGTCTGTCTAGTCTTGTCTGTCTAGTCTTGTCTGTCTAGTCTTGTCTGTCTAGTCTTGTCTGTCTAGTCTTGTCTGTCTAGTCTTGTCTGTCTAGTCTTGTCTGTCTAGTCTTGTCTGTCTAGTCTTGTCTGTCTAGTCTTGTCTGTCTAGTCTTGTCTGTCTAGTCTTGTCTGTCTAGTCTTGTCTGTCTAGTCTTGTCTGTCTAGTCTTGTCTGTCTAGTCTTGTCTGTCTAGTCTTGTCTGTCTAGTCTTGTCTGTCTAGTCTTGTCTGTCTAGTCTTGTCTGTCTAGTCTTGTCTGTCTAGTCTTGTCTGTCTAGTCTTGTCTGTCTAGTCTTGTCTGTCTAGTCTTGTCTGTCTAGTCTTGTCTGTCTAGTCTTGTCTGTCTAGTCTTGTCTGTCTAGTCTTGTCTGTCTAGTCTTGTCTGTCTAGTCTTGTCTGTCTAGTCTTGTCTGTCTAGTCTTGTCTGTCTAGTCTTGTCTGTCTAGTCTTGTCTGTCTAGTCTTGTCTGTCTAGTCTTGTCTGTCTAGTCTTGTCTGTCTAGTCTTGTCTGTCTAGTCTTGTCTGTCTAGTCTTGTCTGTCTAGTCTTGTCTGTCTAGTCTTGTCTGTCTAGTCTTGTCTGTCTAGTCTTGTCTGTCTAGTCTTGTCTGTCTAGTCTTGTCTGTCTAGTCTTGTCTGTCTAGTCTTGTCTGTCTAGTCTTGTCTGTCTAGTCTTGTCTGTCTAGTCTTGTCTGTCTAGTCTTGTCTGTCTAGTCTTGTCTGTCTAGTCTTGTCTGTCTAGTCTTGTCTGTCTAGTCTTGTCTGTCTAGTCTTGTCTGTCTAGTCTTGTCTGTCTAGTCTTGTCTGTCTAGTCTTGTCTGTCTAGTCTTGTCTGTCTAGTCTTGTCTGTCTAGTCTTGTCTGTCTAGTCTTGTCTGTCTAGTCTTGTCTGTCTAGTCTTGTCTGTCTAGTCTTGTCTGTCTAGTCTTGTCTGTCTAGTCTTGTCTGTCTAGTCTTGTCTGTCTAGTCTTGTCTGTCTAGTCTTGTCTGTCTAGTCTTGTCTGTCTAGTCTTGTCTGTCTAGTCTTGTCTGTCTAGTCTTGTCTGTCTAGTCTTGTCTGTCTAGTCTTGTCTGTCTAGTCTTGTCTGTCTAGTCTTGTCTGTCTAGTCTTGTCTGTCTAGTCTTGTCTGTCTAGTCTTGTCTGTCTAGTCTTGTCTGTCTAGTCTTGTCTGTCTAGTCTTGTCTGTCTAGTCTTGTCTGTCTAGTCTTGTCTGTCTAGTCTTGTCTGTCTAGTCTTGTCTGTCTAGTCTTGTCTGTCTAGTCTTGTCTGTCTAGTCTTGTCTGTCTAGTCTTGTCTGTCTAGTCTTGTCTGTCTAGTCTTGTCTGTCTAGTCTTGTCTGTCTAGTCTTGTCTGTCTAGTCTTGTCTGTCTAGTCTTGTCTGTCTAGTCTTGTCTGTCTAGTCTTGTCTGTCTAGTCTTGTCTGTCTAGTCTTGTCTGTCTAGTCTTGTCTGTCTAGTCTTGTCTGTCTAGTCTTGTCTGTCTAGTCTTGTCTGTCTAGTCTTGTCTGTCTAGTCTTGTCTGTCTAGTCTTGTCTGTCTAGTCTTGTCTGTCTAGTCTTGTCTGTCTAGTCTTGTCTGTCTAGTCTTGTCTGTCTAGTCTTGTCTGTCTAGTCTTGTCTGTCTAGTCTTGTCTGTCTAGTCTTGTCTGTCTAGTCTTGTCTGTCTAGTCTTGTCTGTCTAGTCTTGTCTGTCTAGTCTTGTCTGTCTAGTCTTGTCTGTCTAGTCTTGTCTGTCTAGTCTTGTCTGTCTAGTCTTGTCTGTCTAGTCTTGTCTGTCTAGTCTTGTCTGTCTAGTCTTGTCTGTCTAGTCTTGTCTGTCTAGTCTTGTCTGTCTAGTCTTGTCTGTCTAGTCTTGTCTGTCTAGTCTTGTCTGTCTAGTCTTGTCTGTCTAGTCTTGTCTGTCTAGTCTTGTCTGTCTAGTCTTGTCTGTCTAGTCTTGTCTGTCTAGTCTTGTCTGTCTAGTCTTGTCTGTCTAGTCTTGTCTGTCTAGTCTTGTCTGTCTAGTCTTGTCTGTCTAGTCTTGTCTGTCTAGTCTTGTCTGTCTAGTCTTGTCTGTCTAGTCTTGTCTGTCTAGTCTTGTCTGTCTAGTCTTGTCTGTCTAGTCTTGTCTGTCTAGTCTTGTCTGTCTAGTCTTGTCTGTCTAGTCTTGTCTGTCTAGTCTTGTCTGTCTAGTCTTGTCTGTCTAGTCTTGTCTGTCTAGTCTTGTCTGTCTAGTCTTGTCTGTCTAGTCTTGTCTGTCTAGTCTTGTCTGTCTAGTCTTGTCTGTTCTTGTCTGTCTAGTCTTGTCTGTCTAGTCTTGTCTGTCTAGTCTTGTCTGTCTAGTCTTGTCTGTCTAGTCTTGTCTGTCTAGTCTTGTCTGTCTAGTCTTGTCTGTCTAGTCTTGTCTGTCTAGTCTTGTCTGTCTAGTCTTGTCTGTCTAGTCTTGTCTGTCTAGTCTTGTCTGTCTAGTCTTGTCTGTCTAGTCTTGTCTGTCTAGTCTTGTCTGTCTAGTCTTGTCTGTCTAGTCTTGTCTGTCTAGTCTTGTCTGTCTAGTCTTGTCTGTCTAGTCTTGTCTGTCTAGTCTTGTCTGTCTAGTCTTGTCTGTCTAGTCTTGTCTGTCTAGTCTTGTCTGTCTAGTCTTGTCTGTCTAGTCTTGTCTGTCTAGTCTTGTCTGTCTAGTCTTGTCTGTCTAGTCTTGTCTGTCTAGTCTTGTCTGTCTAGTCTTGTCTGTCTAGTCTTGTCTGTCTAGTCTTGTCTGTCTAGTCTTGTCTGTCTAGTCTTGTCTGTCTAGTCTTGTCTGTCTAGTCTTGTCTGTCTAGTCTTGTCTGTCTAGTCTTGTCTGTCTAGTCTTGTCTGTCTAGTCTTGTCTGTCTAGTCTTGTCTGTCTAGTCTTGTCTGTCTAGTCTTGTCTGTCTAGTCTTGTCTGTCTAGTCTTGTCTGTCTAGTCTTGTCTGTCTAGTCTTGTCTGTCTAGTCTTGTCTGTCTAGTCTTGTCTGTCTAGTCTTGTCTGTCTAGTCTTGTCTGTCTAGTCTTGTCTGTCTAGTCTTGTCTGTCTAGTCTTGTCTGTCTAGTCTTGTCTGTCTAGTCTTGTCTGTCTAGTCTTGTCTGTCTAGTCTTGTCTGTCTAGTCTTGTCTGTCTAGTCTTGTCTGTCTAGTCTTGTCTGTCTAGTCTTGTCTGTCTAGTCTTGTCTGTCTAGTCTTGTCTGTCTAGTCTTGTCTGTCTAGTCTTGTCTGTCTAGTCTTGTCTGTCTAGTCTTGTCTGTCTAGTCTTGTCTGTCTAGTCTTGTCTGTCTAGTCTTGTCTGTCTAGTCTTGTCTGTCTAGTCTTGTCTGTCTAGTCTTGTCTGTCTAGTCTTGTCTGTCTAGTCTTGTCTGTCTAGTCTTGTCTGTCTAGTCTTGTCTGTCTAGTCTTGTCTGTCTAGTCTTGTCTGTCTAGTCTTGTCTGTCTAGTCTTGTCTGTCTAGTCTTGTCTGTCTAGTCTTGTCTGTCTAGTCTTGTCTGTCTAGTCTTGTCTGTCTAGTCTTGTCTGTCTAGTCTTGTCTGTCTAGTCTTGTCTGTCTAGTCTTGTCTGTCTAGTCTTGTCTGTCTAGTCTTGTCTGTCTAGTCTTGTCTGTCTAGTCTTGTCTGTCTAGTCTTGTCTGTCTAGTCTTGTCTGTCTAGTCTTGTCTGTCTAGTCTTGTCTGTCTAGTCTTGTCTGTCTAGTCTTGTCTGTCTAGTCTTGTCTGTCTAGTCTTGTCTGTCTAGTCTTGTCTGTCTAGTCTTGTCTGTCTAGTCTTGTCTGTCTAGTCTTGTCTGTCTAGTCTTGTCTGTCTAGTCTTGTCTGTCTAGTCTTGTCTGTCTAGTCTTGTCTGTCTAGTCTTGTCTGTCTAGTCTTGTCTGTCTAGTCTTGTCTGTCTAGTCTTGTCTGTCTAGTCTTGTCTGTCTAGTCTTGTCTGTCTAGTCTTGTCTGTCTAGTCTTGTCTGTCTAGTCTTGTCTGTCTAGTCTTGTCTGTCTAGTCTTGTCTGTCTAGTCTTGTCTGTCTAGTCTTGTCTGTCTAGTCTTGTCTGTCTAGTCTTGTCTGTCTAGTCTTGTCTGTCTAGTCTTGTCTGTCTAGTCTTGTCTGTCTAGTCTTGTCTGTCTAGTCTTGTCTGTCTAGTCTTGTCTGTCTAGTCTTGTCTGTCTAGTCTTGTCTGTCTAGTCTTGTCTGTCTAGTCTTGTCTGTCTAGTCTTGTCTGTCTAGTCTTGTCTGTCTAGTCTTGTCTGTCTAGTCTTGTCTGTCTAGTCTTGTCTGTCTAGTCTTGTCTGTCTAGTCTTGTCTGTCTAGTCTTGTCTGTCTAGTCTTGTCTGTCTAGTCTTGTCTGTCTAGTCTTGTCTGTCTAGTCTTGTCTGTCTAGTCTTGTCTGTCTAGTCTTGTCTGTCTAGTCTTGTCTGTCTAGTCTTGTCTGTCTAGTCTTGTCTGTCTAGTCTTGTCTGTCTAGTCTTGTCTGTCTAGTCTTGTCTGTCTAGTCTTGTCTGTCTAGTCTTGTCTGTCTAGTCTTGTCTGTCTAGTCTTGTCTGTCTAGTCTTGTCTGTCTAGTCTTGTCTGTCTAGTCTTGTCTGTCTAGTCTTGTCTGTCTAGTCTTGTCTGTCTAGTCTTGTCTGTCTAGTCTTGTCTGTCTAGTCTTGTCTGTCTAGTCTTGTCTGTCTAGTCTTGTCTGTCTAGTCTTGTCTGTCTAGTCTTGTCTGTCTAGTCTTGTCTGTCTAGTCTTGTCTGTCTAGTCTTGTCTGTCTAGTCTTGTCTGTCTAGTCTTGTCTGTCTAGTCTTGTCTGTCTAGTCTTGTCTGTCTAGTCTTGTCTGTCTAGTCTTGTCTGTCTAGTCTTGTCTGTCTAGTCTTGTCTGTCTAGTCTTGTCTGTCTAGTCTTGTCTGTCTAGTCTTGTCTGTCTAGTCTTGTCTGTCTAGTCTTGTCTGTCTAGTCTTGTCTGTCTAGTCTTGTCTGTCTAGTCTTGTCTGTCTAGTCTTGTCTGTCTAGTCTTGTCTGTCTAGTCTTGTCTGTCTAGTCTTGTCTGTCTAGTCTTGTCTGTCTAGTCTTGTCTGTCTAGTCTTGTCTGTCTAGTCTTGTCTGTCTAGTCTTGTCTGTCTAGTCTTGTCTGTCTAGTCTTGTCTGTCTAGTCTTGTCTGTCTAGTCTTGTCTGTCTAGTCTTGTCTGTCTAGTCTTGTCTGTCTAGTCTTGTCTGTCTAGTCTTGTCTGTCTAGTCTTGTCTGTCTAGTCTTGTCTGTCTAGTCTTGTCTGTCTAGTCTGTCTAGTCTTGTCTGTCTAGTCTTGTCTGTTTAGTCTTGTCTGTCTAGTCTTGTCTGTCTAGTCTTGTCTGTCTAGTCTTGTCTGTCTAGTCTTGTCTGTCTAGTCTTGTCTGTCTAGTCTTGTCTGTCTAGTCTTGTCTGTCTAGTCTTGTCTGTCTAGTCTGTCTAGTCTTGTCTGTCTAGTCTGTCTAGTCTTGTCTGTCTAGTCTTGTCAAGCTGCAAGTCAGGCTCTGTCAATCAAAACAAGTTGCGTGAATACAAACAATTGATCTTAAACACAAAAAAACTAAAGTGGCGGCAATTCTGTACACATTCAACAGAAAATCAACAAGAATCAACAAGACCAGCCTTAAGATAGCGGGGAAGTCATTAGATATTTTCGAAACAATGAGGAAACTTCTTAACGCTTTCTTTCCAGAAGACAATGAGGTGAGATGATGAGACTTTTACATACACGCTCCAGTTTTCAGAAACTGGAATAGGTGGACCTGATGATACACCATTCACTATTTTCGAAATTGAACGAATACTACGCGGAATGAGCCCAGGGAAAGCTCCTGGTCTGGACGGCATATCATCAGATATTGTATTAGCTGCCTTTAATTCTGCACCCAAAATTTTTGAATTGTTGTACAACGAGGGCTTAAATAAATCGATCCATTCCATCTTGCTGGAAAGAGCAGTCGATAAAGATTATTCACAAACCTAATAAACCGGCTTTATCCACGAAGGATTTCGGGCCCATCATTTTACTTCCGGTTGCTGGAAAAGTGTTAGATACCCTCCTTATCTCAAGAATCGAGCACTAAAACTAATTCGGCTTCAGAAAGGGAACTGGAACTGTCCAAGCTATTTCAACAGCCGTTGGTTACATACGGGAAGCAATATTGCATGTTTTAGCCCCACTAATATCTATTAGTGTGGCATTTGATAATGCATGGTGGCAGCTTGTTATTAGCAGGCTAATTAAGAAGAAATTAAAAATTAAGAAGAAATTAAGCTAATCAAATTATCTAGAAGCTATTTTTCAGAACGCACATCTATTATTGTTGAACCAGGAATGCAAAATGAAAAAAGTGTCACAAAAGGCTGTCCGCAGGTGTCGAAATCTGGACCAGGTTTTTGGAACATTCTTTATGGCATTATTTTTGAAAGAAATTGACCCGAAGAATGCGATATCATAGCCTATGCCGATGACACTCTTCTGCTTTGCAGAAGTAACAGCATTGTGGGACTAATGGAGATCACCGATCGTGCTTTGGCAAGTCTTCAACAATGGCTAGCTGACTGTCGACTAAATTTCAATCCAAAAAAGACTGAAGCTCTATTCGTCGCAGATCATTAAGACAGAAAAGTCCATTTTTCACTCTTGGGAACACAAAGTTAAAATGCCAACATCATCTCAAGTATTTGGGTGTCATAATTGATAGATCCCTTAACTTTAAGTAACACATAAAGCTTGCATGTGGTAAGGTGAAACAATTTAGTCAACGATTGGGTTTTGCTGTGAAGAAGGAATGGGGTCTAGGGAGAGCAGAAATAGTAGACATATATCATGGTGCGGTTGAACCAGAGTTACTGTATGGAGCTCCTATTTGGCACAAAAAGCTTAAGCTATTGGGAGTACAGAGCCTCACTACTGTCCGTGCAGCCAAGGCATATTGCACAGACTCCAATGAGGCACCATGCGTGATTTCCGGTATTCTTCCGGTTGACATCTTTGGTTGGCACTTTATAGCTCGCATTCCAGTGCAGATGATTTAGACGTGAAGAGACGTCTTGGGCTTAGGTCTAACCTCAGCTGATTTCGAACCTACCATCAACACTCAGGCATTTCTCCACCCTTCGAAGCTGTCATTGGTCAATTACCATTTAACACTTACGAATGTCCTCCAACAACAGGGTGTATACGGACGGTTCAAAATCCAACAGTGGTACAGGGGCTGCCTTTGTAGTCTACTTTGGCGGAGATGAGGTACATTGTAAGCAGATTAGATTAGAGTATTACTGCTCTATCTTCCAGGCGGATCTTATAGCCATACAACACGCCTTGTGCTATGTGGAAGAGCAATCCAACTGCTCTTGCTCTATTTTATGTGAAAGCGCTCCGTTCTTGACGCATTGAAGCACATGAATTCGTCCAGTGAATTGTTAATGGAAACCTGGAAAATAGCTGCTCGCGTATCGAAGAGGATCAAACTCAAATGGCACTGGGTTAAAGCTCACGCTGGAATCGAGGGTAATGAACGAGCAGACAGGCTCGCCAAACTTGCAGCAGACATGGAAGATCCCCATCGCTTATAGCAGATTGCCTACCTTAAATCGAATTCCAGGGAAGACTTTGAGGAAGTCTGGCAGGATAGATGGTGGACTGCTAAAACAGGATTGTGAAGACATCAGAGCCTGGAAAAGCTTTACGTCAGTCTGTCACACCACTCGGTTTAACTAATAACTGGCCATGGTAACTTCGGGGCGTATCTTCACAGATTTGGGAGGAGGGAATCTCCGTTATGCAAGTGTGGTGAAAACGACACTGCGGAATCTTTTCGTGCCTAGATACCGCACAGTGGAGACAAACTCTGGAGCTAGATTACAAACAAAATGGCCTTAACTGGCCTAATAACCAAGAGCAGCTTAAGTCAATTAAAAAGACTAAATAGTGGTGGCTTACTTTCGACAATAATGCGAACAAACTAACCAGACTAAACCACGACAGTCGGTTTAGTTAAAAAAAGATCAATCTGATATAAACTGATAATATGTCTTGGCATCAGTAGATTAAGAAACGCAGCCAGCATAGTGTCGAGCTCGGCGGAATGCTGACTTCCATATGCACATATATGAAAAAATCAAACAAATAGGCTGTCTAGTCTTGTCTGTCTAGTCTTGTCTGTCTAGTCTTGTCTGTCTAGTCTTGTCTGTCTAGTCTTGTCTGTCAAGTCTTTTCTGTCTAGTTTTGCCTGACTAGTCTTGTCTTATGCGTCTAGTCTAAACAAACAAAATTGAGTTAATCTTACAATTAGCTAAAATATTACCAATAAATAGTAAAACTTGTCTAAAACAAATTAAAAGCTAGTATACAAAGCTAGTATTTTGAATAATATAACAATACAATTTGAGCATTGAATGATAGTTAAGAGTTGGTGTGAATAATTCTAATTACCAATTATGTAAATTTTTAGTTGGCTGGACTGGCTTTACTGATAGTGGGAATCCTCTTCAAAATAAACTTCAATGACATGGACAATGCTTTGGACTCGACCCCGCTCGCAGTCGCGCCGACGTTTGTAATAGTCATATCGGCGATCATATTCGTAATCGCCTTCTTCGGGTGTTGTGGCGCCATCCGAGAGAACACATGCATGTTGACATCGGTGAGTAAACAAACGATTACTTACAATTAGTAACAAACATTAAACGAAACTTATCACCGGGAAATCATTAATGATCGCAAGGTATTTCATAATGGTTTTTTGTTTATTTTTGACGTGAAATTTTGTTCATAATTTGCAATTTTGTGCCATCATTTCAGTATGCTGTTGTTCTTTTGGCGATTTTGATTCTGCAAATTTCCCTCGGCGTCTGCTTGTTCATTAAGATTAAGGACGAGAAGGATTTGTGGAACGGAATCGAGAAGAATTTGTACAATTCCTTCGATAAGGTCAAAAATGGTGATACAGTTGCCCAAGAATCTTTCGAACTTCTTCAATCATCCGTAAGTTGTTACAACGACTGGACTTGACATCCGCACTCTGTTAATATATAAACTATTCTACTAGATTTCAGAAATAGACTAACATGTGCTTCTGGATAACTAAATTTTCTACCAAATAGTCAAAACTAGAACAAACTGGTCTGCTTATTAAGCGAATTATTACTTTAATTATTACTACAAACATAAAATTAAGTCAACATCTGAAATACTAATTGTGTCGAATACTTGTTTCAGTTAAAATGTTGTGGAGTGCGGGGTAGTGTCGACTGGATAAAAACCTGGCGCGTTCCAGGTTTCTTGCCGCCCTCTTGCTGTGAAGACACTCCGTCGACTTGTTCAATAATTAACAGCTACGAAGTTGGTTGTTCCAAAAAAGTGTACACGACCGTCAAAGATAACACTGCGACTATTGGATACGTCGCCATAGGTTTATGCGCTACCGAGGTAAATTGCACAAATTTCCGGGCCAAATTTTGCTCCAACTAATTTTTAACTTTTCAGTTGATCGCTGCCATCTTCTCGCTCTGTCTACAGAGTTCCATAAAGAACAAGAGGAGAGGCGGATAGTACTAACAATAAGCTAATCACAAGATTTGAATTATTTTCGTATTTTTAAGTTACATGAATAAATCTGTTGGGTACAATTCCATTTCCCTTTCATATCTCACCGAAAACAAGACAGAAATCGCTACAAGATGATATCTAGACCACATTGATACACAGATTAAGAAAAGTTAAGTAATGAAAACTGGAACAAACTAGCCAGTCCTGTTACTTTACAATTACAATTAGAAATTCGCTGATAAGGCACACGACATATAACCTTAATATCTTGACGATTCTAACAGTTATTCGAAATAAGTTAACTTCTACTTCCAGATAACTATATATTATAGATAATTATATTATATAATTATAGATGTTATTCACCAACCAGTAAAAACTAGAACAATCTAGTCTGTTTAGCATTTTAAGTAAGGGTTTTATTAGGATTCAAAATTAGTATTTCAAATAACACACACACAAGACAATATCAATTAATCAGCCTTTGATCAATATATAGACGTATGGACTATTTTTCTGAAAATGAAATAATATGGCTCATAAATGGAAAACTTAAAAATAAATCTACAAGTGGTCTAGATTCAATACCCTGCAACATCTTTAAACTATATATAGACCTTTTAGCCAAGCCTATAAATTATATTGGTAACCTGTCATTTGAATTGAAAGATTTGATTGAAATTTTGAAAAACGCCAAAATCTGACCAATACATAAACGGGCAGAAAAAACACTCCTAAATAACTATAGACGTATAGCTCTGCTATCAGCTATGTCTAAAGTGCTGGAATACCGCATGCGTCACAGGCTTTTACCATTTATAGAGAAAAAACTCATTCCCAAAGAACAATACAGCTTTCGCCAAGGAAAAACGACCTCGACCGCTATCGCTGAGTTCTACAGCAAAATTCTACAAGAGGTCGATAACGGCAAACATCCAGTGGTATTTTCTGTTATTTGTCGAAATCTGTTGACTGCTTGTCACACCAACAATTATTTAACAAATTGTATATATTGGGAATTCGTGGTAAATCTATTATTTTGTCATTCTAACTAACAAACAGAAATCAATTTTAAAAAACCGAAAGCAATGTGTGGCAATCACATCGAAGAAAAAATCTTTCATATCAAAACCTGTGAACATTAATATAGGTTTGAAAGTAGGAGTTTATCTCTACTTTCAATTCTATTAATAATTTGGTTCAAACCATGACATCTCATTTTAAATTAATATAGGTGTTCAGCAGGGATGAGTACTTTCCACCACATCATTTCTCTTATATATTGCGGGCTTTTAACTTTTATGCAAGACAACAAATCTCTTCCCATACGCTATACATAGATGATCCTACACGAAGAGATCCTACACCACTTTCATTATCTCCAGAAACTTTTGGATTGAAAATGAGCTTGAAGCAAACAATATTTTACATAAAATGGCAGTGTGCTGCTTGGCAAATAATCTGATCCTTAACAAGGAGAAGACGGAATATGTAATTTTTCAAACAACAAAAAGCCAATACGCCGATAATTTAAGTTTAAAAATCGACAATTTCAACCGGCATAGGGCGATGAAATAGTATATTTTACAACAAAAGATGAAAGTGACGTTTTTTTGATGAGGTGAGAGTTTGTTCATGAGCACTAGCGAGTTAGCAATCACACCGAATCACAGTGGGACGGAATCCCAACAAGCTGGCCAAAAGTCGAAAAAGTATTTGATTCGGGTGAAAATCTTTTTTTGGGGGTTTTCGGGGTCGCTGATCACGAATTCAAAGTCAAAATTCAGAAAATCAAAATGGCGGATCCAATATGGCGGAGGTTTTCTTCAAAAATGTATTTGATTGGGGTCAAAGTCTGTTTACGGGGGACATCGGGGTCGCTGATTTCGAATTCGAAGTCAAAATTCAGAAAAACAAAATGGCGTATCCAATATGGCGGAGAATTTCTTCCAAAACGTATTTGATTCGGGTGAAAGTCTGTACTCGGGTGTTTTCGGGGTCGCTGATTACGAATTCGAAGTCACAATTCAGAAAAACAAAATGGCGGATCCAATATAGCAGAGAATTTCTTCAAAAACGTATTTGATTCGGCTGAAAGTCTATACTCTATAGTTTCTGGGGTCGCTGATTATGAATTTGAAGTATAAATTTGAAAAAACAAAATAGTAGAACCAATATATACATACGACTTGTGTGGATAAAAACGTTTTATTTATAGTAAAATAACAATGATTTGCTTAATATTGGGTTAATACGGAAATATTAACTATTTATATTAAATTTCCATAAAATTTTTGAGTTAACATGAAATAAGGAAATTCTAGCAAACATAAAATTCGAAAACGTTTATTCATTACATAATCTGGTTGGTTACGTACAACTTTAGTAATCGTCAGAAGAATCACTTGATTCACAGTCGGTAGATTCAACCGGAAAATCGCTTGAGCTTCCCTCACTTGTTAAAGGGAGTCCAATATTTAGGTCGCAGTTTAGGTTACAATAACTGTCCTGCTTCTAGCAGCAATGATTTGAATTTTGTGCAAGGTAATTTGCGCAAGCTAGAAATGTATGGGTCAGATGATAATAGAAGCCGTGAAAACATGCTGGACATAGCCTTTTCAATTTCCACGTACGCTGTAGCTGCACCATCATTCAGTTTCTTCCTGACGAGGAGGAAAATATCCTTCCTGCATAAACCAGATACGGGCGGATTATCGGCAGACGATTCTGAAATGTCCGAGTTTAATACATATCAATAGGCAATTACTTATTCAACCTTACGAGTTATTATTAATTTGTTCCTCAATATTATTCTAGTCATTCATAATTCCTGAATTATTCATCAAAGCGAATTAATACGATTCTATCGAGATAGCCAGGACGTCACACAAATCATGCATCGTAAAATTAATGGATAAAATATGCCTCTTGGGCTTAAAAGGGCTTAGCAAAAATTGACTTTAGAAAAAATATTTATTGTTTGACGCGTGGAATATAAATCTGCTTTAAAAATGAGGGTAATGAGAAAAAATCGATTTGCGCCTCACCAGGCCCATCTGGGGCACTGGGACCACTATGTGAGTACACCCCTGGTTAGATGATTTAAAACCATACAACTTTTATCTGAACTGCTTCTCCTTAGTTTATGTTTTAATTATACAAAATTGAGAAAAATACACTTTTAGTTACAAAAATGAGGGTAATGAGAAAAAAAAAATCGATTTGCGCCTCACCAGGTCCATCTGGGGCACTGGGAACACTATGTGAGTACATCCCTGGATAGATCTTTTAAAACCATATACTCCTAACTTTTATCTGAACTACTTTTCCATAGTTTATGTTTGAATTATTCAAAATTGAGAAAAATGCAATTTCAAAAACTGGCACCATTATCTGCGGCGCATAAAATCGCAGGATTTTTTTGTTGTTTTCATTAAACAATAGATTAATTTTCCACCTAGAAAATGTCCGGCCGCGAAACAATGGGGTGCAATATAACTTTTCTCCATGTTTTTACAATTTTCCGTTGCATTTTTAGGTTCATTTTCAGACAAATCATTCCTTTGTTCATATCACATACATAATTAGTATATAATTTCGTACATCATGATAATATTATACATACCTTCCCCTTTCGAATCCATTTTTCAGATCTGCTTTAACGTTATTTTTGTAGGTTTGGCGTCGTTTTCAAAACAACACTGTTAAACTCGCTCGGGGTGCGACACGTCTGGCTCGAGTAACGGTCACTTTTGAACTGGAATACCACAGCAGGTATAAGGGATTGGCTTGGATTTTTTGCGTACAATAAATAGATGTTTTTTACAAAAAATAGTTGCAAAAATACAAAATTCGGTTTATTCATACAAAAAGAGATTACTTCATCCAAAAAAAGGTTACTTCGTCCAAAATAAAAGGCCTTGGATTTTTTGCGTACAATAAATATATGCTTTTTTACAAATAATATCTGGAAAAATACAAAATTCGGTTTATTCATACAAAAAACGATTACTTCATCAAAAAAAGGTTACTTCGTCCAAAATAAAATATAAACGCCCAATGATCGATTGAATCTTACAAATAATAATGGTTTAGTACAATAATTGATATATTTGTACAAAATAAATCAATTCACTCAAAAAAAAAGGTTTAACTGTACAAAAAAGGTTGATCCATTCAAAATTTGATCCATCCATTTTTTTTATACAAAATACAATTATATCTCATAATAAACGAATTTTACGAACAAGGACTTGATTCCTTCAAATTTTATTTCTAACTAACGCGGCGTGTAACGAAAGAGAGAGCGCAAACACATCAGTCTTACGACCAGCAGCACTTTACGCCATGGAGTGTCTTTCCTTGAACCGAAGAGGTCTGGTAGAGAAATTGGAAATCAAAGAGAGGAGAATCATCAGGAAGATCCTAGGCATTCCCGGTAAAGGAAGATGGGGAATTTCGAAACCGACAAAACTCTGAGCTCTAACAACATATTGAGAGGCTCTATGACGTTGCAAGGAAAAGAAGGGTAGCTATGGCCACATTGCAAGATTGACTCCAAACCGACTAACTAACAGCCTGTTCATATTCTGGTAAAACAAGAAGGTTCGTACCACTTGGTTGACAGAAACCGAGAAGGATATTAAAGAAGTGGGAATAACAGATCTCCAAAACAGACAGTCTTCTGTGAGAAGCATCCTGAAGGAAGTCCGTGGTTTTCAGGAAAAACACTGAAGGAAGTCCGTGGATTTCAGGAAAAACCCCGAAGGAAAGGTACCCCCTGGACAGAAGAGGGAAAGAAGCTACACCGGCAGAAGATGCGACAATACTGGGCAAAGATCAAAGCCCAATAATTGAACAAGCCTGGTCCAAAGTAGGGCTATTGGAAACAAGAAGAAGAAGAAGATAGATGCACTATATATAAGAAATACTATATATACTATATCTAAGCAGATACAATAATGCAATTTATTTCCGAGCTAATCCACTCATCAAAGGTGAACAGTTTTTTCCTTTCAGTATTTTTATGCATATAATAAAAGTGTGAAGATTATTAAATACACTCGTAAATTTGCATTTTGCACTTATTAAGTAAAATAAAAGCTTTCTTGGGTGAATTTCGAATATGTTGAACGATTCAATCGATTATTGTAAGGAAAAATCATAGTTTGTAAGAAAAAATCAATTATTGGATGATTACATTTTATTTTGGATGAATTAACCTTTTTTTAGATGAAATGAAGTAATTTATTTTGTACGAAGTAACCGAATTTTGGATTGAATAATTTATTTTTGTATTTATCCAGCTATTTATTGTAGAACTTCATCCCTTTATTGTATGTTGAGTTTTGTATACTTCTAATCGAATATTGGATGAATAAATTTTATGCGTAAGGGATTATGCCCTCCCCAGTCTACACTTCGACCCGCGGGCGATTACTTTACCTAACCCAAACCCTCCGAACCCCGAAAACGAAACTTCATTTTACGACTTTTGGCCAGCTTTTTGGGATTCCGTCCCACTGTATGAACTAAAAAAACGCTTTCATCTCTAGTAGTAAATCCAATTTTTTCTACTGATATTATGTGAAAATATCAAGAAGTTACTTTAATAAATCCAATTCGAGGCGAACTGTCGGAAATGTCAATACAAATTTAATTGTTGGTTTGGTCGTTTCCATGACAACATATAGTTGCATTCTCATAGAAGGTGATACTCTTCAAGTCAAATGTCCCCATCTAGAATGAAAAAATCACTTTCATGTAGGGTAAGCCTTGGAAAAAATGCCATTTTCAAATATATCAGTAGAAAAACAAATTTTCTGGGGCTCTATATAGAGGAATGCCTAACTTGGGATAAGACAACTTAAAAAGTTGAAATAAAGCGTACGTACTCAATTCGAACCTTACGCCAATTAATAAACCAAACTGGGCTTCTCAACTTTTATTATGCATAAATTCAGTCCATTCTAGCATATGGAATTTTGGCTTGAGGATCCTCCAATAAACTTCAGATTATACTGAAGGCTCAAAAGAAAGTCAATTGATCGTTAGTGGCTATTCCTCCAACAGCCACATGTAGACCACACTTCCAACGACTGTAAATGTTAACAAGCCTTTATATATTTCTTGCTTCATCCTTAAAATGAAAATTAGTCTGAACAGAAATACGGATATTCTTATTTTTTTTCCTTTTGGCGTTCACATATATGTATTTATCATAAACATCTTACATGTAATAAAATTTATTTGATTTGATATTCAAAGACACAAATCATTTATTTTAAGCTAAACGACTAAGATATTAGACAACGGAAACTATATTATTTCAACTAGTGTACTAACTGTAATACATAAAACCTCTTTTACCTTTCTAGCCATTATGTTTTAAGACCAAATATTCACATTCGACTTTCTCACTCGATATCTAGATTATTCTACTACCTGGGTAACGAACCTTTTTTTTATTGGTGGTTTGGGGGAAGCTCTACCAGCCTGTGTATGAGGCTCGCACTCACTACATCCTTACTTCCACTTGGCTTTAAGTACGCCACCCCGGTATCGCTTGCGCATTCTGTCAGGGTGAGCAGCCCGGACGGTTATTTTACCGCCCTAGTTATTCACTTTGTCTCTTGCTTTCTCTAGTGATTTGCTCTTCTACCGGGACCGTTCTTCTTCTTCCTTGCGTGTTATTATTTCACGGATTACACCCTGTATTCTAACCTAGTTTTGTTCGGACTCCAACATTTTGTTTACCAGATCGCTTTCCTCTTTAATTTCTGGTAGGTCTCTGCGTTCTTTTTCCCAGCGCTTGCATTGAAGGATCGTATGTGCGACGTTGTCTTCTGCTCCACAGTACTCACACAGGGTGTCCGCTGCTTTTCCGATTTTGTATAAATAATTTCGAAAGCAGCCGTGGCCGCGAGGGTGACGTGGTAGCCTATCTCTGCATGTGTCCTTATGCCCATTTATGGATGTGTGAAATAATGCGTCTTGTCCATGTTCCTGTTTTTGCGTTGTCCCATTGATTTTGCCAGGTCTCGTACATCAGGTCCGTAGCAGCTTTTTTGATGTCCTGTTTTGACATATTGCCTTGGCGTTTCGTCGAATAGATGTTTTTTCTCTGCGACACTAGCACCTCTATGGGGGGTATTCCTGCAATTACAAGAATGGCTTCTATGGATACCGTTCTGTACGCACTACTAACTCTTAGTGCCAGTTTACGTTGCACTGTCGCCAGTTTGTTTTTTGTCTTTTGTACTACCATGGCCCTATGTCAAATTGGTGCTTCGTACAACATCACAGATTGTGCTACCGAACATAGTAACTTCCTTTTGCTTGCAGTGGGACCACCCACGTTTGGCATTAGTCTTTCCAGCGCAGTGGTGGTTCTGTACGCTTTGTCCGCCGCTTTGGAGACGTAGTCAATGAACGAGAGATTTTTGTCGATAATAACACCTAAATACTTAACTGCACTTTTCGGTGATATTATGGTATATTTGATCTTTAAAGTTATCTCATTTAACTGTCGCTTGCCCGCCAGTACTACGGCCTCGGTCTTCTCTGGGGCTAGCTTTAGGTTCTTTTCTCTAGCCACTCGTCCACCAGCCTCATTGCTTCGTTTGCCTTGTCCATCACTATGTTTTCGGTTTTTCCAAAGATTGTGATTGCTAAGTCGTCCGCAGTACCGACTATCTCAACTCCTTTTGGCATTATTAATCTGAGCTCTCCGTCGTACAGAATGTTCCACAGGATTGGGCCCAATACCGAGCCCTGCGGAACACCACTGTTGATTTATAGCTGCAGTGTTTTGTTGTCTGCCTGTATTGCTATTTTCCTCTTATCCAGGTAGCTTCTTATTATGCGGAGTAGGTATGCGGGGAGTCCTATTCTTGTCACCTCATCCATGATGTGTTGCCAGCTTGCTGAATTGAACGCGTTTTTTATGTCTAGCGTTACGAGGATGCAGATCTCTCTTCTCCTCCACGTTCCTGCTTTAGTTGTCCTCGCTGTTTCCACCACCTTTCCAATGGCGTCTATCGTTGACCTTCTTGGCCTGAAACCGAACTGTCTCTCGTTTCGTCTGTCTCGTCTGTCGTCTGTCTCGTCTGTCTAATCGTTGGGGGCTCATGGCATTTACGTGGTGCATAGCAATGAATTTTTCCTTTACTGTTTGCTCTTTAATCTTTTTATTTTTTTGCCAGAGCTCCTCGTCTGTACCGTCGTGCACAACTTTGATTACTTTTCTGTTTCCTCTTTGCTCCTATAGCCCTTTTGATTTAATTCTGGTGATTTGTTCCAGTACTTCGAAGTCCCCTTCGGCTTCTAAGAGTTCCGGGAACCTTTGTACGAACTGCTTTTGGATGCTTTTATCCATTTTGCTATCTTCCGGTTCTAAGAGCACTACTTTTACAACGCTGTCACTTGACTCCAATGGGTTTCCTACATGTAGTTCAGTGTTTAAGTATGCTTCTTCAGTCCAGTTCTTTTTTTCTACTGCTTTATACTCGTTTAAGGCGGCTACTTGTGGCAATGAAGACAGGGTATTTACTTGGTTTTCCGGCTTATCCTTTGCCAGGGCCGTTTTGATGCGGTCCTCGTACTCTGCCCGTAACTCCTTCAGTAGTACTTCGACGTCTGTTCTCTCCGTACTAGTTTGTGTGCTGACTGTACTTGCTCCCTTGTGTTCAAGGTATTTTTTTTCTACCTGAATGTCGACATCGTATGTGGGAACCTCGATTTATTCCCATCGGTGGGATTCAAACCACTCCCGTGCCGAATCCCTGTTTATCTTCTCTAAACAAATTTTTTATATTATGTTTTTTTATTATGTTGATATGTTGATTGTTTAGCTTGTAAGGTCTAATGTTTGTTAAGTGTTTGTTTTTAAAATGCCAATAAAGGTTTATATATATATATATCTTCTCTATTTGAAGTCTCAACTTCTCTGTCGCAGTCTTAATTTCCCTTTTTGCATTTGGGTTGTCCTCGACTAGGTTTGTAAGCTTCGTTGTGTACAAGGTCATTGCCTGTACTCAATAATGTTGAAGGCAGCAGGGCACTCTTTCTTTTGATAGGTTCGATGGAGTGCCTGTCCGTGGCTTCAATTGACGTGTCCGCCACTTTTTTCAACATCGATTCATTTAGAGAGCTGCACCTCTGTCTTCCACCTGTGGTGCTTATTCTGCTGTGCGGCAATCATGAGGCATCCGCCCCTACCGTGCAGAAAACAGCACGTGTCGTCTGCTTGTTCGTGTCTTGTGGCAGTCCGCTGTTGTACGAGCGTCCGTCCATAGTCGATTGTTTGCTCCCCCATAATCCGAGGAGCTGCCTGAGATAAACTCAGCGTGGGATTGTAAACCACTGGTCCTACCCATCTGGGGTATTGTGTTGTTTACATTCGACATTTCATATTTTATAAGGCTAACCCAACTAGACCCGCTTGCTTGATCCGCTAGCGCCACTGAGTGTAGTGAACTTTTTTTGTTGAAGAAGTTTTTTCCCCTCTGTGCTGTGGATTAACTTGTCTTCCTTCCTCACCTTTGACCTTACCAGCAAGGATGGCCCTACCAGGAGCATAAGCTCCCGCTGGCATCGCTCTTAGGATACTTGGAAGTACTGAGCCCTCTCACTGCGGCAAAGTGTTAATCCCCGAGGGGGGTGGGGGGAGGGGCTGCTTAGATCTTTTAAAACCATACAACTTTACTGAACCTAGGGGTAATTACCTCCACGGGGGTAAATCTGCTTTTCTGAGGGTGAAATCAAGAGTTTAATTATTATGTCATACTAATTAATTAATAGAATAGATAGTTACTAAGAATTTTTAAAAATATAGATAAATCGCGCACTAGTATTTACACTCTTTCTAGCATTCGTGTCGTTCTCGCCTGATTTAAGTTGATAATCAGCCTGATAATCCGACACATATGGTGCCAGACAACCGCCGTATTTTCCAAAAATTCCAAATTATCGCGGAATCGCCTAATAACTGAACGTACCGGACTAACCCACCGCCGGATTATCATTATTGTACTGTAGTTATTTCATTTGTTTTATTGAATTTTTTGTTCCATTCAAGAAAACCAAAACACGTGCTTGCTAGTTATCACGCCCACTAATTATCTGAATTCGCTGCAATTGGTTACAATTTTCCCTCCATGAAATATTGTAATGGCCGCGCCTTTTTTGCCAAACTTCCTTGATATTGTAAAATTAATTTAAGATAGTTAATTTGTAGAGGGCTTAGTGTACAGTTACATAAATACATTTATTAAAAAAATACGTGTTAAATATTTTTTTGGATCAACTTACACTTCTTAATACTTGCCGTAAACCAATCGCGAGTCTAAACAGTGACATGGCTTCTACACCAGAAAAAACGCTCCTATAAAGAAGCATTTATACAATGGGGCTTCACGGATATTGTAGAGAGGAATATACAAAAGCCTCAGTGTGTTTTATGTAATAAAGAGAGCATGAGCGCTTAATCCAGAGAGCACGATACCAAGCAAATTAAAAGAACATTTCGAGAGAATTCACAAAGAGTTCGTAGGAAAAGATATAGATTTCTTTAAGAAAAAATAGCCTTCTGATGTCTTCGAGATTGGATTCCACAGGAAATATGCAAAAGGCAGATGAATCGTTTCTAGAAGCTTCATATCAGATTTCTTATCGCATTGTTATGAACAAAAAACCGCACACTATAGGAGAGGAGCTCATTAAATCTTCTTTGTGTGATGCAGTCTCCCTCGTTATTGGTGAGCAAGATGTGGCTAAAATTACATATATCACTCTCAAATACCCTCGCATTTCTGACTTGAGTAATGATATTTTGGCAACTACTATTTATGATATTAATTAAAGTTCTATATTTGCGCTGCAATTAGATAAGTACACGGATGTGTAGCTTCGTGTTCAAAATTACTGGTATTTACCCGGTATATTAAATATGACCATGTAAAAGAGGAATACTTGCTCTACAAGTCTCTGTTCACCACTACTCGTGGTGAAGACGTATTGAAACGCTAAAGCAGTTAGACAACGGACTGGACTTGTCAAAGTTGGTTGGCGTTTAGGTTGGCGTACAGACGGGGCGGGCGCCTTCCATGATGGGTGTTCGTGCTGGATTTCCAGCACTCGTGAAACAAGTTGCTTCTCAAGTTTTGTCTTATCATTGCCTGATACACCACTACGCTTTGGCTGTCATCCACCAGATTTGCTAAGCACATTGAATGACGTTGTGAAAATTGTGAATCATATTCGTGGCAGTGCTACAAAGATCGAGATTATTCAAAGTTTTATGACAAATACACACACATATATACATATATACTTGCAAATATACATAAATTATGGATTTGAATAAAATTCTTTTAAAGTATAAAAACTTTTTCCAATTAAGTTGCCTTCTGAATACTTTATAACTCTTTTCTACACCGACTGCAGTTGGGATATAATTGAAAATTTGTAAGCCTAATCTGTTTGGTGCACTTTTGCATATAGTTAAGTTGCTTCTTATTGGTCTGAGATTATGGCAATATTTCGTATTTTGTATATGTCGTTCCTCTGCGATGAAAAATTTATTTTTCTTTTAAATATGTGGCCATAGTTCCCATATGTATGTGGGGGTTACCGTTAAAATGTTTAGTTTTTTAAAAAATGATGTGAACACATTGATATTAGCTAAAGCTCTAATGACTAGCTTTTGCGACAGGAAAACATTTTGTATAAGAGTGTGGCTAGTGGCACAACCACAAGTCAGTTCCTATGACACTGTTGTGAAATAAAATAGTGCGTACCTCCTTAAAACGTGTTTGTGCGTGTTTAAGTTTAAGACATCTTTGTAACAGTATTTTGATTTGAATTGTTGCTTTTGTGTGTGATTTAGTAGAATGGAGAAGAAGCGAAAAATTGATAGTGAATGCAGAAAATTCAAATATCAGTGGAACATTCAGTATTTCGTAATTGAGTCCAGTAACAAGGCGCTATGTTTGATTTGCAATGAAAGCATAGCCGTTCTCAAGGAATACAACATTAAACGTCATTATGAAACAAAACATTTTCAAAATTACTCAAAATATACAAGAAGTTTGCGGACAGAAAAATTTGAAGCTATGAAGCGCGGATTGAAATCGCAGCAATCTTCATTTACAAAACTCAAAACTGAACAAGAGGCTGCAACTCGTGCCAGCTTTCGTGTGGCTCTTGAAATTGCAAAACGTGGAAAACCATTCACCGATGGAGAAATGATCAAAGAATGCATAATTGCAGTAGCCGAAGAAATGTGCCCTGAAAAGGTAAATTTATTAAAAACTGTCAGTATGTCAGCAAACACTGTGGTTCGAAGGGTAGAAAACATCGCTGAAAATATATCCTCTCAACTGTTCGACAAAAATGGACATGTTGAGTGGTTTTCTTTGGCCTTGGATGAATCAACGGATGTGTCAGATACTGCTCAGATGTTGATTTATATTCGAGGAGTAGATAGAAGCTATGAAGTGCATGAAGAACTTCTTGATATGAATAGTATTCATGGCACAACAACTGGTAGAGATATTTTTAAAGGAGTTGAAATGGCCATTAATCAAAAGAACCTTCGATGGAAAAACTTGAAATGTATTACAACTGATGGAGGCAAAAACATGAGTGGGAAAGATAAAGGAGTGGTCACTCTTGTGTCAAAGGCTGTAGAAAATGACGGTGGTTGAAAACCATTAGTCTTACATTGTATCATTCATCAACAGTCTTTGTGCGGAAAATGTTTGGATAATATCTGAAGTTCTGAAACCAGTCATATCAACTGTTAATTTTATCATATCTTTTGGGCTGAATCACTGTCAATTCCGACAATTTATTGAAGAGATTGGAGAAAATGACTTACCTTATCATACTGCCGTACGTTGGCTTAGTTGTGGAAAAGTCCTTCAGCGCTTTTTTGAACTTCGAGCAGTGATCGAAATTTTTTTGAATGAAAAGCATCGCCCTCTCACTGAATTACAAAACAACGCATGGCTGTGGAAGTTAGCATTCTATGTTGATTTGACAAAACATGTGAACTAACTGAATTTGAGATTGCAAGGGGAAAATCAGCATCCTCCTGATTTATACACTAATATCAAATCATTCCGGAAGAAATTGATACTGTTTCAATCACAACTACGAAGTAAATGTTTTTCACATTTTAAAACATGTGAAATATTCAGCCACACCACTGAGACTGAGTTTCCTATCGATTTTGCAATGGAAACTTTCTACTCGTTTCTCGGACTTTGATGCCATTGCGAATCAAATTAAGATTTTTCAGAATCCTTTTGATACTGACATTGAAACCCTAGCCCCGGAACTTCAAATGAAAATGATTGATCTACAGTGCAGTGATATAATTAAGAACAAATATCAAAACTCATCTTTGTTGGAATTTTATAAGAGTCTTCCACTGACACAATTTGATAATTTGCATAAATTTGCTCGTGGGCTGTTTTCTGTTTTTGGTACTACTTATTTGTGTGAGAAGACCTTCTCCAAAATGAAGTACACAAAAAATGTTTATAGATCTAAATTAACTGATGAGCATCTTAAATCTCTTTTAATAATTGGTACAAGTAAAATTAGTCCACAACTACAAACTATTGTCAGTGGAAAATCTCAATTACATAAATCTCATTAGTATTTCATATGTCATTATGCTTGTTATAAGTTATGTTTTTATTTAAAATGTATAAAATGTTAGTTGAATTCATTTCAATAATTTGTTAGTTATTATATACTGAAGTTAAATTTTCTGCATATTATACATGTCTTTACTCATTACAATTCTGTGTTTCTTTATCCAACTTATCATAAAAACAATAACAATATAAGCTTACAACAATGTTATGAGTAGTTAGCCCATGACCATACACCATCAGATCCAAACTGGTATGGGACTGTGTGGGGAAGCTGAACAAGCTTGGCAGGGATAATAAAGTAACGCTATACTGGGTACCAGGACACACTGGTATAGACGGAAACGAAGAAGCCGATCACCTAGCAAACAAGGGATCCAGTAGCCCCTTTATAGGTCCGGAACCCTTTTGCGGTATGAGCGTGAACACCATCCGCAAAAGTTTAGATGATGAAATAAGAAGAAAATGGATGAAAACCTGGGAAGAACTTCCAGGGCTAAGGCAATCCAAAGTGATGCTGGGATCTTTTAACCAGAAGAGAACTAAAGCTTGCCTGAAACTAAGCAGGAACAAGCTCAGAATTCTGACAGGAGCCCTGACGGGACACTGCAGACTTAGGAAACATCTCAAGGCCCTAGGCCTAGAGGAGGATGATGGATGCAGATTCTGTGGCTCAGCAGAGGAAACCCCCATACATCTGTTCAAAGACTGCGGAGCATTACTCCGCAAGAGACAGATGTACCTTGGGGCTCACTGCTTGAACACAGAGGAGCTGCAGGCCTTGAATCCCACCCAGATCCTGAGATTCCTAAAGGAATCAGGATTAGAGGAGGCGCTCTAAATGGGTAAGTACACCAACACTTGGAGGAGGAGGGTGGGGTACAATAGATCTATAAAGGTCGCAGTACAAGTCGTCACCACCATATCTACAATCTACAATCTACAATCTAGCCCATGACCATATCAATGTAGATGTCATATTAATAATTATTCAACATAAAATTAGAATACTTCAGTAAACTAAATTTAATTTGCTATAAAAAATATTCTCTAAAAGGAATTTTCAAGTATGCTAGCTCTCCGCGGGCCGGACAAAATCTGTCCGCGGGCCGGATGTGGTCCTCGAGCCATAGTTTGGAGACCCCTGCTCTAAGTGGACGCCTAGAAACTTTACTACCTTAGTTCTCTTTAATCGAACGTTACCAAGTTGTAATGGGAGATCATCAGTAGGTTTCCTTTGGTAAACCCCCTCGATTATTTCTTATGGGGCTATCTGAAGTTATTAGTTTGCGCTACTCTAGTGGAGTCTAGTGGAGAATTTGGACGATTTGCGAAATCGGATAATTGCTGGGTGTAATTATTCAATTAGAAACTACTTAGTGTGTTTGCAAGAGTTCGGCACTCAATGACGAGAAGATTGAATGCTTGTATCCAGGCTGGAGGAAGTCATTTCGAACATTTATTCTACATTGAGCTACTTTACATGTACTTTTTGATTAAAGTAAAATGTTGTTACTGCCGCAAATTTTGTTCACCCTGTATCTTCGAAAAAAGTTTTTTATAAATCATCTTAGGGCAAAATATTCTTAGAATAGGCCAAGGAATAACCCCTTAAATTGGCGCATGTTTACCTAACACCCTGAATAATTTAACCAAAAAACACTTATGTACTCTGGGTGTGTTACAGCGAGAAAAGTTGGGTGTGCACATAAAGGTTAAATATTAATCATATTTATCCCTGTTGTAATCTTAAAAACTTCTTAATATCCCCTCATCTGCCTCACGGTACTTCCAAATTTTCAAAGTGTTTCCATACCCAAAATAGTTAAGAGTTATTAAAAAAAAAACAATATTTAATTTTTAACGATGTCACGGCGCGGTGGCGAGATGGCATGGTGGCGAGATGATAGGACGACGGCGAGTTGGCCGTTTAGATTGATTTCGATTTAGCTTTGTAGATATAGTATCTGATGTACAAAAGTACTTTACCTTCTAACATTAACGCAATATTTTGGCTTGTGTCTTCGATTAGTTGCAGGCCTTGGACATTGTTGAAATAAATTTATTTAAATAAAACTGAATATTTAAATACAACATTGTTAATTCTATTTATACACATAATAAATAATTGAATAGTTTTGATTAGGTCTTACCTTCCCTTGGCATTAAAAACTATTACTAAACAAAATACTTATAAAGTATTACGACGTAATGGAAAGCCACAATTTGAATATATTTATAAAATAATGCTAATTCATATTATAGTAATCATGTAGCATTTTAGTACTCTACATAAAAATATCTACATAAATGCAATTTAATGTTTTACTTATTATAAAGATTTATTAAGAGTGTATAATAAAAAGAATAATAAAATTTGCATTAAAATTATTTTTATAAAACGAACGTCTTACAACAATACATTCAAAGGACAATAAAATTTCATCTAGGAAATTATTTCAAGAAATATCGTAAAATTTCTACAGTTGCATAAAAACTGCATGTAAATGCAATTTAAACACGATCTGCAATATTGCGCTGAAGGAAATAATCAAACCAATGTTAAATTTGTTGCACGTTACAGGAAGCGTGTTCTGTTCGTGATCTATAAAGAAAACTAATATACACGCACACATCGACATTCCAATACACCATTCGCGATTTCCACATTTTCGCGAAGCAGAAAATTCACAAAATATCGATACGATATTGAAACTAGCAATAACTTCCAGCAACAAAAAATGCGTAAAATTGATATTTCAAAGGGCTAAACCTTCCTTATTAATTTTCTTCTCGGAAATGTTGCATAGTAAGCCACTTCATAAAATAAACAAAATTAGATTTTTTTTAATATGCGCATAATAATCATGCGAGGAATCTCAAATACTTGCTTTCGCATTTAAAAAGACACTATAGTCCACCTTTTTCGCAATTTCATTTTCGATTGACAAAGTTGCCAAGTTAGACAAATTTTGATTAGGATATTGTCGATCTAAGATAGGTTTTTATCAGCCTAAGCTTGGAAAAACTCCTTTCCCCACTAGCATTAGTATTAGTGATTACTACTCGCAATTATATCCATACATTTGGTTACAGTTCTTGTAAGTTGCGATCTCTCAACATTTTGATCAAGATTTAGAGTCTACAGTCAATTGAAGATCACCGCAGAGTTTGAGAAGGTATGCTTTTTCCGGAATCTCCTTTATATTGTACAAAAACGACCAAGATTTCGAGTACTCATTTAACTGTTCCAATCTTCCATTAAATGAAATTATGGTAGTGTCTAAAAGATCAAATTTCTTTTCTGGAGAAGCTATAGGCTCATCGCGGGCATTTTCACCAGCTTGGCGTTTAACACGTCGAATTCTTCATGTGCCTCTAAACACAGATTCAATTCTAGTAGTATTCTTCAATAATACTAGTTCTTCAGCGAATACCTTCGCAATTGCGATAAAATGCGCTTTTAAAGCTTATATTTCTATATTCTCCCAAGAGCAGATTTTTTTCCACATTTCTGTGCACTTATCGAGATCCTTGTCTATTGATTGTAAAGATTTACTGACGACATTCATTTCATTCATCAACTACTTCATACCAAACAACCAATGAAACTATGATGCTGAAATCTTTTAACTGATCGGTTAGAGTAGTAGCCTCATGAGTGACTTGAACATCAATTGTCTGAGTTTCAATAGCCAAAGAAATTAAAGCGTCATGAATGGCACTAATTTGATAACCGACTGTCTTAACACTGCTTATTCTCGCTTCCCAACGATTGCAGAAAATAGAATATCAGAAATGCGCAAATTTACTTTCTAAAACTGCCCCCAAGGGTTCCTAAACTCCACATCTACCATGTTCTCTTGAAGAGATCTCCTCGTCTCTCCTTATATCAATATAATATTTATGTTATATTTGCCATATTTTAGGGGAGGTTGAACCCGCAAACCACCATTTTGCAATCATCCATGAACACAAACAGTTCCCAAACATGTAGTGAACAAAATCAGCTCACAGTTTCACTTGAAAACCATTTAAGACACCTTGACCATATTTTGGGTCGCCTTACCGCATTCATATTTACCGTATTTACGATTTGTTGATAGACTAAAGCGATAGACTAAAGCATTGATAAACTAAAGCATTGATAAACTTAGGGTATTTACGACTAAGAATGAATTGCCCAGCCAGCGGTTCGAATTGGGCTCACAGTGCTTACGAAGTACAAAGTGCTAAAGTACGGTCCGATTTAATGAGCGCGCTAACGGCTGTTCGAAGTGCCAGTTACTCGGACCACTCGTTATGTATTATAGGCTATGTCACGGAACACAGTGCTGGCCATCCGATCGGTGAGCACCGTGAACGTCACCGAGCATGACGTCACTTCTAATGTCATAAGGTGAGCGCTGAAAGCACAAATCGGACCGAACATTGGTATGCTATGAACGCTGTGAGCGCTATTCGGACCGCTGCTACAATGAGCGAGCGGATACATTTTGGCGAGCTGTATATCTGGCGCCCTGTGCGATCGCCCAACCGAGCCCCACTCCAAGACCGCTACTGTCCATAATTATAACAGCGATCAGACATAAATTTTATTTTGAAAAATAACCATTGACATTAATAATGCGTAGGGCTTCCATTCTTTCGAATCAATTCGACTCTGCGAGAATTCCTGCTTTCGACTAAAGATCTAATTGTGTCTGGTTCGATCTGCATAGATCGTTTTAAAGATGATACCCCAAAGATTTTCAATGGGGTTCATATCTGGTGAACAAGCTGACCATTCCAATAATTAAATAATGTTACATTGAAATCAACCTTTGGCTTCTCCACTGACATGAATTCATTTCATGAGACATTTTCTAGAAATGGCAGGAGGTTAACTTCCATAACTTCAATGTACCCCGCACTGTACACTCTGAACGAAGAAAACAGTAATCGAAGTACACTTTTACTGCAAAAACAAAAAAGAAAACAACAGGAAGTTGAGTTCCTGCCTCCTGTGGAGAATCTATACCCGAGGCCAGTGTGGCCAGCGCTTCTGCTCTCTCGTTGCCAATTGAGCCTTTATGAGCTCGAACCCAGTGCCAGCTCACGTTTCTACGAGTAGATCCCGGGGAGCTGATGGGCGTTGTAGAGCTTCTAGAAGTTCTGTATTGCAAAATTTTTCATAATGCCTTCAAAGTCTATTTTTGAAGTGAAAACTTCGTTTGCCGCCCTGAACGAGTTTTTGGTAGAGGGTTAACTCATAGATTTCCGTCATCGTCATCAATAGCTGCGTTCTATAGAAAAAATTTCTATTACTCAAAGATGTGTTCAAAAGAACACATCTATACGCATATATTTAGAGTTGGATCTGAACGTCAAACTTAATAGTCAATTTTTTTGGCACTGTTGACAGAACGCAGCGTTTCTAAGGAAAATTCAACCCGTAGAATCAGTGTGCAGTACAAGTAAGTACTTTTACCGGATATACTAGTAGATGTACTAGTGCCGCATTATTGGAAAGTTTTTGGCAGTGTTGACAGAACGCAGCGAGTAAGAGTAAGTACTGTTAGAGATATTGGTTTAATCTAGTCTTTTAACTTTCCCCCAAAAGAGTGTTGGCACTCCTGAAATATATTTTAGTTCGTAGAGTTTCAACATGAAATTGTAATTAATACGTTTTGTTGTCACGTTGAAACATTGAGTAGTAAAAGTTTTTTATAGAATACAGTGAAAGTATGCCTTTTTGTACAAAATACGACCAAGATTCCGAGTACTCATTTAAGGGTCGTTGTCAAATTTTGCGCAGGTAAACTAGTCCCGAAACTATATTTTTTAATTTGTCATAATCAAACAACCCCTTCAAAAATTTACATTAAATACAAAATTCATCGGACTAATAAATATTTATTACTAAAATAAAGACAAATCTAAAGAAATCTCGTGAATTCCGTAGTGAAACTTACTTTTAAATTGTAATTATATCAAGTACTTTTGCTGGATGCAGATGTACTAGTGCCGGATTATTGGAATGTTCAGATTACTGGATTGTATCGAATAATTAATTATAAATCACGAATAAGACCCATCAAAGTTATAGGCAACCAGATGTTCGGCAACTCATTGTGCTCCAAAGAAAGGAAACTCCAAAAGAAAATTAATAGTCAGCGATATAGGGATAAGAATAAGAAAAGACTTTTGCAATAGTTAGTTCTGGAAATTTCTAAATATAGAACACTCAGAGCGGAGGAGGTGGAATAAATTAAACTTCGTAAAGAATATTATATATATATATATATATATATATATATATATATATATATATATATATATATATGGGTTCTGGACTCTTAGGCGGAGCATAGAGCCTCCATAAGCACCCTCCAGCGGACCCTATTCTGGGCCATTGCTTTGGCTTCACTCCAAGAGGTTTTCTGGGCTTTTAGTTCATCTAACACTGTTCTCCTCCATGTTTGAGCCGGTCTTCCTCGTCGTCTCGTTCCTTGGGGATTCCAGTCTAGTGCTGCCCTTGCAATGTCGTCTGGTTTTCTTCTTAGAATGTGGCCGATCCATCCCCATTTTCTTTTCTTAATGTCGTGCTCTATTGTTTTTTCTCCGCATCGTTTAAGAAGTTGCTCATTAGTAATTTTCTGTGGCCAGAAGATTCTGAGGATGATTCGTAAACATTTGTTGGCGAAAACCTGAAGTTTATGTTTTTCCAGGTCTCACATCCATATAAGAGGATTGCTTTGACGTTTGTTCTATATAAACGCAGCTTGCTCTTTGTTTTTATGATGTTGGACCTCCATATTGTGTTTAGTTGCCTGAATGCCATCTGTGCTTTTTGAATTCTGTTTAGAATGTCTAGGTCTGTTCCGCCCGTCTCGTTGAGAATGCTTCCTAGATACTGAAACTTTTCTACATTTTCAATTGGTTGGTCGTTTATTTGAAACGGTGCGTCGTTATTTGTGTGCATTCGCATCGCTTTTGTTTTTGAGACATTTATTTTCAACCCTATCTTCTGTGCCATGTCTGATAGTAGGGTGAGTTGCCTTTGCATACTTTCATAGGTATGCGAAAAAAGGCAAATGTCGTCTGCGTATTCGAGATCTTTGAGATTAGAGTAAAGAGACCATCGAATACCATCGTTCGGTCTGCAAGACTTTTCCAGGATATAGTCAAGAGCAGTGTTAAAAGATATTAAAGTTAAAGAATATTATATATAAAGATAATAAACAGTCAGCGGTACAGAGAAAATAAAAGAGCTACTACTAATTTTATTAATTTACATACAGATAAATCTTCAAAAGCAGTTATAAGGCATGTTTCTAAAAGTCAAAATTTCCATAACTCACAAATTTCAGTGCCCATCAACAAGAAATGTGCCATATATCCTACCAAATAATTTTGCTGACCTATCAACAGAGAATCAACCAAACATTCCAGATTCAAATTCATATTATGATGATGACATTATCAGTCACCATAACAATCTCCTTCAGAAGTGAGTTATGTTCTAGAATTAGAAAAACCAATACTAACAAACTATGTATCAAATTTTATTAATTTACATACTGATAAATCCTCAAAACCAGTTTTAAGGCTGGTTTTTTTTCAAAAGTTTTCACTTCAGTCGGCAGTGCCTAACTGCCTATATATTTTTTAAGGATGTAACTCTCTATGCACATAATTGACAAATTAGTTAATCGTTCTTGTAACAAAGTCCGTAATTAATTTTTTATTTTCTTTAGCTTTGAAAATGATCGCTCTCCACTACAATTGGTAACCATTAAAAAGGAACATTCTTGTAGCAACTTCAACATTTGGAAAAGTTACTTCGAATTTATTAGACTTTATTAATTTATCTAAGGTTGAGATACTCAAATCCGCTGATTCCTTTGCTATGTTGTTTAAATACTCCCTTAAATGAAAACATACTGATTTGAGCTCATATGCATTAATGTCTTCGTGATTCTCTTAAATTCTTCAAATTCATTACATTTTTTGTCAACTCGTCAGAATCGATGGTTATTAATTGACAAAGAAAACTAAAACGATTTTCAATTTCTTGGTATGCTGCCGAACGATTTTTTGAATGTGCATATAATGTGTCGATTATAGGAATAAACGTATTGAAATTTTTTTTTTCATTCAATTGTACAAATTCTGATGATCCTTCTGAAAAGTGACGCGTGTACTGCGATTTTTTTTCTCTTTCAGACTTATCTTTATAGTCAGCATTTGGATTTGGTTTTATAACCAAGTCGTTCTGATCGAATTTATTGCGTGCGTTATTGACATAATTGATCAGAGATGCGTAAAGTTTCGTTGCAACGTCCAGGGTAATAGTGCTATTCTGTAAACTTAAGCTTGTTTTATTCATAATTCCCAAAAGACATAACTCCGTTAAAAGAATAGTATTCAATTTCTCCATTTTTTTTTGATTGGATTTGGGCTTCGTTTCTTGTTTCTCCTGGTTGATTGATGTCACTTGCAATTGAGGACAAAACTTAATTAAAAAATATTTAAATTGCCATTTTGTAAGGCATTAATAACATTAGCACGTGCATGTAGTATTCGGGAGAGACTTCAAGACTTTATTTGCGCCCAAATGCTCTGTCATAATTTTCCATCGTTTGGTCGAAGCCGAGAAAAAAATTGATAATTTTTGGATAAACTGAAAATATGCTACAGCTTCGGAAACAAGTTGCCTGAACACCTACTAAATTTAGCGAATGTGCTGCTCATGGGACAAAAATTGCAAATTTACATTTTTCTTTTATTCTTGACCGAACACCAGAATACTTTCCAGCCATATTTGATGCATTATCATAACTCTGCCCACGATAATCTATTATATGAATATCAAGGCTTTCAAAAATGTTTTAAATAGTATCTGCTATGTATTCTGCATTTTGCTTATCCATAGAGAAAAACTTAAAAAATCTCTCAATAGCCTCTCCGTCTTGGTCAACGTGAGAGAGATCTGGTGTAGAATCCACGCTTATAGAGTAGTATTTTGAAGATTTTATTTAACAATTGATTTTAAAACTCCCTGTCCTATTATATTAATAAACTCATTACAAATATTTGCAGACAGATATGATGTAATTCCTTTTCCACGATTTCTGCAGTTTCTTATATGATCAGCAAGAAAAGGATCAAATTCACTAATCAGTTCTAAGCATCCCAAATAATTCCCGTTATTTTAAGAACCCAATATCTCATTATCACCACGAAAATCAACCTCCTAGAAGCTAAAAATGTCACTAACGCGACAATTCTTCTAAGTACATTCTTTCAATAATTGACTTCTGCATTATATTGGGACAGCAACTCACTGTCAACTCGTCCCATAGTTTTGCTTCTTGCGACATAATTTATCAATAATTGCCTGTGATGTAAACTGTTCTCATGCTCAAACAATAAGTAACTTATATGCTTCCAATCTTTATATCCATTCGGAGAACTCAACTTATGTCCAATAGTAGTATTAAATAGACGGCAGCAATAAGAGTACACAGATTTCTTCGACAGTGAATAAAGGTGCCATTTTCTTTCTAAGGACTCACCATTAGTCAATTTACGGGTGAAAATATTTTGAAAGTATCTAGTTTTTGTTTTGCCGCTTGAATCAGAAAGTTTCAGAGAACAATTTTTATTTTGGAAAAACTCTGGACATTTTCGAATCCAAATAGCGCGTAATTCTTCGGTTCAAATTTCGTCACAGTATGTACCCGGATCAGGTGATACATTTTCCAAGCTTGTAGTTATGAAGGAACAGTAGCTTGAAGTAGCAGTAGCTTAGAATGAAGAGGGTTCATCAGAGGGTTCATCATCATTCAGCATCACATCATGTGTGTTGGTCACTTTTGTCACGTAGGATCTTTTTCCAGTTGATACTCAGAAGTATTTCGATCTTGAAAAATGAAGTGAGTTTATGAAGTTTTTTGATTAAATATTTTTGAGCTACAACTTCTTTTCTTTTTTTGTGAACCACTTAAATATGTTCTTTTCGACATAATAAAATGAATAAATAAACGAACACGTCAACACTTCTATTATCAACACACTTCTAACACTGCTATTACTTTGGTATCTTGGTGGCAAGAAAGATGAATTTAAACTGAAGATAATTATATATTGTTCAGGATATTGATCAGGAAGGCTTACTCCCCGTTCCCATTTTCCTGCCCCCACTAATAACAAAAGAATTTCAACCCCAAGTGAACGTAGTTGTTTCTATATTTAATATTTACAACTACAGAAAATAAATACTTATATCTAAAATTTGTAAGTTTAAATATTATATTGTTTACAAACGCATTTAAAACCATGGTCACCAACAGTTGCAAGCACGTAGCGGTAATAAAACAGCCCCAAAACGCATTCAAAACCATTAGTGCGCCACGACCAGATCCTAGAACCTACTGGTCGTTTTATCGTAATCTTAGTATAATATATAAATATCTAATTTTAAGAACCTAGAGATAAAGAAACTAAAAATTAAAATATTTTTAAGACACAATAAAAATACGTTGGGTCAAAACAAAATCACGCCACTTTCGGGAATTCTCCAACCAT
Source organism: Phosphuga atrata (assembly GCA_944588485.1). Lineage (NCBI taxonomy): Eukaryota > Metazoa > Arthropoda > Insecta > Coleoptera > Silphidae > Phosphuga > Phosphuga atrata. The sequence goes on from OX155893.1 coordinate 57,846,145, forward strand.
AGATAATGTCGACTTAGATAATGTCGAAATGCGGAACTACATACTTCCTACCTTTGTCGGATTATATCTACTTAAAATAGAAAAAAAAAACGGTTCTGAAGACGGTTCTGAATTTACATAAGCGCTCGGTTTACGGTTTGCAATTAATTCAGCCTGAAATAAAGAACAGAAGTCTGCGAGCCGCATGCTTTCGCAGTGTATTTCAGTTTCATCTGAGTACACCGCGAAAGCCGCACCCACTCCCTGTTCCCACTTTGAACCGTCTCTAAACAACATGACTGAATGAGCATTGGCCTCACCCTGTGTATACTTTGTCATCCCGAAATCTCCGCGGGATGCACCACCCCCTGAATGCAGACTCTAGATTCGTTCTCGTCCGGAGAGATTGTGAGATCCGTGGCTTCGTTAGGCTCGATCTCATTTAGTTCGCGCAGCAGATGTTCCTTTGTTAGATCTGCCCCTCACAAGTCCGCCGGCAAGAGCTCACAATCAGACATGACGCAGGCAGCGTCGCCCGAGACGGTTTGATACGCTTTCGCGGCCCTCAGTGTGCTAACGCGTTGCACACTCAGGAGCATTTTCCGTTCTCGAACTCCGCATGCACTATACCATATCGGCAAATACAGCAGGCAGGGTCAAGACCCCAATCTTTCATTGACGCGGTGCTAAATCTTAAACCTATCTGCTTTGCTTTCCCGCACGCCTGAGTGACGTTTTCTTTGAATTACAAAGAACTATCAATATAAATGACTAGTTATTTGATGTATGGAGAGTAATAAATTGATTCTCCTATTTTGAAAACGGAATTTTGTTGGCTGGGCTTTTTGCCGAAGAAAATGGCCTCTGTCTTTGCCGCATTAAATTTAAGTTTGGTCTCAGCAGACCATACGCGAAGTGTCTACAGCGCGCGGTTTACTGAGTTTCTGAGCCCTTTATACGTGGTGGATCATTATTATTATTATTGTCTTTATTCAATAATACCTTGCGGTGTAGAACGTATCAATCAATATAAATATACAAATAAAATATGTTATGAAAGAAAAAAAATGTATAAAATGTAGGGTTTCTGAATATCCGCACTTTTTCAAAACCGCGGTTTTCGGTTTTTGAAAATTAAAAACCGCTGTTTCGGTTTCGGGTTCGGTTTTTAGGAAGTTTTGGTAGTATAGGTAGTAGTATATTTAAACGAGACCTTTGTTTTGTACAAAAGTTGTCACTTAGGGAAAATGATCTTTCAGAGTAGGTTCTTTTTGTTCTGTCAGAAGTTCTTTTATATTTAGCCTCCTTAACTCCTTTATGTTAACTCCTCCTCATAGAATTTGGATATCGATTTATTTGCATATAAGTATTTTTGTTTAATTGTTCTTGGATAGCTTTTTGTACTTCGTCTTCCAAGGAATAGTTTGGTCACTTCTTCTAATTCTTCTGAATTTATCGTACATTCACCTTCGACTTCAACGAAGTTGAATTGGAACTTTGTTGTCTGGATAAAGTCGTTAAAAAAGATTTTCCGCCAATTTTAAAACAGACTGTTGGAACTTTCGAAGAATTTGTTGTAAGCATCTAGCCAATTCTGTTAATGCCAGATTTTCACGGGTCTTCAAACGTCCTATGATATTTTTCATTGGAACTTTGCTTATATCCTATTATACCTTGTGCCGTAAATATATTAGATTCATCGCTGTTTAATGTTGTTACGCTTACTGGAGATAAAGTTTCATGACAATCGAAAATTAACATTTTCAATTAAATGCACTGAATTTAAATCTGTTAGAATCTGTAATATTACGACATTAGAAAAAAAATTTTCTAAATTTTTCTAAAATTTTTTCTTATATTGGTTTAATAGTATAGTTTTATTCCTTGTCTTGATGTCCATTGCAAATTCAATTTCCTTTTCAAAAAGAGCTTTTGCGTTTCGTTGTAAGAAACTGATTGCATCGAAGATAAACAAAAATATTTTTTAAGTTTTCTTACCATTTGTAAATTAAATTAAATTAAACTTTAAATTTCAACATCTTCTTCGACGTAATACTCATTATCCACATCTTCTTCGTGCGATTCTTCAGTAAATCAATTTTCACTTCTGCAGCTGTTTTTTACTTGAAATGATTTTTTGTAAAAAGTGTCGCACACAGCAAGATGAATTGTATGGTTAATGCAAGTTCTTTCTTTTTTTTTGTTCCTTTTGAATTAAGGTCATAACACCTGAAGACCATTTTGGCAAGGTTTGGTTGAGAAACCGAGCAGCTATTGCTTTCCGAATAAATGTAGATTTTGAAATTGCTCGAACACATATACCATCGATGGTTGCCATTTTTTGCAACAACAGATTGCAATATTTGAAAGAGCAATAATTCAATGTATTTTATTTTCATTTATCTTTAGATAAAACCTAAGACCGCGGTTTTTAATGACGGTTATTCGGTTTCGGTTTTTGCACAGAAAACCGCGGTTTTGCGGTTCGGATATATCCTAACCAGAAACCCTAATAAAATGCGTATATAAAAGTAACAAACCAAGAGGCAATATTACATTTAATCAAAATTTTCAAAATAATATTCATTTAATGAATAGTATGCCTTTTTAGTCAAAAACGTTTTTAAGGTGAGTTTAAATATTTTAACACACTTTATGCAACTTTATGCGTCTTTTATGCAACTCGGAAGTTTATTGTAGATTTTTATTAGTTCACCAACAGCACTTTTTTGAACTAAAGTTGAACTTGTTTTTATAGGACGCAAAGTACATTTTTTGCGCATATTGTATTCGTGCGTATATTCATGTTTTTCAAACATTTTATAATGCTCCTTTACATAACTGGCACTTTTTAAAATATAGATGGAGGGTAACGTAAGTATTCTCTTCTCAAGGAATACTGGTTTACATGAGTCTGTCATTTTCATGTTGAACATACTTCTAATACTTCTTTTTTGAAGTAAAAATATTCGATGAGCATCGACCGATGATCTCGCTAATAGCATTGTATCGTCAGCTTATGCGATTATCTCGCAACCCTCCAGGAGGTCTGTATCAAAGATGGAATCGTACAGGATCTTCCAGAAGCCGGGACCAGATTTCGATTCTTGCGGACAACCTTTTTCTACCATTTTTCCACGTGATATTATTGCTGTGATATTATTGCTGTCCTGTTGTTCAAATAGTCCCTAGCTAGGCGGATAAGATTGTCTGCACATTTCTTAGAAATTAGTCTGTCGATAATGAATGGCGACCATGCGTTGTCGAACTGATACCCAGAGCGACCGCCGCGCAATAGTGACCGGTCGATTTACATTCTGTGACGAATGTAACTCCTTTTTTGATAGGATCTATGGTTCCTACTCCCCTACGAAAGCCAAACTGATTATTGTTAAGTAACTTATTTTGAGACAAATAATGCTCCAATCTAGTGATTAGGAGCGAATCTAGAATTTTACCGACTACACGAAGTAGGCCTGAAACCTTTTGTGCTTGATCCGTTCTTGTTTGGTTTGGGGATGGTCTTGACTAATTCTTCCACTTAAATTCCTGACTGAAATTCTTTCCAGGATGCTGGGAAGACACCTATTTTAAGACATTTATTATAGATATTTCTAAAGAGGGACGAGTTATTCTCAAAAGCTATGCGAACTATGTCCGCTGTCAAACCGCCTATACCTGGCGCTTTCCGTTCATGAATGAATCTAATTACGCGGTTTATTTCCGGAACCGCGAAGAGCCTGTCATCAGGTACTCCGCTACCTGTTCTCGATGTTATTCTAATGTCGCGGCAAAACCCTGTGTCTTCGTTTATGTCGTCTTCTGGTAAGAACATGTTGAGGAGTTCGCGGGTAGTCTCACGTAGCTCAAGGTGATTATTATCAATGGGCCGCAGTGTTTGCAGTGTAATGCTAGTTAGTCCCAACGCAGCGCACCAACTAAAAGTATGTGAGTGTCTCCGACAATAAAAAATGATGTTGCCTGAGAGTATGGAAAAAGAGTGTGGATAGTATAGCAATGAGAATTTTTTGGGGTTTTCGAATTCATACAAAAATTTAAGACTTTTCGAGTATAAGTATCGGGCAGCAGTAAAAGAGTGAATTGTCAAAGTAAACAAATTTAAAAGACGTCTATTTTCTATTCAGTGGTGGCTATAAAATTTTACACAAAATGCTGGGTCGCAAATGAAAATAGTTTGCTGAATAGATATTCACAGACATAATGTGTAATAATTAATATAAATAATGTGTAATAAAAAATAATGTGTTTGAAGTTAAACGAACTGGATTAATCTAAATTAAGATTACGTATTAGGCATAATCTAATTCTTATCAAGCCTGGAGGCAAACATTTTCAATTGAGCTTAGTTTGAGCTTAATTGAGCAAGACTTAGTTTATGACTTTGTAGATATGAAGTTCATATATATATATATATATATATATATATATATATATATATATATATATATATATATATATATATACATAGAAATGAAACAAGTTTATTGATTTTTGTTTGTACGTTGTTGAAAATATTCTGTTTGATGTGATGTAATGCGTTGTTTGGAATCGGAACTGGAAAGCAAGTCTGGTGGCATGTTGAAAACTTATCTGTGACAATCCCACCGTTTTCCTGTAATAGGGGAATATGCAAGAAATTTAAATTTAATTGATTTTTTTATCGCCGATACATCATGATCTTGACAATAAACCTTCACTATTATTTTCTCATTTAGTTTGTATTTAATTCCAAAAATTTAAATCAAACAGTCCAAAATATGCGAGCGAAATTCAAATTTGCGAAACGCATCACCATTGGTCATAGTTATGTGACGTGCACGTTGACAGTTATCGGCCTCGATATTCACAGATGTAGTAGGGTGGACTATACACCTCTATAGGGACTTTATCAAACACTTTATCTTGCGTACTTATAATAGTGTTTTTGCATTCCGGTACTATACAATATCTATAAAATGGTTTTTTAGCTTTTTCCATTATCGAAATAGCAAATTCAAACTAAAAATCCTAAACTGTCTATGCAAATATGCTATGCAACACTGAATGTTATGTGTTATGCGACGTTATCCAAAGCGTGCGATAAATGGGATGAACGGTCCCATGACCATGACGGACACATGACATTCAGTGTTGCATAGCATATTTGCATAGATAGTTAAGTATTTTCAGTTTGAATTTGTTATTTCTATAATGGAAAAAGCTAAAAAAACATTTTTTAGATATTGTATAGTACCGGAATGCAAAAACACTATTGTAAGTACGCCAGATAAAGTGTTTGATAAAGTCCCTATCGAGGTATATAGTCCACCCTACCTACATCTGTGAATATCGAGACCGATAAATGTCAACGTGCACGTCATATACTATGACCAATGGTGATACGTTTCGATCAGGTCAAATTTAATTGGTATTTTATATATTATTTTAAAAAATAATTGAAACACTTTCAACAGTATTTATATTTTTTACTATGTTAAAACGAAGTAAAAAGTGTATTAAGCAAATAAAAATAATTGATGCATATTCCCTATTGAGTATCTGTCCTTTGACCTTCGAGTGGTAGATTATACGCGATAGTGTTTAGATATTTGTCTCTAGTGTTGACTCGACAAAGCTTCGAGAAAAGTTTTATGGTTTTCGACAAAGAAGAAGTATTCTAAAATGGGTTCTGCAATCGCGATCGTTAAATACCTAGTTTTCATATTTAACTTGGCCTTGGCGGTAAGAACGACAAATACCATATACAAGAATAAATAAACTAAGTAAATTATTAATGCTAGCTAAGTAAAATTTGGCTGGAAAAACAAAGAAAATTAAAACGACGACGTCGCCGACACCGCAGTACAAAACATACAACTCAAGATATATAGGATTAGACTGACAAGACAAGACAAATATGACTAGACAGACATGATAAGACAGAGCGGATTAAACTGACAAAACTATTTTTTAAAACTAAACTAATATATAGATATTTGATCTGAAATATTTTTTTCCTATTATTGAGTATTTCCAAATATTTTATTAAAAATCAAGTTATGCGCAAATTATGAATAAAAGAGATGTAACTGTTTTTTATTAATAAACTAGCTGACCCGGCGAACTTCGTATCGCCTCAGAATCTACAATCATTAAAAAATATCTTATTAGCTAAATTAAAGTCAGTCAAATGTTTCGCGTATATCGTATAATTTTCGCGACATCTGGTAACATTATCGTACACGATTATATAACAGATGGTAATACAATCCTATCTGTCATCTCCCTCGCTCGCATAAGGTACGACGTATAAGAAAAAGTCAAATTCAAAAGTTCAAAATCCAAATGCCCAAAATCCAAAAGTTCTAAAGCCCAAAATACAAAAGAAAAAAATCCAAAACTTCAAAAGCCTAAAATCCAAAAATGCAATATGTAAAAGCCCAAAAGTGCAGAATCCAAAAGACCAAAATCCAAAATTGCAAAAGCTCAAAATCCAAAGTTCATAATGTAAAAGCCCAAAATCCAAAAGTCAAAAAGGCCAAAATCCAAAATGCCAAGTTTAAAATATAAAAGCCAAAAATCCGAAAGTCAAAATCCAAAATCAATAAGTACAAATGCTCAAAAACCAAAAGTTCGGATAAATGTCGAAATAAAGATAGCAAATAATGTGCGTATCTGATTTGGAGATGCTGAAAGATCTGATTTAGGTATTGTAATGTCCCAATGAGCTTCGTTTTCATGCTAATTGAGCTGTTGACATGCAGCACGAAATGATGGACACACTGCACCATTGACAGTTCAAACTGATTAGAGTAGAGAAACGTTCGTGCAAATGGATCGCTTTGGCAAATAAAAAATAAACTTGTCAATGTTGTTGCTGGTGGTGTTGCAGCACCTTGAGCAACATTTGTTGCTTTGAAATTCTAGATGCGCCGCCAAATGTAATACATGTGGATGACGTTTATGAATGGGTAAAGTCACTGGATATACAAAGTACCGCAATGAAGGCAGCCATTGTAGGGCAACCAGCGAGCGGGAAATTGAAACGTTTATTCCCGATTAACATTGCTGTCTGCTTATGCTTAGTACAGAGATCATAGATTCTGGGACTGAAAAGATATGCAGGCTAATGTTTCAAAGAAGGTGCAAAATGCAAATTTGTCTCAAAAAAGTAGTACGAATTTAATATAAAATTATTTATTTATTTATTTATTTATTAAACAGGAGTATTTACATTATACCAAGGAGTCAAAAGGAGTTTTAAATAATTGGGCTGACATTTGTAAATAAATACATTTATTTTTTTACAAAGGTATACAGCAGAAATACAAACAATCATTCTTACTTTTTTTCTACCAACAAATTCTCTCATTGCAACACTACGGCTGTCTAAAGATTTTAAAATCTGTTATTTACAAACATTTTAACTAAATATTGTAAAATCCCACTTGGGACTTTATTTGGCTCAACTTGTAGCAAATGTTTCACGAACATTTCTTTGCAATTTTCCGATTCCAAACGTATTCTTTTGCCATTACAGCTCTCAATCCTTTCCTCAGGTTCACTAACTTGATTCACAACTTCATCGATAATCATTTTTGCACCCACTGGTATGTCGACAGACTTCAATAACAATAAATCAGGAAATGCATCAGGACGTAATAATTTCCGGCCATTAGCTCTCTTCTGCTGAAATTGAGTCTCTGAGAAATGGACCTACACAACAGATTCAAAAAAGTTTTTCTTACATCTTTACTTCACCATTTCTCTAAATACTAACCTCACAAATTTTAGAACTCGATGTAAGATCGTTTCTTCCAATAAGTGTTCTCCACAATTCTCGTCTAACTTTTTTAACGTTACCTAAGAACATTAAAATTAAAATTACCTACGTACGTTAAAAAAAAATTATTTACCTGACGGCAATCCGAAAAGTCTGAAGCCCAGTTAGGTTCCATTTTTACGATTAACTGCACAACACTGCATTGTTTCAAATCCACAATTAAAATTGTCCAAAACACCTTCACACACTACAAAAAACACATCTAGAAGAAGTAAACGTGTATTACGCTGTACTCAACTTATCAGAGATGTCAACAATGTTAACTAACTGTCACTTGTCCGCCATTGTAGGGCAAAATCTACTTTCTCTCTGTAGCACACGTTCAATATTTATTGCGGAATTTTGTATAGCCCACTGAAATATATACTACCATGAACGAGCGCTGGCCTCTTGACTTGTGCGGGCCGAGAGAGAGCATCACAAGGTGTCTCTCTTATCGCTCTGTCTTCGTCTAGTACAGTCCAAAACGAAAACTAAATGTGTGTCCGACGTGCATTTTTCCTTGCAAATACAACAGTATTTTACCATTGTCTTTTTGAAAAATGTGTCAAATGTGACAGTGACTTTAAATGACGAGTACTCGTCAGGGTGCTTAGACACAATTTTCTTACACGAAACATTAATAATGTTTTCCTTATTTAAGTATATAGTAATATCCTCAGCAGTTTATGGTCGAGTCGGTAGACATGAAGGTGATAATATCTAGTCGCCGCCTTAATCTGATTGTTACCGTCGTTAGTACCAAGAATAACGTTGGATTTTCTGGTACTCCTCCTTCTATGCTTCTGTGTTTCCCATTTGTCGCTATCAATGTTGTCGTTTTCGCTTTCAACTATATTTATGCTAGGTTGTTTTATTTTCTTGATAGCTCCAGTCTTAGTGTTCATGTTTTTATTCCCATCCTTGGCCGTATCCACTTTTTCAATCGTTTTGCGTCGTAGAGATAAGCCGCTATCTCTCGCGTTAACTGCATTGCGCAGTGGCACTCGCTAAAGATGACAACAGCTCTATTTTTGACGTTAATTCCCTTCTTACGTTAATAACTTCTTTAGTCAAGTCCTCGATACGGTTTTGAAAGGGCTCCACGTGTTTTTTAATTTCCAAAAAAGTTATCAGGATATCAAAATATTTCTCGGGAGGAGTGTTTGATCTTCAACTTCAACTCCCTTTGCATTATGAATTTTCAATTATGTTAAATTATTAGTGTTCAAAACTAAGTATTATACACGAATAAATTTACTTGCTATTCGTACGTCCACTCAAGTTGAACGTTGACTCGCGAATGTCTTGTATGTCTAGTCTTGTCTGTCCAGTCTTGTCTGTCTAGACTTGTCTCTCTAGTTTTGCCTGTCTAGTCTACTCTTTTGCGTCTAGACTAAACAAACAAAATTAAGTAAATCTTAGCTAAAATATTACCAATAAATTGTAAATCTTGGCTAAAACAAATCAAAACCTAGTATTCAAAGCTAGTATTTTCAATAATATAACAATAACATTTGAGCATTAAGAGTTGGCGTGTATTCTAATTATCAATTGTGTATTTTTTTAGTTGGCTGGACTGGCTTTGCTGATAGTGGGCGTCCTCTTCAATATAAACTTCAATGATATGGACGATGCCTTGGTATCGAGCCCGCTCGCGGTCGCTCCGACGTTTGTGATAGTCATATGGCGATCTTATTCGTAATCGCCTTCTTCGGGTGCTGTGGCGCCATCCGCGAGAACACATGCTTGTTGACATCGGTGAGTGAACAGGCGATTATTTACAATTAGTAACAAACATTAAACGAAACTTATCACCGGACAATCATTAATGATCGCACGGTATTTCAAAATAGTTTTTTGTTTCTTTCTAACGTGAAATTTTCTTCGTAATTTTCAATTTTCTGCCATCGTTTCAGTACGCTGTTGTTCTTTTGGCGATTTTGATTCTGCAAATTGCCCTTGGCGTCTACTTGCTCATTAAGATTACGGACGAGGAGGATTTGAGGAATGGAATCGAGAAGGATTTGTACAATTCATTCAATAAGGTCAAAGATGGTGATACAATCGCCCAAGAATTTTTCGAACTTCTTCAATCATCCGTAAGTTATTACAACGGACTGGACTAGACATCCGCACTTCATATCCTCCCTTAATATATAGACTATTATACTAGATTTCCGAAATAAAACAACGAGTGCTTCTAGATAACTAAATTCTCTACCAAACAGTCTAAACTAGAACTAACTGGTCTGCGTATTAAGCGAGTTATTGCCTTTAAAGTTAGCATCGGAAATACTAATTGTAAGGGTTGAACACTTGTTTCAGTTAAAATGCTGTGGGGTGCGGGGTTGTTTCGACTGGATCAAAACCTTTCCAGATTACTTGCCGCCCTCTTGCTGTGAAGACACTTCGTCGGCTTGTTCAATAATTGACAGCTACGGAGTTGGTTGTTCCAATAAAGTGTACACGACCGTCAAAGATAACGCTTCGATGATCGGATACGTCGCCTTAGGTTTATGCGCTTCCGAGGTAAATTGCGCAAATTTCCCGGCCAAATTTTGCTCTAACTACACTTTTAATATTTCAGTTGATCGCTGCCATCTTCTCGCTCTGTCTGCAGAGTTTCATAAAGAGCAAGAGGAGAGACTAGTACTAAACTATTAATAAGATATGAATACTTTCGTATTTTTAAGTTGAAATGAATAAACCTGTTTGGTACAGTTCCATTTTCCTTTCATATCTCACCCAAAACAAGATAGAAATCGCTACAAGATGATATCTAGACCGCATTGTAGTAGATACACAGATTAAGGTAAGTTAAGTAATGAAAGCTGGAAATAACTAGCCAGTCCTGTTGCCCTTCAATTAGAATTGGAAATTCCTATTATAAACTCTAACCTTAATATACTGGCGATACTAACAGTTATTCAAAATAAGCTAACTTCTACTTCCAGATAACTAAATTATTATCCAACCAGTAAAAACTAAAACAATCTAGTCTATTCATAAAGTGAGTTATTAGAATTCATAATTCATACAAGTCAGTATTTCAAATAACACACACAAGACAACATAAATTAGCTTTTGTTCGATATCTAGTCTGATGGACGATTTTTCTTAAAATGAAATAATATGGCTCATAAAAGTCAAACTTAAAAATAAATCTACAAGTGGCCTAGGTTCAATACCCTGCAACATCTTTAAACTTTATATATATACATATATATATATATATATATATATATATATATATATATATATATCCTTTTAGCGAAGCCTATAACTTATATCGTTAACCTCTCATTTGAATTGGAAGATTTGATTGAAATTTTGAAAAACGCCAAAATCTGGCCGATACATAAACGAGGAGAAAAAACACTAAATAACTATAGACCTATAGCTCTGCTATTAGATAAGTGCTGGAATACAGCAGGCTTTTACCATTTATCGAGAAACACAAACTGATTCCCAAAGAACAGGCCAGCTTTCGCAAAGGAAAATCGACCGCTATCGCGTTCATGCGTTCATCGAGTTCAATAGCAAAAGATGTGGATAACGGCAAACATCCAGTCGGTATTTTCTGCGATTTGTCAAAAGCTTTTGACTGTCACACGAACAATTATTAAACAAATTGTTTATATTGGGAATTCGTGGTAAATCTATAAATTGGTTTAAATCATTTCTAAGAAACCGAAAGCAATGTATGGCAATCACATCGAAGAAAAAATCTTTCATATCAAAACATGTGAACATTAATATAGGTGTTCAGCAGGGAAGTGTACTTTCCCCCACACTATTCCTCTTATATATTGTGGACCTTTTAACATTTATGCAAGCCAACAAATGCATCCTATACGCAGATGATTCCACTTACATTATCTCCAGAAACTTTTGGATTGAAAATATACTTGAAGTAAACAATATTTTACATAAAATGGTGGAGTGGTGCTCGCCAAATAAACTGTTCCTAAACAAGGAGAAGACGTAAGAAGATGTAATTTTTCATAGACCAATACGCCAATACGCCGATAATTTAAGTTTAAAAATCGACAATTTCAACCTGCATTAGGCGAAGAAAACAAGATTCCTGGGGTTCTATATAGAGGAATGCCTAATTTGGTACAAGACAACTGAAACTTTACTAAAAAAGTTGGGCTGTAAAGCGAACTCAATTCGAACTTTACGTCAAATAATAAACCAAGCTGAGCTTCAGAACTTTTATTATGTAGAAGTTTAGTCCTTTCAAGCATATGCAAATTTTGGTTTAGGGATCCTCCAATAAACTTGAGATTATACTGAAGGCTCAAAAGAAAGGCATTCAATCGTTTGTATTCCTTAGATTGGTATTCCTCAGTATAACCTCAGTTGGTATTCCTTCAATAGCCACATGTAGGCCGTACTTCCAACAACCACAAAGACTAACAGTAATCATCATCATCATCATGTAGCAGCTTGTCTCGTCCACTGCTGGACATAAGCCTCTCTTAACCTAGGCCATCTTGCTCGGTCTTGGGCATCTTGGATCCAGTTCGGGGAAATCCTTCTTATATCGTCCGTCCATCGGGACGGCGGTCGTCCTCTGTTTCTACGTGTTTCTACTATTTCTACGTCCTCTGTTTCTATGTTCTACCGACATTCTTCCGACGTGACCAGCCCAGTTCCATTTTGGGTGTGTGACTCTTTCAATTGCATCCGTAACTTTTGTTCTTCTGCGTAATTCTTCATTTTCTCTTGCAATGTTACTCCTAACGTGAACCTCTCCATGACTCGTTGAGTTATATTAAAATAACCGGGTCACTAAGAAACAGTTTGGGAAACGCTGCTTTGATTGATCCAAATGTTGATACAAAATTGATACAAAATCAGAAATTGTTGCCGAGGAAATCAACACAAATATTATAATGTATTTAAATATCCAATCCATTAATAATAAAATCCCTCAATTGGAAATTTCAATTAGTGAAGTAAATCCACTTTTTATTTGTCTTACAGAGACTTGGGCTACCCTAGACCAGCTTAAACTTATATATCTACACAACTATTCTTTGATCAGTTTCTTTTGTAAAACTTCCAAATAAATCGAACAAACTCTACAAATTTACTAGGTCTGCAAATTGAAGAATGTTTAACTTGGAATCTACATGTAGAGAAAATGTGCAAACAACTAAACTATAAGGCTTTCTCAATACAAAGATTGCGGCAGATAGTAGACAAAGAAGATCTATATTTTGCCGAAGTCCAGTCTATTATCTCCTACGGCATCTTAGTATGGGGAGCCTCCACAAATACAGACACGCTTTTAAAAGCACAAAATATGTTATCCGTTCAATAATTGGCATTCTCTCCTAGAGAGAGTTTCTAGAGAGTCTTCTAGAGAGGGAAAAACCTTACTTCAGAGAATTAGGAATTTCAACTATCCCAAGTCTATATATTCTAGAAGTTTCTTGCTTCATTCACAAAAACAAAGCAAACATGGAAAGAAATATGGCCAAACACCATTACAACACAAGAGGACACCGAAAATTATATCCCACCAAAAGCAACCTCACAATTTGCAGCAAATCACCTACAATGTATAGAACTTTCATTTAGAATAAGCTGCCTGCTACCATCACCGAAGAAAAATCCTACAAAGCTTTTAGAAAAAACCCAAGATTGTCCCTGTTAAAGGAAACTATTTACAATTTCCATGATTTTCTAAACTTCTTTTAGATGACTAGAGAAGTTAAATTATATATTATGTAATTTTTTGTAATTTCTAATGTTTCTTTTTTTCTTATTATTATTTTGACCATACACATATGTATTTATACATCTACGCTGTAAATAAAAATTTCTGATTCTGACTCAGATTCTGATCCCGTCATGGACGCTGCTCCATCGGTACACATACCGACACAATGATGCCATGATAATTTTAACGCTTTCAAATACATTGTCATTGCATCAAACTAGTCCTGACCAGTTGTACGACCCAAAAGTTCCTTGCAGCTTAAAAAATGATTTATTATCTCTTGTTCATAAATAAATCGACAAAGCTTAAGAGCTTGCCACAGTTGATTCGTCTACTTGTAAAGCAAAAGATATATTAACAAGCTTACCTGCTACTATTCTTTCAATTTTGCAGGAAATGTCATTAATTCTTCTAAGAATCGTGTGTGGCTTTAATTTTAGTGATACTAACTCGGCAATTTTATACGACGCATGTTGAACTTTATCACTTACTTTCATTGTATTTTCAAATTGTTTTCTATGTTTGCGTTGCATTTAAAATAGTCTTTTAAAATAGTCTTTGTTTTCTGTTAAAAGATTTGTATGTTTAGTTGAGAAAAAAAGAAAAAATAATTCAATTTTAATTTACGACATAAAATTTATTTTCACTACGTCTATGTTTTTGGTTTAGTGACGCGAGTTGTTGCCATCAACAAACAGAAACCGTTTAATAATGAAACTCCATTTGATTTACATTGGATTTTACACACGATTTGGATACTTTTACATACGATTATAATAATGGCATCCTTCACATACAATAATGTATTTATTAATGTTCATTTTGGTGTGTGAGTAGATAAAATATATTTATGACAAAAGTGATAGTGCAACATTTTTTTTACAAATCCACGACTGTTCTTCGTAAAATCAATCATCTGTAGTTCTCGTGAACATTCTTCATTGATATAGTTGGGCATTCGAGGCCTTCCTAATACTACCTCATTCCATTTTTATTTTTTCCTGGTGGGTTTTGTCCTATGACTAGTTATTAGAGGATCTGATGATATAAGTAACCATCAAAATATGAAGTAACCAACAAAAAATGTCCGTATTCGTATTAATTCTTGACATTTTCCTGGAGTGGTATTGTCTAATCTGTTTGTAAGTCTTATGACTAGCCTCTATAACATCTTCTGAGGGGAGGCCTACAGGCAATGGAAGTGATTTTATTATCTCAGCCCCATGCATCAATAATTTATGGACACACACAAATTCTATAACATCCATAAATTGAACCCGTCATTTCGAGTTTTCGACATTGAGTCCATGAATTAAAACTTTTCAGAATCAACAAAAATATGTTTTTTGTTAAAAAAGTCATTGATGCTGAAGAAACTGAATATAGAGATTGTTATATAAAAAACATACACGCTTTTTGGAATATTTATTTATCAAAAAAGAACAATTTTCACCAAGATATTTTGAATTAAAATTTTTGGACTTGGACTTTCGAAATGACCAACAATTTTAGTAGTTAATCATCATTTTCCAGCAATTTTGGCTATTTTTATTTAATTATGTTTATAGTTTTCACTATTCCTGCCACCAGAGACTCTTTTTCTAGGTTTAAAAGCACTTTCAGCAAGCTCACGATAAAGTGATATTATGTCATATTTGACAGATGCATTTCGTTTCACTTGAAAGTGGCATAAGTCCAGGACTCGTGCCCTTTTAATTGCTTTTTAACTTGACTTGTCGTGTATAGACATGTGCTCTTTTCGCATGGAATATGTAAAACGCTTCAATGAATAAAATGGCGTAAAAAAGTGATATTTCAAAAAAGTGTGACTCGTGCCCTTTTCGAAATGACGGATTCAATTATATTTGAGCCCACATAAAAATTATTATTAGCAAAGTTTTGCTATGCCACTGTGCACTTTTTGCCGTGCCATCTAGACCCCACTTGTAACTAATTTCAAGACAGTTGTGAGTTTGGTTCATGTTTTGGATAATAACATCCTACTGAACCTGTGCAAGTCTTCGCACAGTATGATCTAAAAGATCATGTCACAGCACCACAGCTTAGTTTTCAGATACACTGACATGTAATGGATAATTTTTTTTTTTTGCTTCTGACACCACGTGATATGAGGAATATATTTATCAGCCCATTTAGTTTTAGTTCCTTGCTGCGTTGTCAATTATGAACACTGTATGGCCTTACTCTCTTAGAAGGCGATCTATAAGTGAGTCTTTTTCATTCTTCTCAATTTTTTATTAGTTCCACTTAACGCAAGTCCCAGCAGTTCCGCCGGACTTCTTTTGAAAAAAGATGCAATTTTAAGTAAGGTGGCACAATGTGGATGGGATTATTGCTTTCCTAGAATTACCAAAGTTTGTTTTATCTTACAAACCAATTAATTTAACGGAACTATGCGGAACTTTCTTTAAAAATCAATGTATTGCAGAATATTACAAATTTTTTTAATTTACATTAGTTGTTAACCAAACTTATTTTATAACCCGGTTGATTAAAACTTTCTACAAAATTGGTATTATTACATGTAAATACATACTTGACGCTATATTTTCCACATTTAAAAAGGTCACAATTTTTTAGCACAAACACAAAACAGGCGTAGTTACTTCGTGAAATATGGAGCGCATTAATTCCTTCTCGGTACTCATGAGGGAAAATAGAGATTTTTGACACTTTCCCACAACCAATGGCATTGGTTTCTTGTATTAATTTGTTTGTATTATTGTGAATGGGTTATCAAACAATGCATTTTAAGTGGTTTTGATTAATTGTGAGACATTGAAAAATTTTATTTTTGTCGCGGTAAATTTGAAATCCGGCCCAGTATGCGGTGGTGCGAACGATATCGAGAAACATTTAAAATCGGAAAAACACAAGCTTTTCAATCAAGCACGCCCCAGCTCAGCAAGCAGCTCGCTACAGCAAGCTCGTCAATGCTTCCGTTTTTTTTAAGAATCGATACTGACTTCTAAAGATTTGTATATAGCTGCAGCGGAGGGTACGTGGGCGTTTCATACGGTGCAAGAAAATCACAGCTTTCGCTCAAATAACTGTGCTTTTCATTTAATTCAAACATATATTGAGCAAAAATTTAGATGTGCTCGTACAAAATCTCAGGCTATTGTTGTAAATGTGTTGGCCTCTATGGCAACCGATGAATTGAAAGAGGACGTTCGCGAAGCCAATTGCATAACTTTCTTCAACAGATGCTTCAAACCATGGCTCGATAAAATTATTCCCAGTTTTATAATACTTATTGTAATCCACTATTTTTTACCATACGAAGGCGTCAAAGTCAAGGTTTGAGAGTTTCGAGAACAGCCAGGTGAAACATCGGGTATAATTGTTGATTACAGGTCTTGCAATGATTTTAATAAGAAAATTGTGGGATTTTGTGGAGATAATATGAACTGCAATTTTGGAGGAAGGAATAGAAATGGGATTAATAATGTTTACGCAAAATTGAGCAAATCACTCGGAAGACAGCTCATTGGGATTGGATGTGGAGACCACATAGTTCACAGCGCGTTCGAAACAGCCGCAGATTGTCTCCCTGTTGACTTCGAGTACATCATTGTGAAAATTTATTTTTGTTTCTATATCTACAGCGTTCGAGCAGAAGCTTTGAAACAGTTTTTTAATTCAACTGATACAGAGTATCACAAACTGTTGGGCTATAGTGAAACAAGGTGGCTTGGGAGTTTTAAAAATGTTTCAGCCTTCAAAAAGCTATTTTCTGTGGATCGACAAATGCCCAAATATTTTGAAAATGTTTTGCGAATATCCCAGCTCTGAATTGTGGTTACATTTTTTGCAAGCACAGGTGGCGAATTTTCTCCAAGCCGTTTTGAAAATGGAGAGACAATACGTGTCTGTAATTGAGTCTGGTAAGATAACCTGGCACTTAAAGAGAATTCGCTTTTTCTTCCTCACACTGTCCGGAATGTTTTAGTAAACTTACAAGTAACCGACACTGTAATACCAAAAATGTTTTTTACATAATTCCGCGGATGTGACGAAAAAAAAAATTTTTTTCCTCACTGACGAAAAAAATAAATGGTCACGTTATTCATGCACCCTCATAATAATATTGCTACCTCTGTTTGTTGTTATTTTTTATTTAAAACTTATTAAATTCTATTTTTCTTGCAGCCCATGCGCACGACCGCCATAGCAAAGATTAATATAGTTTAAAAGTTAATGCGCACGTGAGTGTTTTTCAACTCATTCGACAGAGAGGACTCCCCGTAGACCTATCTTATAGGGCCTATCACATAGACATAAATCTCTTCTTGTAAATCACCTTGCAAATATGCTGTTGTTACGTCCATTTGATCTATTTATAAACCTTTATTTACCGATAGTGAAAATAGATTACCTTAGATAGGTAAAGAACATTTTTCTATTTTGCGTCTGTAATGGACTCATTATAGCACTCATATGCGTGCGGTAATGGCTCGCCAAGTGCTGTAATTTTTTTAGTTTGTTAATTTATTCAAGGTTGGCACAGAAATTCAGAGCTGTCAGTATAAAATTTTCGGCGAGATAGTTTTGAGGTTATGTGATGTGTGGAAATCGTGAATACACAAATTTAATTAGTTAATGGTAATAAACGATATAACACATATTTATTTTAAATTCTTTTCAATGGTACAATTATTAAAAGTATTTATAGTAACATTGGATTCTTGAGCAGTAACACTCACACCAGGGACATTATACACAGTGCTACTACTACTGTTGCTATCAAATTGCAAATGTGGGGCACTAGAAGAACATCCACGTAAGTTGATATTTGCTTGCTCAGACCCAAGCATTTTAGATATTTCAATCTTTTTTAACGAAGCGTCAACATACCCCTCCGCAACAGTAGTAGACTTCCATCCAACATGATTTTTTATTGTCAACAAATCACCACCATGGTTGGCCAAATGTGTAGCACTACTTCTTCGGAAACAATGTCCAGTATAAAGATCTGTTTGGTAATTTCAGAAATGTCGCAATATCTTTTGATATTCTCCCCTTATTAATACCAATTGGACTATTAATAAAATGACTGTTACGAAAAGTTAAGAAAAATCTCTTATGCGTAACATTATAAGGTCGTAAGTTTCATATTTTTTAATTAATATCCTCATTGGATTATCTGTAATTGCAAACATTCTTGGAATGTAATTTTTTGTTTTAGATACAGATACAATGATGGAATCGCATCTGTATTCTATGTTATTGACAGACATATCTGTTAATTCCTGACGCTTAAGGGCACCATTATAACCCATTATCAAGACGATCTAAAATGAATACCGTTACATACAAAGCTGCGATATACTTATATACAAATTTATCCACCTTTATAGCCAGATAAGACTTATCATCCGCGTCCCTTATAAATTTATGAATATCTTCTTCTAAAATCCTCGACTTTTTATGTGCATATCCCTGAGATATCCGTTTCAATAAGGCCTGCAATTTACAATATTTGGATATCTACATCCTTATGTATAGATAAACAGGACCTCAACATGGAATATATCGTTCATAAACTTGATGGTATATACTTCTTACGTTGTAATTCGAAGTAAGCAAGTAAAACATTTTCCGAAACAACTGTAACTTTATTTAGATTACACCACTCCTTAAATTTGCAGTATTCTTTTTCATATCTAGAAATTGCATAAAATGACATAAAAGGGCGCAAAAAAAGAAAAAAATACTATAAAAAACTCGTTCGTAAGGCGTTTTTCAGCACTTGTCCATTAGAAAACTCCTGGCTACGCTTGTCGTTTTCCAAACTTGTACGCGTGCTGTAAAATCGCGCTGACTGAACTCGTCCTGTACATACAATACACTATTTTCACATCAATTTCTTGTGTGTCATTCATTAGTTTTAATTCAATAGCTGTGTCGCCAATAGTTTTAGCTACAAGATCACCCTTATCAGCTGCTGCTATTTTAGCATCCGCATTTCTTTTATTTATTAAACAATCTTTGTTGGTGATATGTGTTGAAGCACAGGAATCCAAATAACAGTGATTTTCAGAAACATTTTTTTGACTTTACTGAATAAAACGCTAAAAATGCAGATTTTGTCGTAGAATGCTGGTTTGGGTTGTTTTTTGGATTACTTGATTTTTTGTTCTGATCTTTATTTTTCCGGTATCTACATTGAGCTGAGTAATGAATGGTACGTTTACAAACATTACAGCCCTTATTTTGCTTCATATTATTTTCAATTCTATTTTGACGGCCTGCATAATATGCTGGATCAATACCTAGCTTGTCTTCTACCTTTACATCTTGGAGCAGTTTAACTTTTACAAAGTCATCAGATATTTTAGCACCGGAACTTTCAAGCCCCACAATCATAGGTCTATATTCATCAGGCAAGCCAGCTAGTAAAAGAGTTTCTATCCACTCTTCGCTAACTTTAAATTCCATGTCATTTAATTTGTGGGCTGCTGTGACAATTGCATCACAATATTCATCAACAGAAGCAAAATTAGGAATTTGTAAAGAATATGGGAATTTCCATTTTTTTTTGGGTTGGCGGATTTTTACCTTGAATAACTGTTACTAATCGTCCTCCGTAGTGTATTTGCAAACTTAGAGAGCCAAAACGAAGCTTCTACGTCGATTTATTCAAAAAGTATACGGGTTTTTATAAAAAAATTGAAATTTTTTTGACGCAACAGTTAATATTTTCCGTCACTGCCTAACTTCTCTCTAATTACTTGTCAAGAAACCTACTAGAAATTATGAATAAACAAAAAGCTAAAACAGATCTGGACCTAGTAATATAATAATACATACCCCTTGAACATCTTTGGTAAACAATGGCACTGAGCCTAACACCTGGGAAGAGTGGGGTGGACAGGACTCCTTAGCCGTAGTGAAGGCGACCTGTCTAGGGGTGACAACCCCGAATAATAAGCCTCCCAAGCTAACAACTTGAGTAGAATCTTGGACAGTGGCTCGCCACTGTCCCATAAAGAATATTCTTCAACTCAGCATGAATGAAAATCTCTCTAAATGCACTACCCCAGGTGGTAACCAATCCACCGTCAGCTATGGTGACGTTAGCGGACCTTCGGATTCTGGGGAGTCCGCACCAACATGCTTTAAGGATGAGTCGGAGCATCCTGGAATCACCGGACATAAACTCAGACAAAGACGGTAATACTTCTTCGCAACATTTAATGCCAACTCACTGCTAAAAGTGGGTAAACTGAAACATTTGACTGATTCACTAACACGACACAACATAATACTGACAGCAGTACAGGAAACCAGATTTACGGACGAACATGCTTTCCAGTCCCAAGGCTACAGAATCCTCAAAGGAAAAGTGGGTCAGCGGGTAATGAAGAACGTATCACAGGATACTGGACTCAGTCACCGACTTTACCTACCCGAGTAGTCGTGTATCCATCCTCTCTCTGAAATGCGCAAACAAGGGCTACAGTATAGTCAATGTTCATGCCCCAACCAACCAGGACAACAGACGCAATCCAGACAGAACTGATAAATTCTGGGAAGACTTGGAAGATATTATCTGTAAACTTCCAGAGAGGCACACCGTTATACTGCTTAGTGACTTCAATGCTCATTTGGGAAGAGAGAAAAAATACCGAAATATAGTGGGCAATTATCCGGCGCATAAGCGAACCAACCGCAACGGAGAACGATTGGTGGATCTGTGTAGGACTTTTGGGTTGATGAAGTCAATGATAAGGTTAATGAAGTCTACAGCCTTCAAACACTTGCCAAGGAAGCAGAAGACTTGGATTTCACCTAATACCCAACTGGGTGAATTCCAGATAGATCATGTGGCCATTTCACGAAAATCTCAAAAGGAAATACAAAACGTGAAGGTACTAAGAAGCGCCAATCTAGACTCAGACCACTACGTCTCAAAGATCAAAATAAGACTCCAGCCTAGAAACACTAGATTACACAGAACCTCCAAAATGGGAAGATTTGACGTCGAGCGACTCAAAAACAGTCAAGAACTAAGTCAGAGACTGAACAACACAGACCTAAACAACTGGGACCAACTGAAGGAGACTCTTGTCAAGGCGGCCAATGAACTCGCCCCTCTAGGTAGAAGAAGGAAGCATCTGAAGACAGTGACAATGCAATAGCCTAAGAGACAGATGCGTGGAGTGGAATTCTAAAAAGACCAAGGAAAATTGGCATACATTTTTGGAACAAAGATAGGTTACAGCCAAGATAATTCGAGGAACCAAACGAACCCAAATCGAAGATAGCTTTGCTAAGAATAATTCCAGAGATTTCTTTGGAAACTTTAAGCAGGTACTCAGAAAATAAGCTCCGCGAAGTCTCCACTTCAGAGACTCACAAGGGAAACTGGCTTATAACGACAAGGACAAGTGCCACCTTTTGGCTAAGTACTTTAAAAATCTACTCAACTGTGACCCACCCAGCGAAGACATCGACTATACTCGCTTCCCCCTTCATTGGAAAAAGTTGGCTTCTTAAGAATAATAAGGCAGCTGGAAAGGACTCTATCGTTGCTGAACTGTGGAAAGGTGCTGGAAACCATACCGTGCGCAAGCTAACCGAGATCATCCAGGACATCTGGGAAACAGAGAAATTACCACCCGATTGGAAATCTGCTCTGATCCATCCGCTTCACAAAAAGGGAGATTTTACTGATCTAAACAACTACCGTGGAATTTCTCTCGTCCCGGTAGCATACAAGATTCTCTCGAAGGCGTTACAAACAAGGGCAGAAAATCAGTTGAATAGTCAACTGGGAGAATACCAGAGCGGCTTCAGGAAGACCAGATCATGTGTTGAACAGATCCTCAATCTTAAAACTGTACTTGCATACTCTAAGATAAGAAACCGCAAGGTGGTCGTCACCTTTGTTGATTTTAGGAAGACCTACGATTCCATTGATAGCGAAACGCTTAACAAAGTACTCCAGGAACTAGCACTAGACAACAAAACCTGAGACTCATCCTAGAAACTTTGACCAACACCCATTCTAAGGTTAAATTTAGAGGCGAGATTTCAGAAAGACTTTTCCCACTTCTCTTCAACTGTGTCCTTGAAAAGGTTATGAAAGAATGGCGCAAGGAACTGAACAATTTGGGTGCTCATAGTGGTATCTACCTAGGACGTAAGAACGATGGACTGGTTGTAGATTGCCTGGCCTTTGCAGATGACATGGCACTGTTTGCTGATTCTCTTGAGATGGCAACAATGTAGGTTTTTTTTTCGAATTCATAATTCAGATAACAGGCTGCCAAAGTGGGTCTTCAAGTGTCGCTGGAGTAAACAGAATTGTTCACCAACATCAGAGAAGCAGGCAGAGAGATGTTACTAGAACAGGGAAACATCAAGAGGACTGCGGAATTTAAGTATCTCGGCGAATGGAGTGAACCCAACTTATCAGAAAGAGCATAATTATCCAAGAGAGTCAGCAAGTTAGAACTAGCCTATCGGCTTACTAAGAACACTTACAATAAGAAATACATCTCACGCAACTTGAAACTAAAGCACTACACATCAGTCTTACGACCAGAAGCCCCGTATGCCATGAAGTGTCTTTCCTAGAACCGAAGGGGTCTAATAGAGAAATTGGAAATCAGAGAGAGGAGAATCCTCAGGAAGATCCTAGGCCCGGTAAAGGAAAATCGGGAATTCCGAAGACGGCATAACTCTGAGCTCTACGAACATATTGAGATGCTCTGACTGTGCAAGGAAAAGAAGGGTAGCTTTCTATGGCCACGTTGCAATATTGTCTCCAAACCGACTAACCAACCGTCTGTTCACCTTCTGGAAAAACAAGAAGCTTCGTACCACTTGGTTGACAGAGACCGACAAGGATATTAAAGAACTGGGAATAACAGATCTCAAAAACAGACAGTCGAGACAGTGTGAGACGCACCCTGAAGGAAGTCCGTGGATTTGAGGAAAAACCTCGAAGGAAAGGTACCCCCTGAACAGAAGAGAGAAAGGAGTTACATCGGCAGAAGATGCGACAATACTGGGTAAAGGTCAAAGCCCAACAGTTGAACAAGCGTGGTCCAATGTAGGCCTATTCGAAAGAAGAAGAAGAACATACAATAACAAGACACTTGGTTGACAACTACTAAGAAAACTATTACCAACTTAACATTACTAAAAACAAGTTGGCTCGGTTTATGGAATAAATCTCCAACAAAAAGAGAATACAATAGACGGCACTTGTATTGAAGGAATGTGCAAGCGAATGACAGTATATTGTGCGAGAAGAAAGGGGGAAGGGTTTTAGTCGATGAGAATCATACACTCTCCATTTTTACACATTACCTAATGTGTCTTATGTATAATTGGCCCTCCTCCAAAAAAGGACTAGACAGATAAGACTTGACAGACAAGACTTGAGATATAAAACAGGACAGACAAGACTTGAGAGAAAACTGGACAGACAAGACTAGAAAGACAATATTATTAGTAATAATTTGTCCAGATAGTAAGTCAAATCAATCTGCTAAGACAGTAGGAATAAATAATACACCGATCATTTTATTATCTACAATATTTATTTAGCCAACTGTTAACTCGAAAACAAATCTAAATGAAATATAAATGTAATAACATTTTGTACTCTCCATTATTCATAATTTTTAGTGAAAAAAATAAATTATTTACAAAAAAATTAATCACAATGTGTTAATAAAAAAATTTAAAGGGAAAGCACAAGACAGGTATAGAGTAGATATATAGATCACAAGTGTAACCACAATCACAATAAAAAATTAACATTGAGTATGTTACAAGAGTTATTATTATGGTTGCATTTATAATTGGATACAGGACAAAAATATTTAGAAAATATATATTTTTATAGTAAATAAATCACATAGATATTTTGATCCTTTCGGCACTAAAAAAATAAATCCTTATATTTTTTCTCGTTGAAAAATAAGTTTCTCCTCCTCAGAATTCTTAATAGCTACAACAGTGTCGCGTGAATTTCATTTTGATCATCTACTTTTAGAACCCTCAACTACATTATACATTTTCTTCATAATCTTTTTGCAATAAGCATTGTAGAGAGAATTACGATTTATTTTTCAAATTTTCCTCATTAAGTGCACTCTATCATATTTAGATATTAATAATTATTTATTTACTTTTATTTATTTATTTTTTCTTTATTTGTTTACTAAATAATTTTGATTAATAATACTGGGACGTACAATCGATTTATGCAAGAATACAGAAAATTTGTTCTTACAATAAACAATATATTATTTATTTAAACAGAATAAATAATATGTATAAACTATTTTCTAAATAATACTATACAAACTAAACTATATATTAAACGCAATTTAAACTAGATTTATTGTAATAGGGTTTTATACAAAAAATACAATATACATATTAAACTGAACCTACTTTTATAGAAATACAAATACAATGCAAATATTGATTGCAATTCAAATTTAAACTAGATTGTTTGGAGTTTCTCTGAATAATTTCTAAAATTGGGTTCTTTATTGTATCAACATTGTTTTAATCCACTTTATAATGTTATATATAGTCTCACGATCGGTTTAATCTATTGTTGTTAGTTCAGCACTTGTTTTCTCATATATATTGTATCTGTCCAATGTTGATAGAAATGTAATGAAAAATTGCTCGAGTGCCAAGATTGACACGCGTGTCACGTTTCTTTATTTAATCCGTTTGAAAATACGTTTTAATGTTACTACTTAATTTTTTTTTTTAGTTTATTAGATCTTATCTAAAATTATATTTAAAATATTGAAACTATAATTAATAATAAAAAGTTTAAATATGAATTGCATTCATTGTAATATGTGAAGCGGCTAATTTATAAGAAATTTAGAAGACAATGTTAGGAATAGAAATCATTTATTAGTTATTAATTATCACATATTTGTGTCATATTTGTGTAAATATGACTTGCTGCTGGCTTAATTATTGAAAAAAATAGTATTCAATTTATTTATATATAAAAAAATAAAAAGAAAAAATGGTAATAAAATATTGGTGATAATAGAAAACATTCAACATCAGGTTTTGTAATGTTAGATTTTTTGCGTGTAGACAAACAAATAGGATATGTAGGAGAATTTGATATTTAAAAATATGATTCAGGGAAAAGGACATTGCTTGAAAAAAATAAAAAAAAGCAAATATATTTTTTAAATGAAAAAATATTTTTTAAATATTATAAGAAATAAATTGTTAATATGACAATGTAAAGTATTTGCAGTTCAATAACAAGTTACACAAGGTATAATTAAACTTTTTTACTTTTCCTTCTTACCGACTTTCATCTTAAGGGCTCGTACAAACCTGAGGCGAGGCAAGTCGAGGGCGAACGAGCATACATATGTAGACTTATAGCCGAGGCGCGGCAAACTACCTCGCGTGTAAATTGATGCAGCCCGACGCCATCAGTCGCGAGTCGGTATTTCAAAGAGAAATCGGTTCTTTATGGACGACGTTATCGGTTGGTTTGAACAATCAAATCGTCATCTATTGCAACGGACGATTACGAACACGACTGGACGTAACTTCCGTGTTTGTTGCGTCGACCATTATCTTACGCAACCAACAAATCCACGAACGAGGCATCCGTTCGATCTCGCCTTACCTTGTTATAGTTCGTGCTCAGATGTTACACCATAACACATTTGCTACCTAAACTATCTCGCGTGTGGGTTGATGCAGCCCGACGCCATCCGTCGCGAGCCGGTATTTCAAAGAGAATTCGGTTCTCTGTGGACGGCGTTTTCAGTTGGTTCGAACAATCAAATCGTCATCCATTGCAACGAACGATACGAACGCGACCGGAAGTAACTTCCGTGATTGTTGCCTCGACCAATATCGTACGCAACCAACATACCCACGAACGAGGAATCCATTCGAACTTAGCTTACCCCGTTATCGTTCGTGCTCAGGTGCCACGCCATAACACATTTACTACCTAAACTACCTCGCATGTGGATTTATGCGGCCTGACGCCATCTGCCGCGAGTCGGTATTTCAAAGACAAATCTATGTCGACAGCCTTTTCGGTTGGTTCGAGCAATCAAATCGTCATCCACTGCAATGAACGATACGAACGCGACCAAAAGTAACTTCGGCGTTTGTGCCCTCGGCCATTATCCTACGCAACCAACAAACCCACGAACGAGACATCCGTGAGATCTCACCTTCCCTCGTTATCGTTCGTGCTCAGGTGTCACTCCATAACACATTTACTACCTAAACTACCTCGCGTGTGGATTAATGCAGCCCGACGCCATCAGTCGCGAGTCGGTATTTCAAAGAGAAATCGGTTCTCTATCGAAGGCGTTTTCGGTGGTTTGAACAATGAAATCGTCATCCATTGCAACGAACGATTACGAACGCGACCGGACATATCTTCCATGTTTGTTGTCTCGACCATTACCGTACGCAACCAACAAACCCACGGACGAGATCCGTTCGATCTCATCTTGCCACGTTATCGTTCCTGCTCAGGTATCACTCCATAACACATTTACTACCTAAACTACCTCGAGTGTGGATTGATGCAGCCCGATGCCATCAGTCGCGTGTCGGCATTTCAAAGAGAAATCGGTTCTCTATGGATAGCGTTTTCGGTTGGTTTGAGCAATGAAATCGTCATCCATTGCAACGAACGATTACGAACGCGATCGGACGTATCTTCCGTGTTTGTTGTCTCAACCATTACCGTACGCAACCAACAAACCCACGAACGAGATCCGTTCGATCTTTCCTTGCCACGTTATCGTTCCAGGTCAGGTGTCACGCCATAACACATTTACTACCTAAACTACCTCGCGTTCGGAAAGAGAATTCGGTTCTCTGTAGACGGCGTCTCCGGTTCGAACAATCAAATCGACATTCATTGCAACGAACGATACGAACGCGACCGGAAGTAACTTCCGTTTTTTGTTACCTCGGACATTATCGTACGCAACCAACAAACCCACGAACGAGGCATCCGTTTGATCTTACCTTGCCTCGTTATTGTCCGTGCTCAGGTGTGTCACGCCCTAACACATTTACGGTAACAGAATAAAAATCATTTTCATAAAAGTTTTTTAAAGTTTGAAAATAATACTAATTTCTATATTTATTATTTTGTAACGGAAATTCAATACCAATAAAGCGGTTAATTCCAAATCCTAAATTTAGAAAGTTATTGATTTTAACTTTTTATAAACGTTTTATACCCAGGGTGATTCATAGTGTAATAATTGTACAGCGATTTATTTTGAAACAACAAACATATAAATATATTTCTACTGTAGGTACATTAACGACACATGAAAGATTTATTTTTACTAAAATACTAATGAAACAGAAAAAAGCGTTTTTCTTATTTAGAATGGTATTATATTATGAAGAGAACTTGGAATATAATTCCGTAGCTGCAGAAATTTATTAAATACTAAACTTTTAATAAATACCGATAATTCTCTTCGTCTGTTCTTTCATCCCTTGCCCACGGGGATTTTCTATATGACCTTCCATTCTTGTTCTTGAACGCCCCAGATTTAAATATATCCTACATATTTTGCCTCTTGATATTTGAGAATTGAGGACATCTACTAATTCATCATTTAATAGGAATAGAATATATATTCTGTATGAAAAGTTTACGGAGTATTGGATTTTCTTGAAAATTTCGGCTTACGCAAAAGGAAAATATAATACAAAATTTAATTGATACAATTTATACAGCTTGTGTAGATAGAAACTGTGAATACTCTGGCTACTTAAGACAAGCAACAGGTATCTAGAGTTCCAAAAATTAAGCAACCGGTTTAGAATACAAGAGGTATATTATATATATATATATATATATATATATATATATATATATATATATATATATATATATATATATATATACAATGTGTTCAAATACTGGTTATATCGCCTATACAAATGGAACTAAGAATAGACTTTTGTCACGAAATTCGTTTGAAAAAACTTATTAACATTTTTCTATCAGAAGAGCGCTATATCCAGCTCAATGATAATTGCTTACAAAACATTATAATATCAACGTAATTTCGAAATCTCAAAATCTTTGCAAAGGCATTTGGCACATAAACATCAAGCAAATAAACCTCGACGAACTAGTCAGTAAACAAAAGCCGTACTCTATCAATGAAGAAAATAAATTCTACCTTAATCATCATCATGATCAGAATTTCATCAATAAAGCCAACCCCACCTTAGAATGATAAGAAATTCGAAGTCATTAGGTTTCTTCATATCTTTAGATGGCAATTTCAATAAGTACATTTACAGTAATTTTAAGGAATTTTATACATATACTATATCGTCTATGTTTAAACAAGT
This sequence comes from Phosphuga atrata, assembly GCA_944588485.1. NCBI lineage: Eukaryota > Metazoa > Arthropoda > Insecta > Coleoptera > Silphidae > Phosphuga > Phosphuga atrata. Next base: position 57,875,079 of record OX155893.1, read on the forward strand.
AAATCGGGATGAAAACAATTGATACCTATATACCGTGATATAACTGGTAATTCTCTTTGCATTAACGAAAAGAAAACTCATTTTAAAAGAGTTAAACAGGAATAAATGAATTATATAAGAAAATTATATTCAAAAATGGAAATTTTGAGCTCAAAGACGCACCTCGTTCTGGCTGTCGCATAGTGCAGTGCTTCCCAAAGTGGTGGGCCGCGGCCTCCTAAGGGGCCGGGGCCTACCCGCAAGGGGGCCGCGAAGAGCCGCGAATATAACATATAAATTTATCTTCGTTAAATAAGTTTAACTATAAAATATGCACATACTTCAATTAAAATTATAAACTCAAACTAAACTAAAAATTATAAACGTTAAAATATTGAAATTACGACGAATGATATGATACGAATAATGACGAGCTTAGGATATTTCTTCTAGAAAAGAAACCAGATTTTTTGCGATGATAGGTGGATGTGTCTAATTTCGTATTTAGCAGATTTTTTAGAAAAGGTTAATGAACAGAATCTTTCTCTTTAGGAAAAAGTACTAATTTACTGATTCTGAACAATAAGCTACAAACCTTTAAAAAAAAAATTGGCCGTATGGACCAAGAGCTTTGGACAAGGAAGCACGATATTTATTTCTTGGCAGGAATTTCTTGAAGAAAATATCGTGGTAAGAAAATAAGTCGTTGCCAACAGAACTTAAAACAAATATCATAAATCATTTAACAGAATCAATTAACTTCTTTGAAAAGTATTTCCGAATTTAAATGAAACTAAAGAACATGACTGGATAATAACATCATTTAGTAATAATTTACAATCTTCCCTGGAAATTACAAGAGAATTTAATTGACTTGAGATCGGATACAATATTCGCATGGGAATTTTCTGGAAGCGATATTTCAGAATTTTTGATAAAGCGGCAAAACGAATATCCCTCATTAACTGACTCAGCATTAAATTTTCTGGTTCCGTTTGCAACAACGTACCTCTGCGAATCGGCATTTTCAACTATGTTATTAATTAAGAACAAGCATAGATCATAGATTAAGAACAAGCATAATGTTAAAATTTCAAATATAACGCCAGATCTAAATTTGTTGTGTAATAATATTCAAACACATCCATCACATTAAATGTAATCTACTTATTAATAATAATGTAATAAATATTAATTATTATTATGTTTTGTTTGCTTAATTGTTGAAATTTTTATTCTGCTTTTTATTTCACGTTGCACAAGATTTGACTTCTTAAAAAACGCCAGAAACATTACTAAAGATGCTAATGAAAATTTTTGAGCTGTATTGTCCAATACTAAGTATTAATTTTATAATTAATAACTAATTTTCTTAATTTACTAATAATAGTGTATTTAATTATTCAATATATATGTATACACAAAGCAAAATTAAAATTAAAAAAAAAAAAAAAAGTTAAAAGACAAAACTTTAATGCCTCGTCCTATACATCTGCGGTTTTGGTTACTTTTGTCGCTGATAACGAATATGTTATCAAAAATTTCAAAAACAAAATGGCGGATTTAATATGTTGGATGTTTCTTCGAAATAATGGCCCAATCTCTAATCAGAATTTCTCGAAACATGATCTCCGCGTAACCGCTGCTAATTTTTCGTTGAATGTGTGATATTAACGCAGCTTATTGATGGGTGATCCTGAATGTTTTGACTTTATTAAATAACAGTCTATGCTAATTCAAGAAAACGACTGCCAATTACGAGGGGAAACCATTTTCTAAATATTGAATTGACACAAAACTGTAAAAATAATGAATCGCCCAATACATCTCGGGCTAATTTCATGTATATTGTATAGGTAATAATGCATGAATTCACACATTGCAGTGTAAACAACCCTAATGCGCACATTATTAAAAAAATTGTCCGCCATATTGGACACAACTGCTAACCCACACTGCTATTGAGAAGCACTTTCACTCGATGGGAAAGTCTAGAAGCGGGTTCCGCATGCTTAAAATGACAACAACAAAAATCAACGAACCAGAATCTCCGCTGCTTTTCTTACTCGTCACCGCTCAACTCGTGGACATAAGAAACGATTTTTTTACCGAATCGTTAATAACGAAGTAAAATTGTGCCTCTACATTAATATAAAACAGCAAAAAGAATGGCTTAGCTACGATAAACAAATAACAACGTGTGTGTAAATGACAACAAATGTACATCCGCGTAAAACGATGTTGTGCATATGGTGAGACTGGGATCATCCATTACGAATTGCTTCAACGGCACCAAACGGTTTCAAACATTTTTGAAAAACGGCAGGAACTTAGTTGCCAAACTAATATTTAAATGTTATCACTTCGCTATCAAACCTTACGCCTAAAATATGCACAGAACGTATTTTACGGTATTTACTTTTCGTATTATTTTTTCTGGATAACTATATTATGTGGGCCTAACCTACTTACCGCTGATGGTCAATTTGACCCTTCGAGGTAATTTGGTATTAACTGTTTTGGTTTTGGTATTTACTCTTCTAAATCCAAATAAATAAAACAGTAGGTACATTACAATGAAATTAGCCTCCTTATATGAACATGACACTATCCTGTGCTGGTTTCTAAGACTGTTTCATGGCAAATGCACCCAAACCTCAAGGCAGATTACGATTTTATTCCCAAGCAAAATCAGACTGATCTCAGACAAAGAGATCAGTCTCAATTGTACAATTTTACAAAACTATCTTTAAACCCATAGGAACTTAGCGATCATGGAAATAAGTCAATACAAAATTTTAAAGTCAAATGCCAACGCTGCCTGGTTTGTAACAAACCAAATTATCCAGGAAGACCTACAAGTAACCGTAGTAAGAAGAGAAATCCAAGAACTCAAAAATCAACAAGAAAAACTAGAATCTCATGAAAATCCATTTGATTTCTAAAGATGTTGATACCGCAACACCAACTCCTCAGAAGACTAAGAAGTGCCGCTGGCCAACCGACACATAACGGTTCTAAGAGGTCCTATCGATGAATGGATACCTCACCACGTCAATTCAAAGGCCATAACTTTAACTTATAGAATTAAAAAATTGTATATATTCTGATTGTTGAGTAAATAAATATAAAAAAAAAATTTATAACGTTTCAAATTTATTTGTAGAACACTACATATCTCTCACCACACTGTGACGTTATCAGGTGATGAAATATGAAATCACCTGATGATGAAATATGGCATCACCTGATGATGAAACATATTTCATCACAGAATGGTGAAATATATAATATAGGGTTCTATAAATAAATTTGAAACGTTATAAACTGTGTGTTAATTTTTATTATTGAAAATGCAGTTTCAGCAAGTAATTCTACAACGAATCAATTATCTGAAGCCATCAAAATTATATAAAAATATTTTTCTTTTGTCGAAGTTGTTCATTAACTAATTCAATATTTTACTGTTCAATGACAAATTGACAATTACCTACGTTTAATTATAAACACAATAACTATTGAAGAGGACGAAGTGTCGGTAGGTTTAGTATTAAGTGGATAATAATTGATTCTACATTGTGCAAATAGACATATTTCTTTCTTACAGTACCTGTAATTCTCAATTTTACCTGGCAAATCTAGCCTGATCAGAAAAAAAATATATATTGCACATCAATTTTTCATGAAAAACGAAAAGTGTGTTTTATATCGATTACAACTCATTCTCATATTAACTCAATCTAACCGACCAGAGTTGACCTAAATATAGCTAAATAGTTCCGCTCCAGAAACTATTATTAAAAATTATAGATAGGTACTGTCAACTTTCCTTGGTGTACCAAAGGAGAGTGTACTAACTCCTATAGTATTCTCAATGTATTCACGACAAGTGTTTTTTTTTTAACTTCGGTTACTCATATTACAACTCATTCTCATCTTAACTCAATCTGAAGGGCCAGATTTGAGCTCCCAAATGTTGGCGTGGATCTGCAATAATTAAAAAAAAAATCGGGAAGCCTCTCCTAATTGCTCACTAAAATTAAAATCCGCAATTGCTCATATCATTAATTAATTATTTTATTAGTTATTAAGTATTTAAGTACAAATCGTTTTTCCTCTATTTGTGAGGGAAGCATTGAGTTTTTCTTATTATTTAATTAATAAAATTTGCTTTCAACAAATTGCTCACTTTTTGCTCATCTAGTTTCTATCCAAGATCTTAGATATTTTTTTTATTTGTTATTAATTATTTGAAAGTAATTATTTCGATTTAAAATGGTGATAAACATAAAAAAGCCTGACATCTTATGCGCATGCGCACAAATAAACTCATCGCGCATGTGTTCATGGATGGGAAAAAGTAAATACAGTAAAATCTGTATAGTTTAAACTATGTCTGCCTTAGCAAAAAACTAATTTTTTGTCGCCAGGTTCAGAGAGGTCTCTCTTGTGTATCCCTTAGAACATATACTTATGGAACAGGAATACAAATCATAAAATTGTGTCCAAGAAGTGAGATGCAAAGTCTCATTCTATTTCTTTGGGTCGAAATGCTCATACGCGGCCTACACGTATTTTTCTGTTGTTTACAGTTGCCATCTTGTTAGGTGCATGTTATTAATCCAGTTTATTAAGAGTTTATTACTTATTTTTTGGTAATATCAATATCGCTAATCAACAAAATGGGTGTATATTGCTGGCAATGCGGCATTCGTAATAAAACCGTTTCGGAAATTCAGGAAAGTTGTAGTAATTATTTGACTTGGTTAGCATTTTCTCTGTCACAAACTTTCAAATGTTATTATTTTCATTATTTTGGCTTTTTTTCGTTTAATTATTTGGGTTAATTGAACAGACGTTTTGTCTACTATTATTGTAGACAGGGCGAACTGAACCTCGCCCAATGGATTGCATATTTTATTGATATGTATTTATTACGAATAAAGGCCTTTATTATTATTATAAACTTAATAAAGTAGGAACACGATCAGAATATATATATATATATATCAGTCACGGTCAGAATATATATTATATAAAAAACCTTTCTGGAGCTCTATAACACTAATGAGTAAATGTATCAACAAGGTATCGGAATGACATGATCTTAAAAAAACAATGTTATTTTTCTGGTTTTTGTTGAGTTCCACGAAGGTGGCCTGAAAGCTAAAAAATAACTGACAAATTTAACATGAGATTTGTTTTTGGAAGTTTTAAAAAGACTCATTAATGTTATAGAGCTCTGGAAAAGTTGAATATATTTATATATTCAGGCTGTGTTCCGACTTTATTAAGTTTACAGTATTCAAGTTGTAGTTGTATTGTTATTAAATCGTACTATACTAGCACTTATACTAATTTAAAAAAATACTTATTATCTTTTGATAAATCTCTTATTTTTTATGTAAACTTAAATATTTTTCTTTTGAAAAATAAACACTTTTTTTTTTAATTTTTCTTTAATATATTTTTAGCAGATACAAATTAAAGAACTAAATAATACACCACCTAAAATATAAAAAGCACCTAATGTTATTACAATTGCATAAGTAACAATAAAAATATTTCTAAATTAAAGTTCAACCATATTTATGGTTAAAATTAAGGTTAGAAAATAAATGTTTATTTCATTTGGAGCATGCGCATAGCGAACAAAAGAAATGTTATATCTTTCCTTGTCGCACAGATGTTGGACACAGTTTCGGTACACGTAAGTCATACGGTATTCCTATTCCATTACTATAAGTTCTATGGTGTATCCACGGAGTCGATTGGACCGCCTATGTACACTTACGTTTTCCGTGCCATAAGCGCATGCGCGATGAGTTTATTTATGGCCATGAGATGTCAGTCTTTTACTACGTTTATCGCCATTTTAAATCGAAGTAATTAATTTTAAATAATTAAAAATAAATTTTAAAAAATAACTAACATCTTGCATAGAAACTAGATGAGCAAAAAGTGAGCAATTTATTGAAAGCAAATTTAATTTAAGAAAAACCCAATGCTTCGTGACAAAATAGGGGAAAAAAGATTTGTTCTTTAAATAGTTAATAACTAATAAAATAATTAATTAATGATATGAGCAATTGCGGATTTTAATTGAGCAATTAAGAGAGGTTTCTCGTTTTTTTTAATTATTGCAGTTCTACGCCAACTTTTGGGAGGTCCAGCTTTGACCTAAATACCATTAAATAGTTCGACTTCAGGAACTATTATAAAAATTATAGGATATACACAATATGAAATATATTTATAAGTGGTCTTTGTCCCACACTTAATATAATGTAACCACCCTGTATATAAAATATTAATAATAAGTAGTATTTAGTAAATCATTCAAAATCAAGTGTATTTAATATTTTCATTAAAAAAAAACAACTAAAATTTTGGAAGAATTCCCTTATAAATACGAAAATTTGGAAGAACATCACGTATTTAAATAAAAAAATAATCAACCCACATGTATAAGCATACAAATTACAAAACATAATTTGATCACTTTTGTATTGCAACATTTCATTAAAATATAAGTGAATAATATTAATATACTTAATTTACAAATACTTAAGTACAATACTTAAGTTTAATACAATACTTAATATAAAATTAAATCTTTGAATTGATAAAAGAGTACGTTTCTGCTTTTGTATGGCCTTTATTTATTATAAATATTTCACATATAATTCATTCAATAATCACCGATTGAAGAATCTAGACAATTTGTTCGTGTCGTTTGACGAGCTCCTTTTGTCGTTTCTAATGTATGCACAACACAAATATGCGTGTTTCCATAATGTTTTTTTTTTAATTCCTTTATTATTCAAATTAAAACATTTTACGCAAAAATATATTGCTAAATATGATAATAAATTTCAATAGAGTTGTTTTTGTTCTAGAATATGTATGTCCTTTTACTAGATATTGTTCGTTTAATCCGTCTAAGATTCATCTAATTTGCTTGTTTAACAATTAATTTTGTATATAAAAACAACAGACAAACTCGCAAACTAAAAATGGTTCTTGTATGGGATTAGTTTTTTCCTACTGCTACTTGGCTCTGTGTGTGTTAAGATCTGTTATACAGAGCTTTTTCTTGTTTGGTCTTTATACTTGAACTTGTTTTACTTAATACTAGCAGATCATACATTTTTGTTTGATTTTGAAGATTTATATATTCTAAAATGAAAATTGTGCAGAAATTACAAATGTTTGCTTTACATTTATATTTTAAAATTAATAAACCTAAGCTGTAAATGTAATACATTATTATGTAGTAAGTATTTTAAAATATCACATAATCACAATGGGTCATGATCATGATCAAGTATGGGTCATGAAAATGTCAAGTTTATGGGTCAAAGTTTATACAATATTTGTAATTACATTAATCGACCTACACCAATTGCAACATTAAGCACATAAGCATATAATTATTATTGTGGCTTGTTTGACATGATTTATTATTTTTGTGAGCTATTTAGTCCGATGTTACGTTGAAAAAAATTGAATTATAATTAGCTTGGGAGCATATTAATTATTATCATAAATATACATACAGCGCTAATAAATCAAAATTTGTAAAGAAATAACTTTGATATTTACAAATTTATTTTGAATTAATTATATTTTGTAATTAATATTAAATACATACATTAATAAAATGAAAACAAACTGATTTATGTTGTTCCAGCTCCAGTGAAGGGTTGGGAATAGCAGATTGATACTGTGAACTTTCATTGGTGCACCCAACCACGAACTTGGCATGATGGAATGAAACACAAGCTACAATGCAACTACCTCAGGCCCTAGCCGAGCGAAGTCAAACCTGGTTATTCGGATTCTGGGGGACCAGGACATCATGCAGGGAAGAGTCGGAGCTTCCCAAAACTCCTCAAACCCAAGAGTAAGCACTTCATTGGTACTCTCAACGTACAGAAGCTGATCAAAACAGGAAAACTAAAGACGCTAACGGACACCTGCGATAAATTCAGTATTCTCATACTTGCAGTACAAGAAACACAATTTCGTGATTGTGATCACTTTGACTCTGGTGGATATCGTATCTACAAGGGAAAGCCTGCAGTCAAGCTAAGAAATAGTAATTTACATATATTGGGAACCGCATTTCTAGTACATAACAGTATCCAGAACTCTGTGCTAGATTTCTCATCACCTTTGGAACGGATCTCCCTACTCAGAATTAAATGCGCTAACAAGGCCTACACACTGATTAACGCACATGCTCCTGTTAACAAGGACCCTGACAAGAACAAATTGGAGAAGTTCTGGTTACAGCTAGAACGGGCACTTAACAAGATCCCTCAACACCATATCAAGATTCTCCTCGGAGATTTCAATGCACAAATCGGCAGAGAAAGGGAGCACAGGCACAACACTTTAAGAAACCACCACGAAAGATGACAACCTGGAAATCACCAATCAACCACATTGGGGAATACCAAATCGATCACGTAGCGATAACCAGAAAATGCTCCCCAGAAATCATGAACGTGAGGGTACGCAAGGGTTACGTGGAGTCGGACCATTATCTATCACAAATTAAAACCTGCTTCTTACCTAACAGAAGCAAGTGTCAAAGTTGGGAAGGAAGTGTCAAAAATTCCCGCGCATAGATCCAAAATACCTAACACGCGGAGGATTTCGCACCATTTCCAAAAATTAGAGGAAATCGACAATGAGTTCAAAAGAAATAAGATGCAAAACTTCTACAGAACATTTAGGGAAGAACTGATGAAATACAAGCCACCGAGCCTCTGCTTCCGTCGCCCTGATGGAACCCTTGAAAGCAACACAAAAGCGAACTGCGAAATTCTCAAACAGTACTTCGAGAAGCTACACAACTGTGAACCCCCTGCAGAAAGACTACAATGCCACATAGCCACCCAAAACCAGGACTCTGTTCCACCAACACATGAGGAAATACGAAACATCATTTTACACCTAAAAAACAACAAAGCACCAGGGGAAAACGGCTTAATCGCTGAAATGCTCAAGATCGGAAGTGAACTCTTGATTAACAGACTGCAAGCTATCATTGCAAATACATGGAAAAGCGGCATCATACCAACGGACTGGAAAAATGCTTTGATCCACTCACTACACAAAAAGGGCGACAAGACTGATCCAAACAATTACCGAGGCATTTCCCTTCTATTAATCGCCTACGAAGTTCTCTCATGTGCCCTCACAAAACTGGAAGAACAGACAGAACATCTGATCAGTAAATATCAGACAGGTTTCCGACCGCACCGATCATGCGCGGAACAAATCTTTAACCTGAAGATGATACTACAACATCGTCAGCCCAACTGCACAGTTGTCACTTTCGTAGACTTCAAGAAAGCCTATGACTCGATTGACCGCATAACTCATGAATATACTTCATGAATACGGTGTGGATAGTAAAACAACCATGTTAATCAAACAGACTTTGTCAGACACAACATCTAAAGTAAAATTCATGGGTGAAATCTCCGAGCCTTTTCAAATCAGTACTGGAGTAACACAGGGTGATGGATTGTCCCCACTCCTCTTCAACCTGGTACTAGATAAGATAAGCAAAATATGGGATAAAGAAGTACCTGGAGTATATATGGGAACAAAGGACAAACGAATGAACATAAAGTGCCTCGCTTTTGCTGACGACCTTGCAATAATCACCCGGACTACTGAAGAAGCCAAACACGCCATCGAGGAACTTCATTAAATCGCCGTCAGGACCGGCCTTCGAATCTCTTACGAGAAAACGTAATACATAGAGTCCAAGAGGTCAAATATGCCACATCTTGAAACCAAATATGGCAACATCATACAAGTTAAGCACTGCAAGTACCTATGTGAAATAATTGGAAACACTGGTAAGGAACGAATGGCTAACAAAACACGTGCAGAAAAGTTACTCAAAGCCTATACAATCACCTGGAATATGTACAACAAGAAATCACTTTCTACTAAAGCAAAACTCCGTCACTACCATACAGTCATTCTTCCAGAAGCACTCTATGCAATTGAGACTTCATCATTAACCATCTACATCAATGATATTGAAAAAGTAGAACGTCAGATACTGAGAAAAATATATGGACCCAAAGCATAAGATGGTATCTGGATGCGTAAAAGCTCACAAGAACTGTATTCCCTGACAGAACGATTCTCCTCAGTTGCACGGAAAAGACGTCTGAAATTCTACGGTCATATAGTACGAACGGATGACTCTCGATTGACCAAGAAAATCTTCCACATCATCAATGGAACCCGACAGTCCAAACTACGCTGGACGGTAGACACCCAACATCACCTCTCCGTAATCAATATAGACCCATTGGCAACTATACAAACTAAATACAGGCAGGAAATAGATTCACATAACTTCACATCAAAGAATCCAACAGCTAAGAGTTTGAAACTAAAAAAGGCATGAACGCAAGAAAGAAGACAGGCTCAGAGCGAAAGGATGAGACAGTTTTGGGAAGATAAAAAGAACAAGATGACCAGTGCTAAAGTAATGGTTCTACACGCTCCTTAGAGGGCCAAACGAATAAATAATAAAATAAACTTTACTACAATAGTTTTTGTTCTATAATATGTATGTCCTTTTATTAGGTATTGTTCGTTTAATCCGTCTTGTTAGATGTCGTTGAGTCTGTTATCTAATGTAATGTAATTTTGTTGGTCATTTTATAACATTATTACTAGTATTTATAGTCTTGTCTGCCAATACGTATACGTATAAAGAGCGAAACACACAGTTTTAGTTTGTAAGTTTGTGAGTTGTCAGGCGCTTTTGTTCTCGTTCTATATTAAAATTCCTCTAATTTGCTTGTTTAACAAGGATTTTTTTCTATAGAAACAACTGACAAACTCACAAATTAAAAATGTGCGTTTGGATGGGACTTCTCAGTGTTAGTTAGCTCTGGGTATGTTAATTAAACCATGCCGTATCTAATAGCCCAGTTGTTAGACAGAGCTTTTTCTCGTTTGTTCTTTATATTTGATCTTGTTTCCCTTAATACTAGCAGTATATACATTTTTGTGTGATTTATAAATTCTAAAATGAAAATTTAATTGTGCAGAAATTAAATTTTTTGATTTATATTTATTTTAAAATTAATAAACCTAAAGAGTAAATGTAATACATTGTTATGTAATAAGTATTTGAAAATACCACTTAAACCTGAAAATACGCAATATGTAATAAATTACAAGATATTTATTACATATTACGTATTTTCAGGTTACAGATAAAAATTTGATTAACAGATAAAAAAAAAATTAAAAAAATATTTTTAGATGTCTTTCGTAAAAAATAATTCAAGCCAAAATAATACTTATTTTAAGATAAATGATAATGCAACATTAATAAATATTCTAAAACACACATTCTATTTCAAAATGTCAAGTTTATGGGTCAAAGTTTATGCAATATTTGTGATTATATTAATCGAGCTTACAACAAACGCAACATTATTAAGCATAAAATTATAAGCACGTTTGACATGATTTATTATTTTTGTGAGCTATTTAGTTCGATTTTACGTTGAAAAAAATCGAATTGTAATTAGCTGACGAGCATATTAATAATTATCATAAATATACATACCGTGCTAATAAATAAATATTCATAAAGAAATAACTTCGATATTTACAAATTTATTTTGCAATAATTATATTTTGTAATTCATATTAAATACATATATTATTCATATAAAACAAATTGATTTATGTTTTTCCAACTCCAGTTAAGGATTGGAAATAGCAGATCCAAGATACTGTCAACTTTCCTATGTATACGAAAGAAGAGTGTACTAGCCCCTGTAGTATTCTCAGTTTATACAATACGACAAGTATTTTTTTATTTCGATAACTCTTACGTTGCAACTTACGTTGTAATTACTATTACAACTCGTTCTCATCTTTACTCAATCTGACGCGTCAGATTTGACCCAAAATATCATTAAAAAGTTCGGCTCCAGGAACTATTATGAAAAATTATATAATAATGTAACCACCCTGTATATAAAATATTAATAATGAGTAATATTTAGCAATTTATTCGAAATCAAATGTGTTTAATATTTTCATTACAAAAAAAACAACTCAAAATTTATAAGAATTCCCTTATAAATACGATAATTTGGAAGAACATCACGTATTTAAATAAAAAATTATTCCCTACATATAAAAGTATGCAGATTACAAAACATAATTTGATTGCCTCACTTTCGTATTCCAACATTTCATTAAAATACAAGTGAATAATATTACAATACTTAATTTTTAATTACTTAAATTACCTAAGATAAAATAAAATCTTTGAATTGATAAATAGTATGTTTCTGCTTTTGTATGGCTTTTATTTATTATAAACATTTCACATATAATTCATTCAATAATCACCGATTGAAGAATCTGAACAATTTGTTCGTGTCGTTTGACGAAGAGCTTTTGTCGTTCTACTGCATGCACAACACACACATGTGTGTTTCCTAAATGATTTTTTTTTATCCCTTTATTAGTGAATTTAAAACATTTTGGGCAAAAATATATTGCTAAATATGAAAATAAACTTCAATAAAATTGTATTGTGTTCGATAATATTTGTAAGTTTTTGTTCTTTTATTAGGCATTGTTCGTTTAATCTGACTTGTTAAGTCTTGTTCGTCGAGTCTATTATCTATTGTATTGTAATGTAATCTTGTTGGTCATTTGTTAACATTATTACCAGTATTGAAAGCCTTGTCTGCCAATACGTATACGTCTAAAGAACCAAACATAAAGTTTTAGTTTGTAAGTGTGTGAGTTGACAGCAGCTTTTATACTTTTTTTTATTTTAAGATTCCTCTACTTTGCTTGTTTAACAATTAATTTTGTATATACAAACAACGGACAAACTCGCAAACTAAAAATGTTTTTTTTGTATGGGACTAGCTTATTTCTGCTCTTAGTAAGCTAAGTGTGAGTTAATTAAACCATGCAGTATCTAATAGCACAGTTATTAGACAGAGCTTTTTCTTGTTTGATCTTTATACTTGAACTTGTTTTACTTAATACTAGCAGATTATAATTTTTTGTTTGATTGTGAAGATTTTTAAATTCTAAAATGAAAATTTAATTGTGCAGAAATTACAAATGTTTGCTTTACATTTATATTTTAAAATTAATAAACCTAAACTGTAAATGTAACACATTATTATGTACCTAATAAGTATTTTAAAATATGACATAAACCTGCAAATAAATAATATCCTAAAAACATCTTGCAAAAAGATTAAAATAAATTAAGAAATCTATTTTTGATAAAGTAATTCGTAAAAAAGAATTCCTGACAAAATAATTCATGGTTAAAGATAAATGATAATGTAACATTATCATCATTAATGAATATTCTAAAACACACGTTTGTTATTTACTAGTATTTTTGAAATTTGGGTCACGGAAATGTCAAGTTTATGGATCAAAGTTTATCCAATATTTGTAATTATATTAATCGACCTACAATAAACGCAACATTATTAAGCATGTAATTATTATTGTGGCTCGTTTTACTTGATTTATTATTTTTGTGAGCAATTTAGTTCGATTTTATGTTGAAAAAAATCGAATTGTAATTAACTTAGAAGCATATTAATAATTATCATAAATATACAAACCACGCTAATAAATCAAAATTTATAAAGAAATAACTTCGATATTTACAAATTTATTTTGAATTAATTATATTTTGTAATTAATATTTAATGCATACATTAATCATATGAAAACAAACTGATTTATGTTGTTAAAACTCCAGTTAAGAGTTGGGAAAAGCAGAACCAATATTCTGTCAACTTTCCTTGGTGTACCAAAGGAGTGTGTACTAGCCCCTATAGTATTCTCAGTGTATATGTTACCGTGAATGACCAAAATTGGAGAATGTCAACTTTCACCGGTGAATGTCAACACATACCAAATACGTCGGTGAAAGATCGAATCGAAGAATCGATCAAATTAAGTTATTAAATTAAGTAATTTTTTTATTACCGTTATTTTCGTTTCTCATTTAGAATGTACTGTGGGTTTTATATTATTGGTCACTCTCAGAAGGAGCGGCGAAAAAGTTACGTCACCCTTGTGATGTTTGATGGCGACTGAATTACGAAGAAGAAAATATAAATCTCCGACATGTTCAAGATTCATCATTAGTGCATGCTGAATATCGATATTCACCGGAGTAAGTCAGAAATATGGGTATTAAGCAAATATTTCAGACATACACCAAGCGACTATCTGAATGTTGACATTCACCAGTGAAAGTCAACATTTCCCAAATTTCGGTCTTTCACGGTAACTTTAATATACAACACGACAATATTACAACTCATACGACTCATATTACAACTCATTCTCATCTTAACTCAATCTGACGGGCCAGATTTGACTTAAATATCATTAAATAGTTCGGCTTTAGGAAATATTTTGTAAAAATTATAGGGCATACACAATAGCAAATACATTTATAAGTGGTCTTTGTCCCACACTCAATATAATAATGTAACCCCCCTGTATATAAAATATTAATAATAAGTAATATTTAGTAAATTATTCAAAATCAACTGTGTTTAATATTTTCTTAAAAAAAAAACTCCAAATTTGCAAGAATTCCCTTATAAATATGAAAATTTGGAAGAAAATCACGTGTTTAAATAAAGATTAAACACCCTACATATACAAGTATACATATTTCAAAACATTTTGACAAAAACAATTTGATTGCCTATTACAACATTTTCGTATTACAACACTTCATTGAATTACAAGTAACTTGAGTTAATTTAGATAAAATTAAATCTTTGAATTGATAAATAGTATGTTTCCGCTTTTGTATGGCCTTTTATTTATTATAAACATTTCACATATAATTCACTAAATAATCATCGATTGAAGAAGCTAACAATTTGTTCGTGTCGTTTGACGAGATCCTTTTGTTGTTACTACTGCGTGCACAACACAAACATGCGTGTTTCCTTAATGTTTTTTTAAATCCTTTATTGGTCAAATTAGAATATTTTTCGCAAAAATATATTGCTAATATCAAAAAAAACTTCAATACAGTTGTTTTTGGTCTAAAATATGTATGTCCTTTAATTAGGTATTGTTCGTTTAATACGCCTTGTTAGGTCTTGTTCGTTGAGTCTATTATCTAATGTAATGTAATCTTGTTGATCAGTTTATAACATTATTGACAGTATTTATAGTTTTGTCTGACAATATGTATACGTCTAAAGAGCCAAACATACAGTTTTAGTTTGTAAGTTTTCATGTGTTTTTATACTCGATTTATATTAAAATTCCTCGCTTTACTTGCAATTTACTAGCTTAACAAAGAAAAATTATCTATAAAACTGACAACTGACAAATTTGCAAACTAAAAACAAACACTTCAAAAAAACACTTTTTTTGGTATGGGACTAGTTTATTATCATTGTTAGTTAGCTCTGGGTGTGTTAATTAAACCATGCCGAATCTAATAGCAAAATTACTAGACAGAGCTTTTTCTCTTTGGTTCTTTATACATGATCTTGTTTTACTTAATACTAGCAGTTTATAAATTTTTGTTTGATTGTGAAGATTTATAAATACTAAAATAAAAATTTAATTGTGCAGAATTAAAAATGTTTGCTTCACATTATATTTTAAAATTAATAAACCTAAACTGTAAATGAAATACTTTATTATGTAATAGGTATTTTGAAATACCACCTAAACATGCAAATAAGTAATTCGATATAAGTTTCTTGTAAACAGATAAAAATAAATTACCAAACTTATTAAAAAAAAGTTATTCGTGACAAAATAATTCATGTTTTATGATAGATGGTAATGTTATTTTAATAAATATTCTGAAACACACGTTTGTTATTTACCGGTATTTTTGAAATATGGGTCATGAAAATGTCAAGTTTATGGGTCAAAGCTTATCCAATATTTGTAATTATATTAATCGACCTACAATAAACGCAACAGTATTAAGCATGTAATTATTAGTGTGGCTCGTTTGACATGATTTATTATTTTTGTGAGCTATTTAGTTCGATTTTATGTTAAAAAAAATCGAATTGTAATTAGCTTAGGAGCATATTAAAAATTTTCATATATATTAAATGTACATACAGTGCTAATAAATCAAAATTTGTAAAGAAATAACTTTGATATTTACAGATTTATTTTGAATTAATTATATTTTGTAATTAATATTAAATGCATACATTAATCATATGAAAACAAACTGATTTATGTTGTTCAAGATCCAGTTAAGGGTTGGGAAAAGTAGAACCAATATTCCGTCAACTTTCCTTGGTGTACCAAAGGAGTGTGTACTAGCCCCTATAGTATTCTCAGTGTATATGTTACCGTAAATGACCAAAATTGGAGAATGTCGACTTTCACCGTTGAATGTCAACACATACCAAATACGTCGGCGGAAGATTGAATATTTCATTACTTTATTGTACATTCGGACTTTCACAAGCGTATTTCGACAATCACAGATACTCACAGATACACTCACAGATACACTCTGGTGGAGGTCCAAAATGGAGATGCCGACAGAGAGGCGAGTGGCTCACTCACGCGAAATATTTTGTTCTGCTGGGAGACAATCAGCTTTATCAGTGTTATGTTGCATTAAATAAGATTTTAAAAATTAAATTAAATTATTAAATTAAGTAATTTTTTTATTACCGTTATTTCCGTTATTCTCATTTAGAATGTACTGTGGGTTTTAAATTATTGGTCACTCTCAGAAGGAGCGGCGAAAAAGTTACGTCACCCTTGTGACGTTTTATAGCGGCTGAATTACGGAGAAGAAAATACAAATCTACGACATGTTCAAGATTCATCATTAGTTTATGGTGAATATCGATATTCACCGGAGTAAGTCAGAAATAAGGGTATTTAGCAAATATTTCGGACGTACACCAAGCGACTATCTGAATGCTGACATTCACCGGTGAAAGTCGATATTTCCCAAATTTCGGTCTATCACGGCAACATATACAACACGACAAGGGTTTTTTATTTCGATTGCTCATATTCCAACTCATTCTCATCTTAACTCAATCTGACGGGCCAGATTTGACTTAAATATCATTAAATAGTTCGGCTTTAGGAAATATTTTGAAAAATTATAGGATATACACAATAGGAAATACATAAATAAGTGGTCTTTGTCCCACACTCAATATAATTATGTAACCGCCCTGTATATAAAATATTAATAATAAGTAATATTTAGTTAATTATTCACAATCAACTGTGTTTAATATTTTCTTAAAAAAAAAACTCCAAATTTGGAAGAATTCCCTTATAAATATGAAAATTTGAAAGAACATCACTTGTTTAAATAAAGATTAAACACCCTACATATATAAGTATACAGATTTCAAAACATAATTTGATTGCCTATTACAACATTTTCGTATTACAACATTTCATTAAAATACTAGTAATTTAAGTTAATTTAGATAAAATTAAATCTTTGAATTTTTAAATAGCATGTTTCTGCTTTTGTATGGCTTTTATTTATTATAAACATTTCACATATAATTCATTCAATAATCACCAATTGAAGAAACAATTTGTTCGTGTCGTTTGACGACATCATTTACTTGTTACTACTGCATGCACAACACAAACATGCGTGTTTCCTTAATGTTTTTTTTAATTCCTTTATGAGTCAAATTATAATATTTTACGCAAAAATATATTGCTAAATAGCAAAATAAACTTCAATACAGTTGTTTTTGGTCTATAATATGTATGTCCTTTTCTTGTTATTGTTGGTTTAATCCGTCTTCTTAGGTCTTGTTCGTTGAGTCTATTATCTAATGTAATGTAATCTTGTTGATCATTTTATAACATTATTGACAGTATTTATAGTTTTGTCTGCCAATATGTATATGTTTAAAGAGCCAAACAGACAGTTTTAGTTTATAAGTTTTCATGAGTTTTTATACTCGATTTATATTAAAATTCCTTGCTTTACTTGCAATTTACTTGCTTAACAAGGAATATTATCTATAAACTGACAACTGACAAATTTGCAAACTAAAAACGTTTTTTTTTTGTATGGGACTAGTTTATTATCATTGTTAGTTAGCTCTGACAGTGTTAATTAAACCATGCGGAATCTAATAGCAAAATTATTAGACAGAGCTTTTTCTTTTTGGTCCTTTATACTTGATCCTGTTTTACTTAATACTAGCAGTATATAATTTTTTGTTAGATTGTGAAGATTTATAAATACTAAAATGAAAATTTAATTGTGCACAAATTAAAAATGTTTGCTTCACATTTA
This sequence comes from Phosphuga atrata, assembly GCA_944588485.1. NCBI lineage: Eukaryota > Metazoa > Arthropoda > Insecta > Coleoptera > Silphidae > Phosphuga > Phosphuga atrata. The sequence goes on from OX155893.1 coordinate 57,893,416, forward strand.
TATTTTAAAATTAATAAAAATAAACTGTAAATGAAATACATTATTATGTAATAGGTATTTTAAAATATCACCTAAACATGCAAATAAGTAATACGATATAAGTTTCTTGTAAACAGATAAAAATAAATTAACAAACTTATTAAAAAAAAGTTATTCGTGACAAAATAATTCATGTTTTATGATAGATGGTAATGTTATTTTAATAAATATTCTGAAACACACGTTTGTTATTTACCGGTATTTTTGAAATATGGATCATGAAAATGTCAAGTTTATGGGTCAAAGCTTATCCAATATTTGTAAATATATTAATCGACCTACAATAAACGCAACAGTATTAAGCATGTAATTATTAGTGTGGCTCGTTTGACATGATTTATTATTTTTGTGAGCTATTTAGTTCGATTTTATGTTAAAAAAAATCGAATTGTAATTATCTTAGGAGCATATTAAAAATTTTCATATATATATTAAATGTACATACAGTGCTAATAAATCAAAATTTGTAAAGAAATAACTTTGATATTTACAGATTTATTTTGAATTAATTATATTTTGTAATTAATATTAAATGCATACATTAATCACATGAAAACAAACTGATTTATGTTGTTCAAGATCCAGTTAAGGGTTGGGAAAAGCAGAACCAATATTCCGTGAACTTTCCTTGGTGTACCAAAGGAGTGTGTACTAGCCCCTATAGTATTCTCAGTGTATATGTTACCGTAAATGACCAAAATTGGAGAATGTCGACTTTCACCGTTGAATGTCAACACATACCAAATACGTCGGCGGAAGATTGAATATTTCGACATTTCGACGTATTTCGACAATCACAGATACGCTCTGGTGGAGGTCCAAAATGGAGATGCCGACAGAGAGGCGAGTGGCTCTCTCCCGCCAAATATTTTGTTCTGCTGGGAGACAATCAGCTTTATCAGTGTTATGTTGCAATAAATAAGATTTTAAAAATTAAATTAAATTATTAAATTAAGTAATTTTTTTATTACCCTTATTTCCGTTATTCTCATTTAGAATGTACTGTGGGTTTTAAATTATTGGTCACTCTCAGAAGGAGCGGCGAAAAAGTTACGTCACCCTTGTGACGTTTTATAGCGACTGAATTACGGAGAAGAAAATACAAATCTACGACATGTTCAAGATTCATCATTAGTTTATTGTGAATATCGATATTCACCGGAGTAAGTCAGAAATAAGGGTATTTAGCAAATATTTCGGACGTACACCAAGCGACTATCTGAATGCTGACATTCACCGGTGAAAGTCGATATTTCCCAAATTTCGGTCTATCACGGTAACATATACAACACGACAAGTGTTTTTTATTTCGATTACTCATATTCCAACTCATTCTCATCTTAACTCAACCTGACGGGCCAGATTTGACTTATAATATGATTAAATAGTTCGGCTTAAGGAAATATTTTGAAAAATTATAGGATATACACAATAGGAAATACATAAATAAGTGGTCTTTGTCCCACACTCAATATAATTATGTAACCGCCCTGTATATAAAATATTAATAATAAGTAATATTTAGTTAATTATTCACAATCAACTGTGTTTAATATTTTCTTAAAAAAAAACTCAAAATTTGGAAGAATTCCCTTATAAATATGAAAATTTGAAAGAACATCACGTGTTTAAATAGAGATTAAACACCCTACATATATAAGTATACAGATTTCAAAACATAATTTGATTGCCTATTACAACATTTTCGTATTATAACATTTCATTAAAATACTAGTAATTTAAGTTAATTTAGATAAAATAAAATCTTTGAATTTTTAAATAGCATGGTACTGCTTTTGTATGGCTTTTATTTATTATAAACATTTCACATATAATTCATTCAATAATCACCAATTGAAGAAGCTAAACAATTTGTTCGTGTCGTTTGACGGCATCCTTTTCTTGTTACTACTGCATGCACAAAACAAACATGCGTGTTTCCTTAATGTTTTTTTTTAATTCCTTTATGAGTCAAATTAAAACATTTTACGCAAAAATATGTTGCTAAATATCAAAATAAACTTCAATACAGTTGTTTTTGGTCTATAATTTGTATGTCCTTTTCTTGTTATTGTTGGTTTAATCCGTCTTCTTAGGTCTTGTTCGTTGAGTCTATTATCTAATGTAATGTAATCTTGTTGATCATTTTATAACATTATTGACAGTATTTATAGTTTTGTCTGCCAATATGTATATGTATAAAGAGCCAAACAGACAGTTTTAGTTTATAAGTTTTCATGAGTTTTTATACTCGATTTATATTAAAATTCCTTGCTTTACTTGCAATTTACTTGCTTAACAAGGAATATTATAGAATGCAAGAAAGTTATCGTTGAACAGGACGTAAAGGCAGAAAAACATTTAAACCATCTAAATATTGCAGCAATAAATCAACCCATACAAATCATTACAATTGCCTGGTTCAATAGACCTTTTCATAGCTGAAATTTTTTTGCTGAAAAAAATAGCTGAAATATGTGTCCGAAACTTTCATATTCCCGCCTTTCAAACTTGGCGAATGCGCATAACTAACTGTTAAAAGGTCTATTCACTTAAAATCAACAAATTGCTCGGCAATTTACTGTTAACTTATGTAATTGCATTCTATATCTTTAGATCATGTGACAACTTGTAAATTGTTATATTTGGGTTGATTCATTGCTGGAACTAAAGTGTGTCCAAAATGAGCTTACTTTTTATTTTTTCCACCATTTTCAATATATTATTGAAAATAAAATGTCACTTCAATTTGGACACACGTAACGTGTAAATTATAGTTTTTCTTTTAGAAAAAAGGGATTTTTTTGGCTCAATTTTTTTTTAAAATCTCTTCTTTTCTCCAACCGTCGGAATTCAGTTTTCATCTCTTATTTGTGTAGAGTTTTTTTAGTAGATTATTTATGTGTCGACTATATATATATACATTTATATACAGCATTTTTTTTGTAATTATATTATATTTTTCCGCCCCATCTCTGTCTGTCTCTCTGTTTTAGGATTTTTTTTTTGTTTAATATGATGGATTTGTAATATAATTCGTTTCCCAATATATATATTATCAAAATAAAATATATATAAAATAATACAATACGCAAATAGTTTAATAATCTATACAGATTCGGTTATTGATAAGTTACTATAAATTTGTTAGACCACCCTGTATTTCTTTCAAACAAAATTACTTAAATTTTCCTTTAAACTACAATAATTCATAATCTACACATCTATTTAGGCCACTATGTATTTTTTTTTTACTTATTTATCAAGTTTTAACAGTAAAAACCCTTCAACTAAGAAAACCCATTGTTACTATAACACCCTGTAACTTATTTTTCTGTTTTTCATGACTTGTCAAACTTGACAGTTTTTAATTATTTAACGAAATTTAAGTAAATTTTGACAACTGACAAATTTGCAAACTAAAAACTTTAACTAAAACTTTTTTTTTTGTATGGGACTAGTTTATTATCATTGTTAGTTAGCTCTGGGAGTGTTAATTAAACCATGCGGAATCTAATAGCAAAATTATTAGACAGAGCTTTTTCTTTTTGGTCCTTTATACTTGATCTTGTTTTACTTAATACTAGCAGTTTATAAATTTTTGTTAGATTGTGAAGATTTATAAATACTAAAATGAAAATTTAATTGTGCACAAATTAAAAATGTTTGATTCACATTTATATTTTAAAATTAATAAAAATAAACTGTAAATGAAATACATTATTATGTAATAGGTATTTTAAAATATCACCTAAACATGCAAATAAGTAATACGATATAAATTTCTTGTAAACAGATAAAAATAAATTCAGAAACTTATTAAAAAAAAGTTATTCGTGACAAAATAATTCATATTTTATGATAGATGGTAATGTTACTTTAATAAATATTCTGAAACACACGTTTCTTATTTACCGGTATTTTTGAAATATGGGTCATGAAAATGCCAAGTTTATGGGTCAAAGCTTATCCAATATTTGTAATTATATTAATCTACCTACAATAAACGCAACAGTATTAAGCATGTAATTATTAGTGTGGCTCGTTTGATATGATTTATTATTTTTGTGAGCAATTTAGTTCGATTTTATGTTGAAAAAAATCGAATTGTAATTAGCTTGGGAGCATATTAATAATTATCATAAATGTACATATAGTGCTAATAAATCAAAATTTGTAAAGAAATAACTTTGATATTTACAGATTTATTTTGAATTAATTAAATTAAATAAATATATTAATTTTATGAAAACAAACTGATTTATGTTGTTCCAGCTGCAGATAAGGGTTGGGAATAGCAGATCCAAGATACTGCCAACTTGCATTGGTGTACCACAAGGAAGTGTTCTAGCCCCTACATTATTCTCAATGTATACAACACGACAAATGCTTTTTATGTCGTTTACTCATATTACAAATCATTTTCATCTTAACTCAATCTGACGGACACGAGTTGACCTAAATTTCATTAAATTTCGGCTTCAGGAACTATTATGAAAAATTATAGGATATACATAGTAGGATACATATTTATAAGTGGTCTTTGTTCAACACCCAAAATAATAGTATTGTAATATAATAATAATATAATACAATATAATAATGTAACCACCCTGTATGCAAAATATTAATAAGAAGTAATATTTAGTAAATTATTCAAAATCAACTGTGTTTAATATTTTCATTTAAAAAACAACTCAAAAATTTAGAAGAATTCTCTTATAAATACGAAAATTTGGAAGAACACACATTTAAGTAAAGATTAATCACCCTACATATATAAGAATACAGATTACAAAACATAATTTGATTGCCTCGCTTCTGTATTGCAACATTTCATTAAAATACAAGTGAATAACATTACTATTCTAAATTTTTAATTACTTAATTTACTTACTTTTTGAAATAATAATTACTTACACCTAATAATAATTACTTTTTAAAATTAATGTTTGAATTCATAAAATAGTACGTTGCTGCTTTTGTATAGCTTTTATTTATTATAACAATTTCACATGTAATTCTTTCAATAATCACCGATTGAAGAATCTAGATAATTTGTTCTTGTCGTTTGACGAGGAGCTTTTGTGGTTACTACTGCATGCACAACACAAACATGCGTGTTTCCTTAATGTTTTTTTTAATCCTTTATTAGTCAAATTAAAACATTTTACGCAAAAATATATTGCTAAATATGATAATAAACTTCAATAGAGTTGTTTTTGTTCTAGAATATGTATATCCTTTTATTAGGTATTGTTCGTTTAATCTGTCTTGTTGTGTCTTGTTTGTTGAATCTATTATCTGATTAATATTCTTGTTAGTAATTTTATAACATTATTTCCAGTATTTATAATCTTGTCTGCCAAAACGTATACGTCTAAAGAGCCAAACACACAGTTTTGCGCTTTGTTTGTGCGCTTTTATACTTGTTTTATATTAAGATTCCTCTAATTTGCTTGTTAAACAATTAAGTTTGTATATAAAAACAAACTCGAAAACAATTTTTTTTTTGTATGCGACTAGTTTATTCCTACTGTTAGTTAGCTCTGTGTGTGTTAATTAAACCATGCCGTATCTAATAGCACAGTTATTATTAGACAGAGCTTTTTCTTGTATGATCTTTATACTTGAACTTGTTTTACTTAATACTAGCAGATCATACAGTTTTGTTTGATTGTGAAGATTTATAAATACTAAAATAAAAATTTAATTGTGCATAAATTAAAAATGTTTGCTTTACATCTTAATATATAACACACAGTCGGGTTTGAATTTTGGCTTTTAAAAACTCAAGAACGGCTGGACCGATTTTTATGATTTTTGATTAACTGCATTTGTATCCACCCCTACTATTATAGTTACTATTAAAATATTGGAATAATTCACGAAAGAAGGTAATAATAATGAAAATAATTCATTTTCTCATTTTTTTATGGAACGCTACATATATTCCCACAGTCGGAGCTACTACTACCAGATGCATGCACCAAAGAACAACTCAGAGGTGCATATTCTCAATCTAAAGAAGCGCTGAACAGAGCAATAAATAAAGCGAAAAGGGAACACTGGCAATAGCCACTAGAAACCTAAAAAGCAGACACCCAATTACGAAAATACCCCTGGAAAAAATAGAAGAGTTGGTTGACAAACTGTTCCCCATCCATCAAGAACCAATATGGAAGAAGCCTTTAGTAACGGAGATAATACCATTCACACATTATGAACTTAAAATAGCTTGTGAGTGCCTCAATAGCGGGAGAGCCCCAGGACCTGACGGAATTCCACCAGAGGTACTAAAAATTGTTGTCAGAAATGCTCCCGAGTATGTTCTAGGAATAATGAATAACCTGCTAAAAGAAGGCAACTTTCCAGCACAATGGAAAAAGGCTAAACTAGTTCTCCTGAGAAAAGGAGATAAGCACGTTAATGAAGCTTCTTCCTACAGACCACTATGTCTACTATACGTCGTAGGTAAACTGCTTGAGCAACTCCTAGTAGACCGGGTCAAAAGAGCGCTTCGAACTGGGACTGATCTCTCTGAAAAGCAATAATGATTCAGAGAAGGAAAATCCTCTACCGACGCCATTAAAAAGGTCATTGAAACTGCAGAGGAAGGTTTTTCTGGCACACGCAGAAACAGAAAAATCTGTGCCCTGGTACCACTTGACGTGCGCAACGCATTTAATTCGGCTTGTTGGCAAAACATTCTCGACGAGACGACATCACGAGGTTTCCCCCCATACCTACTACGTATGATACGCAGCTACCTGTCTGCGAGGAAGATTATTATGGAAGGAGACAATAAATTAGTGGAAAACGAGGTCTACAGCGGTGTTCCACAGGGCTCAGTGATGGGCCCTACAATGTGGAACATTGTATATGATGGAGCGCTTCGCCTTAAACTTCCGGAAGGGGTAGAGATTGTCGGTTTTGCGGACGACCTTGCGCTCGTGGTTTGTGGGAAAACGGAAAAGGAATTAGATTTTTTCTAAAACAAATGAAGCTATAAAAATAGTAGATGAGTAGATGGCAGAGAAGCAACTGCAGTTGACCCCTGAGAAAATGGAGGCTGTACTTCTGACGGGAAAGAGGCATATAAAGCCAATTTATTTCGAAATAAAGAACCTTACAATCACGCCAAAAGCCTATTTAAAATACCTAGGCGTTGTAATTGACAAAGGCATATCTTTCAAGCAGCATATTAGTAAAGCTTGCGACAAAGCGCTAAACACGGCTTCAGCACTGGAGAGACTCATGCCAAAAGTACGGGGACCCAGAAGTAGTAAGCGGAGGCTTCTGTGTTCGGTTGTCCACTCTGCTATGTTATATGGAGCCCCAATATGGGCAAAGGCAATGAAGACAAAAACCTTAAGAGATAAGCGGGCATCGGTACAGCGGAAGCTAGCATTGAGGGTGTGCAGCGCGTACCGAACAGTGTCCAGAGAAGCGGCTCTAGTAATCGCTGGAATTATTCCAATTGAATTAATGGCACGTGAGAGATTAAACATATACATAACGCAACGAAACGGCGACAAACGGACAAGGACTGAAAGGAAAAAAGCGGCAAAATCTAAATCATACGAAGAATGGCAAAAATCCTGGGACACAACAACAAACGGACAATGGACAAGAAAATTAATTAGGGATGTGAAAATTTGGACGACGAGGAAACACGGCGAGATGAACTACTATGTAACCCAGGTACTTAGTGCCCACGGGTGCTATAGGGATTACCTCTATAGAATTGGAAAAGCAACAGGCAGCCTCTGCGAATACTGCGGAGAAGAAGACGGTGTTGTCCATACCATCTACGAGTGCAACAGGTGGCATGCGGAGCGCAAAAAAATTAAAAATAGGGTCCATTCAGCAACAATGATACAATACATGCTCGAGTCCGAAGAACAGTGGCAAGTGATGGATAGTATAATATACAATATCATGTTACAGAAAGTATGCGACGAAAGGGCTCGACAGAAAACAGAAGAAGAACAAATATAGGTCTATACAACGCCATCCCGAAGAAATGCGAAGAGCGGTTCCGAGATGTGCGCGATGCAGAAGGTCGACATATGTTATCCGCCACCATATTTATTTATGTATGCTGTGTTTTAATAAATGTTAAGCCTTCAAAAAAAAAGGGTCGGAGCTACTTAAGCTATAACTTAAGCTATGCCAGTAGATGGCGCTTTTCATTCCCCATTCATAAACGTCATCCACGTGTTTTACATTTGGCGGTGCATCTAGAAAATGGTTTATTTCAACGAGTTTATTTCAACGCATCAAATGTTGCGCAACGTGCTGAAACACCTCCAGTGGCAACATTGAGAAGTTTGTTTTTTATTTGCCAAAGCGATCCATTTGCACGAACGTTACTCTACTCTCTAATGTTCGTGGGTCGACATCCTTTGAATCACATCGAACTGTCAATGGTGCAGTGTACCCAACATTTCGTACTGCATGTCAACAGCTTAATTTGCTTGAAAACGAAATTCATTGGGACATACAATATCTGAATCAGTTCTTTCTGCATCTCCATATCAGATACGCACATTATTAGTTTTTCATTATTTCGATCGATGTTTCCGATCGAATCCAATTGAACTGTGGAACAAGTACAAGGACGACATGTCAGAAGAAGTTTTACATCGAAATTGTGTCACTTCAGGGAATCCCGATCTCGAGGTGAATGAGGAAATACATAACCAGGCTTTGTTTTTCATAGAAGACATGTGTTACCTCATGTGCGGCAGTTTGTTAGTAAAGTTAGGAATGCCAAAACCAAATAGTGCTACGAACGACGTTTTGAATCGAGAATTGGAAAATGAACGTGAATATGATCGAGATGCATTGAACAATCAGTTTGAATGAATGTACCACTGTTGAACTCAAAACAGAAGGATGTGTACGATAAGTTAATGAAGGAAATTAATTGATGATGGAAATGGTGGCTTATTTTTCCTCGATGCGCTCGGTGGAAAAGACATTCCGCATGTCATTAATTTCAGCCACTGTTCGTGCGAGAGCCGATATTGCAGTAGCAGTTGCTTCTTCATGTATAGCGGCCACGTTGTTAGAAGGATGTAGAACAGCTCAATCATCGTTTAAACTACCGTTCAACATTTAAAGACTGAAACATCCTCATGCAACATTGCGAAATAATCGGCTATGGCCAAAGGGTTGCACAAAATGCACAATGGCGCACAAACGTTCATTGGAAGCACTAAATCGAACCATGAAAGATCTGCGTAATGACTCAAGATATTTTGGAGGCGCAATTATTCTACTCTCTGGCGATTTCCTGCAAACCCTACCAGAAATTCCAAGATCCACCGCTGCCGATGAAATAAACGCTTGCCACAAACCATCTACACTGTGGCGCTATATAAAGAAACTTCAGCTGACGACAAAGATGCGAGTTGCATTGCTAAACGTTCCATCTGCCGAAGATTTCTCCAAGCAATTGTTGTCAATCGGTAATGGCCGTCTTCCCGTCGACGCGACGAAACGAACGGATTGATTTCGTTTCCTCAATTTTTTTGCAATTTCGTCTCAACTAAGGACAAGCTCATTAACAAAGTGTTCCCGAACATAATTGTTAATTACAAAAATTACTATTGATTGAGTGAACGAGCAATTCGACTTTTGAGGTTTGGGCTTTTTTTATACGTCGTACCTTATCCGAGGGAGAGGACATACACGATTATATTCCCATCTATTATATAATCGTGTACGATTTTGTTACCATATATCGATACGCGTAACATTTGACTGACTTTAATTCAGCTAATAAGATATTTTATAATGATAGTTTACTTATATTTTAAAACTAATAAAACTAAACTGTAAATGTAATACATTATTATGTAATAAGTGTTTTAAAATATCACTTAAACCTGCAAATAAATAATATGCTATAAACATCTTGCAAACAGGTTAAAATAAATTAAGAAAATTATTTTTAATAAAGTAATTCCCGAAAAAGAATTCTTGACAAAATAATTCATGTTTCAAGATAAATGATAATGTAACATTAATAAATAGTCTAAAACACATGTTTGTTATTTACCAGTATTTTTGAAATATGGGTCATGAAAATGTCATGTCTATGGGTCAAAGTTTATTCAATATTTGTAATTATATTAATCGACCTACAATAAACGCTGCATTATTAAGCATATAATTATTACTGTGGCCCGTTAGACATGATTTTATCTTTGTGAGCTATTTAGTTTGATTTTATGTTGGAAAAAATCGAATTGTAATTAGCTTAGGAGGATATTAATAATTATCATAAATATACATACCACGATAATAAATCAAAATGTAAAGAAATAAGTTTGATATTTACAAATTTATTTTGAATTAATTATATTTTGTAATTAATATTAAATGCATACATTACTTATATGGAAATGAACTGATTTATATTGTTCCCACAAAATTGAATATTGATTCATCATCATAAATAAGCACATTTATACTAAAATGCACTAAAAGGAATTTTTTCCGTGTTAACTTTAATGACTATGAATAAAAGCGTGGTACACTAAACTATATGGACGTAATCTTAGTGTATCTATAGTCACTAAAAATATTGTCTCCTTTTATTGCATTTTAATATAAACGTGGTTTTAACAAAGTTTTTTATATATTTTATCTCTGCATATCTTGTAATCGATTTTATTATTTTTGATCAGCCAAGGTGTTGCTTAGCAGACAGGATCGCCAAATTGCGCCATTGTTAACAAATTAATTAAATATCTTGAATTAAAGTGTCTAATGCAGGAGAGTAAAACTTGCGGCCCGCAACGAACATTTTTACGGCCCGGTCAATTATCGGAATATATAATAAAATAACAAACCGATGCAGAATAATAAGAAAACATCACGGTTCAAAAATTCACAGAAAATTTACTGCTTCTTAAGTGACTTAGATAGTGTATATCCAGGTTTGTCCTACTATACCGAGGGGCGTTGCTTATCTTGCTCCAAGACTCTCAAACAATTGGGATTTGTCAGAAGAATTATGTCAGTTTTGAAAATTAAAAATCAATACTCAAGCTTGTTTTCCGAACCAATATGTTAGCAAGATTCATGTTTCTTGGTTGGTAACCAAACACTTAACCGATTTAAATGTATCGTTGCAAGGAAAAGATCAGATCATTACGAACATGTTTGACATAATTAAAGCATTCAAATGTAAGTTATTTGGGAAAATCAACTGAAAAATGACAATTTAACGCACTTCCCGACGTGCAATATGAACAAATCAAATATCTAGGTGTAACCTATGACAAGAGCCTATCCTTTAATCGTCATATCACCACAGTGGCAGCCAAAGCACTGAAAACTGCAGCAGCGTTAGATAAATTAATGCCCAACGTAGGAGGACCCCGCAGTACACGGAAAAAAGTACACTCTAAAAATTACAGTTTAAATAGTAGCATCGGTATTACGAATTTGAAACTGTAAAAACTAACAATTGCTCTTTTAAATCACAGTTTCCGGTATTATTAGTAAATAAGTTTTAAAAATTACAGTATGCAACTTCACTCTCCGTCTATCACTATCATAGATTGACTTACATAATAAAATGTAATATTTTTTTCTAACTAAAACCAATTGAAATAAATTCAGCATTAATTCATATCCTTATATAATATATTATATTCCTATAGCCTTAAAATTAATCGGCTTAAACCTAGTCAAAGATTTAAGCTTTTTTACCTTAACTATATTATCATTTGTATACCTCTGGCATTAAACTTGCCTCACCATTTGCATTACAGCAAACAGCATGAAAATTATTACTTTTATATTATTTATAAGAACTTTATTCACGATTTTTATTACGTAATATTTATTATTAAAACAAAAATACTGCGAATATTGGAAAATTAATAAACACTACATTAAACTAGTGTCTGTTAAGTTATGGCTGTCAATTTATTACTCTAGTTATGATTTAAAAATGTGTGTGTGTGTGTGTGTATACACAGGCGAGCAAAAAAATTAGGTCACTTAAGAAATGGCAACTAAGACTGGCCTGATAAGGAGACTCCAGGCGAAAACGACTCACCACCCAAAGAGATGTAGTGTCCGCAAGTTTGCGAAATAGAACTTCTTCTGCGGTTATACTACGAAATCAACTTCAAGAAGTTAAAGATGTAAATGTTAGTGAAAAGACCGTTAGAAGAAGGCTGCATGATCCTGGATTATATTGTAGAAGGATGGCTACAGGTCCATTACAATGCCGGCAGCGATTTGCAACATTAGCTTTTGCAAGAAATCACTTGGCATGGAATTATGTTGAGTGGAGCAACGTCCTATTTTCAGATGAGTCGCGTTTTTGCCTCACTGGGGCAGACGGACGTCAACGAGTATAGAGTTATCTATGTCTCATCATGTTATGCCTTTCATGTTCACTATGGATGAGCATGGCATTTTCATGCAAAAAAATGCTAAACTTTACATAGCCAGTGTTTTCAGAGAATATCTGGACGAGGTGGAAATTAGGCGGTTTGAGTGGCGAGCACTCAGTCCAGGCATGAATCCCATCGAACATGTCTTAAATGAGTTGGAACGACGTATCCGAAGGCACCAGCACCAGCTTAAAGAACTGCTCAGGAACTAAGAGAGTTGCTATTGCAGGAGTGGAATAATATTGACCAAAATTTAAATTTCTTAATTTAAATGAAATTATTAATGTTATTAATGATTATTATTTTTAATTTATGTTAAGTTTGTTTTACATTTTCTTAGTTTCCCATAAACAAAAAAATCTACATTTGTACTACATTTTAAACGTAAATTTGTTGCATTTTCCAAAACCAAAAATACCAAAAATAAATTTGGTTTTCTAAAAACCTAAAAATATGATTTCCAATACAATACTGAATATTTAATTGAGTTATTAATTCAATAATTTTTAATATATTTAGCCTTACAAACAGAAAATTCCACGAAAACATCAAATTATTTGTAATTTTTTAAGCGACCTACATGTTTGCTGGCCAGTGTATATATTCAAAACAAAATATAGATAAACATGCTACTAAATTAAAGTACAAATAAAGTGTAAATAGAAAATGCGTCAATTCATCTTTAACTGGCGTCTAGACTTGTCTGGCCTTGTTTGGTCTTTCCGGTCTTGCCTAATCCTGTCTGGTCTTATTTCTTTACTATTGTCGTTTGGGTGAACCTCTCACTAAACCCCCTTTCCCACTTGGCTTTTTTAGTATGCTCCACCCCGGTATCGCATATTTCGCATTGCGTCAGGGTGACCAGCCCGGACGGTTAATGCCGCCCTGGTTGAAAATGCCTCTGCCTCTATGGGGACTCGAACCGCAGTCTCCCGCTTGTCAGACGGGTATGTTGTTCACTACTATGCCGAGGATGATTCTCTGGTCTTATCTAGTATTGTTTCTTGTATCTGGTCTTGTCTGGTCTTGTCAGATCTTGTATGGTCTTGTCTAGTCTTTATTGGTCTTATCTGGTCTTGTTTGGTCTTGTCTGATCTTGCCTGGTCTTCTCAGGTCTTGTCTGGTCTTGTCAGGTCATGTCTGGTCTAGTCTAGCCCTTTCTGGTCTTGCTTGGTTTCATTTGGCCTTGTTTGATCTTGCCTGGTCTCGTCTGGTTTTACTAGGTCTTATCTGGCCTTGTCTGGACTTGTTTGGTTTTGTCTGGTCTTATCTGGTCTTGTCTTGAACGATCTTGTCTGGTATTATTTTTCATGTTTGATCTTATCCTGTATTGTCTAATCTTGTCTGCTCTTGCTGACCAAATACCTCAATTCCGTCTTGTCTAATGTTATTTGCATTTCTGCTATATTACATTTTACTATTTTAAAAAGTTATTTTTTTAATTAAAAAAACAATTGACTTTTAAGTCAGAATGAAAGTTTAACCCTCAATTTGCTTTTGATGCCGTATATACCTGTATTATAGGCAAACACACAGTATTTAATTTGATTTTATAAGAATAAATAAATTTAAAAGGACCAATTTATATTTTACTTGGAAATAATCTACACACAGCCTTAAAATTACTTGACTACCCTACATTTTGTGATGCTTGTTTCTGTCCACCTGAGGCCTCCTACACGTGCTCATGTAAATCTTCTATTCAAACCCAGTCGGCCAGCTTGACTATAAGGAGTACAATTTGTTATATTTTGTTGGGCTTATTGCTCACATAAAAAGTATTTATAAAACTTTATAAAACAGTAAGCCGGTAGGGAGGAGGAGCTTCACCGGCGCTGTATGCAGAGTCTTAAACAAAGGCAAACTAAGAAACGGAGCGAATCAGGGCTGCATCTTGTCCCCGTTTCTCTTTATTCTGGCATTGGACCTTGTTCTCAGAGTATGGAAAACGAACAAGAGCATACAATGAGGTCTTCACAGATGCTTAGAATAATTGACATACGCGGATGATATATGTGTGCTTAAGCACAGACATACCGACATGCGTGATAAGCTGGAGAAGCTCAAGAGCGCAGCAAGCGAAGTTATCCTAGAAATTAACTACTTGGAATGAAGTAAGGGTAAATTGCCGCAACCAGCAGCGCATGTCAATCCACGAAGCGTTGATCGAAAGAGCCGACTACTTTACCTACCTAGGTAGTACTGTTGATGAAAGTGTCACTGGAAAAGATATTCAAGTAATGGTACGGAAAGCAGGTGCCGCATATGCAGGCCTACGCCCAAGAACACCAAGCTTAGAATTTGTAATACAAACGTTAAACCAGTCCTGCTGTATGAATGTGAAACGTGGAAGGTGACAGAAGAGCTAACTCACCGACTCCAAACATTTATTAACAAAGATCTAAGACGCATCTTGTGCATTTTCTGTCCAAACAAAATTTCCAATGAAGAATTTCTAAAGCTGAACCAAGAACCTATAGCACCTATAAGAAAGTGGAAATGCATAGGGCACACTCTGCGGCGGGATAGCAGCAACATCGCGTGAAAGGCCTTAGACTCAAATCCGCAAAGCAACCGCAAACGTGGTAGGCCAAAAACAAATTGGCAAACAACCGTTAGAAAAGAGGCGGAAGATGCAGGAAAAACGTGGATGGAAGTTCAGTTGGGTAAACAGGGTCAGATGGAAGGCTATAGTCGAGACTGCAAGGAATGTTTGAGAAATTATTCAACTATTATTATACTGGAATAGAAATTATGAACTATTCGAATGGAGATGCTAAATCGATTGATTTTCATGAGCGTGTGTTGGAGACCTGAAAATTTTAAAAATCAATGTAATTAAACGAAAATTCCTTAATCTACTATTTACACGCTTAATAACTATAAATACGTAATCAAGTAATAAATACCCAAAACTAAGACATTATAGTAGATACATTTATTCAGAAACAGTTAATGTTGAAGTTGATTATGTTTAATGATGAGAAAATTGTATCAAAGTGTAATGCTAAACTCAATTTATTAATTAACATACTTAGAATTATTAATAAGCCACACTATTTTTCTCAAATCAATTTTCTTTAAAATGATGTATTAGAAGTATTACACAGTAAAATTACATTATTTTATCCCTTCTTTCCCGTGTGATATAGTGATACACGCGGCGTGGAGTTGCTATTATGTATTTCTGCGCGACGTGTATTCAATGGAATACACAACTTGCAGATCTCAACTTGCATAAATTGAATAACATACTATTGCGTATAAGTTGTTCACTGAGCTTAAACGCCAATTATATTTCGAAGGGGCATTCTCGCACCAATGTCATACGACCAGTACCAGTACAAAAACAAAAATCGGATAAGTTTCAAACGATCTGTAATAATAGAGATACCACTTTCTCTATTATCCATTTCCATCTCCAGGATAGTATCTCCATCAGTAAGTCTAATATTTTATTTATTCATTATTAACGGAAATAGAAAAATGTGAACGGCGTATTTTGAATGAACTTTCAACGTCTCTCTTACAGAATAGGCCCGGGCCCGTATGTGTGTTGTAGATGAGATTTGAGGATTTGTATGTGTGTTACTCCATATCACACCAACCATCCTGCCATAAGAAACCTACGCTAAACGTGTCCTAGTAGCATATACACGCACAGAACAAAGTTATTGTTTGTGTATATAAAATGATACACAGGGTGTACTGCACCCAACTAGTGTGTATCATTTTTGATACACAAGCCAGTCAATGTGTTAAGAATAATGTAAGAGACGAATGACTGAGAGACTTATTAGGAATAATGTAAAGTGAAAGAAAATGTAATTTAAAACTTGAATTGATATTTCATCTCAAAAACCAAGAAATTCAGAAGAGCTTTTTTCAGATTCAGAAGACTTTCAAGACAAAAATCAACTCAAAATTTCTTTGTTTGTATGTATCTATATGTAATATTTATAAGTACGAAAATTAATATAAAAATAATTTTAAATTAAAGTGAAATTGTTTATTCTTGGTCGCCTAATCTTCTTTCTGTATTTATTGTGTTAAAGTGATTTCGTTTAACGCTGTTTCGTTTAGCGCTTGGTTTTCAAGGAATGCATCCGCTAAACAAAGTCTTGATGTATTTAATTTGAAAATCAAAAAAATAATGATAAGAAAAAACTTCCCAGGCTTTATTCGTAGTCGTATATTATAAGGTGTAAAGACATTTAGTTTGACAAAATATTATTTTTGGAATAAAATTAATTTTTCGAATTAGAACCAAAAAGAAAAGAAAGAAAACAACATAACTAACAACTTTTTATATATTGTTCAGTTTGAAGATTTTGATAATATTAAATATTAACATTTGTATCTTGTCTTATAATTTCGTTAAAGATTATAATTTCTAGGAAATCACTATATTTCGTATACCTATCATATCGTCAACCAAGTTGACATCATTAGTAAACTAATCTTTCTATAAAAAACATTTCTTGAAAACAACTACTTCACTGGCAAACACCACGACTGATATTGAATTACATTAAGAAAGTTTTTGGGTTCTATGTGCCCCCGTAATATCCAAAAAATATATCCTGATCAAATACAAAAGATAATTGTCAATTAATTAATGAACATCCATATACGCCTCTTGGCTTCATCAGTATGGCTTTATCATTAACAAGAAATTAAAATTAGAAATAAAATGAAATACTAAAATGAAAATTATAATCTTTGAAGACAAGGTACAAATAGCTATTTAATAATAAGTTATTTAAACATATACGGATTTTTTAAATTTAATGCTAATATTGCTCCTTGTGAATTTTTAAGAAGAACATTTTTAAATTATAAATCAAATTACAACTATGTTGCTGTGAGTTCGGTTCGGATTACATCTAATATTCATATAAATGAAAAAATCTATCTAAAAAATACGAGAGTATGTTCGGATTTTATTGAGTTATGTTATAGTTATAGAATCGAGAAATGTAAGAGCACAAAATTATATTTGAAATAAAAAACACTCGTATATTTTTTTATTGTACATAATAAAAATATATATAGTTTAGTTATTACCAGCATTATCTTACCCATTAATTCTTGAAAAATCAAAAAATATATGAAAATATTTATTCAAATCGCGGTACTATATACAATATTATGTAATATATTATTTACTGTTTGTAATACCTACAAATACCTAAAAATAAAACTTCGAATTTGATTAAATGTTTCTGCTGTGCACTATATTGCATATAATTTTTATTTGGGACACTTTTAGTTTAAAACGTTATTTTTGTCCAAATGGGAAATGTTATACAGTGGTTCCTCGATTATCCGGCCCTCAGTTATACGGATTCGCAATTATCCGGACAACCAACCGCGATTAAATAACTTTACGCACAACTGCATCAAAATTGTTCCTTTATATCTTAGTTACCAGGGCCGAAAATTGGACATTACGCCCGTCAAAATTTTACCGGCCCGTGGGCCTGTAAAATCATTGAAAAGCCCGCATCAAGATCTATCATCTTAAGACTTCCCAAGATGAAAACCCCGTTTCATATCGGTCTTTAGACTTGCTTGGGATCAAACCCAACACGGCTTCATTAGCTTCCATTAATATTTCGGAGGGAATTCAGCGCTTAGTTCCATTCCGAAATTATGAAAATTTTTGTTTACAATAATTTTTGTTTTTTTCTTTCTTAGCAACAAATAACCTAAGTGAATTTAACGAGCTGTGAATTTAAATCACCGTCGTATTTTTTTCATAGTTTTTAACCATTTTTAATTTTTTTTCTAGGTTTTCTGCAGTTGTGCGTAAAACGTTGTACATGCCTCAGGCCGGAGGAAGATTACGCCCTTCGCCTCATAAAGGCCCTCCTCCGTCGGGCCTCAAACTTCGGCGGCGGGCATAATCTTATACCTCCGGCCCTCTATATGTAAATAACTATTACACAAGTCGAATCTATGCAAGCATGAACTGGACCAAAAAAAAAGAAAAAAAAAGTGATCCACTTAACGCCCTACAAAAATGCCCTCCACGGCCGTCCTAAAAAAAGCTCAACAACAAACTCAAGGTAGACTCTCCACAAAATCAATCCCTATGTCTACATCATACTTCAAAAGTTTCAAGACCTACCTACACAACAACATCTTCATCGGCCCCAATCCTGCCACAACCCGCATCGAATTCTCCTTACTATGGCAGTCACACCGCCCAAATAATGGGGACATAGCATTAAAACCCAAAGCCACTTAATTCTATTCCGCAGTTATTGAAATATTGGAATGCAAAATAAAAGACGAAACAAAAGCACTGCACCTAAAATCGCTAAATTAAAAATTCCGCTACTTAGGCCACAAACAACCCAACCCGCCTCGTCAGAATTATTTACCGACATAAAAACCCGACATAAAAACATTCGCATCCTTGCTCTCGTGCGGTGGCCCATTCTTTATTGATAGGCACTATCCAATCTCCCCCAGTACTCACCTTCTCCCATCCCTAGCCCCAGCACCAAATGCCAATCAATTCACGCCACCGAGCAATGCTCCTTCGCAATTAAACGCATGAAATGTGAAGATCCGCACGAGACCAACAAGTACCCAACTACTCTACCTTCCAAATGCTCTTCATGCGGCTCCACCGAACATGCCACCTGGTCACCGAAATCACCCGAAAGCTCCCATTGAGGAAGTACCAAATGTAAAGATCAGAAGATCGTCAGAACTGCCATTAGAAACTATACAAAATTTAAGAATTCATTCACCACCCACATCCCATGATTTCATCCTCAACACTCGCAAGAAATTAATCATCCCGCAAATACCAACCACGACTATTGGTAAAACGACTGAACCGACGCTTTGTGACTGCCTTCAGAATAGACACACTGGCAACAGAATGTATATTGTAATATTCGAATTGACTCCGACACTCCTACCCTACCAACTGACGAAGCCTTACCAACCCATTCTAAATATTCATGAACAAATTTAATTTCGTTTAGGCTAACATTAATAGTTACACCAACAAACGGCTACTTATAGACATTCGAAAAGACATTATAGAAATGTGTAGAAACAAAGACAAAACCAGACACCAACACATCCTTTAGAGACTGGACAACATTAGAGAAACACGGAAACCACGGAAACTGATCACCAAAGCTAGTGGTGATGACTTGGTCCACCTTAACTCAACATTCCAACTCGGGAAAGCTAACCCTCCTTCTCTAAATAATCCTGTGAATGCATTTTTGCCTCCATTTCACCATACCTTTATATACGTCCCTTCTATTCGAGTTATTCGAGTATTCTATCATCAATGCTCCAGAACAAGGATTCTACCCCGGACATCATGTTTCATACCACTAACCTTACATTGCCATTGTTGACTTCCGCAGTCAACAAAGTCCTTTCCCCAGACCTAGCCTCCGATCATCACCAATAAATCCAGTTCTGCCCTTTTTTGACTTGATTAATAAAGCTTTCGATAGTGTTTGGTACACCAGACTGTACCTAAATGTACCTCCTACATCTTAAAATGTGCCTCCTAAAAATCCCTTCTTATCTACTCAGTAGAACCCATTGTATTGGAATTAACCATTCCTTTTCCCTTGAATTTACTCCTCTTCAAGGTCTCCCCCATGTTTCTCTCCTTTACTATATAATATATTTTGCCATGACATTTATAATTTCAACCTTGACGACAAAACCCAAATTAACATTTTCTCACATATTCAACAATACGCCGATGACACGGCCTTAATAACCCATCACAGTTATCACAAAAAGGCCATAGACCAACTACAAATGTAGAGAAAAACCCTCTCGTGGTTTAATCGATAGACTTTACGCTAACCCCTCCAAATGCCAATTCCTTATCCCCAACCAAAGAATATCTCCTAACTCTCCTCAACTCCACCTAGGCAACATGAACATAACACTGACACCACATGTTAAATACTTAGGACTGACTCTCGACCATACCGTCTACTCTGGACCATAGACTTTTCTTCAAGACCGACGCTTCAAGATGTCTGTCTTCTAGTAACAACGGAATCTCCATATGCATCCAAGACTATGGACATATACTTATGACTAACGCACGAAAAACGACAAACGACATACTCAAAATAGCTGAAACTACATCGTTACACGTAATAACAAAATTAAGCATCCTAATAACATCCTCCATAACCGACCTAACAATCTCCTATATACCCTGACCGAAATTTCAAATATCTCGGACAGACATTATCAGATACACTATTAACAACAACTATTAACCGTATTTATAGACAAAGACATTCATGGGACAATCATTGCCTCACATTGTATAAAACGCGAACTAATACACCACACTTGCAGGCATCCCTCAAAGACTGTATGTGAAACACTATATGACGACATCATCCCATATCACCCCATATTTTTTTTCCAAATTATGTATAACAGACGAATTATACTCACTGGCAGAAAAACCTTGTGGTCGATAGCCACTTGTTACTGCTGTGACAATAAAGTTTATTATTATTATTATTATTATATTTACTTACAGACATATTTTAGTTTACATATTTAGTTGTCATGTTTAAACTGTCTACTATTATACTGCTTTTGTAATTTTACTGTATCTAATCTAGGGTATACATTTTACATAGATTTTGGAGATATTTCCAATTTTTGCCTAATAACTTGGGACATAAAAAAAGAACGGGACGTGCTAAAAATAAATTTAAAAAGAAACTATTATATGTAATATTTGAAATAAGAAACTTACAAATAATAAACAGAGTATAACTAATTGGAATAATATCGAACAGATTTATGTGTATATCCTGTTCAAGATGTTTTAAAAAGCGGGACATGTAGAATAATTGGGGACAAGCTGGGACAATTTATCAAAAAACAGGACTCTCGCGAGAAAAACAAGAACGAATGGGAACCCTAATTTATCCTTATATGTCCTTATATGTAGTTTATTCTTATATGTCCTTATATGTTGTGGGTATTCTTATCTACTTGTTCTTATCTATTTAAATTTTACTTCTAATTATAATGATGCAATATATTATAGTTTTTCAAATTTGCATTATGGAAACTTGTTATAATGTTTTGATATTTGCATATATTTGTATATATACAGATCACAAATATTATGCATTTTTATACATAAAAAAATTAAATAAGTATATGTATTAGAAATTATACATTTTTACATTTATACATTATTCGAAATTTTAATTTTACGGCAATTATAAAAAAATGAATCTAATAAATAGACAATGTATTACATATTAAATATATTTCTTTCTATTAATACCTTGTTCTAAGTATAAGAAGTCTAACTGTACAATAGGTTAGGTCTTCATTTGTCTTTAGAATTAAACTGTAATTTTGACAAATCTAATACTGAAATCGTCATTTTAAGCGAATTTAGCATTAAAAATAGTTAATTATGAAAAAAGAAAAGAACAAAATAAAATGTAATTGCAAAAAATATACTCGAAACGATTTTTTAAATGTCGTGTTTTGCGTTTATAAATATTAATAATTTGATTAAAAAAAAAAAAAAAGGTTCGTCATAAACATTTTTTTGTAAGTAATTTGAAACTAAAATAATTTCAGAGTCAAAACATTTACCTTACGTTTGCATTTATAAATATTTTCGCTCTCAAAATTTTATACGATTACAATATTTTTTTACGATTCGATGATTTTCAGTTTTAATTATTAGATATCAGAAAGATTTTTCTTTCAATCTTTCAGATATTTAATAATTAAAACAAAATCATCGAATCGTAAAAAAATATTGTAATCGTATAAAATTATGAGAGCGAAAATATTTATAAATGCAAACTTAAGGTATGTCTTGACTCTGAAATTATTTTAATTTCAAATTACTTTGTTTATCACGAACCTATTTTTTTTAATCACATTATTAATATTTATAAACGCAAAAACACGACATTTAAAAAAAAATAATAAAAACACTTTTATTGCTAAGAAATTTGTTAATTCTTGTAGTTAAAATTATTTGCTAGTGGGATTCATTAGTTTGAAATTATTTAATTGCAAATTATATAATTTCAAAATAATGGATCCTACCAGCAAATAATTTCAACTAGAACAATTAGGAAAATGTCCTTCCCTAGAAAAAAATGTAACTGGGGACCTGGTCGGGCGTAGAATGAAGTTCCGGATATAAAATGTAATGCACTATGTATAAGGCTTCTTTCTGTACAGTTGAAGCCCGATCGGGTGGAGCATCACCCGACTGAAAATATATTTTTTTAATTTACTTTTCTCCCGTTTGACTTCTACTTTTAATAATAACAATCCCACCGGTTAGGTTAGAACTCATTAAGGAAGCATAAAGTTATTAAGTGAATTAAAATTTATGCATAATATAGCGCTTTATAGCGCATAACATTCTATATCTGGCACTTTATTCTATGTCCAAACAGGTCTCCAGTTTCAATTTCTACTAGGGTTGTGAAGATCGAAAATTGTCGAAAATTTCAAATCATTTCAAATTATAAAAAATGTTATATTTATGTAGATATATTTTAGTATTATACATTTTACATTAGTTGGCATGCTTATACCGCTCTTCTTATTTCTTATCTACTGTTATGCTGCTTTTGTAAATGTATCTGTCAAGTTAATTTAGGATTCGCATTTTAAATTAGTCTTAAAAAACTAGTATGTTAAAAATGGAAAATTAAATTTAAAACTAAAAATAAAATTATTAACGTTTAGTCATGTATATTAAGCAACGTACGCACGATACACAAAACTAGCGTATAGTCCAGCTGTATTTTGACTATAGCTGTGTGACCGCTCCATATAGTTCAACTATATGAATAGTTTTGGTCTAAAAGACACCATGCCGATTGGAATGGCGCTAGTCGGGTGGTGATCCGACTGGCGGCTTCGGAGGAGTTAGAATCCCCACAAATCGTGTTGAAAAAAACGCGTTTTCCAGATTTTTCACGATAAAATTGACATGGAGGGGGAACAGCACGTCGCAGTATCCGCTTTCTTTTACCGGCCGTTGTGGGCAACCCTCCCGCATCAAACGAACCCATTTTCAGACCTGGACACCTTCAGATAAGCGAACCGCGTCCATAAATGTAACAGAAGAAACGATATTTTCTTTCCCCCGCACCGGACGAAGCGGATGTCGCGGATGGACGCGGCCAGAGGATGCAAGAAAAAAATCGAGCCGCGAACCAAAGTTGTTCCTCAAATCGACCAAAAAAAGGATGTGGGGCTTGTACGCGGCAGACTGACGCGGATCGAAAGCCCGTTCTGTACTACGCCGGAAAATGGTATTTTCCCGTTTCGATGTGCAAGAGGAAAGGATTTTTTGCGGAAAAAGTGAAGAAATGTTAAAACCTAATTTTTTGCTCGATCTGATGGAAAAAAAATCCCGATAAATACTTGATTTTTTTACCATTTTTTTATAATCTTCAATAAAATCTTAACTTTTGACCCCTTTATAATTTAGCGACGGCTCGTTACTCGTTTAGTACATCGTAACTATACGAAGCGGTCAGACAGCTATAGCCAAACTATAACAGGACTATACGCTAGTTTTCTATACCGTGTGTACGTAGCTTTAAAGTATAAACCGAGTAGGTACTAACCACTTTCTTAAATAAAGCACAGACATACATAGTTGAAATAAAAATATCTGGTTTATTTACCTGTTCGAGAAGTTTAAAAATATCGGACAAAAGTAATAATTTGTGGAGGCCGAGACAATTTATTGGATGTACAGGATTTTCATATTAAATTCACCCTTTTGCAAATAAAATGAATCCCTTTCGCAAATTAAATTCAACCTTTCGCAAATCAAATTCAACCTATTGCAAATCAAGTACTTATACATATATGAACCGTTCATTTTGAAAGTGGCGTAAGTCCATTTATGTTTGAATCGAGATATTGAAGGGTTTGCGTTGGATAAAATTTAAAAATATGGGTAACAAATAACATAGATAACAATAATGTTTTTGTGTTTCTTTTGTATCAAAATCACAGTATTAGAACGTATTGTTTGCATAATTAACTTAATGAAATCACGTTTACAATTATTAAGAAAGCACAAATCCATACATGAACTATATTTTCCTTGAAATAAAAATAAATATATACACTTTTATGTTATAAAATCAAATAAGTTAAATAAACGTTGTTGGTAATTTTTACATTAAAATTTATATTGTTTCATTAGTATTCAGTCTTCTCCCGTTTGTGTATGCGGGAGAGACTTAAAATAATTATGGAGTGCAGGTATTATATAATGTAATAAAAAAAGTCCTTGTACTTTATATTTGTGAGTGGTTTCGTTATTTTCTATAGTTTTTTTTTATTTTTACACTGAAATTCATACTCGAAGATGCAAAAGTTTTCTCTTGCGATATTTTAATATATTCATATTTTCATACAGTCATTTTTTGCAATTTAACTTGTTATAAACAAATTATTAACGAATTGCTGAAAGATACAATGGAATATTCAGAGATCCGTATGAATCCGTTAGCGGATTGAAACTGAAATTAAATTGTTTATAACAAATTCATTGCATAAGATAGACTTGGTGAAACCATCCTACGTTATAGATAATCATACAAACTTAAAACAAACGGAACACAGCCTGAATATATAAATATATTCAGCCTTTCCGGAGCTCTATAACAATTATTGAGTCTTTTTAGAACTACCAAAACAAATCTCACATTAAAATTTGTAAGTTATTTTACAGCTTTCAGTCCACCTTAGTGGCACTCAACAAAAACCATAAAAATAACATAGTTTTTAAGATCATATCTTTCCGATACCTTAATTGGATAGCCATCTCGAAACGCGTCTACAGATGGCTATCAACTTAAGGTATCGAAAAGACATGATCTTAAAAACATGTTATTTTTATGGTTTTTGTTGAGTGCCACGAAGGTGGAATGAAAGCTATAAAATATCTTACAAATTCATGTGAGATTTGTTTTGCTACTCCTAAAAAGACTCAATAACTGTTATAGAGCTCCGGAAAGGCTGAATATATTTATATATTCAGGCTGTGTTCCGTTTGTTTTAAGTTTGTAAATTCATTGCACATTGAAAATTCAACAGCTGTTTTGATAATTAAACATAAAACTTACGAGATCATATAAATCTTGATCATCATAAATCTTGAAGGTTAATATTTTTGTTTTGCTTTGTTAATACTTAATTTACTTCAAGAAAAGGAATAATTTATATTTCTTCCAACTAGTTTCGGCTAAAGCCGAATTTCGGCAATAAAGCCAAAACTATTTGGAAGAAATATAAATTATATCTTGTCTTGAAGTAAATTAAGTATTAACAAAGCAAAACACAAATAAAATTTTATTGCATAATATTTTCCATATTGATTTGAAATTCTCACAATTGGTCTTGCGCCACTTTCAAAATAAACTTTTACATCACTTCATTAACCCAGCAAATTTTCCTGTTGCAAAATGTTAATGATTTTAAATTCATTAGCAACAAGTTACTTCAGAATGAAAAGATCAAGTAAAAATGTCTATTAAGGCTCCATCAGACCGGCGCGAAGCATTCGCTAGCGGCGCGGCTGCGAAATGGCAATGCCTACATCAAAACGCGATAATTTACGCGTGTATAGTACTCATGATTTCCTCAGAGGAAGAAGCTATGCTATATTAAGCATCGACTGCATATGTTGAAAATTGGATGAGAACTTCTAAAACACATAAACGATCTCACAGACCGGCGCGCGGCGCAAAAGTTTTGCTACCACGACCGCAGCGTTATCGCGGCGGACCGATTCATAAGGCGGCTTATGTATATGTTCAGATCAACAGACGCAATTTCCGTCATAGTCACGGTAGTGCAGCGTTGCACAAGAACATTGCATGTACGGTGTGTTACACTGCCGCTGCGTTTTGAAATGACGATTACAGAGATGTTGATTGAAAATATTAAAAAACATCCTATATTTTATGACTAATAGTTAATGAAGATTATAAAAACATCTGGAAAAACAACAAGATTTAGTTGATTTTCTGAACCCAAATTAAAATTAAATACAAAATAACATTCTGACCAATTTTCTTGTTACGTGGTCAATGCTTAAAATGTCATAGCTCCTTCTCCTAAAAATCGCGTTTTGATTTGGGCATTGCCATTTCGCCGATAGCAAATTTTTCGCTGCGGAAATTTCGAGATGCTAACGCT
Source organism: Phosphuga atrata (assembly GCA_944588485.1). Lineage (NCBI taxonomy): Eukaryota > Metazoa > Arthropoda > Insecta > Coleoptera > Silphidae > Phosphuga > Phosphuga atrata. The sequence continues at coordinate 57,920,121 of OX155893.1, forward strand.
CCGCGCCGCTCTGTAGGAGCCTTAAAACTCATTTCAGAAATAAAAGAATAAGTACATAGGTTCATAAAATACAAGTGCAGGTAATACAATATAAGATATTTTTTAATATATTCAATCAACATCTCTGTAATCGCCGTTTCAAAACAAAGCGGAACCCAAAGTAACCGCGCATGCTGCGTTCTTGCCGTGCAACGCTGCAATACAGCGACTATGACGGAAATCGCGCCTGTTGATCTGAACATGTATATAAGCCGCATGTATACATGTATATAAGCCGCCGTTTCAATCGATCCGCCGCGATACCGCACCAGTCGCGGCAGCGAAACTTCTTCCGGTCTGTGTGATTCTTAAATGTAGCTAACTCGATATTTTTGATAAGTGGGCTTTGGCCACTTTCAAAATAAACGGCTCATATCATGGATTTGCGACAAAAGCGGTTATGTCAGTAAATGAAAATTTTGGGAAATCAAAAAAGAAAGAAATTAATTTAAAAAAAACAAATGTGAAATTTAGTGGGTAGGACCGGTGCTAACATCAAGCCAGGTGAATCCCACAGCCTTCGGGGCATTTTGTCTCGGGGATCGTATGTAAAGGTATCCCCCCACCACCCCTTAAAAAAAAGGAATTTTCATGATTTCATCCCAGAGCAGGTTATAAAATGCCATTTGAATATTTTCACCCGATATTTAGTAACAAATCAAACTAAATTTTAAAAATTGACTTAACTCTTTTTGCATGCATGTTCACGATGTAATTTAAAAATACATAAAATAATATTAATTACATAGTAGGAAATCAAAAATTTGATTATGATTTATACATACAGTCAACTCAAATACGGGTTCTCCTCACTTTCGTTCCTACGACTAGGTCGTTATGCAAATTAGTCGACAAGCGAGGATGGATGGTTTTTATTAATTTTGAAATATAAAAATACAATATAATTACAAGCTGATTACCGATTCAACCGGAATTACTAAGTGAATTAGACGTATATGCTTTATTTTTTCAAATTCGGACAGAGAGTTAGTTGTCTAAAGTCTGACCTTAAGCGGTCTTTAAATAGGTAGATCGTTAGGTAAAGAATACTTTTATTTTGTGCGGCTTTCTTAAGGGTTTTTTCAGAATTTCTTGAACCTTGACTCCCCCTGAACCTCTGAATTTTAACCTCCCCCTGCTTAAGAAGTAAGAAGTAAGGTAATGTGGACGAAGTTTGATTCTGGACATCGCAATTATAAGTCTCACTCGAATTTTGGTAATTGTATGAATTATAATAAAACTTTTGATTTTTCTTTAAATATAATATGTATGTAAAAGACTTGTTTTGCAAAAGGGTGAATTTGATTTGCAAAAGGTTGAACTTAAATTGCAATAGAGTGAATTTAATTTGCAAAAGGCTGAATTTAATTTGCAATAGGGTGCATTTAATTTGCAAAAGGCTGAATTTAATTTGCAATAGGGTGCAATTAATTAGCAAAAGGGTGAATTCAATTTGAAAAACCTGTAACAGAGACTCTGTCAAGATAAAAAGAGAACTCTAGTTTATTCTTACCTATCTATCTCTTGTCCAACTCTTGTCTATCTTATTTTAACCACTTCTTCTTATCTATCTAAATATATATTATTATATAACTACGCAACATATTTTAGTTTCCTAGAATTTGCATTACGCAAATATTTAGACAAATTTTAACTATCATTGTAATGTATAATTAACAAATATTAAGCAGTTTCATAATAGAAAACTGAAATAAATATTTGCATTGGTATTTATATTAAACTTAATTTCAAAGAAAAATGCACACTTTATTTACAAAAATATTAAATACTATAAATTTATTAAATGTATCATAATTATTAAATATATCACAACTCATAACTTGTTATAATGTTACTTTACTTATTCCATCTGTATTTGAATTTATACAGTTCAATGAGATATATCTGTTTATTCAATTTTGACTTATAAAGTCATATTTAATTACTTGGATACGAATCAATAAAGCAGTGGTTTATTCACTATTGCAATCAAAATTGTATTCACTAGTGTAATAAAAATTTTATTACAGTAGTGCAATAAAAGTATCCATGGCAACGCATCAATATAACACACTAACGAGCTCCCTAAACATGTTAACCCTAAATGTTGACAATTATGATATTATACGTTTTGGTCTCGGTAGACTCGGTACCTTCGCTGATATTCTCCTTTAATCACCACTCACAAAAATTGTTATAATTTTTTTATATAATTTTCTTGATTTATGCGGGAGTAATCTTTTCGCAATTGCGTCACCATCTATCAAGAACTCTTCTAATATATCCATTTTTAAATAATACAACACAATTTAATTAAACACAACTTCTAAACAAAATTTTGACGTACGAACCAACAATTTTATCGGTGTCATGGCACAATCATGTCCGGACGACTTCTCGTAAAAAAAACACGGAAAATGGAACTTTTCTTAAATCAAAAGCAAAATTGAATAAAAGTTTGAATTACACTCGCGGATAAGATTAAGGTTTAACTCGCCAATTTAAATCCTCTCCGTACTGACACGCTCGAGGATTTAACAATGCGTTCGTTAAAGCTTATTTTTATCCACTTGTATAATAAATAATTATTATTACAGTTGAAAAAGAACTTTTATGGAAAAAAGTAGGTATATCCTCCTAACTGATTTGAACTTACGCGATTCGTCCGTGTTAGAATGATCCTACAGTGATTTGGAAAAGAAAAAGTGATTAAGAAAAATGAAATATACGCACGGTATATTTTCTTCATTTTATTATGTGTTTTATTGTATTTTGTCTACGACCACTATTGTAGATGCCCTTTATTGTACAGTTCGTGGACTATGTAAATACATCATAACACACACGTATGTAACAGTCCGCAATTAATGATAAGCTATGATTGATAACACACACGTGCGTTTGGTTTACGATTCGTTGATTGATTGAGAGCTGCTACTAAGTGCTCATTCGTTCAGCGCACCCCGTGCCACAATTCAAACTAACATTGGGTTGCCTATATCTATGAGGACTTATTCCAGTTTAATCCAAATAAGTACTAAATAATAAGGTACGTAACCAATTAGAATGTATTTCTTTGCATTTCTTTCAAGTTAAATAATGTGGAGTAACAGTTATATATGAAAATTCAGCTTTTTGTTTATTATAATGTTAAATAATGATAATTAAATAAACATAACCCAATAAGAAATAAATCTGTTACATCAAACATTTTTCTTAGTAAAACCCTGGAATACTCTTTGTGAGTCTGCGAGACTCATAGCCATTTTTTTTCTTCATTTTCTTCACTCATATCACTAGTGCTACACCCCCCACCACCCAGGACATCTTCCGCTATTTAGTTGCCTAAGAGAAGCGCTCTGGAGTTGATCTCTATGTCCATTGCTTGGTAAGTATTAGCCGTTTTACTAAAACCCACCGAGTCTGCGAGACTTATAAACAGTAATACCCGAATAATAAATGAGTCTCTGAGAAAAAGTAATAGGCGAATATTTTATATGAGCCTATGAAACTGATCAAAAGTACCTGATACCAAGATGAACCTGATACCTCAGACGATTTTGACCTCCAACGATCAATTGCTCAAATTAATACTGCCACAGCTAAGAAAACAAAGAAAAAAACTTTAAAAAAAGAAAGATGCAGTGGATGATGAGGAGGCCAAGGTAGAAAGATTGCTAAAGTTGGATTGTGCAACAATCATTGGTAAAAATAACCTGATCTGGCACAAGAAACCAATCCGTTAAAGAACTTCACAAACCTTAGCAAAAAAATCCCAAAATTTTGACCAAAAATCAAAGGAAATGCACTTCAGGCTTCAAGACCAATAGGATTCTTCAAGTCATTATTTGTACTGACATATTTGACACAATATTAAAATATACTAATGAGGAAATCGAAAGTAAAAGAATTAAATATAAAAACTCTGAAGCTTCCAATTGAGTCTTGTCTAACAAAGAGGAACTACAAGCACAAGACCAGCAGTCTCCAAAAAGCGATGCCAGTAGCGGACCCCGTAAAAAGAAATATTGTAGTATTTGTAATTACTCAAAAAACAGACAATCTAGAATGGCATGCTCAAAATGTAACGTTTCAATATGCGGTGAGGACTCAAGAAAAGTTTGTGTGAACTGTTTATAATAAATAAACTTAAGTATTGTACAATTTTTTAAAACATTTTACTTTTGGATAGTGTTAACTTTCTATAAAAAAAAATGATTTTTTTATTAGTTCGAAAAAAAAAACCTAAGTCATATTAGAGAGAGAATATATTTATTGTATACTTCATACAAAGGGCTATCAACCACAAGGTCCTTCTGCCCATGTCATATTATTTTTCTTTGTTTTTCATATTTTTTAAAATTAAATATCTTATTGTCTTTATTACTTTAATTCAAATAAAACGAATTTTACAAAAAAAGTGTTTCAAATATAGTAATTTCCCAAGTATGAGTCTGGGAGACTCACAAAGAATAATAACCGTAAGAAAAAGTGAAAGAGTATTCCAGGGTTAAACAGAAATGAATTACTGTGGTCGTAGATAAAGTATAGTACATAACTCGAGTTGTAAGGTAATTACGTACTCGCAGAATTACGCACGACCCACGTAGTTGGTTTTTCGCTTGTACGTACGTACGTATTTACGTCCGTACGTATTTCCGCTCGTTCGTAATATGCTTCTTACAACTCCCGTTACGTAATAGACTATTATGTGTATTTTCCAGAATTTGTTCGATCGACAGAAAATAAGGAAAACGCTGTTCGAAGATATGCAGTTTGTTGTCCAAAAAAAAATGGAACAGGGAAGATGACTCGAAAAGAAGCAAAGGAACTACTGCAAAGAATGTGATGTTGGTCTCTGTGTAATACCTTGTTTCAAAATCTATCACACTCTTAAAAATATTTAACTTTGAATAAATAAATTTCACGAAAAATTTTACTAAAACCACAAACTTGTAAAAAAAAACGTAAAAATAATCAAAATAAGAAATTTAAAAAAATCGACAAATTCAGGACCAGTTAAAAGAAATCGACTGTTAAGTGGATTAGACTAAAATCAATATTTTTGTAAACTAAGCATTACCTTCATTGTAAATAAAAGAAAACAATAAAATATAATATGATTGAAAAAAATTGATACCTATACTTGAAGCTATACAATGGAACACAGTTTTAATTACTAATATTTTCGGAAAAAGTGAGAAGTTTTCATCGAATATTCAGTGCAACGTGATATGAAATTTATACCAAACATATTTATTTAAAAAAGAAAATGTAAAATGTTTTTACTTTGAAATTATTACGTGAAAAAAGTTTACAGCACGAACGCGAACGTATCCTTTGATCACATTATTAACTATAAAACTGTAAAAACATAACATTAAAAAAATATAATTAAAATATTTTTAATGCTATAATTTCAATATAGAGATCTCATTAGCATCTAGAAGAGTTAACAAATTATCGGACCGATTCTGTAAGACAAAAATTAATTGAAATTGAAAACTTAATTGAAAGATGTTTTCCAGTTTCCGCTAATAATAAAAATAAATAAATAAAATTATAGATACTAGTGAAGACCTCTAGTGGAGATCTCTAGTATTCTCTAGTAGTATTATTTAATAATTTTTAATATTTTCAATAAAGTAGCGATAATAAAAATAAATTAACGGAGTCTTTTCAATTAACTTTTAACGTTTCTCTTAGAGAATCTGCCCGTATCTATGACTTCATGACACTTCACCTTCAATTTAATTAATATATTTTTGGACAATAAATATAAAGAAATATACATTTCAATTTTCATAACTCATTTTACATTTATTTTACTTGTGTATATATGTAGCTCCCATGTTTAGACTATCTATTCTTGTGTTGTTTATTTTATAACCATGCCTTCTCGGCCAAGTATCTCTAGTCTTATCTGATTATTCCTGCGTGTATATTAGTATAATCTGCCTTTATTTGTATCTATTTTACTCGTTTTGTTTTTAAATAAGATAATTATTATAATTTTAATTAAAGTAATTGTCTATCTAATTTTATTTTGTAGTCTTGGCCTAGTCTATTAAGTCCAATCTTGTCTGTGTGGTGTTGTAACATTCCTTTATTCATATTCTTTGTTCAATTTCAATGATTAAGTAACAAATCACACCAAACGTTGGCCAATTATACAATTACAAGATAGATATATTTGACTTGACATATCATGAACGAATTTATTTTTTAAAACTCTAACAGTCTAATTCTTAAAAACTTACAACGCGTTTAAAATACATTTTACCATTGCTAAGAAAAATAAACATTTTTCCATTGGTAAATGTATTTTAAACGCGTTGTGAGTTTTTATGACCTAGACAGTAAGGGTTTTTTTATGGATTTATATATAAATTGACACCAAAACATATTTCATGATCTTTTTTAAATAATTCACTTTCTACGTATATATATTTACTAACATTTTATTAATAGTTTGTTGCCTTCAATATAATCTCTATACTATTCAAAACACGTGTGTTACTATTTTTATGATATTTACTTAATACTTTTCTGTCTAAAACAGGAAAGATTTTATTATTTTAGAGATTGAACATTTCGATAATAAAATTTTAAACCAACAGCAGAAAATTGTGCGAACAATAAAAATTCATCCACAAATGGATAAAACTCTTATTAATCTGTGCGTTAACTTTATCATACTATCAATTTCACATTTTGTTGTGTTCTTGCATAATAGTTCTTATAAATTGTAAAAGTTATTACGAATTTAAATCCTAGTCTGGACCATTAACAAACACCGACGCAAAAAAGTAATATAAACACTACAAACATTTGGAAGATTCGTCTAGATTATGCGCTTATAATCGACGATAAGAACACACAAAACTAAATTATAATTGACCGATTTATATAACTTTTCTCAATGCAACTTTATCTGCAATGGCCCAATATTTATCCAAAGTAAAATAAAGAAATGGTTCAAGTAATTATTTCACAACAAAAAGAATATACAATTGAAGCCTTAGCCTAGTTTAGTCTATGTGTTCATTTAGATTCTAGATCTTTAGTTGTTTAGATCTTTTGTAACCCCACCTGCCTAGATTTTCTAGTCTTGCGTGTCTACTATTGTCCGTCTAGTCTTATCTTGCTTGTCCTGTCTTATATGTATAGTTTTGAACACCCAGTCTTGCATGTTGAATCTTATCTGTCCAATCTTGTCGGTCTAGTCTTGTCTGTCTAGACTTTTCTGTATAGTATGGTGGTCTGCGTAAGTTTCTCAGTCTAGCATGTCTTTCATTCCTCTATAAGGTTTTTTCTAGCTGTTCTTCTTGCTTGCCTATTACTACCATTTACGTACAATGCATCTCTCTCTTTTACTAAAAGGTCTATAGGAGGTTTGTGCGCGAATACTAGGGCGGCTTCTCTGGATATAGTTTTAGATGCACTACAGACCCTAATAGCGGCTTTTCTTTGAACTGCTGCTAACTTCTTTACATTTCTTTCCACATCCATGCTTTTAGCCCACGTTGGGGGGGCATAAAGTATAGTGGAGCCCAATCTTGTCTATCCACTCTTGTTCTCTTGTCTTCTGGTCTTGTCTGTCTAGTCTTGTCAGTATAGTCTTGTCTGTCTAGTCTTGTCTGTCCAGTCTTGTCTGTCTAGTCTTGTATGTCTAGTCTTGCCAGTCTAGTCCTATCTGTCTAGTATTGTCTGTCTAGTCTTGTCTGTCTAGAGTTGTTTGTCTCTTTGAAGTCCTATCTGTCTAGTGTAGCCTTATCTTATCCATTCTACACCTGTCGAGTTTCATAAAAATCTTAAAACTTACGTAGAAAATTGTGTTTGCTTTGTCAACTATAAATGAGTTTGCTTTGTTCATTTAACATATTGCCAAGACATTTTTTCTATTGAAAGATTCTTATAGTCTGTATCACGATTCCAAATATGGCAAAAACTAATTGTGAAATAAGTACTTATTTTTACCATTTCTGCACACAGAGCTGGACAATGACTATCACGCCGCAAAAAAATTAAAGAAAATATGGGAGAAAATGTAAAGTAAAATATCTTTCACTCTGATATGTTAATTATGAACATGATTTGATTTTCATTAAAATAAGAGGAAACAATATTGGCCAGCAAAATGTTAGATAAAGAAATAAGGAGAATATTGAATACAAAAATTAATTAGCTGGAAATGTAATAAGGTAGAGAAGATGCAACAATGGGAAGTTAATAAAAATTAATGAGAAAATTAAAATTTTATAAAATATATAAAACATAAACATAAAATAAAACATAACAAAATTAAATAAAACTTTCAGCTAAAATCCAATGCAAACAAAAATTTGAAGAACATTTTTTCTAGATAAAATAAAAAATCGACCTCATACCTTTTTTTGTAGTCAATTGTAACACAAAACATATTCTAAATTTAAATTAAATTTAAATTACTCACAAGGGCGATGAAAATGCCTTAACCTGTCCTCACGCAACCCCATCAAACAACCTTCTATTATGGGGTAATTTATTTTTACGGCCTCGACAACGGTGTGCTTTTTTAAATTCAATTTAAATTTCAAATTATCGTGTGACAGAATCAAGTTGTAATAATATTAAAATAAATAAAACTTTAGATTTTAATAAATAAAATAAATATTAATGTAAATACGTATAAAATAACTTTGGCAACAAAACGTTTAACAACATTGACATCTAAAATTAAGTAATAGGGCTTTTGTGTGGTAGCAGGAGAATTATATCCAACTTTTTTTTAATTATATGGAAATTTTAATGTTTATCAAAGGTTTTAGTTCTTTTTTCCTTCAATTTAACTGATAACTAAAATTTTTTTTTTTACTTATAAAGTTTAATTATTCTTTGTATTTTGGTTATTCTGATTTAGAAAAACAATTTTAAAAAAGTGAATTTTAATTATTCTAAATAATAATCTCAATGTTTCATAAATAATGTAAGGAAAATAAATTTTTTTATAAACAGTGAGATTTTTGGTAACACGTAACAGATACTAAAATGAGACAGTAAAAAAATACTAGTTATTTTTTGGGAACAGCAACTAAAAGTTACATAATAAAAGTAAAAAATACTGTAAACAGAATCACAGACTCTTCCCGTTACCTTTCATGTGATCTGAATCACACTTTTTCAGTTTTTACTCTCATCTTTCTCATTTTATTGTTGCTTTCAATATTGTGTTTCAATATTAGTTATTAATTATCTATTTTTGCTCACTAGTACTTAATTACTCGTGAGTGTTTTTAGTTACTCGTGAGTTATTTAGTTTACTATTTAAAATATAATAACTTAAAGAGTTTGCAGTTTGGTTACTGTCTCACGACAATTTTTTACTAGATAGAAATAAATATTAATTTTTAACAATAACGATTAATATTGAGTAAAAGTGAAAGTAATTTAGATTTATTGAGCTTTTGCCTTGCACAATTAATTTCACTTACATTTTCTTTGAATTTATGGATTTACTTATTTAGCGTAAATGAAAAATGAAAACCTCCTGATATTATCGTACATCATCGCTGATTTTTCTATCAATAACGATTAATATTAATTAAAAGTGAATACAATTTAGATTTCTTGAGCTTTGGCTTTGTATTTTAATATAATTTAACTTTACTATGAATTTATTAATTTTCTTATTTAGTTAGCCTGATTGAAAATTAAAACATGTTGATATTATCGTAAATCATCGCTGATATTAATTTCTACTATACCAGTAACGTAAAAAGTAACGATTATAAAATAACAGCTAATTGATGAATTAATATATAATTCATACAATAACAGGTGATTTATAAAATAACTGGTGATTTATAAAATAACAGATTATTTATAAAATAACAAATAATTAATAAAATAATAGGGAATTTATAAAATAACAGATTATTAATAAAATAACAGGGAATTTGTAAAATAACAGATAATTACCAATATAACAGATAACAATTATTTATTTGGAAATAGAACTTTTGTAACTGTCACAAAAAAATAACTGGTATTCTTGTCTCACGTGCAAAATTCACTTAGCAAATACAAAATAGAAAACAGATTTTTTTTAGAAAAAATTGGATTTTCAAAAAGAATTAAAATGAAATTTATTAAACTTTAAGACATACGAATATGAAACTTTACACACATATTTACGAACCTCTCAAGTTTAGATTACAGATGTTCAATATGTATATGATGATATGTATGATACTCAAATTCCTCCCATACACGGGCAAGCTATTGGCAATGATAACACTTTCGGAAAACGCATCGTGTTCAATGATGAAGCGACTTTCCGTGTTAGTGTTCAGGTAAACAAACACAATGTTCGAATTTGGGGCCTACAGAACCCACATGAAGTCATTGAACATGTACGAGATTCGCCCAAAGTCAATGTGTTTTATACGATATCCCGATCATCTTTTTACTGCCCATTCTTCTTTGATGGAAACACGGTTAACGGTCAGCAGTATCTCGCTATGTTACAAAACTCGTTGTTTCCGAGGCTGCACGAAGACAACTTAATTTTTCAACAAGACGGGGCACCTCCTCACTGGAGTCGCCAAGTGCGTGAATATCTGAATGAAACTCTACCGAACCGTTGAATTAGTCGTCAAGGAGCTGACAACTTAGTATGTCTCAGTTGGACTCCACAGTCACTGGATTTGACACCCTGTGACTTCTTCATGTGGGGTTTCGTTAAAGACAACGTTTATGTTTCCACTACCACAGAACCTGGAAGAGTTGAAGAACCGGATACTGCCATAACACCAGTGACGAAGGACATGCTTGCCCGAGTATGGGAGGAATTAGAGTATCGGTGTGATATTCTTCGTGTCGCTGATGGAGGACATATTGAACATCTGTAATCAAAACCTGAGAGGTTCGCAAATATGTGTAAAGTTTCATATTCATATGTCTTCAAGTTTAATAAATATATGCATGTGAAATACGTATAATCTTTTTGAAACACCCAGTATTTTAATATATTATATATTTTAATATATTTCTGATTCATAAAAATAAATAATACACTAATACAGATCTCAGATTATTGGAAAACTATTTGTATATATAAGTTCCTTTGTTTCCAATTTAAATAAAGCAATTAAAGAAAAAGGTAAATCTCGATAAATTACGGGTTAACTCAAAGATCAATTCTTTCCTTTCAAAGTCGAATTTCTAATAAAAAAAGTTTGTATGCCTCAAAACTTGGTTTTGAGCAAACCAAACGTTTTTTGGAATAAATATAAATTTTTGATAAAATATATTCATTCTTGTTTAGTTGAGTTTAAAGATATTAAATTACATACAATTTATTTAACATATTTCGAAAAGCTCTCTGAAAAGAAAAAAAATGAGAATTTCAAAAAAATACACCCTCACACTCATTGCTTTCCTAATTTTGAAGTAGAGTGTAAAGAGAACACCTCCAAAAAACATAATAAAATTTTCCTAGAGTTTACCAAATTAAAATGGAAATAACTTTGCTTGTTTCAATCTTAAAAGTAGCACTTTCAGACTTCAAAATTCTAACCAAAATACAATAAATTAAACTTTATATAATTTTATGTTTACATATCACAAACTTAAATTGTATCATATCACAAACTTATAAAATTTTTAATATTTAAAATTAACCAACATCCATAAAAGTAAAAGCATTTATACATTTAGTCATCAAATTAAACTTAGCTAATATTGCCAATCCTTATGCCACCAAAAAAGTTAAATAAGTAACCTAATCTTAAAAAAAGAACTATAATTCAAATTCTTTTCTCAGACACATTCTTATTGAGATTCGGTTTTATAAAGTTTCTTCATATACATCCTCTTTTCTTCAAGCATTATAAAAATTGTAACTCATTTTCTAAACCAACTATATTGAATGTAACACATTAAAACAGTGCTAAATTAATACACCAATTCCAAATGAGATAAATATTTAAGTAGGAATTATCAAGTCTTAGATGAAATTCCTTTCATATACATAACATGGCTTATTTTAAAAATTAGTGTTAATAAATATTTTAATATAAAATAAATTAATATCAGGTAGATAAATATTTAGGGACAAATCCAGTTGTCGCTTCTTTTTTTTAACTTAACATATCAATCATATTTAAATCTTACAAAAATATCTTACTGGAAATTAATGAATTTTAAATTCTGTTGATAAATGGTTGAAATGGGTGAAAATATAGGCAAATTTAAAATTTTCACATTTCTCCCCAAAACATTTTCTTAAGTATAAAATAATTTTATTGGAATAAACAATTTAATGTGAGTTAAACACATTTTCTCCAAATCAGACAAATGAAATGGTCTTTGGTAATGCCCAGCTCGCTAAATTACCAAACTTATCAATTAATAATACTGTGAAAAATATAAATACTTATACTTATAATAAAAGTTACTTTTAAATGTGAGATTGTTTCACAAAACCCCACCATTTTAACAAACCCATAAACTTCATCAGGTGAAGGTATAGAAAGATTTGTTAATATAAATATAATTTTAAAAAATTCTCTTCTTTTATAAACTCTTTTGAACATTTACCTAAACTCTACCTGAATATATTACACCAGGAATGTCTAAGTCAAAAACTACTAGAAGCAATAAATATATAGGTAACACATATTTACTTTGGAGGCAAGCTACGAATCCCTTTTGTTTAAGTAATCCGCACAGTTGTGATAGTAGCGAATGTTGCCATTGAATTTGTAGACGAATGTTTCACCTTTGCAGTAGAAACATGATCCATACGGAGGGTGATCCTTAATCTCTTCTTTGAAATGAATTTTTAATGCAAGGGATGTCGGGGCGATAAAAACTTTACAAGAATTGCAATAATAATGATGTTCAGTTTCATACTTGAGCATCTCCTCCTCATCAATAGGAGTGGTGAATCTTGGATGAGCTGCGTCGAATTCCGTGCGAGATTTCTTCTTGGTTTTATCGCCCTTTTTCTTCTTGTCCATATTTCTGGGTTATTTTTCCTTGTACACCGATCGGTGACTTTTATTAAACTGTTTTAATATCTGGTCCGGGGAAATATGTCTGGAGGGGTTGTTGGGTAGTTTGACGTTTCTAGGTTAAAGTTATTCGAGTGTGAAAGCAACTAGGCGCGCCAATTCAACAGATGGCAGCACTTATCCGCAGTATTTTGCTGCATTTGCGGCATTGCAGAAATATTTTCCTATTTTTCAGAATTTTTTTCTTTCTCAACTAAAATTACATATTATTATATTCACGAATATACTACTTCCTTTGTAATTATAATCACATTAAAGTAAACTCGTTCGAATTTGTATATTTCTAAGTTTTCTTGATGGATTGCGTCTGGACGCGATTATAATATTTCTTATTGCATGTAACATGGTCGTAATCAGTAATTTTAGTGGCAATTTACTAGGCATTTTTTGATTATAATCTTTAGGTACATATATTATGCGAAATTTCACATCTACGTTATAATTAATCTTTATAGTATTTACTGAAAGCTCGCATGAAAACAAAAGGTTCTTGGGAATGTTTGGTGCCCTACAAGTGCTTATCGTATGAACAAGGCTCAATACCATGAAATATTACAAATATAAGTTTTTAATACACTGCTCAAAACAATAAATCAATAATTTGTGCCTTCATAAAATTCAAACGGGAAATTACATGCAAATAAAATTAAAAACATCTGAAAGACGCTCTATTTAATTGTTTTAATTGGAACATATGAAAGTGTCGGCATCGCGTACTTTTAAACTACCAGTAATAATTAATAACAACTACCAAAACCAAAGTGCAAAACGAATTTAAATTAATTATTAATGTAAACTTTTGTACATAAAATGGTAACTTAATAACGAGTATGCACAAATAACGGCATTACACCATATTTATATTGGCATGCTTTGCAAAAGTCTTCGAAGGTCTTCTTGTGGTATAGCATCCCATTCTTCAATAAGCCGTTAACAGCTGGATGGTCTGAGGAGGATGCGGGCGACCACGAACACGTCTGTCGAGCATATCCCAAACATACTCTATGGCATCTATCACCAATTAGTTTCTTCAGGGGTCCAGTTTTTGAAATAAAATTACCATCGCGGTCCGTTTCTGCTTGAGTTTATTAAATAAGCAAATGTAATGTACAGAAGTACAAAGAATATTTTACTTATCATTGCGAATTTTTTTTTGCCTTGAACTATTTGTCTGAAGTTTGGAGTCAAGTTGGGGCAAGGCTATTGTCAATAAATCCCGCAGATATTCATCAGTAAGTCGAGATCGAAATTTATTTTAATTGAAGTTCATCTTCGAAAATGCTGCTTCACAAATATATGTTATCCCAAACACAGTAAGAAGCTAATTTTTTTTTATTCTGTTTATTTATTACCACACACACATTTTATCCAGAACTCTTCTCAAGTAACTTATGTTTGTGTTTTAATATTGTGCTTTCTTGGAAATCGATCATTTCCATCTGCAGAGTAGCCTTATTACTCCCGTAAACATTTACGGCTTCGCTGCTCCTTTCACCATCCGGATGCAAAAGGTAAATGCTGAGGATTCCAACAACCATCTCAATTTTCTTGAAATCTGCGAATCTGCTTTCAAATTCCGATTTAATATCCCTAATTTTGGGACGTCTTGTATTAACCGATGCAAATTTCGTTGTCACAGCCGATTATTTTATTTAAATTAGGGAAGTACAGGGTCATTATAGAAAAGATCGAGTTTTCGCGAAAAGCTTTTTAACAAGTTTATTCTGACATGAGTTCTCATATAAGCTCTCATTTGCTTTAAACTTTAAAGTTCAAGTCATTAAAATGTTTACAAATATCCGTTAAGAAAGCACTGGAAGCTACATTTTCTTGTTTGCTTAGAAAACTTAGGTAGCCATTTGCTGAAATCTGATCACTGTTCAAAAAAAATGTCTTCAAATGTTCAAAAATGCTGAACAATCTTTTGAAAAGGCAATACTTAGGAAATCAAAAATTCATTACATTTTGCATTGGTCCGCATTGGGTGAACTAGTCCTTTTTTAATCCTAACCATTGCTGGCGCACTGTTAGTAGTTACTATTAAAAGCTATTAAAAACATCTTTATCGAAATAATCCATCACTGCGTTGTTCATGTCTTCTCCTCGGGTTCTTCCTAATAACGAAGAAACATCCAACATCTCCTCAACAAAAGTTTCTCTCATTTGGTTCAGGAAGCGTACAAATATAACAAGTTCTGCCTTATCAGTCAAGTCGCATGATTCATCCATAGCCAATGCGCCCAGTCAGCGTTGAATGTTTCAGGAATGTTGCAGCAATGTTCCGAAGGCTGCACAACATTCCGAATGTTGCAGCAACATTCCTGAACATTCCAGTTGCAACATTACAATGTGAATGTTGCAGCAACATTCCTGAACATTCCAGTGGCAACATTGCAATGTAAATGTTGCAGCAACATTCCTGCAACATTCCAGTTGCAATATTACAATGTGAATGTTGTAGTAACATTCCTACAACATTCCAGTAAGGCTGCGCCAATTATTTTTTTCATTATTAATATTATCATTTATTTTTATTGTGATTATTTTTACTCGTCTCATTTTTTTGTATTCTTATACTCAAAAATGTATTATATTTTTACTTATTTTTCCGATCGGCGCGTGTATTTTCCGTCGATCGGAATTTGCATACACAATGCGTGTATATAGTCAATGAAACGTTGCTGTATTTATCTACGCTCTCTCTTCTTTCTGTACTTCTCTCTTCCACTTTTATGTAGTGCATTAAGGCGGGATTACGATGAACTTAACGTGACGAGATGAGACGTGATGAAAACCTAAAACCCATTGTTTTATATGCGGCCCATTACGATCCAGGTAATGTGAAGTATCCGAACTCAACGTAATGTGAAAACTACCAATTTCCAAAGTTTCACGTCGTGTCGCCTTATCTTTCAGCCAATCAACGCTCTCGATTCTTGCGCGCATGCACTTGAATTCAAGAGTGGCATTTTCCATTGTGATGTTTCATTCGCTATGTTTACAGTTCGAAAAGTTGTTAATAAATTAAGAGTTGATGAATGTCGATTAATGACGTTTTGTCAGTTGAGTGTGTGCGGGCGTATCCCCAAATATATGATAAGGGGCATGCAGGTTTCAAAAAAAGACTCCGCATGGAAGAATGTGGCCGAAACAATGAATGGTAGGTTATGTTGCATCTTTTTATTCGAAATTTACAGTTCATACTTTTCTATATCCTTTCTATCTTTATTTCAGCAACAGTGAAAGGATGTAGCTCCAGGTGGCAAACGCTTCGTGAGAGGTTTGTTAAAGAGAAGTGGATTGTTGAGCTTGATGAGAATAACAATAACAGTACATGAATTTAAAAAAAATATTAAAAGTGAAAGTGAAGTTTATAAATAAAAGAGAAGAATAAAAGAGAATAAAACTAAAAATGTAATTTTCTATTTTTCAATATTCAATATATTCCTATAACATTCCTGCAATATTCGCAATATTCCTGCAACATTCATGCAATGTTCGCAATCTTCCTGCAACATTCATGTAATGTTCGTAATGTTCCCGCAACGTTCCTGCAATGTTCGCAATGTTCCCGCAACGTTCCTGCAATGTTCGTAATGTTCCCGCAACGTTCGTAATGTTTCCGCAACGTTCCTGCAATGTTCGCAATATTCCAGCAACGTTCCTGCAATGTTCCGTGCAACGTTCCCACAACATTTCTGAACGTTGCAGAGAGGCGGACATAGGAATGTTGTAGGAATGTTGCGGGAATGTTGCAGCAATGTTTAACGTTGCGAAAGTAACATTGCTGCAACATTCATGCAACATTCAACGCTGACTGGGCGTAATAGTTGTATTATTTAGCTGCCTTTTCACGTCACAATGATTTTCTTCTGACAAAACGACTTCTTGTGTTAGTAGACGCAGATAACGATAATCTGTCGCAGATAATCTGTCGAATAGTATCAACAATATTTTTTTTGTTCTCAAACAAAACATTGCCTGTCTCGACAAAGCATTCTTTAACTATGTCAGCATCAGTAGAAGTTTCATACGCTCAGCAAAAGTCCAAGAAACACGCTAAGAAGCCTCATCATTTTTCCTGCTCAGCCATTGAACGGCTCATGATCTGGGTCGAAGATGCGTAGCTCGATAATAAACTTGCAATTTTAACCTAATACAAAGGGAACACAGCCATAATATATAAATATATTCAGCCTTTCCGGAGCTCTATAACAATTATTGAGTCTTTTTAGGACTACCAAAACAAATCTCAGAGAAATTTGTAAGTTATTTTATAGCTTTCAGTTTTTATAGCTTATTAGCCTTCGTGGCACTCAACAAAAACCATAAAAAATAACATTGTTTTTAAGATCATGTCTTTCCGATACCTTAAGTGGATAGCCATCTGTGGGCCATCATCCACTTAAGGTATCCGTTTAGTATCATAATCTCGTTTAATATTCGAGCTTTATAACGTCACTATTTGTTGATAAATCGAGCACATTGGTACTGCTCCAGCACGATTTGGCAGTGTAAAGCAATAAAAATCGGTCCAATCTGACAAAAACTATCTATTTTCGAATTTCACCTTTCTTTTCTCGGTTCCAAAAAAAAAAATCGCAGCTGTAAGCAGATAAGTAAGCTCGTAAGGTAGGCAAAACACTTCCAGCGAGCGCCGGCCTGAAGCGTGGTGCTGGTGCCCCTGGCCTCGCGCTGTGACTTCTCCACCGCGACGACTGACGAATTCGTACTCCGCGAACTTCGTCTTTCTCTCTAGCACCTTACTTCGCTCGTCCGTTGCCGAATGGGCGGCAGCAAAGACAAAGCGCGTGATACATTTTTTTAAGTTGCGTGCTCAGTAATACAAGTTTACTGTTTACTTAAGGTCCGCACAAAGTAGGTCGGCGGTCCGGATTCGGACAGCGGTCCGCCCTTTGGTGACCCCTGCTCTATGGGATTTAAATCAGGACTTATCGCAGGAAACATCATTGTTTGAATTTCCAGCTGTTGTCGGAAGATAAAATGATTCGCGCAGTATGTGGTCTTGCGTTATCCTGCATTAAAAAAATTTGGACCTATTCCATATGCCACAGAGACAACTTGTTCTCCTAACACAATGTGAACATAGAGACTTGCATTAAGATTTCCTCGAATTACAACAAGGTCGGTTCTACTAATCCCACTCTAAACCATAAATGAACCATTCCTGGATAATAGCCGCTGCGTAGGGTTCTCGGCGTCTGCAAACACGTACTCGGCCATCGTAACGAGTAATACGGAACCTTGATTCATCCATGAAGAGCATAGACTTCCATTATCGAAGTTGATCAAAATTCATCCTTGCTATTCTGTGGTGTCGTGTCAAAGTTACTTAAATAACGTAATAATAATAATTAGAAATTAGCGTCCAACGCATTTAAAGCATCAGACAAGAATCTTTGAATATGTTCAACGTATATGGCGCATTTAGCCCAGTCAGGTTCCGTAAATTATCAATTAAAATAGCATCTAGCCGCTTTAGACGATACTCTTATAGAGATATTTTTAACATCGGCTTTTAAGGCTGACCATGCATGTTCGACAGCATTATACATTGGACTGTATGTACCAAGCCTCAGTATTTGATGGCTATTTAATTCAACTGAAAAACTTCTTCAATTGAATTATGGCAAGGAGCATTATCAATTACCAATATAACTTTTGACTGATACATATTTTCAGCATTTCGAAGGCAATATCGCACAAATTCATTTACCTCTGGTCTCTTGAATCATTATCATCAACCATCGTTCGACGTCCACTTCTGGACATAGGCCTCCCTCATCGCTTTCCATTGTTGTCTGTCTTGACCTGCCTGAATCCAGATGGTTTCAATTCGTTTTAGTCGTCGGTCCAGCGTTTGGGTGGTCTTCCTCTGTTTCGCTTATCAGCGCGTGGTCTCCATTACAACAATCCATTCGTCCACCTGTCATCCTTCAATCGGGCAACGTGACCGGCCCAATTCCGTATTGATGTCTCTATTCTTTTGATAATGTATGTCAGCCCGGTCCTCTGTCGTAGGCTCTGATTCGTAACGTGGTCTCTTAAATCTAAACGTAGCATTGAACTCTCCATTTTTCGTTGTGCCGCTCTATGCTTCCTCGCTGATGATATCGATAGGGTTAAGGTCTCCGCTCCATACTTGAGTACCGGCAGAACACTCTGGTCAATTACTTTTCTCTTTAGGCAGATGGGAAAATCGCTTTTAAAGAGATGTATTCATTTTCCGTAGGCTCTCCATCCAAAGTTGATCCATTTCAAGTGTGGTGTTTTCGATCTTTATGCCCTCACTCATAACAAGATTTGTCATGATCTTAGTTTTGGAAAAGTTCATTTTCAGTCCATTTTCAACACCAGGGCATGCTACTTCAAATTCATGGAGCATTTGTTTCGCCTCTTCTAGATTGTCGGTTGTTAGGACAATGTCATCTGCGAAGCGAAGATGTCTAAGTGTACGACTGTCTATGTTTATACCCCTAGTATCCAAATCGAGTTTCTTGAAAGCGTATTCTATGACTGTTATGAAAAGTTTTGGAGACATCGTATCTCCCTGTGTCACTCCTATTCCGACTTTAATGCGGTTGCTGTTGTCACGTAATTTCACCGACATTGACACGGTAGCGCTATTGTATATATTATAGATCAGTTTGAGTACCTATAGTCCACTCGACATTCTCTCAGGGCTTCCATTATTGCTTTCAATTCGATCGTGCCAAATGCCTTATGGAAGTCTATAAACAAGAGGACTAGTGGTCTATTGTATTCGCCGGTTTTCTCGATGATGGTCTTAATACTCTGGAGCTGATCATTAGTTCCAAAAACCGATCGGAATCCGACTTGCTCTCTTGGTTAATAAACCTCAAGTTTGTTCTCCAGTCTTGAAGTTAGCATTCCGGTAAACAGTTTATATAGATGGCTAAGGAGAGTTATAGGGCGGTAATTTTCCAGGTTTGCTTTGTCTCCCTTTTTATGGAACAAGATGGTGGTCGCTTCATGCCACTTCTCCGGAATAGTGCGCTCCTGTAGGCAAAGGTTAAAGAGTGCTTGTATTTTCTTCAGCAAGAGAAAGCCTCCAGCTTTAATTGCTTCTGCAACCACTTCGATTTCTCCAGGTGCCTTGTTGTTTTTCATTTTCGACAACGCTTCTTTAATTTCCTCGATGGTGATTTCTGGCATTTCTTCGGATCCCTAGTTTACGACACCTCGCTCCCGTGTTAGTGTAATAGGATTACACTAACTAACTGAGATTATAGGAGAGGTTCCTGTTGCCGGCTTTTGTATAATTCGTAATAAACATTTTCGAAAATGCTCAGAATTTCCTCTCGATTTTAAGTTACCCTGCTTGCTTTTTAGTTTGGTTATTTCAGTTTTGCCTTCAGTAAGACGGGTAGAACTTTCATGCTTTTATTATTTTCTATTGTTTCTTTAATCTCCTTACTGCGGTAAGTTCTGATGTCCTGTCTGGTTGCTTTGGAGATTTCCATAGCTTTTGGAGTTTTTCGCTTTTAACTATGCGCTGGTAATATTTCTATTGCTTCTCATCTGGTTGTGTTCGAGTATCAGATTTTTTTAAGTCTGGCTGATTCTATCTTCTCCTTTAGTATTGGCATGAAATGTCCGTTGGCTTTCGTGTAGGGTCTCGGTTATGGCGCTGTTTAGGCTGTTAGTACTTTTCTCTGAGTAATCACTGTTCTGTAGTCTGTTGGTAACATCTGGTCTGATGCTTCAAATCTAAGGATATCTCGTGGTGTTGTCCATGATTGTTTCGGCGTTTTCTTTAACAATTTAAAACTTTCTTTGTCAAGTTCTATTTGTACTTTGCATCGTACCATTCGATTGTCGCTGCTTGTCCTACAGTTGTTAAGTACTGTTACGTCTTTTACAATTGATAATTTGTCTGGGATTATAAGATCGATCTCGTTGCGAGTTCTACCATCTGGGCTTTCCCATGTCCTTCTCCTATGACGTTTTTTGTAGAAGAAGTTGTTCATTTGGTACAGGTTATGTTGTAGCAGAAAAGCCAACATGTTTCCCCTCGAGCATTTCTTCCTTCTGATCCAAATTTGCCCAGGCATATTTCTGATTTGTCTGTTTTTAGACCAATTTTAGCGTTAAAGTCTCCACATATTATGCTGAAGTGTGTTCTTTTTTCGTTTAGGGCTGCTGTTATATCTTCATAGAATATGTCCACTTCTTCGTCCGTGTGGAATGACGTTGGTGCGTAGGCCTGAATGATCTAAATACTATATCTCTTACTACTACTTGAATGCTCTTCTTATAATTTCATGATAAATCAACCCCATATTCCCAATACATCCGATGACATGAATGTTTGCTCCTCTACAGTTAACAGAAATATATGAGCAACTAGTTCCTTTCTTTGATATCCCCCTTATTCTTGTTATAAATAAATTAAAATTGGTTTCATCTATTTACCTGTATGGTTTTCTTGAAATTTAAGTTTTAATTCTTTCAAAGTTATTTTCGGATTTTCTTCCACATAAATACATAATGTTCAGTTGTAATTTGAGTCCGTCCTTTTCCACCACGTTGTTTTTAACTGTCTTTTTGATTTGCCCTTCGATGAGCAGTGGATTTTTGAACTCCTAATGTATTTACTAGCGTTCTCCAATCTTCGTTGCTGTTGCACAAATTTGCAATTTAATATTGCCCACTTTTTGATTGCCTAGCTTTTTTATGTATGACATTTTTGTAATAGGATGTAGCAGGCAAATAAAACTTAAGTAAAAACATACTGGAAATTATTTGCTTTTTTAATTTTTTATTGTTTCACATCCAACTCAATTTGAAATTATTTATTCCCATTTTGAAATTGTATATTCTCATTTCGAATTTTTTTGTTCCCAATTTTAAATTGTTTGTTCCCAAATTGAAGTTTTTTGTTCCCAATTTGAAGTTTTAAAATAACAAACAGTGTTTATAATCAATTTATTTTTCTTGTTTTCGGTGATGCAAATCTATTAGGTAGGCTTCATACGATGAGGTTCGAAAAAACGGTTTTGTGAAAATACATATTTTCACAATATCATTAATTGATAAGGTAATTTGGTGATTTAACAATACAGGCTCTACTTACGAACATTCGACTTACGAACTTTCGAAGTAACTAACGAAGCCGATAGAAGCCGGGTTAACATGAGCTTGAGATGTAGGTGAGAGGCTCTTATTTCAGTTTGGGCTGTAGTCGTGTGTCAATCGTGTGTGGTGTAATTTGTGTACTATTAAAGTGCAGTTAAAATATAGAATGAATCGTTCTCCGGTTGGGACAATTTTGAAAGACAAGACTCGTATTTCGGAGCATTTTAAAAGCTGCGCCCCTATTCAGTACACATATTACTATGAGAAGAGGAACAGTTATGGAAGAAATGGAAACCACTTGACCATCAGTTGTGACCAACGAGAAGAGATACCTCTTAGTCTTAATATCATACAAGAAAAGGCAACATCTTTATATGAAGACTTAATTAAGAAAGGTGAGAATTCAACTAATTCACCATTCACAGTGAGCCATGGTTGATTTCAGATATATAAAAAGCGTAGTAATTTTCATAACGTTAAGATAACAGGCGAAGCTGCCACTATTTTTAAAAAACTGTGGTAAAAACTGTGCCCATTTTATTTTTCAAATGAATGAGAAAGCGGCAATAAATATGTAGAAAAAAATGAAGAGGTCATCAATACTATTTTTGATCTAGGTCACCAGTTGAATTTGGATGTAGAAACAAAAGACATTCATTAACTACTTGAAAGTCATTCACAGGAGTTTACAAATGAAGAGTTGCTCGAACTAACATACCAAAAAGGGGGACCGATAGATAATGGAACTAAAGAAGCGGATCCTAAAACATTTACGGTCAAACAACTGACAGAAGGTTTCAGTTTAATAGAAAAGGCGCTCGCGTGTTTCCAAACACAAGACTCAAACGAAAACAGTTTTTGTAAAGTTTCAACGACTGATGTACATGATATGCCTTTGCGTGCTATAAAGTAATACTGGATGAAAAGAAAAGAGCTACTACTCGAACTTCTATTACACAGTTTTTTCACAAGAACACTAATGAGACTTAAATACACTGATCAACAGTTAGCAGGTCACTAATTTGTGAATCCATAAAATTCAAACGGGACTGTATGTAATTTCCCGTTCAAATAAAATTAAGAACATCTGAAGGACGCTCTATTTAATTATTTTAATTGGCAAATATAGATGTGTCGGCATTGCGTACTTTTAAAGTACCCGTAATAATTAACAAAAACTACCAGAACCAAAGTACAAAACTAATTTAAATTGATTCTTAAAGGCCGATCCAGACGCTCCGTTTTGCACAACCTTTTGTCTGCGCAGTTCAACACGTTGCAGATAAAACGTTGCGTGTAGACAGGAAAACTGCGCAGTTTTGAGAACTGCGCGGAGACGGTACAGATGCAGCGATAACTGAGCTAAAGAGCATATATATCCATGAACTGTGCAGAAAAGTCGGCACATGTGGACGGTAGCTCCGTTTTCCGATTCATTTTGTGCCTCAGTTTCTTTGTACGTGTTTATTTAATATATTATTATTAATACATTATATCTCTTATTTTATCTTTTATTTTTATTTAATTATTATATCATTAGGTTCATCACGGAATTTACGCAGTAATCTAATATGGGAAAAGTGCTGCCTTTTTAGAAGCCACTTCCGCGACCACTTTCAACGGCGGATACTGAGATGAAGATTCCAATCTTTTACTTTTCTTAACAAAACAGCATGCCAAAATTGACCAGAGTAGTAGGTACCTCCTCCATGACGATGTCACTAAAACTGTGCGAAATATACAGATATATCTGCACCGTGTGGACGCTCTACAAATTGCAACGTTTTCAGTCCGTCTTAAGACTGCGCAGACAAAAGGTTGTGCAAAACGGAGCGTCTGGACCGGCGTTAATGTAAACCTTTGTACATAAGTGGTAACTTAATAACGAGTATGTGCTCCCAAAACACATGTGCAAAGTACACGAGTATGTGCTCCGTTTTGCACAACCTTTTGTCTGCGCAGTTCAACACGTTGCAAATATTTATATATATATATATATATATATATATATATATATATATATATATATATATATATATATATATATATATATATATATATGTATATATATATATATATATATATATATTCTTTATTCACTACTTTCACTCACATTTTCTAAACTATCGCATGTGACTTCTACAATTGGAGGTGGGACCAATAATAGACCTTTTCATAGTTGAATTTTTTTTGTGCCATGCGTCAATTACTGCTGTATTTTCGGGCAATTTTTGACGTAGTTAAAATAAGGTTATAATTTATTCAATATAATTAAGAGAAAAAATATATTAATTACTAATTTATTACCAGAATTATGATTTTCATTGTTATTTACAAACTTTAAAATAATAATACAAGAATTTCGGTGCAAGTATACAATGCAATCAATAAAAAAAGTAACGAAAAAAAATTGTTGTTATGGACTATATCGCAGTGATACGCGTAGTAAATCGTTTTTGGAGAATTTATATTATTTTATTAGTTTCCCAAAGCCTTGTTTCTAATTTCGTCGAAAACTTATTAAGTCAACGAGTCAAAAACATATAAAAAATTGTCCAAAATGTGATTTGTGGGTTAAAAGATGTGTTCATTTTGCAGGAGAAAGTGGTCCAATGACTGAATATCTATTTCTTCATTAAATGATTTAGGTAAATTTTTGGATAGGAATTTATGCCACACATCTGGATAATTAAAGAAAGAACTGATACAAGTTGTACTAACAAATACTTTTTGTGTTTCAAGTTTCAAACACTTTTCTTTATCAAGGCCTGGATCTACTGAAGCCTTGTTACGTAGTGCGTTTTTCACTCTTCAATATAATATAAAAATTAATATGCACCTAAAACTGCTAGAATTTTTGAATAATTTTTTTTATATGAAATCATCTTTTGTTATATCCTTACATTATTTAATTAAAATGTTTAAATGACCAAAAAAATGTATGCAAGATAAAATAAAAATAATTTATATTCACTATTATTAATTTTAATATTTTAAATTAATAATATAAAACCTTATGTCAAAATTATTGTCATCCTAACCTCTCAACAAGTTCTGCTTATGTCCGCCTTGGGGACGACTTTAACCATCGTCGCAACTGAATACATGTATGTGCTTCCAATGTAGAATGCACTAATGAAGCGCCATCAATTAATTTTTCATTTAATTGTACACGTAATAAACGCGATTATAATTGTTGTCCAGCCATATTAACAAACTTTGCCCGAAACTTTGACATTGCCGCCTTTAGAACGTGGCGGGCGCGCATGCATGTAAGTAACCGTAAAAAGGTCTATTGTATTGCTTCTGGTGATAATGATTTCCATTTTATCGTGGGTGTTTTTCGTAAACTTGAGACCCGTGGATCCGATGCTACCAAAAGCCTTTTAAAAACATCTTCTAAATTGTTTTGCTTGCTGCATTTGCGGGCCAAATTTTCGCGGTATCTTTTAATAAATTTATTGCAAGATTCTTGCGCTTCCTCTGACATTTTACCAATCGGGAGTAAAGCATAATCGATAATAACGTGCCCGTGTATAAGGATTTTATGAACAGTTGTCGGCATGTAAAACCACGGGTACAGCTTTACAAAAGGTCGAGCCGTATGTAAGGCAAACTTCTTAAATTATTCTATATTTACTTCGAAACCGCTAGAAATTACTTGTAAAACAACATGAAATCTTTTAATCAAAACATCGTCAACGCCCGTTATACTGGAAGAAATATTATAATTTTCATAATTAAACGTCTTGCCGTATTCATGTCATTCGTGCTTCCATATCCTTGCTTTGGTTGGTCGACGATCAATCCGAATTGTTCACGAAAACCTTTCTGAATAAGTTTTTTTCTATTTTAGACTATTTCTTTGTCATGTGTCCCACGATGTTTCATTTCTTAGTTTCAAGTCGGTAAGATAAATGTAGGCAACACTCAAAGAATCTTATCCAGACATGGAGCGATGAAATCCCGATTTTCAAATTGTCTTCAGATATTGGCCTTTCCAAAATGCAGTCTATTTTATTAAATTCTTTAGAAGTCGCATGGCAACGATAACAAGGCAAGCGAAGGCTTGAAGATACATTCGTAACTGCATTACACACTTTGCCGTCTACCATTGTCAACGACAAAGTAAAGTTTACCGTGACTTCTTTACCATTGATTATAGAATGAAATGGAGAAAGATTTTTGGATTCTGCCTCAATTTCTTTGACTTCTCGAGTTACTTCCGTGGTTTCATGCAAATACTGGATTCTAATAGGGCGGCAAAATCTCGTTGACGATGGTTGTGGGTTCTTCCAAACAATAATTTTAGAATCCGCTTCTTCGCTAGGAGGATAATTCCAATGGAACAAGCGAAGTAAACAAAATGTTGGCATCAGTATCACAATCTCCGTCATTGATTTTTTGTTTATATCTACTTTGTCCCGAAGTTCCGTCACATCCCCATTTACAAATCAAAATCAAATCGCCAATTTTTTCATGTGGAAGACTTTTAATAACTTCGGATTGACTCAACAATATACTATACACAGTATGGTCTAATAATCCTGGGAGTGAGGTAGAGGCCTTGCTTTTGGTAATTGTTAATTCTGAATCGTCAGGGTAACATCTTTTTTTGCTTTCAATACGTTTCCGTAATAATATAGTTTGATATGTGTGTATAGATGATATAGTTTGCAATTTCTTGCACGGCTTGTTTAACAAAGTATCTGATACTGATTTTTTGAAAGTCCACATTCAATAATTAGCGATAATGCCTCATCATCAGAAAGTTGTTGTTCTGGGACAAATTTTAGAGATTTTCTATATTTGGAAGGTTTTGATGGACTGACATACGAGATGTCATGTAAAACCTGTGCCGCAGCTGATTTTCCCTCTGCTCTCAAGCTCATTCGCGTTGCATATGCCAGTTCTGCACTGCTCCTATCTTTTCGAATGTCCTCTGTCCTTCTGCGTTTTGTTCTATCGCTGTTCTATCGAAGAAGGCTATGGAAGCCGACCCCGGCTAGCAGCAGAGGTCGATTGTTGAGAAGGTTCCGATAGCAATTCGTCAGTGAAGATGATAAACTTGTCCAGCCAGTCCTTAAATTTATTTAGGAATTTGTCTTCTATGCGGAAAAACTTTCTAAAACACGAAAAAAATACGAAATTTTTTTCACCGTTTAATACACAATCAAAGTTTCACGTATTTTCACTAAATGTTGCGCGCACGATTCTACACACTCGACTGCTTCGTTTGATATGAAAGTTTGGTTTGGTTTTCAATACCTGGTTATTTTAGTTCCCGGAATCCGATGGAATCGCATTTTTGGAATCGGATTAAAGAATAATTATTTTTCGGGTTTTTGGCCAATTTTTGGGATTTTATCCTATGTGCGCCGTTATCTGCTGGATGGTCTGAGGAGGATGCCGGCAACCATGACAGTCTGTCGAGCATATCCCAAACATGCTCTATGGCAGGGATGGCGAACCTATATGTATCAACGTGCCATTTTTTCTAAAGAAATGTTTTATTGGGTGATTGTGATTATTGGGTAAATAATAATCGAAAATACTATCAACTCAAAACCCTTTATTTACTACCAAAAAAATACACATGATGTATAATAATAAATGTTTCAGTTATACGCGTAATAGAAATAAAAGTAACAATAATATTGGTAAAACCTGACTAATTTTAGATACATCATATAAACTTATTATAGACGAAATCTAGCTCGAATATATAAATATATTCAACCTGTTCATAGCTCTATAATATTTTAGAGCTACGAACAAGTTGAATATATTTATGTATTCAAGCTATATTTCGTCTTTAATAAGTTTATAACGTGAGTCCCAAAAGTCTTGGAATCCACTCTTGCCATGAATTTGAAGAAGTAGGTCATTTCTTGATTCCAGACATAAAATTAAACAAATTATCAAACGTCATTTTTAAGTAGTTGTCAGTGGGCTTGAGGTTATGCCGCATTGTTTTTAGTGTTAAGTTCAACAATTTCATTAGCTATAAATAAAACGCCTTCTCATAAATTTAACACTGATTTATTTTATAGTGTTGTGTGTAACAGATGTTGAATGTATTGCCATTTTCACGAATACACAAATTAATTCGCCGTTTTATGATATTTCTACTGGTCTTACTTAATTTATTTGATTTAAAAATGTTTACAAAAGGGCAGAATACTTTTATTGTCGAAAGTCATTTTCGTAATGGTAGACGCCTGGAAAATGGTGAATGAGAATACAGTATCGAACCGTGCATTGAAGAATTTAGGCAACGTTTTCCTATGGCTGTATTTAATAGGAAATCAGTTTAGAAGGCAGGTATTACGATCAGTTGTTTGCTTTCGAAGTACTGGTAACATTAACAAGTAACAAAGAAGTGGAAGGCCTCGTATTAATAATGAGAATATTATAAACAACATCAGAAATGCAGTCCAAGACGAACCTACCACTTTAATTAGGAGACTAGTACAACAGTTGAATTTAAGTCGTACTACCATTCACAGGATTATTCGTCAAGATCTTCACATGAAACCATATAAGCTGCAAATGTACAATAATAAAAGACCTACTATAAAGGCCTACTGTCGGTGCATCAATGAAAATATGAACAACGAAGTGTTAAATTTAACATTTTTCACTGATGAAGCCTGGTTTCATCTAAACGGATACATTAATTCCCAAAACATGTGCATGTGGAGTGTTGGCAACTCACATTTTTTTAGAGAGACCCCACTGCATCCAATCAAAGTTGGTGTGTGGTTATCAATGTCAACATGCAGAATTATCGGTCCAATATTTTTTCAATGGTAATTTAAACTTAAAAAAACTGGAAATTTAATTTTTTTTTAAACTGCCACTTATAGAGCCACTATTTTGCAACGAAATTCATGATGATGAAATCCACAATGGCATCTTCCAAGAAGATTCTGCTAGACTGGACATTGCCTGTGAAACATTAAATTATCTTAAGGAATTCTTCGACGACAGGCTAATAAGCAAAGACCAATTTTCACCACGTTCTTGTGATCTAACTCCTCTGAACTTTTTTCTTTTTCCATATTTAAAAAATTCAGGATTCAGCATATGGTAGAAGATCGAAACAATGTAATAAGAAAATGTGAAGAGATAGACAACATAGTATTACAACATTTGTTCGATAACATAAAACGGCGAATTAATTTGTGTATTCGTAAAAATGGACAACACATTAAAATCTGTTTTAATGTTTGTTCTTCTTTGTTAATTTTATAATTGAGACCACTATAAAATAAATCAGTGTTAAATTTATAGCTAATGAAATTGTTGAACTTAACTCTAAAAACAATGCGACATAACCTCAAGACCACTGACAGATACTTAAAAATGACATTTGACAATTTGTTTAATTTTATGTCTGGAATTAAGAAATGACCTACGTCTTCATATTCATGGCACGAGTGGATTCCAGGACTTTTGGGGCTCACGTTATAAAGTAACATGTGTAACTTCTGTTGTTGCAGATTAGATGATAAATTACTTATATTAGGGTCGAGATCAGGCGCGTTATTAAGCTATTCAGCGGCTCGGTGCAAGTTTTTGGCAGGGCCTGCTCTCAGAGAAGAGAAACGTACATCGAAGAACCATCACTAACAATCCATCATTCTGTTGGACAATTTTTTGGCACACATTGTGGCGTCACGCTGCTAGTTCTGCAAACTCCAAAACCAGATGGCATTGATTTATTGCCACACATTGTAAAGTAACAAATTTAACAAATGACATTTATTTTATCGGAGTGAGAACTCATTTGTGATAACACCATAATGTTCAGTTGCTCATTTCATGGTGAAATTTTTTAACTTTTCGAATTCTTTTTCTTTTTGGATGCATGTGTTCTTCTTCCATATCACATTGAAGCCATTTTGACTTGGAGAGTTCCAAAATTTGGTTGAAATAAGCGTCAGTTCTTAGTGATGCAAGTTTATTTTAAGATTTTTTCATGCACAAAACGACTTGAAAAAAAATTCCATGTTTTTTCTGCAATATTTTTGATGTAAGATCGATAGTTTGCAGAAAATCATTCCAAAAAATTAAAATCATCAAAAAAGCAAATGTAAAACATTTTAAGTCCTGAGGCCACTTCATCGTGGTCATGCCTTGTCTCTACAATTGCCTCTAAACACGAAAGAACTGATTTAAAATTTTGTAATAAAGCACTTGTTGCCTTTGCTCTTGCCTTGATCACCTGGTATTGGACAGATCTTTAAGTGTGTGTTATTTTTCCTTTCTTCAAAATTCTTCATCTTCTTCATTTTGTTTCTGTTCCGTTTCCATATCCGAAAAGATTCTTCTAGCATCATTACAAGCTGCCTTTAGCATAGCCCATCGGCGTTGGGTTAAATCAGCCCGAAATTTGTATCATTTTTGGACATTTGCAAAAAACTTTGACTTGATACTAGGTTTAACTGATGTGGTGGGCAATGCACGTAGGGAGTAAAAGCTTTGTGATTTTCCCAACTCATAGCTTTACGCAATAGGGTATGGACACCTTTTTCATCACCACTCATCAGACTGGCTCCATCATACGCTTGCCCAACCATGTTGTCCGTATTTAAATTATGAAGTTTAAATGCATCTAGCAATAACGAAACGTATCCATCCAGGAGCATGTTGGTTGTCCAAATTCAAGTAATCTAGAAATACTTCTTTTACTGACACATTCTTATTTAGAATATCTAAATGTAGGTACATAACGAATCAATAAAGCTACTTAGTCTGTTTTCGAAATGTCAGTGGTACCATTATACAACAATTCTTCATTGCCACACTGTCAAATGACAGTTTTGAACTTCTTCCAACAAAGTAGTCCTAGTAGCAGCTGCCCAATGTCGAATTTGTTCTTCCATTATTGAAGCACTCAAATACATTATTTTCGTATCAGTTTCTAAATGATACTGCAATTGTGGACAGTATCTTGAAAGAAATTTCCTAAACGTTAAGTATACACCACAGTCGGCACGATTCAAGCACAATTCACTCTAGAATGACCTCGTAAGGGTAAAGTTAGTGATGTAATTGTCCGCAGGAGATCAAATTGAAACATGAGAACTTCTTTTCATCTTTTCTGCTCTGCGTCATACTCTCTTTTAAGGGATGCATCAATTGAATTTTCCTCCAAATATGCCCGTATTACAGTTGTAGTCATTAGATAAAATTTACTTCGGAAATATTCATGAATTTTGCTGGATAGATGTCCCCAATTATTCCACAAAACCACGTTTTCCTTTCCAAATAACCAACATGTATGGCAATAAGTATGGCATTTGAGGTGAATATGAAAGCCACCATCTGCTACGTTTTCACCTACCCAGCCAGCGTTGAATGTTGCAGCAATGTTCCGAAGGCTGCACAACATTCCGAATGTTGCAGCAACATTCCTGAACATTCCAGTGGCAACGTTGCAATGTGAATGTTGCAGCAACATTCCTGAACATTCCAGTGGCAGCATTACAATGTGAATGTTGTAGCAACATTCCTACAACATGCCAGTAAGGCTTCGCCAATTATTTTTTTCATTATTAACATTATCATTTATTTTTACTGTGATTATTTTTACTCGTCTCACTTTTTTTTATTCTTATACTCAAAAATGTATTATATTTTTAGTTATTTTTCCGATCGGGGCGTGTATTTTCCGCCGATCAGAATTTGCATACACAATGCGTGTATATATAGTCAATGAAACGTTGCTGTATTTATCTACGCTGTCTCTTCTTTCTGTAGTCCTCTCTTCCACTTTTATGTAGTGTATTAAGGCGGGATTACGATGAACTTAACGTGACGAGATGAGACGTGATGAAAACCTAAAACCCATTGTTTTATATGCGGCCCATTACGATCGAGGTAATGTGAAGTATCCGAACTTAAGGTAATGTGAAATCTACCAATCTCCAAAGTTTCACGTCGTGTCGCCTTAATCTTTCAGCCAATCAACGCTCTGGATTCTTGCGCGCATGCACTCGAATTCAAGAGTGGCATTTTCCATTGTGTTGTTACATTCACTTTGTTTACAGTTCGAAAAGTTGTTTATAAATTAAAAGTTAAAAAATGTCGATTAATGACGTTTTGTCAGTTGAGTGTGTGCGCCGTGTGCGGGCGTATCCCCAAATATATGATAAGGGGCATGCAGGTTTCAAAAAAAGACTCCGCATGGAAGAATGTGGCCGAAACAATGAATGGTAGGTTATGTTGCATCTTTTTATTCGAAATTTACAGTTCATACTTTTCTATATCCTTTCTATCTTTATTTCAGCAACAGTGAAAGGATGTAGCTCCAGGTGGCAAACGCTTCGTGACAGGTTTGTCAAAGAGATGTGGATTGTAGAGCTTGATGGGATGGGTCAGGGGCAGCGGCATCGTCTCGTCCAGAATGGCCCATATTGCAATTCCTGAAACCCCATATTAGGAAAAGGAAGTGTATGAATGCTGAGTCCCTCCTAAACGCGTTTACATAACCTACTTGTACAACAAACACGTTGCCTTAAAATTTAGTTGGCAAGGTCGTTCGAATAAGAAACGATCTTTCAGCCAATTGATGATGCTGAAATTACTCTGCAGTAAAGTAAGTTTATTTGTTTAAAAGTGAACATTTTTATATTTTTGCCAGATATTTTTACTTATATTTTATATTATCCTACAATTTTACAGAGACTTGGCGGAGAGAAATGGTCAGAAAAAGATATAGAAGAGACTCTGGTGAAATGACTTATTCAAAATCCAACAAGAGTGAGTCGAGCCAAAAAAAAGGAAATGTGGAAGTTTCCTCCGATGAGAATAACAATAACAGTACATGAATTTAAAAAAAAATATTAAAAGTGAAAGTGAAATATATTATGTATTGGCAAAAGAAAAGAATAAATGAGAATAAAACTAAAAATATAATTTTCTATTTTTCAATATTCAATATATTCCTATAATATTCGCAATATTCCTGCAATGTTCGCAATCTTCCAGCAACATTCATGCAATGTTCGTAATGTTCCTGCAACGTTCCTGCAATGTTCCCGCAACGTTCCTGCAATGTTCGTAATGTTCCCGCAACGTTCGTAATGTTCCCGCAACATTGGTAATGTTCCCGCAACGTTCCTGCAATGTTCCGTGCAACGTTCCCACAACATTTCTGAACGTTGCAGAGAGGCGGACATAGGAATGTTGCAGCAATGTTTAACGTTGCGAAAGTAACATTCCTGCAACATTCAACGCTGGCTGGGTAAACTATTCTTAGTTAGAAGTTGAAGTATTTCTCTGAAAAACTGCAATTTTTGGTTTTAGGGTAGGCAATACCTCATGGTTGGTAAGCCCCTACACATACTAAATTTATTTTTTTACTTCCGGAAAGTGTATCACTTTTAAATAAGGCGTGGTCTGAAGGAAATTTTGTATTAAAAGTTTCATCCTCGGCTTCCTCCGTATTATTGGTTCCTCCCTCACTAATTTCAGAGTTTTCTGTTTTTATAGTAAACTTATCTAAATATTCTAAAGACTCGAACTCAGCGCTAGGTGTAGAATTCAAAGATGGTGTAGGTCACAGAAAAACAGGCATTCATTTTCTGACCCTGTGTCTGTAGGGTCGGAGTCTGACCTAACATCAGACAAAACTGATTCATTTGAAACAGCAGCAGAAGTAGAAGGTAAATGTGAAACGACATTTTTATAAAACATCAAACAGCGACATTTATACTATGATTTATCCTTAAAGATATATACATATATATATATATATATACATATATATATATATATATATATATATATATATATATATATATATATATATATATATATATATATATATATATATATATATATATATATATATAAGATAAAATGATAAAATGAAAGAAAAATGTTTTTACCATTAAAAATTTAAAAAATGTCAGAAAACTTGTAACACAAACTCAAACTTCAATTACTGCACACTGCACTTGGATAATATAATATAATACTAACAAGGAACATAAGCTCATAAACAATGTTAATAGCGTAGAGACTGGAGATGTTACTTTTTAGAAGAAACGAACTGAAATGATTCCAGGCAAAAAATAAAGCTGTCAGAATATTTTTTTTAACATCATTTTATGTAATATTCTCAGAATTATTTGTCTGCAGTTTTTAGACTGCACGTGCAACACAGGTGTTTTGCGAGGGCTATTTCCAAGAAAGGCTGTTTCCGATGAGTTTATGATTATTTATATTAAATATTTATATTAATAATATTGTTGGGTCAGTTATTGTGATTGCGTGATTGCTTTGTTAATAAAATATGCTACATTACAAATTATATTTCCATGTAAGGTATTATTTTGGAAGTACAAATTATATTTTTAAACTTAAAATAATAGCTTTCACCCTTGATTGAAAATAAATATTTTTTTTTATTTTTCTTGTGGACAAACTGGTGTATTGTACAGTATTGTCACAGGGGCCCGCCCGCATTGGGGCCCGTCGATTGCATCGACGGCATAGTGATGGTGCTACGCACCGATTGCATCTACGTTAAATACGACTCTGGTTGAGATGTTACTTTTATCAGACTCTATGCTGAACTGGAGTCATCTGTCAAACGTATTCTAAGCGAGTCTTTAATGTTATTCATCTCTGAAAATAATGACTCCAGCCACCCGTAGATGAAAATATGGTTAAAATAGCACGAGCCAGCTTTTCAAACAGTTAAATGTGTCTGGAAACGAATTCCATGTTTCCATAATTTTGATACTAGCATTTATACGTATGTTGCTTTCAATCTCCCTGTTTCAATTAATTTCAACTCTTTCCTTGCTTCAATACATTTTTGAATCCATTTTGAACTAGACTGGAAATCAATCAGCTTTGTTTAAAATTTTTCAATTTCCAACCAATCGAATTGGTACAAGTTCAGTTTATTAAATGAAGTCACATCAGGGTACATAATAAACTTGAATGTTTGATTTTTTGAAAACTTTGAATTGATTGAACAATAAATTACAGAAATAAATTCTTAAAAAACGTTTTCTTCGCCTGCCACGTAATGTGCCGTTATCTCTCGTTCCTTTCAATTGTCTCCCAGGTGGGTCGACATATTCTATTGGCCCGTTCGGAATATAAGTTTTTCCCCCTGATTGCAATTTTTTTGGTAATATCAACGAGGAAAATCTTGTTCCGTGCATCATTGCTTAATTTTTTTATGGTAACTGCTCGTCAATGCCCATTCAACGTCGAGAATGATGTTTTTACCTGGATTCATTTCCGCGACGGATGAATTGCGACAGTTGATGATCCGTGTTTTATTTAAAAAAAAGTAATCAACGAATTTTTGTATGCCGTATTTGAATCCGAATTAGATGATAGTTTTTGCGTCTACTTCGATTGTAATTTGCGTACGGGGTTTCGACTGGCAGATCGTACATACCATTTGTTCTGCAGTTGGATTTACAAGAAATAGTTCCTTCCCCTTTAAGAAGAGCTCTAAAACACAATCAATTAACATGTAACTTTTTTCTGCCTTCTTCTTTCTGCCCAGAAACCTCTCATATATTCACGGTGTTTCTTCTTCATCTCTTCTGTCCACTTCTTTCCTGTTTTCTTCCCTTTGGGAGTTTGTTCAAACTTCTGTTTTCTGATTTTTTCTCTGTATTTTTTCCTGTCGGTCATGTCTTCTGTGGATATGTTGAGTTTCTTGAGGTCTTCCAAGGTTTCCTTTACCCAGTTGGTTTTCACTGTATTAGTCATCACCATGTTAAAAAATTTCTTGGTCATTCTCTTTTCACTCATCCTATATATATGACCATAGAATTTTGCCCTTCTTTTCCCGATGTTGTTTGTAATCGTCTCTGTCTGTTCGTACAGTTCTTTTGTTGGTCTCTTTATCCAGATCCCCTCTTTCTGAACCGGTCCATAGATCTTTCTTAGTATTTTCCTCTCTTGTTTTTCTATATCCATGATTTTCGTTCGTCCCTTGATTACCGTTGTTTATGAGGCATACAAGGCCTCTGGTAGAACTACTGTATTGTAGTGTCTCAATTTAGCATTGATAGAGATACTCCTTTTGTTGTAGTGGTTCCATGTAAGTATGTATGCTTGTTGTAGTTTTTTAATCCTTTCTTCATTGGATTTTGTGTCCATGTACTGTGTTTTTTTGTAGGAGATTTGTAGTCCCGCTTTGGATGAGATTTCGTGGAGTATCTCTAGAGCTACTTTGGCTTCTTTTCTACAACTTATTATGTTGGCTATATCATCAGCGAATGCCAAACATTTTATGTTGACGATTCAATCCGTGTGTCTCCTTATCTTTACCCCACTGACTCCTTTTTCCCATGTCCTGATTATTCTTTCTAAAACTAAATTAAATAGAATGGGTGAGAGGCCATTTCCCTGTCTCGCTCCTGTCTTGATTTCAAATGGTTCCGAGACCTCTCCCATGAACTTCAATTTTGATGTGGTATTTGTTAGTGTTTCTTGGATTAGATTTATGGTCTTTTTGTAAACCTTCATTTCTTCCAATGTGTTGAAGAGTGTTTTTCTATCTATGGAGTCGTGGCCTTCTTGAAGTCGACGAATATTACTGTGATGTTCCTGGTCTTTCTAGTTGTTAGTATTGTTCTCAAGCTCCAGATCTGTTCACTGCATGATCTTCCTTTCCTGAAACCCCCTTGATATTCACAGGTAGTAATGATATTCCTCAGTAGTTATTAGGGGCCGTCTTGTCTCCTTTCTTGTGGAGGGGGTGTATTAGGGCTAACTTCCATTCTTCTGGTATTTTTCCTGTTCCCCAGATGTTTTCGATGATTCTGTTTTTGATGATTTTAGGTGTAATGTTTTAATGGTCTAGTTTCCAGATTTCCGAAATCAGTCCATCTTCTCCAAGTGCTCTGTTATTATTCAGTGATTTTATTATGTTCACTATTTCTTAGAGTGTAGGACCCCCTTGCAATCCAGGTTAGGTTCTGGCTTTTCGAAATGTAGTGTCTGTGTTTTTTTTCACAGTTGAGTAATGTGTCAAAGTATTTTGCTAATATTTCACAGTATTTTTTAGGGTTTGTCTCCAATAATCCGTCTTGTCTTTTGAAGCATAAGCTCGGTGGTTGATATCCTGTCATATTTTCCCTGAATATTCTGTAAAACTTTCGTGTGTTGTTTTTGTTGAAGTCCTCTTCTATCTCCTTCAACATATTGTTTTCATAACCTCTTTTTTCTCTGCGGATTATTTTGGAGGAGACCTTTTGTATCTTGTTAAATTCTTCCCATTTTTCGGGTGTTCTGTGGCTGTTAAATTTTTTCCAGGCTTGTCTTCTGTCTTCTATAGCTCTGTCGCATGCAATGTTCCACCATCTGTGTTTCCTTTCTCGGTGGTTGCCCCAGTTTTAACAATTCTTTCATTTTTCCTGACAATTCTGTCCAATTGTTACTCTCAATTTTCTTAATTTTTTCTGTAATTTCTTTCTTGTTTAATTGTAGGTACTCTGGGTCTGTTCTGAAAGTTCTGTTGGTTCTCTTGATTTGTCTGTAGGGTATAAATTACACTTTGATTTGTAGGCGATGATGATCGGATTCGAAAAATCCTTTCCTTGTTGTCCTAGGGCGTTGTTGGGAGATTTCCAAGTCCGTAGTTTGTTGTGTGGTTTCTGGAATTGCGTTGACATGATTTTGAGTTCGAAATTCCTGTAGAAGTTTATTAAGTTCTCTCCATTCTTATTTGTCCTCTTGTGGGCAGTGTGTTTTCCTGTTGTGTCTCTGAATTTTCCTTCCCTGCCTAATTGGGCATTAAAATCTCCTAGTAACACTTTTACCTGCTTCGTGGGGATTTTGTTCGTGGTTTCTTCCAGATCTTCCCAGAATTCTTCTATCATCTGCGGGTTTTTCTTGTTGTAGTTATTCGTGGGGGCATGTGCGTTGATCAGTGCATAAGCTTTGTTCCCAGATCGAATCGTGTGTTAATATTTTTTCTGATTTTCAGGTGAAATCCATTACAGAGTCCAGTATCGATTTGTGTATTACAAATCCTGTTCCGAAGAGTTTGAGGTTTCTTTTTGAAATGGTTATGGCTGGCTTCCCTTTGTAAATTCTGTAGTTTTCCGAGTCAAAGTGGTTCACATCTGAGAATCGTGTTTCCTGTAATGCCAGTATTTTGATATTGAATTTATCCATGGCGTTCGTCAGTTGTTTCAATTTATCTACTTTCAGTAGTGTGTTCGTGTTGACTATTCTCTTCTATTCTCAGTCTTGAGTGTTTTTGAGAGGCTTCGATTCTTCTCTTCATGACATGCCTGATCCCCTGGAATCTGATGATCAGGTCTATTACCCAGCCTTTTGGACTGGGGCCCTGGGTAATGGATTATTTCGAGTTGTTCTGACATGATTACTGGTTTGTGTTGAGGTTTTGGAGGTGATATCCAAACGGATCTCACAAAATTTCAACTGAAGTTTTGAGTTCTAGAAGGTTCAATTACAGCCGAGCTCACAGAGCCAACAGACGCTAACCAGAGTACCGGTGGTTCCCACACAGATATGTCTGGATTTTCACCTGTAACCCTAGGCAGATGCCCTCACAGGGTGCCACCATCCGGAGCCAGATTGACCCAGGCTTTTTAATGAGGTGTTACTCCTCTCCCTCCTTTAAAAATTATTCAATCCAAAAAACAAAAAAAGAATGTTTATCCCAAAAATGTTAATAAAACATTCAACGTTTAACTAATCGCGGAATTTTTCCGAACCAGAAATTTTGAAACTTCCCCACCCAGCAAAGTATCTATGATATTTTGACATGTTTTTTATTATTTTGAATATATATATATATATATATATATATATATATATATATATATATATATATAAATACATCTAAATCGTTGATTTATTTTCCTGCTTTAGGGAATACTTTTCATATTGGGTATTGTTCATTATTGTTCATTGTGGTCTTGCGTTATCTTGCATTAACAAAAAAATTGGACCTATTGCATATGCCACAGAGACAACATGTTCTCCTAACGCAATGTCAATATAGAGATAAGTATTAAAATTTCCTGGAATTACAACAAGGTCGGTTCTACTGTCGATACTAATCCTACCCCAAACCATAACTGAACCACCTCCAAATCTTTCGACTTCCTGGTTAGTTGCGTAGCGTGTAAATGCGTAGCGTTTTCCTGTGCGTCTGTAAACACGTACTCGGCCATAACAACGAGTAATACGTAACCGTGAATCATCCATGAAGAGTAGGGGAGACTGGGTCAGTTTTGAACATGGGACACGTTTGAACATTTTGAATTTCCCTTAAATAATTATTATTTCTATTATTTTGTCAACTCTGGTAGTAAATGACAAGCCATCTGGTAGTTGAGCAGCCATCTTTTGTAATATCAGAATGTCTGTGTTTTCCAAGGTGAAATTTTGTGTATGTGTTGTTGAGAAGTTTGTTTTTGTTTCTACAGTTGCAAGAATTTTATAATAACATATTATCATAAAACCACTGTTTATTTATTGCACATAATAACCAAGTAAGTACACTATTCATCTATAGTTGTAAAACTTGAATATTCTTTATATATATATTTTTGTAATTTATCAGTTTATGCGGTGTTGTTATGTGGGGCACTTTTGGACAAAGTCTAGTGGGGTACTTTTGAAAAGTGTCCAATAGCCCCTTATATTGAGATAAACTTATTTTTTGTTCAAATATAGTTTATGGATACCTTGTAGAAAGAACATTCCAAACAACTGATGAAACAGACTGCCGCAGATGTAGAGCAAATAGAAAAAAATGTTCCCCAACCTTCGACTTCTAAGAAAACGTCTCCATCCAACAAGGAAACTGTTGATGATAGGATAGTAGTTGCAAATTTTGTTATTGTTATGTACGAAGGAGAGCTATACCCTGGAAAAATTACCAAACAATTAGATGCTGATTTGGTACTTGTCAGTGCTATGATAAGAAAAGGCAGGCAATCGGTATGGCTAATCAAGATATACGAGGTGTCCTATATCTACAACTGCCCCATGCCTGTTGAAAGGTGCCCCATACATGGGGCAGTTTTGAACAGAGGTTTTTTAAACAGAGGCCAGTTTATGGGAAACAGAATCACTATATTTTCATGGGTAGACAATTTTAAGAGGTGGCTTAAATTATAATTTACGAGGGCAGTGCATTTTGGTGTATTAAATATATAAGGCGGAATAACAAGTATATAAAAACTAAAAACTGTTCAAAGGTGCCCCAGTCCCCCCTACAGACTTCCATTGTCGAAGTTGTCATGCGACATGTTCACGAGTATAATTCATCCTTGCTATTCTGTGGCGTAGTGTCAAAGAGGATTTTCGAATGGCCGGATGGGTCGTCTCTTAGAACATATACTTTTGGAACAGGAATATAAATCATAAAATTGTGTCCAAGAAGTGAGATGCAAAGTCTCATTCTATTTCTTTGGGTCGAAATGCTCATGCGCGGCCTACACTTATTTTTCGATGTTTACAGTTGCCATCTTGTTAGATGCATGTTATTAATCCAGTTTATTAAGAGTTTATTACTTCTTATTTGATAATATCGATAATCAACAAAATGGGTGTATATTGCTGGCAATGCGGCATTCGTAATAAAACCGTTTCGGAAATTCAGGAAAGTTGTAGTAATTATTTGGCTTGGTTAGCATTTTCTCTGTCACAAACTTTCAAATCTTATTGTTTTCATTATTTTGGTTATTTTTAGTTTAATTATTTGGGTTAATTGAACAGACGTTTTGTCTACTATTATTGTAGACAGGGCGAACTGAACCTCGCCCAATGGATTGCATGTTTTATTGATATTTTGTGTTTATTATTATTATTATAAACTTAATAAAGTCGGAACACGGTCAGAATATATAAATATATTCAACCTTTCCAGAGCTCTATAACTCTAATGAGTCTTTTTAGGACTACCAAAAACAAATCTCATGTGAAATTTGCCAGTTATTTTTTAGCTTTCAGGCCACCTTCGTGGCACTCAACAAAAACCAGAAAAATTATATTGTTTTTTAAGATTTCACAGATGTTGGACACAGTTTCGGTACACGTAAGTTATACGGTATTCCTATTCCATTAGTATAAGTTCTATGGGTCGTCTTGCCCTCAAATTTGATTCCCTCAACCTATTCCGAATTGTCTGGTCTGATACATTGGTTGCAAACTCTATTGCGAAGACCCGAAATCAGTTAAAATCGGTCTTGATTTCAAGTTATTTACCTTTTGAGACCTTGCCCACCGCGCAACTCCGAAACACCGGAAGTATGCGATGCTGATTAAAACACTTAAATTAAAACACTTAAGACACCAAATAAAAACACTTAAATAGAGCGTCTTTCAGATGTTCATACTTGTTCATGTAATTTCCTGTTTGAATTTTATGGAGGCGCACATTAGTAACCCGCTAATTGTTTTGAGCAGTGTGTAATGTTGCATTAATACATATATAAAAATACAGTAGTTTACTTTTAAATTTATGTTGTTTTAAAATTATAGTTGTTTATTTTATAAATTTATATACATAGTAGTATATTTATATACATAGTAGTTGTTTTAAATGAGTAATTTTAATAAATAATGTACATATGATTAATTTGAATTTATACTTTCCTTCAACAATTTTTATTCAACATGATTCAAGTAGTCTAAACAGTACATTACTGTAAAAACAACGTTGTATTTGAGGTTTTTGCGCCATCGTCTTTTCGGGTTGAAAATCGCCACCGAACTTTTCGACTTACGAACGAACGCTACGAACGCATTAAGTTCGTAATTTTTTTTTCATTTATGCAAATTTAAATGTTGTAGTTTCGCACTGGTTGCCTAAATATTGCTTCCATATGCCGCATGTTTATTTCTGCCTTTTTTTGAGGTTATAATTCAGTAAACATGGACCAAAATGTAGAAGAATCTTGTGAGAAAGAAACTGTTGAAAATATGGATCAAACTGAAGAGAACGAAACGAAAATTAAAGGAAGTGAAGCTGTTAATGAGGACGACCCATTTGCTTATTTGCAACGTGAAGAGTTTTCTTCAGAAAAGTTTAAGATTGAAGTTAAAAAGTTACCTAAATATTATGGAATTAATGCAAGTATTTAAATTATTAAGTTTATTAGGATTCTTGAAATTAATTTATTTAACATGTTGACGGATACTTGTAATCTGTAATCTG
Source organism: Phosphuga atrata (assembly GCA_944588485.1). NCBI lineage: Eukaryota > Metazoa > Arthropoda > Insecta > Coleoptera > Silphidae > Phosphuga > Phosphuga atrata. The sequence goes on from OX155893.1 coordinate 57,962,526, forward strand.
GCCCCAATGAGGGGTCATCCACTCTTGCAATACATGTTAATACTTAGATGCATAACCGCACATTACTTTGCATTCCTTAGCAGTACATAAGTATTACACCACATTACACAAAGTATTCTTGCATTCCTTGAATTACTCTTGCAAACCCTGAATTACGTTCACATTATATTCACATTATGGCAATATTACATCCCCACTACACCTGCATGAGCTGTGCTGCAGTAGGAAAGTGAGCTCCTACTCAACCCATCATAATAGAAAGGATCCGAAGGCATTTGATACAAAGTGAAATTGGTATAAGCACTTGATCAATTTTGTTAAAAGTTCTGCAAAAAATAACATTTTACAAAAAAATTAATTTAGGAAATTGCAGAAACAGTTCTTTTCGCAGATCTAAATTGCACCCTAATAGTGCTATCGAACATCCCTTTGACATTTTTTGATCAAAACCTTAGTATAAAAGATATTTGCAATAATAAGGAACCCATGGTTTTGAATGAATATTTAAAAAAATCTAACAACAGTTCTGTTTTCACTTCCTGGCAGAACTCTTAGAGTTCTATCGAAAATCCTAATAAGATTTTTCTGTAAAGTTAAAAATTTGGGAAGATTTGTGAAAAATTAAACTTCACAGATGCGATGAAGTGAATGATGCTATGATATTTGATTTGTTATGTGACTTTCTTTATAGGATTATGGAGAGCTTGGGTTCAAAAATGTGAACAGTACACATTGTCAAAAAACTGGTTGACTTTAAATACATATACATGCATTGGAATAAACACTCATACTATGATACTCATGATAGACAAGGGCCACAGCCGAAGATTCTGGAAAATTATTTTTGCCGTGGTCCACAATTGCAAACTTCGATTTATTAGGTATATTGATCAGAATCATACGTATACAGTGCAAAAATGACATTATTTCCGATTCAGGTAAACTCCCTAGTATTGAATTTTGAAAATTTCATTAAAACTTAATTGTGGTGATACTATAGTTCATTTTTTTTAAGAATTCAGTACAGGGAAGATAGGGCTTATTTGACCTTGTTCTCTGATTGGCTTAAATCGAGGAGAAGTTCACACCGACGGTTTTTACTTTTCCATCTCTCTCTTTTCACATGCATTTGCAGTCACTGGCATAGAATTTGGTGATAAGTAATTAAATGAATATAATACTACAAATAATTTGTAAATATAATAGAACTTTATATACCACTATGTGCTAATAAGTACTATATTATACAATCATGTTTTATACATAATTTAATATTCAATTTTAAATTTAAAGATAAAAAATTAATTAACTCCAAGTAAATTTTTTTCGTACGCCAATGCATGTTGAGCTGTTATTTGTCAATGGCTGCAGTGTCAATTCACAATTGTCATCTGATCTACTTGTATCATTTAGATTTTTTGCGTTTTTCTCCATTTATTTGTTTGTATTTTATTACTATTGTTGCCATTTGATGTATATAATAGATATTCAATCAAATCATTAATAAATGACCAATTTTATATTCAAGCAACTATATTTGAATTTAGCGGCAAATTTTGAAACTATAGTCCATTTTTTTTAAGAATGCAGTAACTAGAAACCTGATTAATACTATGACATATGTTCAATCTGGTTACAAAACTTGGCGCTAAATACAAATATAGTTAGATGTATATAAAAGAAAAAAGTTACTTGAATATAAATAAAAATACAGATTAAATACACCAAATGGCAACAATAGTAATAAAATTCAAACAAATAAATGGAGAAAAAGCCAAAAAATCTAAATGATACAAACAGATCAGATGACAATTGAGAATTGACACGGCAGCCATTGACAACCAACAGCTCAACATGCATTGGCGTACGAAAAAAATATACTTGGAGTTAATTAATGTTTTATCTTTAAATTGAATATTAAATTATATATAAAACATTATTGTATATTATAGTACTTATTAACCGTATTATAATTTAACATTCTGTTATATTTAGAAATTATTAGTAGTATTGGTAATTATTATTAGTAATTAAAATTATCATATTTATTTAATTACATATCACCAAATTCTACGTCACTGACTGCAAATGTATGTGAAAAGAGAGAGATGGAAAAGTAAATATCGTCGGTGTGAACCTCTCCTCGATTTAAGCCAATCAGAGAACAAGGTCAAATAAGCCCTATCTTCCCTGTACTGCATTCTTAAAAAAATGGAATATAGATTGAAAATTTGTCAAAGTTTAAATCAGGTTTCTAGTTACTGTATTCTTAAAAAAATGGACTATAGGTGATTAGTTCATTTTTCCAAGGGAAAAAAATGACAAGATGAGAAAAAATGAAGTAACAGATATTAGTTTGCCCTCTATAAACAAAATTAAGACACTCTTAGATGAAGCTAAACAAAGTGTAGTTGCAGAAGTGCAGGAGTTAGGAATGTTGTTGAATGTTGTTGTGAAGAACAGGAATACATGTTATCACTAGTAAAGTTGATTTGTGTACCTCCTTCGCCACAAATAAGTATTTTCATGATGCAGACAAATAAATTGATTCTGAAGTGGGAGATATTCACGAAGAAATAGATATTTTCAAAAATTTAACTGAATTACAAGATTTAAAAGATTATTCCTACAAAAATGGCACTGGCAATGACATTAATGACATGCAATCTGTTTCTAAAAATAAAAGAAAAAGTTCCGACAGTAAGAAAATCAACCTTATATTGGTTGTTCAGTACTAAATCTGGCAGACTATCATCAGATAGAATTCATCGCGTAAAAGTAATTAGATCTCTAAAAGAAAATGGAAAGAAGAATGATGATCCAGAAGAAATTTATTCTTCTGAAGGCGAGGACAATACAAATAGTGACAGTGAATTACAAAACGCAACAGACTTTGATCATACCTCTATAATCGGAATTGACTCTCAGCACAACAATATAAAATTCAAGATAAAATTAGAAGAAAAATATTATGCCATATACTATGACAACACATAATATATCGGACGTGTATTAAATATTTTTTCAAATTCTAATTGTAAAGTTTTTAAAATCTGAACTAGATAGCTTCATATGGCCAAAAGAGGAAGATATTGCAATTAAACAAAATTAATTCTTTTTTTTTTTTGGCCCTGTGGAGCTTATGGGATCAGAACCCTATCAGTGGAGACGATTTGAAAAATTGTTTATAGAGCGTCAGTACAAAAATGTGGAATAAAAGTTGTAATTTTGTTGTATTTCAATCCGATTTCAATAAATGTATAAAAATTCAACACACTTGTTATTTAATGATGATACTAACGTGATCTTACGATACTATCACGATACTATCGTGATACACGATACTATCGTGTCTTCTTCATTATTAGCACTCTTATCTTACAGGTTGCACATAGTAATAACAAGTAAATATACTCTAAAGTTCAGTGCATTAGAAAATATTTAATTATTTGAAATGTAATTATTTCAAATTTCCTTCCTTTACGTGACGTTACTTTGCAGTACCTAAGCATTTCAAAAATCATCTGATATTATTACGCATTACGCTTGCGATTTCTCCCAGTACTTCACATTACCAAAGAATTAGCATAATTGCTACCTTGAATTACCAGAAAAATCAGGATAATTGTGAATACATTGCAATATTTCGGGGAGTGGATGACCCCTCGGGCCCCTTAACAATACTTAAGTTTCAAAGTTATGTTCCAATAAATTGTTGCTTCATGTTTTGAGGCATATCATATTACTTCCACAAATAAATAGAAGCGAAAAAAAAAATTGGACGTTAACTCAAAGATAAAAATGAAAAGACTAAACAATTTGAACTTCTTTATTGAATATAATACTTTCAACAATTTTTGAATTGGTTATTTATCCCAAGATGTCAATTTTCAAAATATGGAACTGCACAGAGAGCATGCTTACTCTGGCGTGTTTTGCATCTTAGATTAGTTTCTCTCCTCTCGTTTGTTTTTGCACAATTTCTGCAGTGGAAAAAGTAAGATTTTTGTTTCTAATCATCTTGTCTTGGTATTAGACCGGGAGTTAGTGACAGATTTTCGGACGTGATTTCCTACAGTATGCCTCTTGGACTATATTGAGGTATAGATATTCTGATGACAATAAACCATTAATGAATAATTCCGTGTTTTTTAACATTTAACATTTTTTTGCAAATTAAGCATTTTTATACGATTTCTATCGGGCTGCCATGTGCTTCAAAATTAAATTCAAGTGAAAAGCTACATGCAAATATATTAGCTTACAGTTCGCGTGAGTTCCTAGGGTCGCATCGGACAGATGCATGTGCATTTAAAAAAGTTATGTTTCTGAGCAGTCTGCCATTGAGTAGTATACATGTTTATGCTATACGTGAGCTAAAAAACAAATGGCATACCATTTGCGCATATCCAAGGGCACCTCGCATCAAAAACATGTAGTAAAGTTGTCTTAATAATGTTCCGTCAATTAATTCAATAAAAAAATTGCAATAAAAAATATGTACCCTAAAATGTCGATTGTGTAAAATGGCATACGATTTGAACCAGTTTCTCATATTAAAAAATGTAAGTTAAATTGTAAAATAGAAAAATAATTGTCTGCATATTTTTCCTGTAAACTATTTTTCCTGCAACGATTTTTCCATCGTTGATGTAATCATGACGTAATGGAGTGAAATCTCACACAGCATACAAGTAGTGCGAGTTTTATTTACTCAAATTCAATAAAATTGTTGCGAAAATAAGGAAAAATTTGCCGCCATTTTTATCAGTATGCCTTTCAGTTTATACTTCAAGTTAGTTACAAAGTTCGTTAGCTAATATAAAACGGCATACCAGCTGTGCGAGTTTATCGTATGAAAAAAGCATGTTAAAACATTTCACGGCGCATCTCGTCATGTTTTCCCCTTATTTGGATGTAATCCTTGTTCTTGGTCGTGTGGCCCTCAGTTCAGAAGACCCTGGAAGCACGTGTCATAGAATCATGTGCTGCCACCAAAGCGTATGTACTGATTATTCAGTTATGTTTAAAAAGTGCTGATCTACTAAGATGATAGCAGCGTGAAGCAATGCTTATTTGGCACTGATCAACCACTGATAAGTCTGCTGTTCTAAAAACTATGCGCAGGGCTTTACAAATTGCTGATGAGTGTGGCGAGTCATACGCTCAAGTCACTTCTGATTTGAGCATTGCAAAAATTACAATGAAGAATTGGGGGATTGCAAAAATTGCAGAAGTGAGTCAGTTTCAAATTATTGGGAAAGCATTTCAACAAGTGTAAAAGGCCTCATATATTAGCCTCATTGTGCTTGCAAAACATTCAGTTCTTTTTAGAAGCGGAGACCATATGGAATAATAATGAATATGGACAAGGTGAATATTTTTTAATCGCGAAAAAAAAGTTTCTCTGCATATATATTTGGATCTATGCCTGATCCAGAAAATTGAAGAGCTCCTTATAAGTAAGAAATTCAATTCTACACAAAAAAGTCTTGATATTTTCCGATATCTCGCTTAGTTTCCGAGATATTGCCAAAAAGTCGAGAAAATTAAAAATGTGTCGAGTTTACTTATAATTCTACTTATATGCTAAAATATTCCGGATATCTTGTATAGTTTCCAATAGTTTAAATCGAAATCAAAATAATACAAAGCTTTTTCTATCCGCAATGAAAATTCTATTTTTGGGAACCCTGAACCTTTTGAATCAGAGAGGCATATCTACTGTATGAAATCATAAAAAATAAGTCATTCATTTCGCTATAGCCGTTGTCGTGCTTTTAGAAATTATTTTATGCTTCGACAGTCTTGAACCTAACCAAACGGTGTGCCATAAATTATTTCATTAATTATTTTGCAACTTCTGCTATGTATGCCTGCAATTCTTTCTGTCCAAAGCGCTATGCCAATTTCATATACATCATAAGTTATCATAAACTGCATGGGAACATAATGGCATACTGAATTAAATGACGGAACATTATTAAGAAAAATACTAGATGTTTTAAATGCGAGGTGCCCTCGCGAGGTGCGAGGTGCCAGACATGCGCACAGTGTATGTAGATAGCTCATGTTGTCGCATCGATGCATTTGAGATGTGGTGCTATCGTTCGTCGCATACTCACAATCCCATGGATACACCACATGCCAAACGACACGTTACTGCAACGCATCGGTGAACAACTGGAATACCTACCAAACGTCAAACGCAGAAAATTGAAATACTTCGGACATATCATGCGAGGTAAAAAATACCACCTTCTTCAACTCATCCTACAGGGGAAATTAGAGGGTCGAAGGTCAGCAGGACGCAGACGAATATCGTGGCTACGAAATTTACGATCATGGATCGGAATGATATCAACAGCTCTATTCAAAGCGACAGTGAATATAGTGATTTGGACCAACGTGATAGCCAACACAGAGGATAGGCACTTTAATAAGAAGAGACTAATGCCGGGTGTGATGACTCGTTGTGATAACAATTACATCGCGCTTATCCCTCCACTTTGAAACATATACATTTTTCTGACGCTTCCAAATGTGCTCTCCCCGACCCTGTTTTTATTTACGATCAATGTTGGATTGCCTAGTCTATTAGAGCGCAATGTTCCAGTCACATGAGTTTAGTGTTGCAGAAGTTTATTTGAAAGAGTCTATTAACTATGAACTATTATAATAATTGTCCATACAAAAATGGTGTCCTTTGTTTAGTTACGGTTGCAGTAGTCTTAGAACAAGAGCGTCCCAAGAAAATATTTTATTTAGATGCAATAAAGGGCTGAAACACATAATACGACCTGCCTGGTGGGACTTGGGACACCTAACATGGTCTCATATACTTATTAAGCATGTACGCCTGCTATACAGGTCTGACCCCTAAGCCTATAGAAATATGGCGGTTATAGCAGGCGTGTCTCTGTCCGCAGGACGTTTAGAACAGACGTGTCCATGAACGTGTGAAATATACATATTATCAATTTAACTAGTACAAGTGGTTATATTTTGTTAATATTCCTTTTAACAACTGTCTGGAGTAACTATTACCTAGGCCCTAAATATTTATTGGAATTTACAAAGATTTTAGGTTGTATATCCAGCTGAAACCCAAAAAATAGAGGAAAATTTATTAAATAATAATAATAATGCTGTTATAGCTCCTTCTACTGTCTACTCACTGTAAATAAATTGCTAGTCGTAAATTTTGAATATTCGTAATAAAATAATTCTAAAAACTGTAGCAATATACCGCATTTAAATGTTTTGCTTAAGCATAAAATATAAAAACAACATAGGATAAAAACCTAAAATATAAATTGGAATAGTCTTATAAAGCTTGATTTATACACCAATACATATGTTAATGCTAATTAACTTTAAAATGACCTAACTTTAAAATTGTTTTATTTATTTAAATTGTTTTTCTTTCACTTTCAGGAGTTTCGAAAGTTATTGAACGAGACATTAAATCTGAATTCTTCAAAAATAAAAACTCCCAAGAAAAACAGCTCTTATGCTTTTGTATGCTTTAGAAATGATGTAGACAGGGAAAAAGCTATAGAAGTTTTGACCAACTATAAATGGAAAGGAGCGGAATTGATGGCTACCGTAAGTTTACATAATTTAACCCTTTATCTGTGGAATAAAATTGTTGAAATCGATAATACAGTGTAAGCGAAACATCCGAAATCATGAAATATGAATCGTTATAATCATAAATATCATGTTTTTAGGTAGCAAAAAAATTTAACAAAATGATTTATGTTGTGAAGATCTAATATACTAATTTAAAGGTATGACAGCCATATAATAAGAGTAGCGTAGCGAACATAACTGGTGCCCGGGATTCTATACTTTTTTGCTTTTTTGCCAGGCCCGCGTCGGCTACGTGTGCCCGCTGCACTATTTTTCAAGAAACCGTAATATTTCTTTTTGAAAATAACTTACTTATGACCAATAATAATACCGATTGCAAGCAGATCTGAGGTTGGTCCGCGGGCATATTTTCCAATATTTCGCCATGGCTCTCAACCTGTTACAAAGCTAAATTTTCTAAATACCGACCTAATTTTCTCACAACTTTTTAAACTAACGCAATCATCTCTAGATAAGTCACCAACTACAGACAGAGACCCTCCCCCCTGACCCAAAATTTGTAGTATAAATTAAATCTGATTAATTTGTAATCCACTTGAAACTGACCTTCAAGAGTCGAAACTCGAGTCGTGTAAAGTGTGTGATTTATATAACTTAATATTATACAACACAAGTTATATAATATTTTCACACACACATTAGTTCTAAACACATAGTGAATTTTTCAATTCAGAATTAATTATGGTATGTTACTGATTATGAATTTCAAATATGTTTCCTAGAAATCGATCAAAATAATAATTGAAATTTTCCGGAAAATCATGTTTGTCTTGGAGAGCATTTGGCGCCGATCTGCGAATGGCGCTCGCGGAATAAGAGGCCCCTTGTCCCACTCCCCTCGCTACGCTACTGATAAAAACCTGTCAAATTGTCTTTAAATTTGAGTTTAAATTTTCTAATATAATAATTTCAATGTATAATATATGTATATTACTAATCACTCCTATTTTCCTGAGTTGTGAATGTGGTATATTTGCTTTATTCCATTCTAATTAGTTTCTGCGTTAAAATAAGAAACCATTCTCAAAACCTCATATGTATGGCTGTTTCTCTGACCTTTATAATTTAACTGGTTACTGTTTTTTTTACAATATCATGTGTGAGGTGACAGTGACCAACAAACTGAAATTGCTCATGGATAAATACGTGGTTTTTCTAAAGGGTTTGCCAATAGTATGGTCAGGTATGTTTGATGTTATGATGGTTGGTAACACTGGTTTGAATTTCAAGCTGAGTGTATCAGCTTGAAATTCTAACAGCACCTCAGTTGCAAGATTTAGAATGAAAAATCTAAATAGCACAGTGGCACAAAAACATTTAACAACAACGGACACTGTTGAGTTTTATCATCATTAAAATCACGGGCGTAACAGCCCGCTGTGAGCCTTGGCCTCGTCGCCATCGTGCTCTATCCCGTGACACATGGTGCCAATTTCGAACGCCAATGGCGTCTTAGTTGACTTCATCCTCTCACCGGAGTTTTCGTTTCTCTTGTGTTCTTCGCCCTTCCGGTTTGCTAGGTATCAGTCGTCTCTGTACTCGCGCCTCTCTCATTTTGTTCACATGTTTAGACCTTCTTATCGTCTTATTGTTATGTACTTTATTATATGTAGGGTTATGGGTACAGATCGTATAGTTCATGGTTGTAGCATATGCGCCATATGCCTCTTTCTTGGACTGCCCCATAGATCCATCGTACAACTTTCCTTTAGAAAATGAGCAGCGCGTCGTCCTCTATTTTATTTATTGCCCAGGTTTCCGATGCATACGCCACGACGGGTCGGAGTAGGGTTTTGTATATTAGATACGTTTTTAGTTATTAGATAGTTTTGTATACGATAATAGCGATACTGCTCGATTCTGCTGTCATTTGTAATTAGGGTTTCTACTTCGAATATATCCGAAGCCGCAAAACCGCGGTTTTCTGTGCGAAAACCGAAACCGCATAACCGTCATAAAAACCGCGGTTTTCGGTTTTATCTATAAAGATAAATAAAAATAAAATACATTGAATTAGTGCTCTATCACACATTGCAAACTGTTACTCCTTTGGTACTTTGGTTCCCAACCAAATCTTGCCAAAATGTTCTTCCGGTGTATGACCTTAAATTCAAAAGGAATACGAAGAAAGAAATGATTTTAAAGTCTCAGGAATTAAAAGCAAATTCGACGTTTTGTTAGAGCAAAACGTGGTCGGAAAGCGAAACTGAAAACCGCGTTGCGAAACAAGTTTGACGTATTACGCTAGATGAGTGGACTAGTTTGAGACGCCGAAAATACTTTATCATTAATTCTCATGGAGAAAACAATTTTTGTTGCAATTTAGGCTTTCTACGAATTGAAGCAACTTGTTCTGCAAATAATATTGTAATAAGTGTAGAAAAACATTTAGATGCATTTAGTATCAGTTTCAGAAATGATATTGTAGGTGACTTGGAGTAAAAAGTTGAATTTCGCGGTGACGTCGCGACGCCGTTGTCAAAAATTTCGCAATACGGTTTTTAGTCGCGCTTTATCACAAGCTTTCCTTTCAAGAAAATTAACATTTTCAATTAAATGCACTGAATTTAAATCTGTTAGAATAGACTTTATCGAGACAACAATAAGGTTGAAGTCGAAGGTGAATGTTCGGCAAATTCAGAAGAATTAGAAGAAGTGACCAATCCAAACTATTCCTTGCAAGACGAAGTACAAAAAGCTATTCAAGAAGAATTAAACAAAAATACTTATATGCAAACAAATCGCTATCTTAATTCTATGAAAAAGGAGTTTGATAAATATAAAAAACTTCTGAGAAAACAAAAAGATTAAATATTTTGTTTATTACACTCTGCAATTAAAGCTACATCCACCTACTCCGAAAGACCATTTTCCCTAAGCGGCAACTTTTGTACAATACTAAGATCTCGTTTAAATATCAGACACTACTTCCAAAAGTTCTTAAAAACCGAAACCGAAACCGCTGTTTTAAATTTTCAAAAACCGAAAACCGCGGTTTTGAAAAAGTCCCAGATAGACAAAACTCTCGACCTACTCAAACGAGTGCAGGCCTATGGGTAGGGTCCTGATCTCTGGTGCTGCATTTGGGGTCCTTGTTACATACATGTATTTAGTTTTATTGTCATTAATCTTTAATCCCATCCTTTTCGTTTGGTAAATGTTTCCGTTTCCTTCATTTTGGTTAGCGATTTCTCGACGATATCTGTCATCGGCATCCCCGAGCAGTTGACTAAATTTGTAGAAAATGTCGGAATCCACACTGGTGTTGTCCCAGTGCCGCCTCTGTATAGGGTTGTAGTCTGCTATGTAGGATCTATGCGTATGTTTCGTATGCAGAGTCTAGTAGCGTTATACCCCTATAATTTGCACAATCCATTAGCTTATGTTCACCAGTAGCTTATGAAAGAATTGCTGTAACTCAGGCATTATTAGGCAACTCAGGCACCATCGCATTTGAGGAGCTCGAGTGGTATATTTTCTTCCCCTTGTGACTTGTGGTTTTTAAGATTTACGAGCGCAGTCTCTACTTCGCCTAACGTCGGGGCAGTAACTTGTTCCACCTCCGCATTCTGCAGTGTCACCAGCTCTTTTTGGTATTCGATGTTCGTTTGTCGTCAGAAGGCCGTTAAAGCGTTCGTTCCATCTTTTCTTGTTTTTATTGTTCAGGATACATCCTGCATCTTTACAAGCTGTAACTCTAAGTTTGAATTCTTTTCTCTGGTTATTACGGGGTTAGGCCACTATAGGATTAAAAAAAAATATATTTTTTTAAATGGTCCCTTGGGACGTCAAAATGATATCCCAAAAAATTATGGCCGGGAAATATCTTCAAGTACTTGTTTTTCGAACAGTAGTAGCAGGTCGGTATTTTAGGGGACTAGAGTAAGTATGTGGTTGATGTTCATCATAATTCAACATTTACAGTAGCTGTTGGTACGGCCGTGGACCCTTCCAAAATAGAGAGGTCATTTGAGAAACGCTGCACAGCCGCCATTTTTAAATAAATTATTCTATAAAAAATATGTTTTACAGTTAATCATTTGTACAAAAAACTTCTACCTTTATAAACTCCATTTATTTGATATTTTCCCTGAAAAAAAAACTCCTTAGGGTTCCGGTAGAATTTCCTGGTTTCGCTTTGGAATTTCAACGTTTCTAGTTTTGCCATGTGTTTTTGCTGTCAGATTGTTGCTTTTCTTTTTTTGGTTCTATGAAGGCGCTTTTCGTCTCTTCGTAGACAATTATATTCTTCTGCAGCCCTTCTAGTATTCCGTCACTGGTTTTTTCGGTATGCCTCATTTTCAGCATTTGTTACCGTCGTACAGTCACCAGATATTTCTTGTTTCAGTTTTCTTGGTTCCGAGTATGTCGGTCGTCACTATCTTAATAATCATTTGGCCATCCTTCCAGATCTCATTAGGCATTCTATCATGGGAGATTTCTGCTATTTTTACACTTACTTCGTTTAGGTATAGCACACGGGTAGCTGGGTCTTTCAGATTAGTTGTATTAAACTTAGTTACACGAAGTGTTATGTTCTTTTTCACACGGATTTTCTTGCTGTAAACTTGCAAGATGAGATGATGGTCCGAGTCTAAGTTAAGTTTTATCACATGACATAATAATTCGCTGCTATTTAGCCTTGTTTAGGTAATTTTAGTTTAGGTAATTATATGTAAATATTAAGTTTAGGTAATTATATGTAAATACAGACCACCTAGCAGCGCGACCACTTGGTACAATCTGTTCAAAAGCGGATTAAAATGGTTTTTATTATAACACTGCTTTTATTTTACAACGTTTACTTGAGATTTAGAATTCTAAAGATAGCTTTTCTTCATATCTAGCTTTCTTACTACCACTAGGAATGTCAGATGTTTAAAATGAGCTTGAACAAAAATAACGTGATTATTTAAAATCTCAGGTCTACGAGAAAATGCTATGTACATGACTTTAAACAGAATATTCATTGCTCCATTCAGAACTTATCAGTTATGTTATGTGTAAAAGAGCCGTTGCAAATTGCGAAAATTGGAGCAGTTGAAATACTCAATTCAATTCTATGAATTCAATTCTCAAAGAATTCAATTCTATAAAGCAAATGTCATTGAAAACTACAGAAAACATTAAAAATTACTTGATTACTAGATACTTTCAATTACCATTGTAACTCATTGATGTAAACTATGATGTATTTATGATTCCTATTTGTAAATCGTTTATAAAAGAATTTTTATTTCAATTAATATTTACATCACATTTTTTTTCTTTAAATTACTTATAAAGTTATAAAAACTGAAATAAAAAATATTTCTGTTAGAAAGCAAAACCAGCTCTGGATCCATTAGTTAAAAAACGTAGAGACGACAATGAGAGAAACAATGATAGAAATAAGAAACAGAAAGTCGAGGACAATAGAAGCATAGATGAGAAACTCAAGGAAGCTACAATTCCTTACTGGAATTTACCATACAGCGAACAGGTACAATATTTATTTAATTTCCACATAACACAGTGTTTATCATAATTTCTTCCAGTTGGTTTTGAAAGAGGATGAAATCAGGGGGATTTTGAAAAAAATTGGAAATGATCTGTGTCTCCAAAACAAAAACTTGAACGATTGGATTAATAAACAAAGGGAGTTACATAATGGGTTACCATGTGAATTGATGAATATCAGATCTGCTGATAAAATTGATGGGTTAGTATATTCTATAAAACTCAAAATATTCATATTATTTTTTAAGAATATTAAATGAGGTATATAGTTTAAACCAGGGGCGGGCAAATTGGCTGTCGGGCCACATTGTAGATGAAAATGAAACCGCGGGCCGCATTACTTTTTTTTAGTTGTGCCTATCCTGCCCTCCCAATCCAAAAAGGCGTATCTCATGCTTATCACGCTTATCTCAGGCGTATCACATAACATGCTTTTGAATAATTATAAGACATTATATGAATTGTAAAACGGAATATTATTAAATGCTAATAATATTCCGAAATTTTATGGTTTTTATCGGTAAGTAAAATAAGAATTGCGGCAAGAAATTCCGTGTAATTGAATTTTCATGAATACACTATTATTTTGTTGTTAAACTGAGATGCGGCTAAGGCTAATTGGCTAAGGAATTTTGAAAAAAAATGAGATACGTCTCTCTCACTCGTCGTCGTGTATGGTCGTATGGTCGTAAGTATGATGATGATCCTCTATCGTTAATAAAGTAGGTATCACATTCAATTTTTTTTAAGATATTTTATTGGAGTAGGAAGAATTGATTGATAAAAAAATTAAACTATTCAAAACATGTTTATTAGCACTAGATAGGAACCAAGAACAAAATACAATTTTTCATAACCAGGGGATTTACAACCAAAGAAAATTGCAAATTAATACATTACATTTTTCAGTTTTCGTCGGAAACTGGAATATTTTCCCAGAATTGTAACTGATTTTTCATAATTCCAGACGAGTTTTTGAGTATATTAGCTTTTTTCTGCAAGGAGATTCCAACAAATTTTGTTTCTTTTTTGGGCGGCGACAAATTTAGATTTTTTGTGGCTTTAGCCCTTAAAAAATTAAGGTCAAATGATGGACCATCAAATTCATTATTATATGTCATTATAAGATCCCTGCGGAACGTCACGTGTACTATTTCATATAGATATGGTCTTGGCTGTGTACGAGTTAATTTGTATTGTGAAGTCTTCCTAAACGTAAAAATGATGCAGCGCGATTGGCAAAACTTCAGTTTTGTGAGCACCTTTACAACTTGCACAAAGTCTGCCAAATCATAGTTTATTGTCCATTTTTTTTCAAGAACATTACGACTCTATGATGAAAGGAATCAGATGCCATGAAAGTTTGACCGGGCTCAAAGTATTTTATATCAATTTCGTTAGCACATATTTCATTAGAATGGATAATATAAATTAAAAATATGTCCAATTCTGAGTCGTACAGTTGTCGAGCATAATGTTATTTTTAAAATGTCTCTCTTAGAAATCAAAAACTGATAGAAAGTACTCTTCTTTGTTCCATTTGAACAAACCTTCATGCCAGATTATCTGCTCTTTTCTTCCCAACTGGCACAAAACTTTCATTTTACACAGTTAAGCGAGTAGTGAAAATGGCACTCTTAAACATGTCAAGCCTTGGCAGCATAATTACTTTTTCCAAATCTGCACAAGAAATTATCTACCCAATTTGTAACTCCCTTTCAGCATCTTCCCGATATCTTTCTCGAGATTTCTTGGTTCTCGCATTATGTTTGTACATTTAATACTTATATCACAATTATCAGCCTGATGCCAGATTGTCTTTTGTGTGACTTGCGTCATGTAAGTTTCTAAACTCCTCGCAATTCTCGCATTTGTCGTGGCCAAGGTTAGCAACTGAAATATTCATTTTCTTTGCCACCGTTCTGTATTTTTCAGAAGAACATTTGGAAGTTGGGTTCTTAGCTATAAAATATACATTGCAGTGAATGTGAATGAAATGGTGAGATTGAACAAGGTAAGGGGATATCCATAAATTACGTCACGCGAATTTCATGATTTTTTGGCATCTTTATCGTAACAGTACAGAATTCGCCGTTTTTATGTTTGAAATGTAGCGTAGAGTCGCGTTTACAAAGTTTGACAGAAACAGTTGGACGTGTCTTTTTCCTTCCTCTGTATTGATTCGTCTGAGAAGAAGTCTCAATCTTTCCTTAAGTTATTATTTTTGTATTGCTTCATCTATAGCTATACCAGCATCGCGTGCTAACAGCAAGCTATTGAGTTCAGATTGTAGTACTACAATTTTATTCCAAGAAGCAGCTAAAGGGCTCAGACTGCCGACGCATGACACTGTAATACAGCGAGCATGAATTCGCCAACAAGATAATTTAAATCTTATTACCATACAGATAGAATTGGAAATATTTTTAAGTTTTAATACTAAAGGTTTTGAAATGTGACGTCACGAAACTTATGACTCCTCCCACCCCTGCCACACAATGTCACACTTCGTTGATCCCCTTCCATCCTCTAAACGTGTGACGTATTTTATGGATGGTCCCTAATATGTTGACGAATTATTTCATCATTTATTTTATTGTGAGCTGTTTTAGTGCATCTCATATCCGCCACATGCATCACAGAATTTGTTGCATTGCATAACGCTGTACGAAACACCTTATCGTTATTTGTATTAAAAACCAAAGGTCGTTAATAAAAAAAATGTGAAAATGGCAATTTTTCCACGGCTTACCCTACATGAAAGTGACATTTTTTCATTTTAGAGATGAAAATATTTTCACATCTAGAGATAAAAATGAGCATTTTAAATTTATGATTTTCTCGATTAAAACACTAAACTAACCAAATTTGCATGGACTTCTCTTATTACTTCAATTTCAATGGAATTATTTTATGTACAAACCTGATACGAGCCTGAAAAAAACCAGGCACATCACAGGGCATTATTCGCTCCGTGCATAACCGCGCTCAGCGCCACCCGTGGCCAAAAAGTCAACTTCGTCTCCTATTCACTAAATATTTTCACCGGTTAACTGAAGATTCTGATCTCTGCAACGTCTTTGCTGAGTTGTCAAATAAAGTCGGATTATAGTTTGGGCTTTCTGGATTTTCGAACTTTTTATTGCCAGCAAAATAAAAGCCACACATTCTACTCAGCTTATTCGGAACCCAAACGCGGCAAGCAAGATGCTATTTGTATATTTACAACTAGCAGAGAAAACACTTTCAGACACTTTGAAATTTTCCATTCACTTGATAAATAATGATTTTCAGGAAATACATTTTCTCGTATTTTCTGCGGATTTCACGATGTCATATAACTTTTGAACGGCTTGTCACAGAGACTTCTAGTTGGCACCAATCGATTCAGCAGCTCAAAATTAGTTGGAAAACGTATACCATATTCCTAGGAGGCTTTTAATTAAAAAATACCATTGAACCGGGAAGTCATGATTGCGAAAATAATGAAATGCAAGAAAATCGATTTTGCTAAAATCGATATTTTTTGAGTTACGGCAAAATATAAAAACGTTTCTGAAAGCATTTTTGCTGCTGATTACAAATATGCAAATTATATTTCGCTAGCTCTCTCCGTTCGCTATGGCCTGTTAAAATTGAGTAAAATTTTAAAACATTTCGGCATTCGAGTAGAGATCTTGGAAACTAATGAATTTCCCGCGGATAATCTAAGTGTGACAACATTAGAATGCCCTTTTGAATACGATAGCGCAATCCGTTTTTGATTATCTACAACCGTTTCTGAGAGATCGACTTGTAAAATCGACAATCGTAAAATTTCAGTTTGAAATTTCTTAATGAAAAATTGAATCTTTACGAACAATTTACACATCGATTTGTTCTTCTTGTCTAGTAGTTTCTGTGGGCCAAAAATTATTAAATTTATTTTAATTATTGCCGTGTACCGTTTTTGAGCCAATTGAAAAAAACGTTTTTGAGAAAATTGAAAAGCCGAAAAAGCACATTTTTTTCGACCGAAATGATGAAAAAAGATTTTTTTTTTTAATTTCTTTACCACAAGAAAATCGAAGTGCTGAAAACGATTGCCCAGTTTATTTCACTCTAAAGTTAAAAAATAAACATTTCAAAATTTTCGCCGTCTGGTTTCCAACGAAACTATTTTTGCCACGCTGAAACTAGACTATAAGACGAGCAAAACGATGTGTAAATTGTTTGGAAAGATTCAATTTTTTACTTCGAATCTGTGAATTAAAATTTTCGCGAATTCCGACTTCACTATCCATATCTCGAGATCGGTTGTAGATAATTAAAAACGGATTGCGGCATCGTTTTCAGGAGGTCATTTCCTACTGCTGCACTTTGAATCCCTTAAAAATATTAATTAGTTTCCCAGTTCTTTCCTCGGACGACCATAATTCGCTCGATTTTGCAAATTTTGTCAAGTCGTATATCGCGGACGGATGCTGTTGCAAAATGCAATTTATATATTTTCAACCAGCAGGGAAAATAATTTCAGACACACTTTGATAAATAATGATTTTAAAGAAACATATTGTCTCGTATTTCGGTCATGAAGTTCTTAAAAGTATCACCTTTGGCGCTAGTGCTGTTGCGCTCGGAGCCCATAGAAGCGGCAAACTTCGCTTCTAATAATATCTTCCCCGAAAAGTACCGAGAAAGGTATGAATTTGTATACAGATTTGTGTCCGTTAATGTGAACATAGAGAGACAAATGCTTACACGCTTTGCATGTACTGACACCTTGATTATGCATTATTTTTTATATTTTGTTCTGTCAGTTAACAATTAAGGCCGTCGTGGGTTTTATTCGAACTAATACATACAATTTTCACTAACTAAAAGTTAGTGGTTCAAAGTTAAACAAATAACATCAATTTAATTGACAACAAATAACTAACAACAAATTTCCTTAATTCTAATTATTTACAATAAATATTCAAATAAATATCCTTGTTCTGCTGAACAATAACCCAGACGATTATAAAATCCCGTTCTTACGCTGTGAAGCATTTCAGGAGATATTATAGTAAAAGCATCTTCATTTTTTCCTGTAATGCGTTTAGGGTAGCTGCTCTATTTTCCTCAAAACCGTAAATTTTTGATATAATGTAACCCCACAAAATTCTGGGGGTTTCAAATATGGCGAATGTGGAGGCCATTTGATTGTGCCATTTATAGCTATAATTCTATTCGGAGTTCAGGTACCTTGTAAATATTCTCGTACTACTAAAGTATTATGAGCCCGACAACCATCGTGTTGATACCAAATCGTGTCTAGTCTAATTCCCGGTATTTGGCGTAATCTAGGTATTATTTGATTACGAAGGAGATTCAGATATTTTTCACCGTTTAAACTTTCTTGGATGAAATACGAGCCAATAACGTGATTATATAATATGCCACTCCACGTGTTCAATTTTTGTGGATATTGCGGGGGACAGTTTTTATGTAGGCGAGGATTATTTCTCGATCAACAACGAGCGACTGAGGGATTGTGTTGACCAATGTCCCCTCTAATTTTGTCACTGACTGTGCGGCACAAAAGTATGATTGTGCAAAAATCTTCGAAAGCTTTTAAAAGTGCAAAAAAAGGCGTTTTTTTTTTAAAGGAGCGCTTTCCTTTTTTTTTCCTTCGAGTAACCAAAAAAAAACAAGAAAAAAAAATTTCACAAATTTTTTCAACAAAAATTTTTCCATCATTTGTTGTTTCCATCATATATATCTCGGAAACGATTGGATAAAATCAAAAACGGCTTGCGACAGCGTTTTCAGAAGGCCATTTTCCTCGTTTTTCTCGCATTTCGTTGTTTCCGCGGTCTAGGCTCCCCGTGTCGATTTTCCTATTAATTTTGGGACGCTGAATCGATTGGTGAAGACTAGAAGTCTCTGTGGTGAGCCGTTTAAAAGTTATGGCAGTGTGAAATCAGTCGGAAATACGGGATGAACAGCGAAAAAATATATTAAACTTGTTTATATCTAAATTTACAGCGAACGAAATGAACTGGAAAACCGTTTTCAGCACTTCGATATCCTTCTTTTTAATTAGGATTAAATTTCTATAGTCCATTTTTTTAAGAATGCAGTAACTATAAACCTGATTAACACTATGACAAATGTTCAATCTAGTTACAAAATTTGGCGCTAAATTCAAATATAGTTACTGAATATGAAATTGGTAATTTATTAATGGTTTGATTGAATATCTGTTAAATACACCCAAATGGTAATAATGGTAATAAAATACAAACAAATAAATGGATAAAAAAAGCAAAAAATGTAAATGATAAAAACAGATCAGATGACAACTGTGAATTGACACGGCAGCCATTGACAACTAACAGCTCAACATGCATTGGCGTACGAAAAAATTTTACTTGGCGTTAATTAATTTTTTTATCTTTAAATTTAAAATTGAATATTAAATCATATATAAAACATTATTGTATAATAGTACTTATTAGCCGTAGTATAATTTAACGTTCTATTATATTTATAAATCATTCGTAGTATTATATTCATTTAATTACATATCACCAAATTCTACGCCAGTGACTGCAAATGTATGTGAAAAGAAAGAGATGAGTAGCGAAAAGGTTGAGAAATATCGTCGGTGTGAACTTCTCTATGATTTAAGCCAATCAGAGAACAAGGTCAAATAAGCCCTATCTTCCCTGTACTGCATTCTTAAAAAAATGGACTATAGATATAAATCAAGCTTATTATATCGCGAAATAAAAAAAAATATTATCCTCGAATTTTGTAATACATATTCTACACTGTCAGTAAATGATGTATATTAAACAATCCCAATTTTCTACGGTTTCATCTGTAATGTCATTTCCAAGTGATCATACACTACTTTAGAGAAACTAATTAGAAATATATAGAAATTATGGAAGCATTGTCATTATTGTCAATATCATTTCCAACCTTTGTTAAAATATTTTTAACATTGTCTCTCTATAAAACATTTCAGATATTTTGCTTTTAATTTTGATTTTCGCATTTACATAATTGTGTGCAAGTTGCTAATTCACATACGCCATCATTCAGAACAAACAGTGCCACAGTATATTGGGATTATTTAAAAGTTGCAAATAATATTTACAAATTGGATCATTACATTCATCGACTTGTTCATTACAATATTCTATTAGTTTTTCGCAATTTTTAATCAAAGCCGCCACTGCAAAATAACGAGATGACAAACGCATCTCGTTTAATGGTTTAAATGTTACCGAATTTCGAATCCATAACAACAGCCAATTCTTAAAATTTTTCTTTTTTAATTCCTGATCTACTGAACATGGTCTATTGCCCTACTAACTGTCTAATGCCCGCCATACACACAACGGTCCACCGGAGAGGTCTACCTGTGCAGGTTTGCCTGCGCAGGTAGACCGGAGCATGTGTGTATAGACCTGTGCAGTTTCTTTTGTACGGTTGACCTGCGCAGGCAAACCTGCACATGTAACCTCTCCGGTAGACCGTAGCGTGTATGGCGGGCATAAGGAATTTTTCATGCATCATCCAAACCCAAATCTTCTCGATGCGCAACGTAATGTTGTTCAGTAAGATGAGGTATTTCCTTTTTGAGATATGCCGCGATTGTACTCCATTTTACCGTCCTAGCATAACACTTGCTCCGTCCGATGTAAACATAACCATTTCGGGAATGTCTAGATTAAACTTCTTGATAAAATATTTTTTTTTTCCAAAATAGAAGCACTGTCTGTTTGTGTTAGCTCCAAAATACCTCCAAATTCTGTTCTGTAGATCAAACAGAGTAGGTGTGTTGTGCTGTGTATGTTGCTGTGTTTGTATGCGGGTAATTTTGCCCCAATCCACGTCGAAACGTAGGCGATGATTTGTCAACACCCGTTCTCTAATGAAGTATACAAGGACTTAAGTCGTTCCTCGCACACAATGTGTCAACATAAAGCAAGAGATTTCGTTTGATGTATAAATGTCCGATTTCAAAAATTTGTTTGACCCTCTAACTTTTTTTGCCAAGATGAGCCCATTGAGCGCGGAATATAAAAACGCCTGAGCAACTTTCGGAAAATTAGTGCGCGGTCGCGCACCTGCGCAGCTTAGAGGGAACTTTGGTGTTGACCATTCATCAGTAAATAATATGTGATTTAAAAAGTTTTCATCATGATTCGACCTCTCAATCATCTCTTCACAAAATTCCATGCGTTTAATTTGGTCGTACGGATAAATGATTTTTTGTAATTTATTTTTTGTAAGTTCTACACCCATGTTTTTTCAAAAAATTTAACACTGTAGAATGGTGCAGATTAACATTGCCAGCAATATTTCTAGATGCAATGTGTGGATTTTCTTCAACAGCATCGCAAATTCTTAATTCAAGCAATTCTTGTTCATTATTAGGAAGAAGTCTTCTTCAACCAAACATCCACGTTTTTCAAAAATTTTAATAATTCGATGTATAATGCCAACAGAGGGAATGGGGCGATTTTCGAATGCTACATTGAACATATCTCGAATTGTACTTTTTGTACATTTGTACTTTTTCACCTTTGTTACCATTTGTTACCTTGTTTTTATCCATCTAACCAAAACTTTTTCTTTCAAATGCACATATTATACAGCAATGACATCAACTGGCAGAACACAATTTTAAAAATAATGGTGTCGATAGATGCAAAACGCGTAATAATTTGTCTCTCTATGTTCACATTAACTGACACCAATCTTTATAAAAAGTTCATGGATTGGAGAAATGACAGCCAGATAAGCTCATTTTCCGAAAATAAACGTTCTTCAGGCTTATATATAAAAAATATATCATAATGTCAGTTGAAAAAGTTGCATTTACTACTTGAGATGAAAGCAGTTTTTTTGTTTCGGTGTGATTGATAACTCGCTGGTGCACGTGAGCAAACTCTCACCTCACAAAAAAACGACATTTCATCTTTTGTTGTAAAATATACTATTACATACAGTTTGTGAGGTTCCATTTTCATCCTTAAGCATATAATTAACTGAATTATTTCTTCGAAAATTTTCTTTGCCTGCATCAATATCCAACTTTACAGGAATTTAATGATATGTGATGCAATATAAAAGACTTTCTGTCCTTTCCATTTGCCATTTTCCAAAACTCACTATAAATAAATTCTCTTATTGTCCCAGATATATTTTTAATAGATTTCTTTACACATTTTTTTCGCTTGCGGAAAGTTCATAATTTCTTTTCCGCACATCTTTTTTAATAAACTGTACATTTATATCGTTCTCGCTACTTTCCACTTCCGTTACTCGAGTTTCCAGTGCATGTTTAGCTTCCGCCTCTACCTGTTTATTTGCTTCCGAGTTATTTGGAATAACATCGCTTTGAATAGCATAGACTTGATCACATGTTCTATTACAAGTAGAATAAGATGTCCACTTTGGTAAGTTCATTGTTACATGTCCTCTTGATTATTTTTGTATCCGTCTTGCTTAACAAACCCCCAACATTTTTTAATGAATTGTCGTCGGCATTATCGGAAATTTTGTCTTAATTAGAAGGTACGTACTCTTCATCAGAAGTTTGTGCTCGATGGTTTTTGTTGCTTGAACATTTCTTGGAGAACTGTTGCTTTGTTTTCTTATTCAATCCTGCACAACTAACTGATGTTTCCTAAATCCTGTAGATTTGTCCATAATTCGGTCTAGAACAAAGTAAAAACTTCAAATTCTAAATAACTTTTCTTAGATAGAATTTGCCTGGCATATAATAGTTTTAATTAATTTAATATTTAGGTACTCACCATATAAGCACTAACGTTTCGAGATACACATTTTCAAAGTCTTGCTAATTTCACAAAACTATTGGCTCTCACAAAACACAAAATTTGTTTGTACCACGTCTGCACACTGTCAAAAAGAGAAAGCGCTTTAATGCGGCAAGGTGAAGTATTAATGAGCTAATTGTAAGCGATGTATGCGGATCTTAGAAGGTCGGATTACAAACTACCCGAAACCACAAGCGAAACGGCCGTATCTCAGAGATGCGCCCATTGTGCAAAATGAGTTTCGTCCAAATCGCTTAGGTTTTCGTTGCATTTTTGAGATGCGTCTTATTCTGAAACTAAAATTGTGCAGTATATGATAAAGATATGTCCATTTCGCTAAGGAAATCTGTTGAATATAAGCCACAAGTTCCCAAGGTGCCGTAATAAGCAATACATGAGATACGCCTTTTTGGCTTAGGAGGGCAGTATATGTATATGAAATAGTAGCAAATAGATAATGAAGTAAACATCAGGTCTGGTAAACATAAAGTGACCACACGTCCCGATTTTGGCGGGACAGTCCCACTTTTTGGAGGACATTCCCCCTTCCCGCCGATTTTTAAAAATGTCCCGCTTTTTAGAAAATATCTGCATTTTTTATTTTAAATGTACATTAATATATAAAATAAGATTTTTCCACATATTCCCATAAAATCTCCTTTTTTTAGTATCACCCAATGAAATTTTTGAATTTGAACTGTCTATTCTTCAAAATATTCCAAGCAGTTATTATAAAAATTTCTTACTTCTTTCAGAAAATTCGGTCATTTAATGGCACCTTGTTCTGAAATTTTCATTGGGTGACATTAAAAAAGGGTATATGTGAAAAAATCTTTTGAATATATTAGTAAACATTTTCCGAGAAATAATATTTGCGAAAAAGGTCTTTTTTGATGAGGCATTATTAGTAAAAAAATACGTTACGTACTATTTTCGAGTGCACTTCAAAAAAATTATTTTCACTACGTCTATGTTGTTTGTTTAATGAAGCAGGTTGTTTCCATAGTAACAATAAAGAGAAATCGTTTAATAATAAAACTCCATTTGATTTACATTGCACTTTTACGCACGATTTGGATACTTTTACACACTATTATAATAATGGCATCCTTCACACACAATATTGTATTAATGTGTTCATTTTGATGTGTGAGTAGATAAAATATAATTTTTGAATTATTGGTCCGCTTTCATAATTAAATTATAATAGACCTATTTACGGTTAGTTAAGCGCATGCGCATCCGCCAAGTTTGAAAGGCGGGAATATGAAAGTTTCAGGCACATATTTAGTTATACGCCAAAAAGTTCTGGCATTTTTTTACGTATAACATGGCGGAAATTGACACATGCGTACAAAAAAAAATTCAACTATGAAAAGGTCTACCTATTCTCATTTCATCACATTTGTCCCGCTTTGTCTCAATGAAAATGTGGTCACTTTAGGTAATCATAATAAGCATATCATAACAAATGTTTTATCCTTTATAATGAATAAGAACACGCACAAACTTCATGTTTATTACGTCCTCTATTTAAAATATATTTTATTAATTTTGTACAAATAATGTAATACATTCTACATAATAATGTAAATAATAAAAAAAGACATGCTTTTGGGATTTCTTTAGCTTTTTTATGCCGGAATACGAAATAAGATCATTCATTTGTGGGTACTATGTAGAAATAAATTTGTAATTGCTTTATCAGTGAAGTAATATTTTGGCAGGACACGATCACAAAACCAACTTATTTTTTTGTTCTTATTGTTATACCAAGATATTATTTTTAATTAAACTAAAACTTTTAAGTGCGAAGAGCCAAGTCGTCGTCCACCTTGCCTTAACGGGATAACAGAAGTTTCATAGAGCCGATATTTTCGAAAATATCGCCATGTTTCTGAGGCAATTCCTATCTCATTTTGTAGATAATTTAATCTAGTTTAATGAAAAGCATGGTTGCGACCGTTACTTCGTAGTAATACTTTGAATTGAAAAATTCACTATGTTTTTATCACTAATTTTTGTGAAAATATTATATAAGTTGTGAAGTTATGTAAATCTACACACTTTACACGAGTTTATACTGTTGAAGATAATTTTGAGATTGAATTGAATTTAATTTATACTAAGAGTTTAGGTGGGAAGGGGAGGTGTCTGCCTGTAGTTGGGGACTTATCTAGAGACGATTGCATTAGCATAAAAAGTTGTGAACAATTAGGCCGATTTGATCGTTAATTAAAGAAATTTACTAGTGGATTACGGCTTTGTTTGAAAATTTCTAATTACTTAAAGAGATTAAGCTTCGGGCCTTTGTTTTTGTTTTGCATTTTTTTATAAATGTCGATTTTATAAATCTCATCAAGTTAATATTTGTATATAAATCTTGTCTAGATAATATCTTTATTAAATCTGCATTAACAATATCGGTGATGTCTTCGCTCTTTCATTGTTGTCGGTATTCTTGGTTTCTTATGTCTGATTAATACCTGTCTGGTTAATGTCCTGTCAGTAACTTCGTATCAGAAACCAGACAACAAGATTTTAGGTTGGAATATTTTTTTTGTAGATATAGGAATAAATGCGAGTTTACAGTTGGAATGAATGAAGAGACCAATGAGAAGACAGTAGGTTTCCGCATCGGCAGCTACGTAAACGGAATTACCGGCGTCGGCCCGATCGAAAACCTAACACACATTCCAGATTCTATGAAAGTCGCTTGTAAACTCTTCGAGAAATTCGTCAGGGCTTCGGATCTTGATGTCTTCAATCCGGAAAAACAAAGCGGACAATTCAGGCAACTTATGGCCAGAAGTACCAAAGACCAATTGATGTTGGTCGTTGGAATCAGTCCAAAGGACGTTTCAGATGAAAGGGTTGATAAATTGAAGAAGGAGTTGATTGAGTTTTTCACGCAAGGGGAAGGTAAAGAAGCCAATGTTACTTCTTTATATTATCAACCATTAATTAAAAGGTAAAACTATATTACACTACATATTTGCTATTTATATAAGCTTAGAGTGATATTAATGTTACCAACAAATTGCCTTATTAAATATTTGTAATCATAAAAGCATAATGTAATAGACAAGTTGCAGCTATTACTAATATTAAATAAGTTCAAAAATATTTTACAAATACTTAATGTAGCAGTCAAGTCAAAAAATAAAACAAAAAATTGAGTAAAATTATCATCAAGCAATAATTTATTTATCATAATATTTATACCTCGTATTACATTATTTATATTGCTTCTAATTACATTTATTATTAATATGTAGGACATCGAGTACAGATAATTCGTCGAAACCTCAACATTTGCATGGCGAAACTCATATTTTTGAAACTTTGATGGGTTTGAAATTCAGGATATCACCTGAAGCTTTCTTTCAGATAAATTCTGATGCTGCGGAAGTGCTTTATCAAGCAGCTATTGAATTAGCTGGGGCCACTAAAGACAGCACTGTTGTTGATATTTGTTGTGGCACAGGAACAATTGGACTATGTTTTTCCAAGGTAAAATATTTAAAATTATTAAAATGTTTTACGTAATTGTTTATTAATTATAGAAAAAATATTGCTAATGTAATCTTAGATATTTTGTGTTACACTAAACACTAATATAATTATATCACTAGATGAGCTAACATTCATCAAGATACGCCAGATGGCTTTAGAACTTATCTGAATATTTTCCCATAGAACACTATGGAATCTATGAGCATCTATTAAATGGATTTTGTTAAAATAGAAATTTGACTGAAATCTATGTTGTGTAAACTCATATTAATTAGAACCTTCTAATTGTTTTCTATATTATGTTTTAGCATTGTAATCAAGTTCTTGGTTTGGAAATAATCGAGGAAGCAGTCGAAGACGCCAAGCAGAACGCAGCCGAAAACGGAATAGAAAACGCAGAATTCTTTGCCGGAAAAGCTGAAGAACTTCTCTTCTCCGTTTTCATGCGCAGTAAAAACGAAAACGTTATTGCGATCGTAGACCCACCAAGAGCGGGATTACGTAATTATGAAACGATACAAAGTAGTATTATTTTATAACATACATTTTGTAGATACTAAAGCTATTCATTCATTAAGGCGGTTGAAGAAGATTGAGAATTTGGTTTATATTTCTTGTAATCCTAAGCAAGCAATGAAAAATTTTGTGGATTTGGGCAGGGCGGAATCTAAGACTATGCATGGGGAGCCTATGGTACCTGTCAAGGCTGTTGCTGTTGATTTGTTTCCATATACGCGACATTGCGAACTTGTTATATTTTTCCAAAGGTTTAATACGTTAAATGTTGCAAAGAGTGGTGAGAAAACTGAGGAATCATAAATGAAATATTTTTTTTTAAAGTAATAGAAAAAGAAAAGTAAGATAAAGAAATAAATTTTAATTACAATTTTTAAATGATTATTACCTATAATGTTTATTAAGACATGTGTACTATATACAGTATACTTGTAAAGCTTCACGAATTCGGACATATACATCTCTTGAAAATGACAAATCTCAGTTCATCGAACTATCGAGAAATTGCTATTTCGATATTCTCCTAGCCAACCCTTAGAATCAATGCGCAATTCCCAAGAGCACATCTAAGGGTTGCGAGATAATATAGGATGGGCCCTGAAAAATAGGACGACAAATCGACCGACAGGGCCAACGGGCGGGCGACCACTGACGCTGACTCGCAAGAGCAGGTGTGGGCTTACCCACACCTTTGGCGAAGATTTAGTCTTCATTCTTCCTTCGATTAGAGATGCCGTTGGAGCGATGTTTGGAGAAAAGGAAGTAAAGGAAATCGAGCGCATACCACTGTCCAATAATGCTGTTCAACGAAGAATTGACTAGATGGCTGAATGGGAAGAGGATGAATCATGGGCGTAGCCGGGGGGGGAGGTTTGGGGCTTCAAATAAACATACAACTTTACGCCGAAACGTGTTCAATGTAAAAATAGTTTTTTTAAATAAAAAGTGTGTTGTATTCCTTGCGAAGAGATCTTTCAAACGAGGTATTACTTGACATACTTTTCCATTTGATAAAACAGGTCGGAGGTGGCTGGGCGCAGTTTCCGGGAACAGATAAACAAGCGGCATATACATAGAAATGAGGGCAAGAAAAAACAATACGTAACGTGTTTCGGGATTTTTTGCAAAAATCGCCTATATCGAATTTTATTCCAGTTAAAGTTTCGTCACTGTATAAAAAACATTTTAAAAGCCACATTTTATTAAAATGAACTAAATAAAGTTTTCCGATTTTTCTATTGAATTGTGAACGTTCATTTTCAACACTCTCCATAAATGCAATTCATATAATCAATACACGGGAATGTTCTCTCGTAGCATCTACGTTATAGTGCAGTGATCAAGGAATCCAATTAACAGCGAAGTCTTCCAAAATTGATCTTCATTCTTTGAAAGATGTTTTGAGCGTTGTTTTTGTCTGCTCACTGTTTCGGAGTGTGTTTTCTTCAGTAATCGACTTCACAATCATCAAAAAGTTCTTCAGTTTTGTATTCACATATTTTCTATAATCTTCCGTCAATTTGGTGATTTTCTCCAAGCTTTTATTTTTAGTCAGAATGAAACAAAATATTTTCTCCTGTTTAGTGTATTTTAATTGGAATCGTGGTTTTAAAAAAATTTGTTTTATATATTTTATTTTATTGAGCATTGCATATTTTAAAGGAATTGGTAATGGATTTAGATGGTAAAGCTAATTTTGGTCCGATGTGGATGTCAGGTTTGCCGAACCTTGAAACACTGGGTATACACCCCAAACTTATACACTTATATATAAGGCCACACTTATAGGCCCAGAAACCCAGTTGTTATTGTAAATTGCGCTAATTAATATTTTTCACATTTGTCTTCTGGTACAAATGCGGCCGGCACTGGGGATAGAACTCGGGACTTATATATACTTATACTTGTTAGTTAGCGCTCTAACATGAGGCCACGAGCGTCACCACTAAACCACTCGCGCCGGCTAAGCAGAAAGTTGCAGTTAGAAAGTTATTTATCTTTATACAGGGTAATTACGAATTTGTAAAAAAAAATATTCTAAATTTAAAGACACAAGTATGGTTAAACAATTTCAAAACGAAATGTAAAGTAAGTTGACAAATTGAAATAACAAACATTAATGTGAAGATTTTTAACCACAACTTTACAAGATTTTCAACTTGTGGTTGAAAATCTTCTAAAGCTAATTAAAAGCCTTATTCTTTGCTAATTTTTTAAAATGTATATATAAATTACAAAATTTGAACCCCTCGCGGCGTACGTTCTCGGAGTTTTCGACCTTGTTCAAACTATAGTTCCAACCTAATATCTATCTAGAAAGTGCTGAAGAAATTTTCAGAAGATATCACGTGTGTCACATTAGTATTATTTCTATTCAATTAGACTGATTAGAAATAATAATGAATAAATAAATCAAATCAAAACAAATCCTTCTAGCGTCTGTAGTGCATCACTCGGCTAATAGGTCAGCGTCTGTTCACTATGTTAAGTGCGGCTGGAATCAAGCTCCAGGAACTGAAAATCCCTGGTTCTAACAAACTAGCGAAAACTAGACCACAATTACAAGAAATAACAGCAATACCCCCAGGTGGTCAATCCACCCGTCAAAAGACGGCAGCCATGCAATCGGATTCTGGGAAGCATGGACTGCTACTAGTGAGCGCATCGGAGCGCTCCACAGTGGTCTGGATTTCAAAAAGTTGGCCAAAAATTAAAAGAAGTTTCAGATTTAAACGAGAATTAGTATATAGGTGTTTCCCAGGCCGCTGATTACGAATTTCATAATATAATTTTTAAATTCAAAATGGCGGATTTAATGGGGTATATATGGGAACAAAAGACAAACGAATCAACATAAAGTGCCTCGCTTTTGCTGACGACCTTGCAATAATCACCCGGACTACTGAAGAAGCCAAACACGCCTTCGAAAAACTTCATGAAATCGCCATCAGGACCGGCCTTCGAATCTCTTACGAGAAAACGCAATACATAGACTCCAAGAGCTCAAATATGACACATCTTGCAACCAAATATGGCAACATCATACAAGTTAAGCACTTCAAGTACCTAGGTGAAATAATTGGAAACACTGGTAAGGAAAGAATAGCTAATAATCAATCACCTGGAATATGTACAACAAGAAATCATTTCTACCAAAGCAAAACTCCGTCACTACCATACAGTCATCCTTCCAGAAGCACTCTATGCAATTGAGACTTCATCATTAACCATCTAATATTGAGAAAAATATGAGAAACTGAGAAAAATATTTGGACCCAAGGTTCAAGATGGTATATGGATGCGTAAAAGCTCACAAGAACTGTATTCCCTGACAGAACGATTCTCCTCACTTGCACGGAAAAGACGTCTGAAATTCTATGGTCATATAGTACGAGTGGATGACTCTCGATTGACCAAGAAAATCTTCCACATCATCAATGGAACCCGACAGTCCAAAGTACGCTGGCTGGTAGACACCAAACATGACCTCTCAGTAGTTAATATAGACCCATTGGCAACTACGCGCACCAAATACAGGCAGGAAATAAATTCACATAACTTCACATCAATAATCCAACAGCTAAGAGTTTGAAACTAAAAAACGCATGGACGCAAGAAAGAAGACAGGCCCAGAGCGAAAGGATGAGGAAGTTTTGGGAAGATAAAAAGAACAAGACCAGTGCTAAGTAATGGTTCTACGCGCTCCTTAGAGGGCTAAACGAATAAATAATAATGGC
Source organism: Phosphuga atrata (assembly GCA_944588485.1). NCBI lineage: Eukaryota > Metazoa > Arthropoda > Insecta > Coleoptera > Silphidae > Phosphuga > Phosphuga atrata. Next base: position 57,993,274 of record OX155893.1, read on the forward strand.
GTATTTAATATGGTCGACCACTTCATTAAAAGTTGATCAAAATTTCATATAAATTGGTATATAAGTGATTTCGAACTCACTAAATACGAATTTAATAATATGATATTCCAATTCAAAATGGCCGACCACTTCATTAAAATTTGATCGGAATTTCATATAAATTGGTATATATGAAGGTTTTCGAGGTCACTGATAACGAATTTCATAACATAATTTTAAAATTCAAAAGGGTGGATCATTATGGCCGACTACTTCATTAAAAATTTATCAAATTTCGTATAAATTGTTATATGTGTTTTCGAGTTCACCGATTATAAATTTCATTGTTTAATTAAAGAATTCAAAATGGCGGATCTAATATGGCCACTGTCTGAGGTCACTGAGGTCACTGATTACGAATTTAATAATGCAATTTTAAAATTCAATATAACATCCAATATTTTACTTCTTTTTACAATTTTTAACTTTAATTAAAAAATGTTCAGAATTTCATATAAATGGGTATGTAAGGGTATTAAATATTGGTAATAACAATTAGAATATTACAATTGTAATGTTATAATAAAGGAAAAATAACCATAAATAAAAAAAACAGGGAAAAAATTGTACTAATCAGTCACTGTCGGGATAATTATCATGTTCAAAATCAAAGTCAATATCTTGCTTATCAGATATTTCTAGGAAACTTTCAGACTCATCATCTTCAGGGAAAAGCAAAAGCTCTAGGGCCTCTGATAACAAATTATTACCTATTTTTGGTTTCATTTTTCTCAAGCTCGAAATAAGTGGATCCGAAGATACAAGGAGCCAATGAAACACATCCTCCATTGTATTTATGCGTGATTTTTTTCTGGAAAATCCTTCACGATATTTTTTTATATCCTTATTTCTGGCTTCCCGATAAAATGCTCCCCCAAACGCTTTCATTAAGTTTCCAAGTTCAAATCGTTCCTTATGATCTCGAGCAGTTCTCGACGAGAACAGATTATTTTATCAATACGCAATTCTAAAATGCAGACATAAAGCGATGTAATATTAAGAGGTAGTCCCGCACCCCATATGTGTCTGCGTAGATCCTAAACTAACAATTTGCACGGCGCGCCGCCATGCCGGCCGGCGCTTCGAATTTCTAATCTCACATGTACAGATGCAGACATGGGCAAGATTTTTTTCTAGATTCTGTTACAGAACATCGTAATCTATATGTTCTATATCTCAACTTCTTAAGCCCCGCTGCGGTGATAACTTCTTAACTAATTTAGGAAATTTTTTTTTACTAGAAAAACCAATATGTAGACACATCTTTGACACGATTTCAAACACACGCGACTAAAAATTAATGTAAACGTTATATTTGTAGAAATTCTACATACCTTCCTTAACACCCTCCATCAAACAGAAATGAAAAAGGACACTCTAGTAAAAAGTTACACGCATTTGAATTAACAATTATATTTCGGATCCGCTATACGTGCTCGCGCTATGCCGACAAAGGTAACTTTGAGGGAGCGTAGCGTTTTTAGCACTTTTCTTTTAGAGTAACACACACCAAATTATTATTTACAAGATTCTTAAATTTTGTAAAAAGAAATAAATCTTAGAAATAAACCCAATCGGTGACAATCATTTTTTCGATTTTTTGCCAACTTTTTTCAGATTCACACCACTGTGCGCTCTGGAAAACTTTCACGGAAAACACACACATACTTTGGCACATCTAACATAGAGACACTAATACAAACAGGAAAACTGCATAATCTCACAACAGAACTCAATAAACAAAAGATAAAAATCATCGCATTACAGGAGACGAGATACACAGACTCAGAAACAACAGAATACAATAGATTTAGAATCTTCAAAAGTAGAACCACAGAAAAAGTTAGCATAAACACACCAGTTTAAAACTCACCAAAAAATCACAGACTCAATCACCAAAGAGACCCAAACACAAAAACAAAAAATACACAAAACTCGCTGAACGATGGGAGAGAAACGAAACTGAAAATTGGCAAGAATTCAAAGAAAAAAATTATCATCACAGCCAAAGAAATGATACCACTGACAAAAAACCGAAATACCCATGGTGGAACGAAGACTGTGAACACGCACTGGAAATCAAAAGAAAAGCATACCATACATACAACTTTCACAAAACAGAAAAAATGCATGAAAACTACTGAAAACAAGACGACTGGCAAAAAAATCATTCGATAAATCAAAAGAAAATACATCAACCAACAACTAAACGCAATAGAGGAAAACTTTAGGAATCACAACGCTCACTAGTTGAAAATTGAAACAAAGAACTAGCAAGATATTTCGAACTACTTCTGAATTGCCCTCAACCAACAGAAAGATTCCCGAAGATATCCTCTGTGGAAAAACACCCAGAATCACCACCACCAACTAAGGAAGAAATCAAAAAACACATCCAAAAGCTAAAGAACAATAAAACATCAGGAAAAGACGGAATTGTAGTAGAATTATTGAAGAATTTAGGACCAAAATCATTATAAGAAATTACACAAATCATACAAAACATTTGGACAACAGAACTACACAAAAAAGGCAACAAAACAGACATACAATACAAAAACCTACAATATCCTATCATCATGCCTCCCGTGGGCGTAGCCAGGGGAGGGTTTTGGGGTTTCACCCCCCTCCCCCCCTCAATTTATAACGTAAATATTATATTGAAATAAGGAGAGACGACTCTTTTCAAGAGAGCATGTTGGAGTTAGGAACCCTTGTGTGTCACTTTTAGAAAGTAAATTAACGCATTTCTGTTATTGTATTTTCAATTGGAACAAAAAATACAAGAATTTGAAGCAGGGTTCAGACCAAAGAGATCGTGTCCAGAACAAATTCACATTTAACCTTAAAACAATACTCAAAATCAAGGCAATAAGAACACAACCAATCACATGCACATTTGTAGACTTAGAAAAGAAAGTATACGACTCCACCGACAGACATCACTCTTCAACACGCTAGAGGAATATGGACTAGACGAAAAAACGAAAGAAGATTGATCGAACAAACACTGACGGACACACAATCCAAAGTGAAATTTGTAGGCGAAATCTCAAGTGCATTTGAAATAAAAACCGGGGTAAGACAAGGGGACGGGCTATCATCACTACTGTTTAACATAATACTGGACAAAGCGATGAGAGAATGGGAGAAAGAACTACAGAATAAATCGAAGTGGACTCCGATACACCTGGGAAGAGGCAACAAAGCAACATACCCTACCTGGCCTTTGCTGACGCAACAAAAACAAAAGAACTGAAAACAAAGTACAACATAGAGTTAATGTTGAGTCTTGCGCCGGGAAGGGGGTGGCGTTCTCCCATTTTCAACCCTAAGTAGGGGTACTTGTAAATATTGAGAGAGACAGGGGTGGGTGGTACGTGGTTAGTAAGTAAGTACGTAAGAGAACTTCAAAGGAAGTGGTTCAAAAAGGGAGATTAATAGAGTAGTATATAATTACTGATTTATAATAAATAAGTTGTACATAGTGTACATGGTCTTTAAGAATTATTACTATCTTCCCAACAGTCAATCATTTGAAATACTTAGGAGAAATAATCGAACCAACCGGATTGGAAAAGCAAGCACAGAACGCCAGAACACAAAGTATCCACAACCAAAAATCAATATCAATCAACACAAATATCCGACACTACAAAACAGTAATCGAATCAATGGCACTATAGGCAAGTGAACTAGCACTGAACCTGAAAGGACAATTAGAAGAACTGAAGAAAGAAAATCATTCGAAAAATATTAGGTCCGAAAAAAACAGAAGAAGGATATAGATTACAAACGAGAAGAACAACAAAAAAACACTCAAACATTTAAATAGACATAAAGAAAAGAAGGCAAAATTCTATGGACACATACAAAGACCACCAGCCAGCGCCGTCGTTTGGATTTTGAGGCCCCGGGCATAAATATCGAGGTGGGGCCCCCAGTAAATAAAAAAGAATAAACAAAAAAATTCTATAATTTTTAATACATACAAGAAAGGTTTTTGAAATGTATAGAAGAAATATAATACTCCTATATTAATATAAAAAATTAAATGAACTTTATTTTTCTTGCTTTAATTTCAGCAAATTTATATATAATATATATAATAATCCTTTATTGGCATAAATGTAAATACACGACCGTTCGTACATTAGTGTGACAAGAATAGAACAAAAAATAAAACAAAGAAAACAACAACAAAAAAGACACCAGAATGAAACGGAAAATAAAAATATCCAAATTAATACAGCAAAAACTAAACAGTTCAAAAGTTCTTAGATAAAAAAAAAACAAAAAAAAGGAAGCCTTTAACCCTGTTCTTTGCACTTCAATATTTTTTCATGTACACAAAACCGGAGCCACTCTCATCCATAACCTTCTTCCAGTTTTTCGCCACTGACTTTTCCTCTTCACTCCATTCACATTTCTTACAGCTTAACACCCAATGTTCCCACAGCTCCTCCCCTTCTCCACATAATCGACAAGTCCTATCTGTTGCAGCCATCCAATATCTTCTACCCCTTTCCTCACTACCGCACCTAAACCGGGCAATCGCTACCTGTGGGGCTTTAGGATTAACTAGATATTCTGGACATCTGCCAAAAACTTGGATTTTGCTGTAGTCTCTATTATAGGTACCCTCATCTATGTGTCTTTGTCTCTCTTGCAGCTCTATCTCCAGTAGTCTATCTGCCAGAATCCTTTCCACTAACATTCTCTCATTCATCATTCTCTCGATCTCTTCTTGGTTCCATCCTCCTCTTTCATACATACGCTTGCGCAGACATCCCCATTTTGTTTCCTTATTACTCCCTTTACCCTCCTTTCCGCTTTCAGAACGTCTTTCACTATTCGTTCTTCTCCCGCACTATTCACTTTCCTTTCAAATTTAGCCACTCTCATAACCGCGTTGTTTGCCACCTTGTTAGAATTTGTTTCTTGTTGAACGATGTACCAGGGGGTGGACTTTTCTAGCTGCAGGACCCTCTTTATAAACTGTAACTGCACTCTCTCTATGTCGTTTTCCTCTTTCACACCTCCGATTTCTGCCCCATACATCATAATACTACGTACGCACGCCTTCCATACAAAAATTTTCGCCCTAAAATTTTCCCTCAAGTATACTCTCCATGTATCCAAGAGCCTGTTAGCAGCCACCCACGCTTTTTTTACTATATACTTGATATGTGCAGCGCACGACCCATTTTGTTGGAACATAAATCCTAGGTATTTAAAACTGCTAACTTGTTCTATCTCACTCGCTTCCCATTCAAAACTCTCTTTCCTTGATCACTTTCTCTTCTGAAACAGCATCCACTTTGTTTTCAGCACATTTACGTTTAACATTCGTTTTTTAAAAAACTTTTCCATTCGTACCAACACCTCTTTCATTTCCACTTTCGAACTTGCTACAAGACAACGACGTCGTCCGCATAAGCTAGACTCCAAATCTTTTTCGTCCCTATTACCACCCCTCCCGCTTGACCCAAGCTTAGCGTTCTCTCGAGATCCGCAGTATATAGATTAAATAGTAGTGGACTTAACGGGCACCCTTGTTTTAGCCCTTTCCTAACCTCAAATCTTTCAGATAGCCTTTCACCTATCTTCATTCTACACCATGTTCTCTCATATAGATGTTCAATGCTCTCCCTGATCTGTTGCGATATACCTTTCTCCCTCATATATTTCCACATTTTCAGCTTTCCAGTTTTGAGGTCAACAAATACCGCGTACAATTTCCCCTTAGGTTTAGCTATTTCTCTTTGTATGATATAATTCAATATGTATATCTGTTCGGTTGTTCCGCGTCCTTTTCTGAAGCCAGCTTGTACCTCTGGGATTAGATTCCTCTCCTCTGCTTCTTCTTGTAACTTTTTTTTCCAGTATCCTTGCATAGTTCTTGTATGACGTGTCTATTAGAGTTATCCCCCAATAGCTTCCTAGTTTCTCCTTGTTACCTTGTTTAAAAACTGGAACAATAATTCCTTCCCTCCAACTGTACGTAATTTGTTTGCTACCTTTGAAAAAGCTGTTAAATTCACCACGAAGTCTCTCCTTCACAATTGGTGTGGCTAGACACCACGCCTCACTTGGTACCGAGTCTGGGCCTCGAGCTTTCTTTCTTTTAAGTGTTGACATAACCGTTTCAACCTCTTCCTCTGTAATCTCTTATGATTGCGATTCCACTGGTCTAAAATCTCTCCATCTTTGCTCCCTAATTTCCGTCTCTCCGGCCAGCAACTCACAGAAGTGATTTTTCCACCTTTCTGTGCTAATTACTGATGAGATCTCTCTTTTTGGTTTCCTTGCGGCAATCAGTTTCCAAATATCCGACTCTCTGCTCAGCTGGCTGATTTTCTTTATTTGGCATTCCTCCCACTCTCGTTTCTTTCTCGTCTCTGCTTCTATCATTTCTTTATTCTGTTTTTTGAGCTTTTCGAGTGTTGTTCTTCCTTCTCTCCAGGCTCTAAATTCGGCTCTAGTTCTTTTCTTGGTACCTATTAGTTCCTCGTCTATCCAAGCATTTCTGCAATTTTTCTTTGGGTGTGATATTTTAACAATTGGTGCTTTCTTTGTCAAAGCAGTGAGTTTCGGTAGTTCCGCATATTCCACTCCTTCCATCCTGTCTAAGTTTTCCTGGTATCGCGTAATATCCGACTCATTCCACATCACCGTTTGTTTAACCACACCCTTGCTGTCCCCCCAGCTGTCTATCTCACCATACAGGGTAATTTCAAGTGGTAGATGGTCCGATTCCAGCCTTTCTCCTATTTTGAAAACATCGATACATCTTATGGCGTCGTCGCTGGCTATCCCGAAGTCAATGACCGAGGTACCGCCTCCAACAATATACGTTAACTCCCCTTTCCAATCGCCATTTGTGCACCCATTTAGCACATACCAGTTATGGTTCTCAACCCAGTCTAACCTTTTTTTTTCCTCCTTGTTAACTGTTTTGTCTTTCGAAAGTCTAGCTATTTCCACCCCTTCTGCATCGAGACTTCCAGCTAGAAGTTCACCGATCCTCACATTCCAGTCTCCGACGATCAGTACTTTCTCTCCTGAATCCCTTGCCAGGCTTTTCTCTATGTGTTTCATAATGCTCTCTAGGTTGTTGTTGTTATAGACAGTAATTACTCTCCACTTATCTTCGCCTACTCGTACTGCTCTCTCTTGTACCCCTTCGATGTTCTCCATATCCATATTCTATTCTTTCTCCTAAGGGAGGGAAATTATCCCTCCCTTTGCTCTTCCCCTGTTGGAGATCCTCTTAGCCGATTGACATTTCCATCTGTATTCCGCTGGCAGTAGGTTTCTTACTTCGTTCCAGTCCTTTTCTTCAACCCATGTTTCTGTTAGCCCTATCACGTGGAAATTCTGTAAGTATTGCTTAATAGATTTGCACTCCTCTCCTTTTAATCTTTTCTTTAGCCCTGCTATGTTTCATGCTATTATTTTAAAGTTTTCCCTTCCCCCTTTATGCTCCCCCATACTTCCCTTAGTGCTTATTGAAAAAAACAGCTCTTCCAGCGAACTTGTTACTGGGTTATACCTGTGCCATTTATTATCTATGAGGATCTTATTGTAGGCTACTTTTATTTATTATAAAATTTATATATTTTCTCACTCAAAATTAAGTCCTCGCATAATTCATTTTCTATTGAAAGCAAAGCTAGGTTGGATAGTCTTTCTTGTGTCATTGTGGATCTTTAAGGGGGGAAAGTTATGTAATCCTACGTTTTTTTTCTAGATTTTTTTATGAAGTGATGGAAATGTTTTTCGAATTGAAACAATTCATATATCAAAGTATAACATATAAGCTTTATTCACAAATGTAAAAAAAAACATGGCGGCTCCACAGCTGCTGAAAGTCGCAGCTGCTGAAAGTTCCTTAGATTTGAGCCGTGCAGCCTACAGGTCTCAAATCTTACTGAAAATGAAAAAAACAAATTTTCATCGTTAAGTTACATCAATACGCTTTGCATGACGTCGAGGAAAATTAAAAAAAAAAAAATACAACATTCAGCACCCTTTAGAAAAAAAAATTCCTCGTTTCTGTATAAACAATTGGTATGAAACAATATTAATAATTTTTTTTTTAATTCGAACCGTCATGCAATAGCCAATGAGTTAAAGAATATTTATGGAAAATTTCATCGAAATCGGTGGAAAACTCGTTGACCTACATTGCACGGCGCACGAAATTTTACGTTTCGAAAAAACGCGTTTAAAGTTTTCGATACAGAAAAGTTGTGTTCAAGAGGACTTACGGCTTTCAACGCACAGTCTGAGATACCAGGGCCATACAATCCCAGTCAGCGTTGAATGTTGCATGAATGTTGCAGCAATGTTACTTTCGCAACGTTAAACATTGCTGCAACATTCCCGCAACATTCCTACAACATTCCTATGTCCGCCTCTCTGCAACGTTCAGAAATGTTGTGGGAACGTTGCACGGAACATTGCAGGAACGTTGCGGGAATGTTGCGAACATTGCAGGAACGTTGCGGGAACATTACGAACGTTGCGGGAACATTACGAACATTGCAGGAACGTTGCGGGAACATTGCAGGAACGTTGCGGGAACACTACGACCGTTGCGGGAACATTACGAACATTGCATGAATGTTGCAGGAAGATTGCAAACATTGAATGAATGTTGCAGGAATATTGCGAATATTGCAGGAATGTTATAGGAATATATTGAATATTGAAAAATAGAAAATTATATTTTTAGTTTTATTCTCTTTTATTCTTCTCTTTTATTTATAAATTTCACTTTTATTTTTTTTTTTTAAATTCATGTACTGTTATTGTTATTCTCATCGGAGGAAACTTCTGCATTTGCTTTTTTTGACTCGACTCACTCTTGTTGGAGTTTGAATAAGTCATTTCTATCTTCTATATCTTTTTCCGACCAAGTCTCTGTAAAATTGTAGGACAATATAAAATATAAGTAAAAATATCTGGCAAAAATATAAAAATGTTCACTTTTAAAGAAATAAACTTACTGCAGAGTAATTTCGCCATCATCAATTGGCTAAACATCGTTTCTTATTCGAACGACCTTGCCAACTAAATTTTAAGGCAACGTGTTTGTTGTACCAGTAGGTTATGTAAACGTGTTTAGGAGGGACTCAGCGTTCATACACTTCCTTTTCCTAATATGGGGTTGCAGGAATTGCAATATTTGCAATAAGGGCCATTCTGGATGAGTCGATGCCCCTGACCCATCCCATCAAGCTCAACAATCCACTTCTCTTTGACAAACCTCTCAGGAAGCGTTTGCCACCTGGAGCTACATCCTTTCACTGAAATAAAGATAGAAAGGATATAGAAAAGTATGAACTGTAAATTTCGAATAAAAAGATGCAACATAACCTACCATTCATTGTTTCGGCCACATTCTTCCATGCGGAGTCTTTTTTTTGAAACCTGCATGCCCATTATCATATATTTGGGGATACACCCGCACACACTCAACAGACAAAACGTCATTAATCGACATTTTTTTAACTTTTAATTTATAAACAACTTTTCGAACTGTAAACAAAGTGAATGTAACAACACAATGGAAAATCTGATGGAAAATGCCACTCTTGAATTCGAGTGCATGCGCGCAAGAATCGAGAGCGTTGATTGGCTGAAAGATTAAGGCGACACGACGTGAAACTTTGGACATTGGTAGATTTCACATTACGTTAAGTTCGGATACTTCACATTACCCCGATCGTAATGGGCCGCATATAAAACAATGGGTTTTAGGTTTTCATCACGCCTCATCTCGCCACGTTAAGTTCACCGTAATCCCGCCTTAATACACAACATAAAAGTGGAAGAGAGGAGTACAGAAAGAAGAGAGAGCGTAGATAAATACAGCAACGTTTCATTGAGTATATACACGCATTGTGTATGCAAATTCCGATCGGCGGAAAATACACTCGCCGATCGGAAAAATAACTAAAAATATAATTCATTTTTGAGTATAAGAATAAAAAAAATTATTTTTACTCGTCTCACGAGTAAAAATAATCACAGTAAAAATAAATGATAATATTAATAATGAAAAAAATAATTGGCGCAGCTTTACTGGAATGTTGTAGGAATGTTGCTACAACATTCACATTGCAATGTTGCCACTGGAATGTTCAGGAATGTTGCTGCAACATTCGGAATGTTGTGCAGCCTTCGGAACATTGCTGCAACATTCAACGCTGACTGGGATATACCTTCTTCTTCTGCGAATTCGTCCATTCGAGCCGCCTCCTCTTCTTTCTTCGCTGTTCTTGCCATTCTGGACCTGCTCCAAGTACGACGGTCCTGCCTCCGTACTCGGCATGCAGTTTGGTGGTCCGTGAATGCCTTGCACTGTATGCCGATTTGCAACTGCAGGTCATTCATGATGCTTAAAACGAAGTTATAACCATAATTGAACATGCCTGCAGCCAAGAAGGCAGCGATCTCCACGATTTTCCAACCACAGTGTAGATGCTTAGGAGCTAAACGCCACACAGTCGCATTGAATGATTCATTTGCGTTCTGTGTATAGCCTCCCAAGCATCTCGTGAGCAAATCATCCCGGGACAAATCTTCGTATATCGGCAAGATTTTCTCCTCTAAGTCGGGATGTAGAGGAGGAGGATGCTCATACGACTGCGTTGTATTGGAAACTTCAGCGACGCGATATGCGCACCAGGAGTCGGCACCCGGCGGACAGTACTTTTGCTGCGGCTGTTCGTTTGTCTAAATCATATGAAAATAGGTGGCCATTATAGCATCCTTCATTTCCTCCTTCGAGTTTGGATTCCTCCGAATGGCAAGTCCATAGTACTTACTTAATTTCTTGATGAGTACATCTCACTTTTATTAATCTTTCTACTCATGATCACACAGTACAAGGGACACGCGATATATAAGCTTCTCGCGGACTTCCAAGCGCCCGACCTTAGAAGCGATAACACGCTCAGTCTTGTTCGGAACATGATACCTAGTATATATACGCTATAGAGATGTCAATACTTCGAATTTCGATCTGAAAATTTGGGAGCATATTCTCCAAGTGTTAAACTGATTTATTCACAAAAAAAAAATTGTCAAAAAATGACAAATTACATAATTTTCCCCCCTTAATTGTTTTTAATAATTTTAAGTTTTGAAAAACTACGTTCGGACTTCGGAAATTCATTTCCTGTTTGGTGAATTTTTTAAGGCATTCTAATGATGACCAATCACATATGCCTTCACAGAAAATGTTACAGAACACTTTTAATTCTTCATAGATATCATTTCCGTTAATGTCACCGTTGTTGTCATCATCATATTTTAATGCTAGCTACAAATCCATACAAAACTTTTTTAATTTGTCATTTTCTTAATATTTTAGATTTGGTATATTATATAGAAAGCCAAATAACTCATTGTTTCTCTAGCTGTTTAAATCTCTCCTGAATTGAAATTATACCTTGGTCTACTATTTATAAAGAGTATTCTCGATAAAAGTTAATTTCAGAATCGTTATTTCGAGAATCTTCCCCTTCGTAATTAAAATGGCCCTCTTTTTCTAATTCTATTTTGCTTAAATTGTGGAGAAATATTACATTTTTCGCATAATTTTTCAAATTCGACTTTTGATACCGTAAAACCGACATTTCTAAAGTGTTTCAAAAAGTTTTCCAAGCCCTTCAAAAGAGAAACTGCTGTTGAAAGATAGGATTTCGGTATTTTAAACTAATGCGGACGGTATTTACGTTCAACAATATAGACAGGACGAGACAGAACTAGACAGGACTTCTGTTCGCAGAAGCAGTTTGCAAAGCAATTTCTGCGTATTCTGCATGCATATTAAATAAATAATTATTGCATACTCGCTTGATTTAATATATAAGAGATTGATATAAGAGTTAAATAATGCGTCTTAAAAGTTACCTCCTCATTTATAATTGCGCATATTTGACGTTTGCAAACGGTTTCAAATCGTTTGAATTGTTGATTAAAATAAGGTGGCCCCATGCCCGTGGGCTCCGAGCCCGATTGACCGACGCTACTGCCACCAGCGACAATACTGACGAAACAGATACGTGGTATAACAACAACCCTAAAGAGCACAACCTACTGGGTAATACAAACACAAAAAGACCTACAAAAAGCTAACATAAAGAGACATTCGGGAACAAGATAGACGAATGGACAGTTAAAGCAGAGCCTGACAAACCGAAACCATACAGAACCAAATGGTCAGACCAAAGAAAACAAGATAATACCAGATAATCAGCCAGATAATAAAACAACGCTGGCAAGAAAAAGATAAAGAATGAATCAACATTGCTTAGCATCTTCCTTCATGGGAGTTTTACCGCTTAAATAAATAAACAAATTACAAAATAAAATGTCATTCAAAACGTTTTTTTCACAGTTTGCAGTGTTCTGCAAAAATGGTTCATATTTTCGTTTGGGATTTAGGATTCGTTTTCTTCAATATGCATTTTTAAATTTGTTTGTGATTATAATTACAGTCTTTATTTATCACTGTTTGCAGATAAAATATAATTATATATAATTACATACATATAATTATATGCAATATTTATTTATTTAAATAGTACGAGTAATATAAAGTTACTGCCGCCATTATATTTAATAAAAAAGACGATTCATCTTTTTAGTAGATAAAATGCGTATAGTTAAACATTTAAAACGGTTAGGATGCATTGATTTGAGGCTGCAAATCTAGACAATTCGAGAAAACAGTGGCGCATAATAACTATATAAAGGGATAATATGTGAAATTTAAAAATTTATAGCTCTATTTGCATTTTTAATATAAGGAATTTTGATGAATAATTCAATTTATTGGAAAATTGTACCTATATGTAAAAATGGATAATATTTGTTGTAATTTATAAAATCATTGTGAAACTTTTACTCAACATTTTAAGACCTTGCAATTGAAAACCTAGATGTATTTTGTCCGAGGTGTCTTTTGTTGTATGCAGATTTATGGTTCTATGAAATTTTGTAATATGATCCACGGCCACCTGCTCTGTTGCTGCGTCCCCATTTTCACCGTTTTTTTTTTAATTAAATATAAAAATATTTATCAATAGGTGCTTTTATATAACAATAACTAGGCGACCCGGCGAACTTCGTATCGCCTCAGAATCTATAATCATTAAAAAATATATTATTAGCTGAATTAAAGTCAGTCAAATGTTACGCGTATCGATATCTGGTAACGAATCGTACACAATTACATAATATATGGGAATATCATCGCGTCTGTCCCCTCCCTGGTACATAAGGTACGACGTATAAAAAAAGCTCAAACCTCAAAAGTCGAATTGCTCGTTCACTCAATCAATAGTAATTTTTGTGATTAACAATAATGTTCGGGAACACTTTGTTAATGGGCTCGTCTTTCGAGACTAAATTGCAAAAAATATGCGGAAACAAAATCAATCCGTTCGTTTCGTCGACGGAAAGACGGCTATTACCGATTGACAACAATTGCTTGGATAAATCTTCGGCAGATGGAACGTTTAGCAATGCAACTCGCCGCTTTGTCGTCAGCTGAAGTTTCTTTATATAGCGCCACAGAGTGGATGATTTGAGGCAAGTGTTTATTTCATCGGCAGCGGTGATCTTGGAATTACTGCTAGTGATTGCAAGAATTCGCCAGAGAGTAGAATCATTGCGCCTCCAAAACATCTTTAGTCATTGCGCAGATCTTTCATGGTTCGATTTAGTGCTTCCAATGAACGTTTGTGTGCCATATGATAATTTTACTTGCTTTAACACTTTTTTAAAACTTTCTCGGCCATTGCCGATTGTTTCACAATTTTGCATGTGGGTGTTTCAGTCGTTTAAAGGTTTAAAGGTAATTTAAACGCTGATTGAGCCGTTCTGCATCCTTCTAACAACGTGGCCGCTATACCTGAAAAAGCAACTGCTACGGCAATTTCGGATCTCGCACGAAAAGTGGCTAAAATCGATGACATGAAGAATGTATTTTCCACCGAGCGCATCCAGGAAAAATAAGCCACCATTTCCATAATCAATTGCCTTCATTAACTTATCGTACATATCCTTCTGTTGGTACATTCATTCAAACTAATTCGTTCAATGCATCTCGGTCGTATTAACGTTCATGTTCCAATTCTCGATTGGAAACGTTCATAGCACGATTTGGCGTTGGCATTCATAACTTTACTAACAAACTGCCGCACACGAAGTAACACATGTCTTCTATCAAAAGCAAAGTCTGGTTATGTATTTCCTCATTCACCTCGAGATCGGGATTCCAATAAGTGACAAGAATTCGATGTAAAATGTCTTCTGACATGTCATCCTTGTACTTGTTCCACTGTTCCATTGGATTTAATCGGATACATGTCGAAATAATGATAGAAAATAATGTACGTACCTGATTTGGAGATGCAGAAAGATCTGATTTAACTATTGTAATGTCCTAAAAAGTTTCGTTTTCAAGCAAATTGAGCTGTTGACATGCAGGACGAAATGTTGGGCACACTGCACCATTGACAGTTCGCAGTGGTTTAAAGGATGTTGGCCCACGAACATTAGAGAGTAGAGAAACGTTTGTGCAAATAGATGGCATTGACAAATAAAAAAAGAAACTTGTCAATGTTGTCGCTGGTGGTGTTGCAGCACGTTGAGCAACATTTGATGCGGTGAAATCAATGGCTGTTCATTTTCTAGATGCACCGCGAAATGTAAAACACGTGGATGACGTTAATGAATGGGGAATGAATAGCGCTGTGATGTGAGATAATGACGCCATAATATATGTGGCGCTTCTCTTAAAAATGAGAAAATTCAATTTTGTTCATTATTATTACCTTTTCTTGTGAATTTTTCCAATATTTTAATGGTTGCTATAATAGCAGGGATGGAGACAAATGCAACAAATCATAAATATCGGTTCATCCGTTCTTGAGTTTTTAAAAGCCAAAATTCAAACTCGACTGTGTTTTATATATTAAGATAATTGAAAAGTATATAAATAATAGATATTGGGTTTACAAAAGGTCTATCCATTTTTCCGGACAAAAAAAATACAACAAATTAATAATTTATCCATCAACATTAATTACAACTTCTTGCCAAAGTTTTATAAGGTTTCCTCTG
Source organism: Phosphuga atrata (assembly GCA_944588485.1). Classification (NCBI taxonomy): domain Eukaryota; kingdom Metazoa; phylum Arthropoda; class Insecta; order Coleoptera; family Silphidae; genus Phosphuga; species Phosphuga atrata. The sequence goes on from OX155893.1 coordinate 58,008,460, forward strand.
AGATGAAAACCATATGGTCTTGTCATGAAGGATTCCTCCGACCATATCCTCAATTTGACGCCAATGATGATGCAATTGCCCTGCAAAAGGAGAAAATCGGACGTTGTGAAGTCCACGTGCCATTATGATCCACGTGATATTTACAACATGAGGTGGGTTTTATCATGTTGTAGAAGAAAGCCGACTTTTTCATTCATATCATGTAGGAACCATACTTCTGGACATTTACCTTTAATTGATGACACATAGTCATGTGATTACAATTCATCTGCTCAACCCATTACACGATAGTTTGGTGCGGATCTTTCTGAATAAGATGATATAATCAGTCCTCATAGAATGTCATTATTTGGTGGGGCGCAAAATGGCATATTTTATATATATATATGGTAAAAATCATCCGTAACTATCATTTTTAGTTTTTAGAATCTTTACTAAAAGCATGCCACCTTTATGTTCTATATTGTCCACAGTTAAGCCATGCAGCTCATGCCGCCTATATACATGCACCTTGTACCCCCAAAATTAAAGCTATCTGAAATTAAACACATGTAAATAAGTTCGCTTGTTTATTTCTTTATATGTTATATTGTATTGAAATTGTTAGTAAATCTATTGACCTGCACAGCCAGGAATTTGTTGTCAGGAGCTTCTCGAAGAAACTGATTAATTTGTTCAGTACTTAGTACAAGAGCATTCTTGCTTATATACCCTTTTATTTTTTTGTTTTAAAAAAGCAATTAAACTTAAATATTTAGAAATATTAAATTTGTGCTGCAAATTTGTGTCGCAGCATCGAATAAGTTGTCTACAAAGTTAACGGCTTAAGATTTTCGGACAGTTCACTGAAGTACGATAAGAAAATTGAATCCGAAAAACTTTTAATAATCCCCTCTGATCGCCATTCCATAAAATTTTTATAACCAGCTTCATATTGTGGTCTTGATTTTTGAGGAGTTAAATTATTAATTACTTCATTTGCTTTTCTATTATCTCCAGTGGTGTGGATTAAACATCAGTATCTGTTAACACTAAACAATCTGCGCTCATTATAAAACTTTTATTATAATTTCAATTTTTTATTGAAAAAAAATTCTGACACTTTTAATATTGATTTTGATTGGGTTTTTTTTTAATGCTACTTAACGATATTGAATATTTGCGTGCGTTATCCAAGTTATGTGGTAATACAACTAATAGTGACAATTTATCGCACTAAAAAACGTGCACCAAGATAGTACTATTGGGGTCGTCCATTAATCACGTGATGTTTTTTAGCAACTTTTCAACCCCCGCCCCCTTCCTCCCCCCTGTACATATGTGTACATAGCCTTGCGAACTGCTATATATAAGTTTAGATAAACAATGCAAAATCAGTTTTGCAAATTCTGTTTTCTCAGGAATGAAGACAAACTTTTCAATTATCCAAAATCTGGTTTTACTAAAATCCTTTCAGAAAAAAGTGCCATTGAAAATGTATGCATTCTTAAACTAAGTCAGTCTCTAAATCACCGTAAGGGATCACAGACTTTTACCGTAAGGGTTGATGATGAAAATTCACCCATTTTGGTCAAAAATGAAAACTTTTCATTGAACCTGTTGTAGGCAGCCTGTTGTTTTTTTTTTAATTGGGATACGAGTCTATCAATAAGGACGAGCAATGTATTAACCCTGAAAGAATTACTTGTAGTCACTCTCATTTCCACATCGCGTGTTTCTGCATATATTTTTTTCCTTTTCGGTTGTCCGTTTTCAAATCAAATCAAAATAATTTATTTCATTATGTTAAGGTACAAGGTAAAACATGAAAATACACGAAAGCTTATGTAAATAACTACATCCATGCGTAATACATGCGTATACACACAAGTGTTCACAATGTACTCTTAATGAAATTTGTCGGTTTTTAGTTTTGAGAAAAACTTAAGTGTTGGCTGATGCTCGCAGTTTGATCTTCAAGTAGTATTCTTCTATGTTGTAGGGTTCTATATCTATGAGTATAGTTTTTATTTCTTTTGCGATTTTATTTATGTTTGTCATCAATTTTATGTAACGTGGCAGTGTATTATATAATTTCATATTAATGTAGGGTGGAGCTTTCTCCGACATCGATAGTTTGTGTTTGGGTAAGATGTATATTATATTTTTGTTTCTGGTTTCTCTTTCGTTTCGATTGATGTGCGTTTCGAATGTTTTCTTGTGTTTAAATGTGAACATTAGTATTTCGTTTATATAAGTTCCAGTGACCGTTAGAACTTTCGCTGTTTTGAAAATGCCCCGACACGACTGCCTGTAACTCATATTGTACATTAATCTGTGTGCGCGTTTTTGTAATTTGAATATGTTGTCAATATCCTTTTCGCCTCCCCCGAATGATATACCAAAGCGTAGATGAGAGTGAAAATTTGCATAATATACTATTTTTAGGTATCTAAGGTGAAGCAACTTTGCAGTATTCTAATTGCGTATGTAGTTTTATTTAATTTCGCTTCTAGAATATTTATGTGCGTTTTCCAGGTGAAGCATTTATCTATGTGAATTCCTAGTAGTTTTACGCTGCTATTGGTTGCTAGCTGGTCTTCTCCTATATTTACATTTTGTGGGTAGATTAGCTGTGATCTGTTGATCTTAAAGTTGATGATTTTTGTCTTGCCAGTAATATTTATGGTTAATTTGTTGATATGAAACCAATCTTTCATTTTTGTCATGACTGCGTTCGTATTAATTTGAATGTCTTCAAGTGTTACATTTGATAGGGGGGGGAGGGGATTGGTTGATATCTCACCCCCCCCCATCGTCATCCCCCATCGTGATGTTTCGTGATTTTTCACAAACCCCCTCCCGCCCCTTTGAGCCTGATTAATGGACGATCCCATTATAACATGAGTGATAAAATAGTAGATTGTGTAACTAGGGCGAAAGGTTGTCAATATTACTCGAGACCGAAAATGTGCGCACGAACGAAGTGAGGGCGCGCATTCGCTCGAGAGTGAGGGGATGTATCTGACAAGTTTGGGATCCAGGTGCCATCCAAAAAAAAAACGGAATCAAAAATGAAAAAATTCTTACACTTCACGTCAGTTTTTTAATACCGAGGTCTTGATTGTATTCAAATTATTTTTATTTGTTTGTTTATATTAATGTAACCTAGCGATATTGAATATTTGCGTGCGTTACCCAAGTGTTACGTGTTATAGATTAATAGTAACATTTTATTGCATTAAAAACAAGCACCATGATACTATTGTGTACTATTGTGCTTTAGATATTTGTCTCTGGCATGAGTGATAAAAAAATATTTTTGTTGTTGTCTGGTGTGTTCGAGCGACATGAAGTTAGTTTACTATTAGTTACTATGTTTTCAAAATGGCTGAACGTCGGATTGTCAAATGAATCCCGCAATCGGTTTTTATTATAAATAAAACTCATTTTTATTAGTTTTGAGTGATATGTATATAGTTCGCGTTTTATTAATAACCACCCGATAAGTAGTAGTTATTCTTTTGTGATTTACTGTGATATTTGTAATGGCCGATGATAGTACAGAGCAAGATTTGAAACGAAATTTAGATATTTTACAGTCTATGATTGATGTCTCTGCTGAAAGATTAGAAGGACTACGGACACAATGTGCGACAAGCGCCGAATTAACACAACAAGAAATAAGAACGTTGGAGGTATTCACTTAGAACTTTCTATTCATCCTTTTTTCCCTTATATATGTTTTAAAAGATAACTGTATTGATTGCATTCCTAACCTTTTATTACGCTTTTATATCACTCTTTTTTGAAAATACTTAATCCAATTATTTTAATTTTAATTATTTCAAATTCTGTGCAATTCTGTTTTCTACATGAATTATTCTTTGTTGTCACACTATGAATATTACAATATACTTTCAGAAATAAGTTTCTTGTCAAACAAGGGATTCAGTCCTTATTTATAAAATTGACATTGAAATAGAGATTCAATTTAATAATATTGATATTATGTAATTTACACTAAATATTACAATTTTATTATTATTATTATTTTAAAAAATGAAAACAAATAGACTAGAAGTCATATCTATTTTTTTCATATAAATACTAAATTTAATTATCATTAATAAAGTTCATTAATATAATAAATAAGAACATTTATACATATGATGTACATTTATGGTATCTGAATATTTAAATTGTTCCATGTTGTGGCTTACATTGTCGATAATGGAATTATGTTAATAACAATAGAGACAAGGGATTTCCATGTCTTCTTGAAACAATGGATTTTCTATTTATAAAATTGATATTTTATTCATTAATTAAATGAATAATATAGTAGTTGCTATATTTAGAGTAGAGTATTTTAGAGTAGAATGGTATATTATCACAAGTATTAATATCAATAAAACACAGAGATAAAATAAAGAAATGAGCTGTGAAAAAAACAATGAAGAATTCTTATCCAAATATAAAATATATAAAAATCACATAAAAAAATCATAATTACTGCCAACAATAATTAATATAAACAAAAGGTTCATGATAAAGATATAGATTGTAGATTCGGGGGTGCCTTGTACTGCGACCTTCATAGATCTAATGTATCCCACCCTCTTGCTCTAATTGTTGGTATACTTACCCAATTAGAGCACCTCCTCTAGTCCTGATTCCTTTAGGAATTTTATAATTTTGATGGGATTCAAGAACTGCAACTCTTCTGCTTTCAAGCAGTGAGCCTGAACGTACATTTGTCTCTTGCAGAGCAGTCTTTGAATGGATGTATGGGGTTTCCTCTGCTGAGCCACAGAATCTGCATCTGTCATCTTCCTCTAGGCCTACGGCCTTGAGGAATTTTCTAAGTCCGCAGTGTCCCGTTAGGACTCCTGTCAGAATTCTAAGCATGTCCTGTATATTTTCAGACAAGATTTTGTTCTTTTCTGGTTAAAAGATGCCAGAATTGCTTTGGATTGCCTTAGCTATGGAAGTTCTTTCCAGGTTTTTATCCATTGTTCTCTTATTTCTTAAACTAAACTTTTGTGAATGATGTTCATATTCGTACTGCAAAAGGGTTCCGGATTTTACTTTTAAGGGATTACTGGATCCATTATTTGCTAGGTGATCGACTTGTTCGTTTCAATTCAATTTATTTCAATATATAAGCTTACATAAGGGGAAATAATTACATAAATGTAACATTATTCTGAATGTATACTAAAAGAAATGTGTCAAAATCTGAATTTGCCTGAAACTTCAATAGTTTTTTATTGCAGCATAGTACTCCTGCATCGAGAAGGCTCAATATTAATTAGGATATGGTGAAGCTTTTTCTTATTATCCCTGAATTTTGTTTGTTCTTTAATTGACCGTGGCAGGGCATTGAATAATTTAATATTTACATATGGAGGACATTTTTCAGACATAGTCAGTTTATGTTTGGGAACATTGTAGTTTAGATTTGTATACCTTGTGGTCTTCTCATTGGTAATTTTGTACTGACTGAATAGGTATTTATTTTTAAATAGAAACAGTAGGGCTTCGTAAATATATGTACCTGTTGAAGTAAGTATGTTTGCGGCGCAGAACTTTCCTCTACATGATTCCCTGAACTTTAGGTTGAGTAGGACTCTTTGTGCTTCTTTGTCTATTATGGTGATGTCCTTTATGTTTGTGCCGCCACCCCAGAACAGTATACCGAAACTAATATGGCTATGACAGTTAGCATCGTATACCGTACGTAATATCTCTGGGTTTAGGTAGTGTTTAAGAATTCATAATGCATATAATGCTTTGTTAAGTTTTTTTGAAACATATGATATATGGGAAATCCAATCCAGAGTGTCGTCTATATGGATTCCTAGCATTTTTATTTTTTCCTAAGTTCAGATTTAACGTTTTGAACTAAGATATTCATGTTATATTTTCGATTATCACGTTTTGTTTTAAATATAATTAGGTTTGTCTTTTTTTATTTACCACTAATTAGTTCTCACTAAACCATGTTTCCAGCATTGCTATTGATGTCTCGATGCTGTTTGTGAGTTCGGTTGTATCCTTATTAGCCACAATTAAACTCGTATTGTCTGCATAATTTATGATCAAGTTCGGTGTGTTGTTTAAATTTAATTTTTTTAGGTCATTTATGTACAAAATAAACAGAAGCGGACCCAAAATACTACCTTGTGGGATACCTACATTTATGGTTCTCAGCGTCGACCTTAGTTTCTCTTGCGAGGTATAAATTTCTAAGATTTGTGTTCTGTTCTTTAAATAGGACATAAGCAAGTTTAAGGTTACTCCCTTAATTCCGTATCTTTCAACTTTACTTAATAGGATGGTGTGGTTGACTGTGTCGTATGGTTTAGAGAGGTCTAGTAGAATCCTGCATGGTTTATTATGATCTTCAAGTTGACCATTATCTCTCTTATTAATTTGAAGCAAGCAGTCTCTATGGAACGACCTTTAATAAACCCATGCAGTCATTGACTAATAATATGTAATTTGCTTAGGAGGAGTAACAAACTTTTACATTTTAGCTTCAATTTTCATTATTCAGCTATAATTTTCGAGAAAGCTGATTGTAGACTGATCGGCCTGTAGTTGTCTATATCGTCTATGTTTCCCTTCTTGAAAATTGGTATTATTTTCAAGACCTTTAGTGAACTTGGGAAAATTCCATGTTCAAACGCATTGTTAATGATGAGTGAGACAAGTGGTTCAGAGAGTTCTTCAGTGAAACCCAAGCTTTTTGTATTCTTTAGATCTCTTATAACCTGTTGTAGTTCCAATTCTGTTATTCGTTCTAAATAAATAGAATGATAGTTGTTTTGCAGCTTGTTTTCGTATGGGCAGCTAGTTAGGTCCTTCGTAAGGTTTAAGGGATTGTTGGCATAAAAGTCGTTTATTATGTTGGACGTGATGTTCGGCCCCAGCATACAGTTTGCTCCTTCTCGCTTAACAGATTTGATTTGGGTAATATCGTGTACTACCTCCCATGTTGATTTTACAGTATTGTCACCCTCTTTTATTTTATTTTGGTAGTATTTCTTCTTTTCTAGCTTCAATAAACGTGTATACTTTCACCGCATTGTAACAGCTTTTTAGTTCGGGGATTGTTTATGACAATATATGCAATAAGTCGATATGTTCTTTCATTGCTCCAATTGTTGTATCATGGAAAAACTTTTTTTTCATTTGCTTCTTGTTAATTATAGACATGGGAAAGCTTTCCTCAAAATGAAGCTTGACTGTGTACAGAAAGGTGCTCCACTGACCGTCTACGTCTGAGGTTCGTTTGGTAGAAACCTCATCCCATGTTTCGTTATTCAAATTTTCTTTAAAATTCCTCATATTCTCTTCTTTGACGCTTCTGCAATGACGGAAGGAGGTTTGTTTTTTTTCGGCTTTAAAAGTTGTTCGGATAGCTAGATGATCCGAGATGTGAAAGTTTAGCACTTCTGCGGTAAACAACGTATCCGTGTGCACTGCTATATTGTCTAAGCAGGTATTGGAGCTGGGGTGGGTGTTGTCCTTTATTGTCAGTGTTGTATTAAATGACTCTTAAGAGCGATACAAATTTTCTGCTGAGTTTTTATGGTTTTAACGTATCAATATTGAAGTCACCGGAAATTATGATTTTTTTTTTTTTTTTTTCTTTGATGATCTTGTTTAAAAGGGTGCACATTTTGTCCATGAAGAGTTTCACATCAGTTAACGGCGCCCTATAAATTCCGATGATTATTGTGTCTTTTTTATTTAATTTAGATTCGATTGCAGCACATTCAAACACGGAGATTAGGGATAGGTTATTGATGTCAATCCTTCACTTGAAATTTGGTGAAGATGTGTATATGGCCACTCCTCCGTGTTTTCCTTCCTCCCGACAAAAGCTGGTGGATAGATGAAAATTGTTTATCTTGATGACATCGAGTTGGTCTGGACTCTTCCAGTGCTCAGTTAAAATGAGAAACTGACAGTGCTCGTTCTTTTCTAGCATGTAATTAATTCTATCCACGGAATTTCCAATGGATTGGGTGTTTAGACAGATCAAACTTACTTCCATCTCTAACAGTGTCTCATAAAGTAACACTATACTGGTACCCAGTAGAGTATTACTTTATTTTCTCTGCCGAGCTTGTTTAGCTTCCACCCACAGTCCCATACCAGTTTTGATCTGATGGTGTATGAGCTAATGGCCTTGATGGTTGCTTGGCTATCTGACAGGATAGCAATTCGTTTTTTGCAATAATTCCTGTCAAGGTTAGAAGGTTAGGTTAGAAGATACATGGGAATATTCACATGGATTCAAAGTATTTGGTTCCAGGTCCAAACACTCCTGCTTATGTACCGTCTGCATACCACTTGATAGCATTTTGCTCTTTGTGGTATACTGAGGAATCGTTGCTCCATTTGGCTTTACTACTACACATTTCTGTGCAGTTTTTCTTGAAATGGTATTTGCATACAATTTCATCTTTTGGTACTTCGAGCCAGGGGATGTTTGCCAGGTTCATGATAACACAAATAATCTGAAGGGTCTATATAAAATATCTGATGCTACAAATGAAAATATAAATAACGACAATAACTTTGAAGTCTATATAGGATTTGAGTGTACCATTTAAAGATGTTAAGGAAATAGCTAATTATTGCAATATATAATAAACCTTTATTGGCATAATCTATAAATATACATGCTATATATACACAAAATCATTCAACCCTGTAATATTTATTTTTTGTTTCCAATACCCCACTTGGATAGACCCATTGCTCCTTCCATTCTTTAACCTTTTCCAGCATTTCCAGCCCATTGCCCAATTCACTCAGACACTGTTTCCATGTTTTCTCTAATATTCACACTCTTCAAACCAGTGTTGCCACCTATCCTTCCCTTCTCCACAGACCACACATCTTTTATACAAATCCTTCATCCAGTGACAGCGGTCACAGCGAAAATGAAGTTTAAACTCCTTGGCGTTTTTAAATATTTCGGGAGGTCTCCATGTACTTGAATAACCTTACACTGTCTATGGTATGTTCTCTTCGTTATTTTGACTCCCCACACTTCTGCTCCTTACAGTATACTTCGCAGAAATGCCTTCCATATCATTTCTTTCGCTCGGTAATTCGATTTAAACTCTTTTCCCCATACTTTCCAGAACCTTTCACCCACTACCCACGCTTTCGTCGTCACGTATTCGATGCGCTACTTGTTACTACATCCACTCCCAAAAACATACCCTAAGTACTTAAACTGATGCACTTGTTCTTTCTCGCGTCCCATCCAATTAAAACGCTTCTTCTTGCAGCTTCCGCTTTTCCTATATCTTATCCATTTCGTTTTTCCGACATTGAAATGTCGAAAAACTGAGTGTAGTTCTCTTTTATGGAAGAATCTTTCCAGCCGTTTAATCACTTCAGTCAGTTCCCTAGCAGACTTTGCCAACACCACTACATCGTCTGTGTAGGCAAGGCTCCACACTTTTTTCCACCTTACTACAACTCCTCCAGCTTCACCCGCCGCCAGAACTTTTTCAAAAGTCCGCTACATACTTGTTAAATAGTGTGGGGCTTAGTGGGCAGCCTTGCCTCAGACCAGTTTGTACCTTATATTCCGCCAATCTACACTCATTTACTCTCACTCTACACCACGTCTCTCTATACCAGTGGTTCTCAAACTGGGTGCCGCGGCACCCTGGGGTGTCGCGAGCGTATGCCTTGGGGGCCGCAGCAATAATCAAGAAATGTAAAAATATGTTAAATAAATAAAATGTTAATTCGTTTACCTTCTCATGTAAATTTCTTTTTACATGAGAAGGTAAACGAATTTGAGTTTCTACTTTTATTGCTGAATTATGGACAATTGGCTAAAATCTGGGTCTTTAAAACAGAAAGGTGATAAACTCACTGAAGCTTCTGAAGCGACTGATTCAATGACAACCAGCATCTTCGGAGGAGACGAAATATCCCAGCGAGTCTAAATCATTCAAGTTCGTCTGCCTCAGTTCGCGAAAACGCAACTCACGACCAAAACATTATCCGAGCAAAATAAGGAAATATGATCCTAGCTACTTCACATTGTTTGGCTTTGTTTCTGTTGGGAACGAATAAGCACCGGATGGGCAATGCGTTATCTGTCATAAAATTGTTTCTAAGAGCTGCTTGGTTCCATCCAAATTCAACGCAACTAAAGCTTCATTTATTGTCAGTTCACACATAGCAAAATTTGGAAAGCCCCATAGTATTGCCGAGGCACTGATTAAATCTTGCGCGAAGGATGTTGAAAGTTGAATTTTAGTTTCAGACATGGCCAAGAAGATTGAAACTGTGCAGCTGTTAAATAGCATATAAGCGAACGAATTTACACAATTTCTGAGTCTGTGGAGAACGAGCTTATAAGAAGGTTGAAAATTTGTATTTTTTTAGTTTACAGCTTGATGAAATTACCGACGCTGCAGAACTTTGCAGCTGTTTTTCTGCAGCTGTTTTTCTTGTGTTTGTAAGGTAACCATTAGAAATGCAAATAGAAGAAGAACTTTTGATGAGGGAATTGCTTGAACCTTACACCACTGGCGAAATTTTCAAAGTTATGGACAAATATATACAGAAAAAAGATTTGAAATGGAACAAGTGTGTTGATATTTGCAGCGATGGATCAGCTGCAATGTTTGGAAAAGTAAAGGGAGCCGTTTCTAGAATGAAGCAGGTGGCAGACAATTCCACCAGCAGCCACTGTGTCATCCATCGACATTCTCTGGCAGCTAGGAGTGAATTATTGAATGCCGCAAGATTTAAAAGTCATATTGGATGGTGCTGTGAAGATAATTAATCATGTTATGAGTCGCCAGCTTCAAGCACATCTTTTAAAACTTACTGTCAAAGATCTGGGTATGGATCACTCACTTTCTCCTCTTTTTTTAGCCAGACTATTTGAAGTAAAAGATGCACTAGTACTAACATATGTACTAACATTTAGAGAAGAGCCTTTTATCCAATAATTCACTGATGTTGATTGACTGCTTAAATTAGGATACCTTTCCGACATCTTTGAAAAACTAAATGAAACCGCCACTTCTCTCAATGTTGCATTCTCAACATATGCTTACATTTAAAACAGGTGCAGGAGCAAACTCTCCGTATCAAGTGATTTGAGGGTGAAATTAACCAAACTTTAGATAAACTTCAAAAATCTTCCAAACAATTTCATTCATTCCATTAATGACAATTGAGCTTTAAATTTATATTGTTTTTTTTTTGCTGTGCCGCGAAATTTTTGTAGCCCAACAAAGGTGCCGCCGAGATTTTTTTAGCTCGATAAGGGTGCCGCGGCAAAAAAAGTTTGAGACCCACTGATCTATACAATCGTTCTATGCATTCTCTCAAATTATTTGATACACCCTTTTGCTCCAAAAATTTCCACAACATTCTCCTATTTACTGTATCACACGCTGCCTTTAAGTCCAAGTACAGAGAAAAGAGCTTACCTTTCAGTTTTGCAACTTCTTGATCTACTATATATCGCAGTGTTAGGTGTTCGATTGTTCCCCTTCCCTCCCTAAACCCGGCCTGAACTTCCCAAAGCAGGTTTCTTCCATCCATCTCATCCCTTAAACGTCTCTCCAGTAGTAGTTTTGCAAATATCTTATATCACAAGTTCATTAGTGTGATTCCTCTATAATTTTCTAATTTGTCTCTGTCTTCATTTTTAAAAATTGGGACCACCTCCCCACACTCCAACATTTTTGCACGCCGGCCTTTCTGCCCCATATTTTATTAAATTCCTCCATCACTCTTTATAGACACTTCTGGTCCACCAGTAGCCAGGCCTGGTTCGGTATAGTCTGGCTGCCTTTCCATCCTTCAAGCTCTTTATTATAGTTGCTAAGTCCTCTCGTAATAATTCCGTTTCTTGCCCCGTTTCGCCTTCAGAAATTTCAAATTCTTCATCACTCTCTTCTTGACTACCTGGCAAAACTCTTCTTCTCCTGCAACATAACCCATAATTAACTTGGCGAAGTAATGTTTCCAGTCATCTATGTGGAATTTATCCGTGGCTCCTTCCCTTTCCTCCCCATTTTTTTTCAGTACCTTCCATAGCCCTACCTCAGTCCTAATGTTTTTTATTTCTTCCAATCATTTCTTTTCCCAGTTCTCCCTCATGGTCTTTATAAATACATTGAGCTTTATTTTTTCTTACTTTTTCTTAAATGGCTCTTTACTACTCTTTCCCAATCTCCACTACCTCATTACTTCCCGGAATTTTTTCTTTGCAAGCCTACCTCCAAACCATGTAGTTTTCATTCCTTCCACCTTAATTTTATTTGATACTAATGGAGGTTTCATTTTCGGATATCTCTTCAAGGTCCTTAACTTTTAACCAGTCTTTCTTGATCCTATCTACATATTTTTCTTGAGAATGCTGATCCCATTGATATATTATCTTTTCTTACACTGTTCTGTCCACCATTATTGCAATAACTACTTCATAAATATATTTCATAATATGTATGCTAAAATACCAGAATACTCCTCTAACTTCAGAATTCCTTACCCTAACATCAATAATTCTTTATTCCTTAAGCCAGTAATTGACAGTGAAACTATTGGTCACACAATATCACCAAAATACAATGCAGCTCTAAGTGAAGATAAAATCACTGCAAAGTTTTTGAAGAAACACCAAGAATTTTTTACAAAACCAATCAGACAAATTGTCAATCTTATCTTCACTGCAGGGGTACAACAATAATGGAAAATGGAAACAACCAATATTTCGAACTACAGTACATAAGTTTAATCAATACAATAGCCAAAATATTCTAAAAATCTTTCAAAATAAGGCTAATCGAATTTATAGCTAATATATGAAAAAAACAATATTATAAATGGTAGACAGTACAGCTTTCAAGAAAGTGTCATCATATGTGATGCGATGCACAGCCTAATCAATAACTTCAGAAGGCAGTTAAAATCAAACCAGAAAAGTATTGCTATATTTCTAGACCTAACAAAGGCCTTTGCCATGGCATCTCACACATATTTGAGGTTCTTGAACACTATGCCATGAGGGGTGACACACTAAGAGTATGTGAAAGCTATCTTAACTCAATTCTTGAGAGTGAAACACGAACTTAGCAAACTCTTGCTAGTTATGATTTAAGTTCCTCAAGGCACAGTACTGGGTCCAATTCTTTTTATTCTTTATACAGTGTAACATCAGAAGGCAGTTACAATCAAACCAGAAAAGTATTGCTATATTTCTAGACCTAATGAAGGCCTTTCACATGGCGTCTCACACACAGCTATTTGAGTTGAGCTATTTATGTGAAAGCTATCTTAACTCAATTCTTGAGAGTGAAACACGAATTTAGCGAACCCTTGCTACTAATGATTTTAGTCCCTGAAGGCACAGTACTGGGTCCAATTCTTTTTATACTTTATACTGTGTGTAAAGTGATGAGGTTTTCTATAGGATTTTTTTTTAATATGAGTTTTAGGTTTTTTATTCTTTAAAGTTTTGCTTGTATCGAAACCCCTCATAATCAAAGAAAAATCTAGTAATCAGTTAAGATATGATCAAAATCTTGATATAATGTTGAGTTGTTGATTTTAAATATTACTAAGTCCGAATGTTGCATCAGTATCATGTTACCCATGTATTACTCCTTAACCAGTGATATTTATTGACAGTTCATCGAGCTTAATATGAAAACACTGTTAACGTTACAGCAGTGCAGCGAATCTGCCTAGTCATCAATCTGCCTAGAAATGTTATGGTTTAGGAGAATAATCTCATATAAATATGCAATCCAGTTATTTCATGAAAATTATCGAAATGTAAGTGTAAGCAGAACAGCTTCAACAAAATTAATTAAAAAGTTCGATGAAAAGGGATCCATTGCCGACAAAAAGAGGTCTCGCAAAGCGTACAATGATGATGCTGTGACCATTGTGTCTATCGAATCAGTTGTGATACAAGCAAAAGATATGATCAAAATCTTGATATAATGTTGAGTTGTTGATTTTAAATATTACTAAGTCCGAATGTTGCATCAGTATCATGTTACCCATGTATTACTCCTTAACCAGTGATATTTATTGACAGTTCATCGAGCTTAATATGAAAACACTGTTAACGTTACAGCAGTGCAGCGAATCTGCCTAGTCATCAATCTGCCTAGAAATGTTATGGTTTAGGAGAATAATCTCATATAAATATGCAATCCAGTTATTTCATGAAAATTATCGAAATGTAAGTGTAAGCAGAACAGCTTCAACAAAATTAATTAAAAAGTTCGATGAAAAGGGATCCATTGCCGACAAAAAGAGGTCTCGCAAAGCGTACAATGATGATGCTGTGACCATTGTGTCTATCGAATCAGTTGTGGAACATCCTAGGATTTCTTTTTGCCAGCAAGCAACTGAACTCAATGTTTCTCTTCTTCTTTTTAAAAGTTTAAATTAACCCTTCAAACACTGCGGCCTACTGTGGCCTATTGTATTTTGCATTCACATTCACTTATGTTATTGTAAAACTCAATGTTAGTTATACATTATTTCAGACATTATTTATAAAGCAAATAAAATTTATCCATATAAACCTCGATTAAGGGGGGACATCACAGTAGAGCGCGGTAAAGGAGGTATATTTTCAGGATTTTTTTTTGTCTCAATGAAAAGATCAATTGAAAAACGGTAAAGTAAGTTTAATAGTATTATTAAAAAACTACAAAATATATTTTTTTATAATAGTTTTGACACAAAATGTCGGCTGTGTGCACTTTTCCGAAGACGCCTATTTTTGGAAGTAGGTCCATGGGCGGACATTTCGACTCCTTAATTTTTGATCTGCAACAAAAAATCTACGTTTTTTAGTTTCTATATATCAACAGCTACGTAGGATTATTTCGATATATTGATTTTTGGCGCAAAATGGTGCACGTTTAAAAAAAAAGTTGAAAATTTAAGAAAGTCATTAAATTGTTCATAAAAAAAAACCAAGTAGTATAAAAAAAAATCATAAGTGGCTCGATAGAGATAGGTTTTTGGAATATACTACCGAAATTTCAGATCGTTCGGTGAAGATTTGCCCGAGCAATGAGTCCGCCCAGTTAAGAAAAACTGGTTTCGAGAAAAACGCGTTTAAAGTTTTAAGTACTGTAAAATCATATAATATTTTTGACCTCTCTAATCTGCGATGCCTGCACGATACAACTGGCCTTCTAAATCTATCTCCTCCTCTTTTTTTATATTCCGTATTGCTTTTAAATCGATACGGGCTTGTTTTACGCCGATTCTCAATGATCTCTCCGCCTTCTGTATGCGTTTCTCATTCAGGTCCATGCATAGTTGGTGACTTTTTATCCCAATTTTCATGTCCATGACCTGGATTATACGTAGAATTGATATTAACCCGTCATTAAAAACACGAAGCGATGTTTATAGCAATATCGAGGACTGCTTTGCCGGAATGAGTAGTTTTTGGAGCCAGCGCCCACACTGTCGAGTTGAAGCTTTCATTGCTGTTTTGTGTGAAACCCCCGATGCAGCGAGTGAGAAGATCATCCGTAGCGAGTTGTTGATAAACTGGCTGAATAGCTTCATAAACTTCATCACACATTGGTGCTTTGTGCGTATAAGTATCCAAAGTGTCCGAAGATTTCGCCCTTTGCCACGAGCACCATGAATTTTCTCCAATCGGGCAATCGTCGTGTTTCGGATGGTCATTCGTAGATATTTTGTGAAGCAATGTGGCCCTTATAGCTTTCTTCATTTGTTCAACCGATTCACAATTTCTGACGCCTGACTGACGCCAACTGACGCTACACACCTATTCTTGGAATGTATAGTACATATAGTGACTCCTATAGACACTCTTAAATACTATAGACTTCTCGGAGGGCAGTTCTCTCCGCATCGACTACAGTTATACCTGCTCCCGTACTCAAAAATTACAGCGCGCCCCGGGATCACAAAAGGCGCTCGGCGCCATACCCGAGAGGCGTTGCGGCAGAATGGAAAATTTGGACATTTCGACAATTTTGCCGCATTCAATTTTTTGGTATGTCATTTTTAAAACCCTAAAGCAACTTTTAAGCGAATAAAAAAAAAATTTACTTTTTTCTAAATTTTACTGTGATGTCCCCCCTTAAGACACAGCTTAGAAATAGCAGATCACACTTTTAGACTTGAGTTTTGTCTATTTTTGTCTTTTGTTTTTGGTGAGAACACCATAGAACATTTCCTATTTTATTAAAATTTAATGTTTAGTAATGAAGCAACGTTTTTGACAAATGGTACTATTTGCTCACAAAACTGTAGATATTTGTCAAAGGATAATCCAAATTTTAGAAATAATGCCAGGAATCGGCGGTATCAAAAAGTCAATGTTTGGTGTGGAATGCTACTTAACAGAATAATTGGAGCGTATTTTTTTAATGGAAATTTAAATTAACATAATACTTGGAAATGCTTCATAAATTTTTATTGTCATTACTTGAGCAAGAGGAATTGCGACGCATCTACTTCCAACAAGATGGATGTCCAGCTCATAGTACCTTGACTGTTAGAGAATTCTTAAATTTACATTTTCCTAGTTGGATTGGATGACATGGACCAATACATTGGCCAGCTCGGTCAACAGAGTTAACTTTCACAGATTTCTTTCTTTGGGGATACCTAAAGCAAAAAGTTTACAGGGAATCAATGGGAGACGATGAAAATTTCCCAAAAATGCGGATTGCTGAGGCTCTTCAAGAAATTAATGTTGACATGTTAAACAATGTTTACAAACAATTTAGAAAAAGAGTTAAATATTGCGTTGCGCTGCATCTGGAGGAGACCATATTGAATAATTGTACAATTAAAAATTAAATTATTGTATTAAAAATAACATTTTTTTTTGTTCAGAAAATAATAAGATAAATGTTTGAGTTTCGTGCCATCCTTGTTTAGAAACAGAAAGTCAATATTTAAAATCAAGTTGACATAATTTTAAGTTTTTGATCTTATCTTAAGTAATTACTGGATTTTAATTTTAATATAAGGGGCTTCGATACAAATAATTTTTTTTATAAAGAATAAGATTTTCTCCTAAAACTCATATTTAAAAGTTTTGTCTATAGGAAACTTCATCATTTTACACACTGTAGAAAGATCAAGAGTGAATCTTGATGATCTCTCATTCAGACACAAATCTCTAAATCATCTCATACGCTGATATCAATGTATAAGCAAGGATAATCCTATTTAATGGATGAATGATTGGGATGAACCATTATGGTTGGATAACCATCAGTTAGAAGAATGATATTTAAGTACCTTAAAGGTAAAGTTTCATTCAAAATAATCCAGTAGCCATGGCAAATTATCGTAATTTCTTACGAGTTTAAGTCGGTTTCGATGTTGTTTTTGGTAGCAATTCTTTTCTTTTTGAGAACTTCTTTGCGTTTTGATGTTGCGATTATGCCTAGAGTACGACAACGTGAAAATTATCGACAACTGAGTGAATTTGACAGAGGTCGCATTATTAGCTTACTTGATGGTGGTTTTTCATTCAGAGAAATTGCTAGTCGTCTTAACCATAACCAATCCTCTGTAGTACGGTGTTATCATGCATGGTCTACAGAAGGTCAAGAACGTCGTAGAAGAGGAAGTGGACGGCCAAGACAGACAAATGTGGTCGAGGACCGCCATCTCCGATTAATGGAATTAATAGACTGATTGTCAAATACAGTGAAACTTGTCTAAGACGGAACCCGTGAAAGACGGAAACCTGTATTAAACGGAATTTTTTTGCTAACCGTTCATTTTCCCATTTAAAACCGAAAATAATTCTTAAGACGGAAACGGATTTTGTCATATTTAATGGTAGTGGTAGGCCATTCTCAATGCTGGAAGATTCGTCTACCAATAAGGAAGTAAGGGGTAGGGGTTATCGTAGTCTGATTTGTGTTTTTGCGTCGGTATCATCCGAGCAAACAGATCAGCGATAACCTAATAAACATTCTAAACTGTTTTCCCGAAAGAATTCCCGAAAGAAGATACCAACAGCTAGTGTAAACAAAATTTTGACATTGAATTTGGCACAGTTTGTGAAGAAGTGTGGGTGTCTGTCGGCAAACAGTCTACGATTAGGAAAAAAAAGAATCGTAATAGAAATTGAGGCCTATGGACATAGCAAACGGAGATGAAATGGCGCTTTTTTTTTCGTGCTTGGCCAAATAAAACTTTTGCACTAAAAAATGAGAAATGCGTCGGGGGTAAGCTAGTAAAGCTAGATAAAGATAAAAAGTGTCGGTTTCTTTTTGTGGTTTTGCCGATGGAAAATTCGAGAAATTCAAAAAAGTTTGGTTATTGGCAAATCTTTGAAACTCAGGTGCTTTAATCAACTGATTATAAATGATTTACCTATTGACTAGCATGCAAATAAGAAGGTTTGGATGGCTGTCAGTATATTGTTAATTTAGCTCAAGGATTTCAATTTAGGAATGGAAAGAAAAAAGTAAATTTTAATAAACCAAATGTATTACATACATGTCCATACTTTAAAAATTGAGAATAAAAGAAAAAAATTATTAACCCGTGTTAGACGGAAACCTGTTTAAGACGGAAATATTTCCCAGTCCCTTGAGGTTCCGTCTTTGACAAGTTTCACTGTACAAGATCAATAGCTGATCAATGGTTCGAAAACGAAGGATGTTCTGTGACCCTTCGTACAGTTTACCTACAAATTAGAGCTTTTGGCTTGCAGTCCTGTCAACCACATCTTGTGCTTCCGCTGACGGCTCGTCATCGACAACGTTTGGGGTGGTGAACCTTGCGACTGGATTCGGACTTGGAATGGCATAGAGTGGTCTTCAGTGACGAATCCCGATTATGTTAGGGAATGCACGATGGTCGCATGAGGGTTAGACGTAGACGTGGAAAACATCGCCATGTACAGTTTTCTGTTGAGCGACATGTGCACCACACTGTGGGGGTTATGGTATGGGGTGCTATTGTTTATGAAAGCAGGTCTCAGTTGGTATTCATCCGAGGCAATATGAATGCCCACCGATATGTCGATGAAGTGGTAGAACCCCATATCCTTCCATTCCTCTAGGAGCTGGAGGATCCGATTTTCCAACAGGATAATGCCCGTTCCCACATTTTATGGAGCGCTTTTTTTAATTAAATTGGAAAGATTTACATATATATATATATATATATATATATATATATATATATATATATATATATGTATAGATTGTTTAAAATAGTATTCATCTTCATTCCTTTATAACAACAATGTTATATGTAAGTATGAAAATATAGGAGGGTTCTGTTTAAAATTCTCCTCAACTTATGCCTATTCTTTTGTTGCACTTGTGTGTTTCCTAAAGCACGAATGTAAAAAAAATAAATTAAATGTCCAATTTAGGTATGAAGTTAGAAGTAGTTATTGTTTTCTGGTATATAGCTGTATATGTACACCATGTTTTTGATCCTGCTTTGGCCGAAAATGTTCCGATTCGAATATGCTCTCCCGTTATTTTATTCATTTTATTCCTATTTTATATTTTACGTAAATATATTTTTCTATTTTGCGCCTGTAATGGACTCATAACAGCAGTCATATGCGTGCGGTTATTGCTCGCCGAGTGCGATACAATTTTCTCAATATGTATCGTAGTTTTTTTTATTTAGAAATGGCATAAAAGGACTCAAAATAGAAAAAATACTATAAAAAAACCCGTTCGTACGGCGTTTTCCAGCACTTGTCCATTAGAAAACTCCTCGCTACGCTCGTCGTTTCCTCGTACGCTCGTCGTCCAAACTTAGACGCTTGTTGTAAATCGCACTTACTGAACTCGTCCTTTAATATACTATTGATACATTACTTTATACTAAAAAAACTATCAAAATTTATCTTCACAATGAAATTGATGATTTCAAGACAATGAAAAAGCAATATAAAATTTCAAATTTCTGGTAATATCGATGGAGTGGAATTTGAACAATCTTCTTCAGAATATTCGGCGTGTGAAACATAAAGCTACTCTAGCTGTAACAGCCACTTAGTATTATCGTATTTTATGATAGTAAGGTACATTGTTTATTAAAACATGGAATGCAAAAGTTGCTTCTTTAACAGCTATCAAAGTTTTCTAATATGTATGTGCATTTCACATTTTAATAAACAATGACTATATGGTATGACTTTGTTGATCTAAATTGTTATCTCAGCTTTAGCGAGAACAAAATGTGAAACTTAATTGATTCTTAATGGTATTGTACCATTGACGCTTGCAATCATATTGCAATCACAATAATAACAAGCATCACAAATAATAATTTATTATCAATAATCACAAATATTATCATAATTTTAACACTATACAGACGGCGGCGATTACAAAATTGAACATCATCAGAGGCTGCTCCAATAAAACTTTGTTTATTACAATTATTATTAAAAATACAAATTAGAAAAATATAACAGTATTTTGAAACGAAAATTTGCAAACTTTCCAGTTCGAAATACTGCTGGGGTTGTTTCTTCGAAGGCAATTTTCCACGATTTTCCGAGGGTCTTTTCAAGGAATTTTCTGTTCCTTTAATCAGGATCCAAATCTCAATTCCGGCCGTCAGGAGTTCCCAAACACTAATTTCCTTCCTAGTTTCGCGATTTCCTTTCCCAATCGCCTGGGAAAAAGCGAAATTTTTCGTTCTGCAAGGTCCGTTCCAAGATCCAGCTGTAGTTTAAAGAATTTTCTAACAATTTCTTCAGTTCGCCATCGTCCAAAATCTAAGCATAAAATTTTCCGAACATCGAGGGCAAACTTTTCGAGGAAATTCTTCAGATTCGCAAGGTATGGTCCATAACCCATATAGCGATATTACTGAAAATCTAGTAAAATTATCTAGTAATCTAGTAAAATTTTGTAGAAATTGCAGGAGGTTAGCTTCCATCACTTCAATGTATTTCTGCACTGTTCATTCTGAACGAAGAAAAACCTAATTGAAGTACACCTTCACAGCAAAAACTTCCCTACTTCCAGTAACAATTAAATCCATCGGGACCATCTAAATTAAACTTCTTTTCATCCAAAAGAAATACCTTACAGGCCGCGCGATTACAAAGGGGAACATTGTTAGGTGCTGCCCCCTTTTTAAGAATAAAAAAAAGTTTGTATTTAATTGTGAAGAATACAAATTAAGGAAAAGTCAAGAGTTTTCTTAAGAAAATCGAAAAATTCATAAATTTAGTCAAGGGCTTCTTCCAAAAGAATAAATAGCAAAAGAATAATTTTCCAAATTCGAGTTAGAGAAACTCGAATTTGGCACCAAAAAGCTTCAAAATTTCTATTCATCTGATCAGGATACAAATCTAAAATCCAACCGTTAACAGCTTCCAAAAGTCAATTTCTACTTTGTTTGGTGATTTCCCGTCCAAACTCCAATTGTGAAATGTGGATTTTGTCGGGAAACTCTTCCTAGTTTTATTTTTTTTTTCAAATATCAAGACGGTATTAAGAATTGTCGACAATTTTTTCCGTTTTCCATCATCTGGTTCAAAAGCCCAAGAATCAATTTTTCCGAAAATCAGGGGGAAACTCCAAATCTCAAGCATCTTTCTCTGTATCCCAAAGTTTGGTCCATAATCAATATAACGATATTTCTGAAAATCTAGTAAAAACTCTTCTTAGTCTGGACCAGAAACAAAGCAAAATTTTTCAATTTGTCTTGTGTTTCTCTTAGTCTGCTCTAAACTGTAATTAAAGATTTTTCCGAAAATCAAAGAAAATCTCCTTCTTTAGTTCCCCATGGTCTCCCCAAAATTAAGAATTCTCCCCAAAATTAAGAATTCCCCATGTCCATAGCCCAAATAACAGTTTTCCCGAAAATCGTGGAAAAAACTCAAATTTCTCACAAAACCAAAGTTTCTTGTTACATCTAAGTTTCAAATAAAAAATAACGTTCTTCTACGTCAACGGCTTCTATACTTTAATTATAAGTTGACGTATTTCTACGTCGTCAGCTAGCAGGTTTCAAATAAAAAAAACGTATTATTACATCAATGGGCTACAAAGTGTTAATACAAAAAAAAAACAATAATAGAATACCAGTTTCGATTCATGTTTCTTTGGGAAAATTTCAAACGCGCTTGTTTGTGCAGCGCTTGTTTGTAAGTTTCATGGCTGTTTTCATTTTTTGTCTTCTTAAATGGGGTCTTCTGAGTATAACCCTAAGAATAGTCCACCGTGACACATTGAAACCACACTCATGGGCCAATTTGCAGCAACTTTTTTATTGTTGATGCTCAAAGTTATCAGGCGACGCACAGTGGTTCAAAAGACCAAATTAGGTGGACAGAAACAACCCTTTAATTCGTGGAATATAATTATCACAATTGGGTTGTTGAATAAAAAAAACGATTTTTTTAATGTATTTTAAAACCTTATTATAAATAAATCGGATGTGCGATGCAAAAAATAAAAAAAATCAATCAATAGGTCCACTAAGTAGTGTCCACTAAGAATAAATCGAACAAATGACAGTTTCTAATGATAAATTATTACTTATAGATCGTCAAAAACAACATTATTTAATAAAAAAAATAAAGATTATTAATATTTTTACAAAGTAAATTCGGCTAAAGTAGGTATTCTACTAAATATTCCATCAATCAGAAAACGTCAAGTACGTCAGTATATGCGGGACACCATTGTTGTTGTTGAGATATTCAGAGAGCAGAGTAGGCAATTTAAGAAATTTGACACTATAAATATGACACTAAAACAAGATATTAAATCAGAATTCAAAAAAAAACTTAACGGCAACTTAAACATCATAATATTTTATTAAAAAATACTTGACTACTGTCATACACAAAACCACTGTTTTGATCCGTTTAGGATACACTGACGTCGTAAGTGAGAAACTTCATTCTAACATTCAAACATAAACAATCTTTTTAAAATCGTCGTTTTAGGATTTTTTCGGCGCACTGTTTAAAACCATTGGTTTCGACTTATGACAATGTGGTCATTTAAAAACATTTTTTGAGGAGTTCTCTTTGTAGTACTCCTTCATGATGGTACGAAACAAGCACGATAACTTTTAATATGTGACATATTTGACATGTCTACTACAACTACTGTATCAACAAAGTTATGCGCGGGTAGAAATTACCCATCTTACATCACAACGCGACCGGCCTGTTTTCGGTTCCCAGTTCAAAAATATATTTTCAATTTATTATAGCTTTTTAATTACAAAAAAAATAGTTTTGTTATAAAACTTATATATGAGTTCATGTCTCTCTCACAAAATGTCAAAATTAAAAACATCTAACTCTAAACAACCACATGGGTTTTGAAGTAAGTAGTTTACAAATTGAACCCGTCATTTCGAAAAGGGCATGAGTCCATGAATTAAAAGTTTTCAGAATTAACAAAAATATGTTTTTTGTTAAAAAAGTCATTGATACTGAAGAAACTGAATATAGAGATTGTTAAATAAAAAACATATACGCTTTTTCTTATACGAATATTTATTTATTAAAAAAGAACAATTTTCATCAAGATATTTTGAATTAAAGTTTTTGGACTTTTTCGAAATGACGATCATCATTTTCCAGCAATTTTGGCTTGTTTAGGGTTTTGTACCGAAAACGGAACCCTTATGGGATCACTTTGTTGTCCGTCTGTCTGTCCGTTCGTCTGTCTGTCTGTTCGTCTGTCTGTCTGTCTGTCTGTCAAGACCATTTTTCTCAGGAACGCGTAGAGGTAACAAGTTGAAATTTGTATCAAATACTCGGGTCTGCGGTCTTTCAGCTGTGAAAAAATCAAACTTGTAAGTCAACGCGATCAAAAGATATGACCGTTTATGTCGCATATTTTGCAATTTCGCAAGGGAATCAAAATCAACCTATAGGGTACTTCCCGTTGACCTAGAATCATGAAATTTGGCAAGAAGCGGTGCAGCACATGTAAAGGGAAAAATCTGAAAACCGTTAATATGTAGTTTAATTACAAGAAAAATGCGAATTTACTATTAGAAACTTATGAAAATACACTAATGTTGTCGTAGTAGTATTGCCAGGCTCCAGAAGCATATGGGTTGCATACAGTTAGGTCCTCCTCGGTTAGGTCCGAAGGTTAAAAAGTATGTGTTGACACCAAGCTGTTTATTCTGAATTTTCTTTGTTTATTTTCGCTATGCATTTCACGTACGCTCTATATACATAATATATACAAGGTATATATTATGTCTAAATTTTGCTTGTTTATTTGAAGAATGGCTGAAACATGGAAATTAAACAAGAAATTAAGCTTTGTTTCGATTTATCATTACAAGACAGGATATTGGGGGATGCAAATTAACAATCTTTAAAGAATATGAAGGTCATCATTTCGCGATTTTTGTCCAAAATTCATGAAAAGTGGAGGAGCTGTGCAAGGAACAGAGAGAGTTTCTACGGATGCACTCGGACTGGCTAGTAGGTTCAAATATGTCTTTTGAAATGTCTATTGCCAAAGTGTTGCCAACTGCTTCTAAAGAATGCTTACCAGGCCCTGGGAGGCCTATGAAAGAGTTCTCAGAATCAAGCCTTAAAACAAAACGAAGACGGGTTGATGATCTTATCCGGACCAGAAGTACTAGTGTGATAACCTACGCTTCTGAGGTGTCAACGCGATTGTCAGGTAGTAGAGACATGGCAAAAGAGATAAAAATTGTGACAATCGATCCTATGCAGAGAAAGGAACTTAAATACAGTTTTGTGTATCAAATGAGCCAAGAGCTATGACCAGTAACAAAGCTTTAACGAAGCAACGTTCTGACGAAATAAAAATCCCTTTTAAAGCTGAAATGGTTCTAATTGAGATGAACCAAAACCAGGGTATGGAATACAAATGATGGAAATACCACTCGAAAATTTTTTGAAAATCCAGAACTAAGAGCTGATATTACAGGATTAGATATTACATATTTCAAGACAAGATATTATAATATCAAAAATTGGAATTATACTTCGGGCTTTATCTTCAGGATTTGATATTAACATTGAGAAATTTCAGGCATTTGCAGCAGAAACAAAGAAACTGTACATAGATCTCTATCCGTGGTATTACATGCCTGCTACTGTTCACAAAATCCTTGTTCATAGTTCAGATGTTATTGCATCAGATTTGTTGCCTATCGGCCAGCTTTCCGAGGAAGCTCAAGAAGCGTGAAATAAGGTCTGCAGAAGGTTTCGTCAACACAATACTTGCAAACAGTCACGTATTGCCACTAGGGTTTTCGCGTACCCGACATTTTTTAATACCCGGGTATCGGGTATTATTTTTTCAAATACCCGGGTACCCGGATATTTGCAATTTCTGCAGAAAAAGAGACAATTTCTTATAATAATGTTTTATTTTATTACGAAAGAGTGAATGAAGTTAACTTATATGTATCAGTCTAACAGTTAAAAAGTCTTGTTCTCATTAACTAATTAGGAACTAGTCCCATTGTCCTGCCTTCGCTTTTCGGTAGAGTTAGCTGTTTATGATGAAAAGCTTCTCAGACGAATTTACTAAGAGTGACGGCACGAATGGAATACCGTCTTGTGCAACCAAGCGTGCAACAATTTTGAAAATTTTAGTACAAAGTCGAAAAAAAAATTTATTTGCGGTCTTTTCGGAACTAGACTTGAACTTTGTTCAATTTAGATTGAGAAGACGATATCGATGACACTTCTTTTTCGCACGTAAAGCTTTGTTTTTTTATCTTTATTTTATGTAGCTTATCTAAAAGTTTTAATAAAACACTTCTTGAAAAGCCTTTATAGGATATTTTTGGGTATATTGAACATTGTACTGATTCCTTATTCTGTATTTCTTTATAAATATTTTCGTACTCCAGAAACAGGTCCATCCATTTTGCCTAAAAATTTTATGGTTATCCACTAGATACAATTTTTTAATTTGTATCAATAATATTTAATTCAATCACCCATCGTTCACCGAACAATATTTTAATCAAATTCCAAGGAAATAAAAACAAAACATGGCGACATAACCAAACCTAACCGCAAGTGTACTGCATTTTTGTAAAAAAACTCAACGCCTTCTTTAGAGTTATTTTAATTGTTTGTAGTGCAAATTTGCTAATATTTTTTTAAGCGCTACTTAGTAATAATTTTCCGATTTTTTTATGAATTCTTTGATGAAAGTGGATACCCGGGTACCCGGGTCTGGCAATGAAATAGTACCCGGGTAGTAAAAATTTCATATACCCGGGTATACCCGGATCCGGGTACCCGGTAGAAAACCCTAATTGCCACGAATAGAGATTTACTTAACATGTTATTCATAACATCTGATCCTGTAATATCAAGCTGTCTATGTAGATGTCCCGCGAAAAAAGGCTTCAAAATTCCCTTCTGAAGTCCTAGATTTACTAATACCCCTAGTATTACTGGAAATTACTGACAGAGTAAATGCAAATAGTTCCGAAATTACTGATCATTATACTGATCTTGATTACTAATCATGGCTACTCAGCAGCAGATTCATCTGAAGAAAGTGATGAAGACAACTAATATGTAGCTTTACAGAAATATAAGAAATAAGAAATATTTTTTTTAAATATTTAATTTAGTTTTTTTGTATTTTTACAAATGCTTAATTATTGTTACTGTAAAATGTAAATAAATATTTTTTTTGATTACGTTCCTACTGGTTTTTATTAAAAACCATGAAAATTAATGCAATTTACGGTCAGTACAATGCACATATCGATATAATGCATAACATAATGATAACACAATAGAGAATATGCATTAAATTTGGTTCAAATATTTTTTTTCCGAATCTTTATTGACCGGACATTTGAACTAAACCATTATTTTTGTAATTAATATGTTTTGAAATACTTAAAATTAATAAATTAAGCGAGGGAAATTTGAATTTGTAAAACGCAACACCATTGGTTAAAACGAAAGTGACGTAACATCCCATATAAACAAGTCCGTATTTTTTTTTGTATGTCATTTCAGTCTTTTGGTTAGAAAATAAACGTCAAGTTAAAAATGAAAACAGCTGTAGTAAACAATGGATCTGTTGATGACGTCAAAGATCACTGATCTTTGACGTCATCAACAGACCGCGCGAAAATGGCGGCGTATAAACAGCTCAAATTTTTTCTCAATTTTAAATATTTTTTTAAACTTAATTACAGCATTTTTAAGCAGTATTTATATTTTTTACCATGTTATAACGGTGTAAACAGTGAATAAAAAACATGCATATTCCCTATTTTTATCTCAAAACGCACGAAAATTATTTTGTCCAGCTAAAAGTGCTACGCGAACCACTGTGCGACGTTCTGTTCTCTTTTTTAGTACAACAGTACAGTGATCGGTCATTTTAGAAATCGAACAATGAAAACAATAAATTGCATGCTTGTATAAAATGAATTTACGAATTATTATAGTGCTAGTAATTGTAAAAAACGTCACTTTTCTATTTAAATAATAATTTGAATCAAAAATTTAAAATTTTATAGAAAATATGAAGATAAATATTTGATTCATCAAAAAACATAGTTATAGATCATAAGAATGTAGTGATTGCCGTGATCAATTTCATAAACATTTTGTGGCCCACGAGGGGCTATTATATTTTTCATTTTTGGACATACCATAAAATAAGTTTCATCACCATTGGAAACAAGAGTCGGATCTTTTAATATGTTTAAATATTTAATTTTTGATAAATAATCATATATTTGACTCAACAATTTTTTAATATTACTCTCACTTACACAAGAGCTGGCTTTAGTTGCTCTTTCTGGAAATCTTTCAATAAGAATCGGATTCTTTTCAAGAAAGGCTTTATACCACCCATTTCCTAGAACATTGCCACAAAAAGGATTTTTTATTTTACTCTTACCAAAAACTCTTTGACAATAGCTTGTATTAGATGGTCCTAATCTTTCTTCTAGGAAATCCTCTTCGTTGACAATCAATTATCCAACATACTAGGTCCTCTTCTGCATTGCATCCTAATACAGGAGACGGACCTGTAGTAGATTTGATGAATGCATCACTAATTCTAAATTGAATTGTTGGTTTGGGAATACCATACTTTTTTGAAGCTGTGCATTGTTACATCCCATTTTAAACTGCATTAATAGCATCTTCAATTTGATTATCCATATATTTTTTTTTATAAAACTGGTAAAAAACTGGCATATTTCACACGAGATTTGTTTTGGTAGTCCTAAAAAGACTCAGTAATTGTTATAAAGCTCCGGAAAGGTTGGATATATTTATATATTCAGGCTGTGTTCCGATTATTTTAAGATTGCACCTTTTCTTACTTTTGTCATTTTATGTATATTAACACTAGCGTATTTAACCTAGAAATAAATAAATTAGTATTTTTACTAACTACAATAACAAATACATAAATAAATCCAAGTAAAATAGATTTTTCATTTTTAATTGCCTTCAAATTGTGTACTGAATATTTTTCTTGTCCTCTTATTTGTAGGTTAAACACTCTAGGAATAACTGTCACATAGTTACTCTACCGTCAAAATACTAATTGGTCGGATGATCTATCACTACAAAAACTGTTTATCGTGCGATATTTATTGTCTTATCACATTTTTCACAGTCAATACTTTATTTTTATCAAAAAACTTTTTATTTCGTTAATTTAAACCTGTATTCATTTACAAATGCCAAAAATCAGCACAAAATCATTATTAAATCATGAAAATATCTAGAAATAGTAAGGTTACTTTTTGTATATTTCTGTCTAAAATGACGTAAATCTCGGACTGCTCATTTTATTAATTAAATACACACATGAAACTTTAAGTTATAACAAAGTTATGGGTTGTATCCAATACAGAGAAGAATATCGAATTTTCTTCTGTTAATAAACAATTATGTCACCAAAAGATTGTCTTATAGTTATATAGTTTTCAAATTATGACCAATCACTACCTACTGAGCAACAACTGTACTATTTACCCCTACCATACGTTTCGTAACGATTTCGTAAGAAATTTGAAACCATTTTATGCGATCTAGTAAGTTTGCGAGCTATTTCTCGAAGTCCACGTCCTTCCCATTTTAGTGCGATTATTTTTCCTTTTTCAATTTTTGATAAATAAGTCTTCTCAGTTTTTAACAAACAAATTAGTGTTTACAAGACGCAATTAATACTCTATTTGATGTTTGAAAAGATCGCTATGGCATTGTTTTTCCAAGCCGACTAATAATTGTAAAAAATGTAATGTTACAGTTATGCACATAGTGAAAATTCGATTTTATTTTATTGTTAAATTAAAGGAGGCCAGATTATAGTGAAAATTGACAGAACTGATTGAGTTTACCCCGAATGTCTTATACCGATGTAGACTTCAGATTCAATTATCAGGAAACTCTAGATTTTCTAAATTGTTGGCTGGTGCTATATTTATGCTTTTGAGATTTTTTTTGTTACGAGAAATGAATCTAGTCTCGTCTGTACCCTCCCTATACACCATAAGTTGAACACTTCAGGTGTACTCCAAGTGTTTTGTTTATGTTGTGTGATTCTCTGTGTTTGTAATATTTCTTGTTTACTATACTTTGTTATTTATTAAATTATGTTGACAAATAATTTTTTTCTTTATAATATCTGTACCAAATAATTTAAATTTAATTTATTATTAAAAGTTAATTGTTTTTTCATATTGTTTAGCAATCTCATTACTAGGTCTTACAGACAAGGCAGAACTAGGAGAGATACTAAAGTCTATTTATAAAATTGACATGCATTCTTGATTTAATAGAGACAGTTTTATTTCATTTGTAAAGCTATTATACGATAATTTGCACTAATCTCGTGATGTGCTTGAATTTGATGACTAATATCCATTGTAAACTACTATTTAAAATTGTGGGTTTATTACAAAAGAATTATTATAATATTAGACATATTAAATTAATGGACTAAAACAAAATTTATTACTAAATTGCTAAAAATAAAAATTACTAAACTTCTTGAAATTTTCCAAAAGCCAGATCTTGCGAACACAACATAGAAAAATGCATATGTAGCTAGTATGAAAGATACTTCCAGAAACACGTTCCAATAACTTAACATAAATGAGAAATTGACAAAATATATTTTTTCGCATTTCCCGCTGATTTCACAATGCGATAACTTTTGAACGGTTTATCACAGAAACTTCTAGTTTTCACCATTCGATTCAGCATTTAAAAATCGACTTTACTTATAAAATCGCATGGACACAGCCCTATAACCATTGAAGGCCTTTTATATTTTAATTGATTTCTCGAGAACTTTCAACCGATTATCATACTTAGTTTCAAAAGGAGCGCAAGGAAAAATACATTATATATATATATATATATATATATATATATATGTATATATATATATATATATATATATATATATATATGTATATATATATATATATGTGTTGTATTGTTTTCTCGGGGATTCCGCGTTGAGGGTTGGTTCTGAAAAGAACCGCATTCTCGACGTTTCGGCGAACTAACATTCGCCATTCTCAAGAGATATATTGAGAATGGCGAATGTTAGTTCGCCGAAACGTCGAGAATCTGGTTCTTTTCAGAACCAACCCTCAACATCAACGCGGAATCCCCGAGAAAACAGTACAGAATATTTTTCGCAAAGATTAATTATATTATATTTTTCAAAATCAATTTTTTTTCGTGAATTTATTTCATCTCATTATCCTTGCCATTGTTTTTAATCGTCGTCTGGAAATCTTCTTTCCAGGTGCATACAGACACGTTCGACAAATAGTATTATATTTGAATTATCAATATTATTTTGTGATCTTCTAATATTTTTTTATATCACTGCTCCAAAACATTTTGTTCAATTTTCCTATTTTGGTTTTAACATACTGATAAGCATCAATAATAGTTAATACGTCTTAGGGAGCAAACATTGCTACCCGATATTGGGAATGCGTTAAGTTCCATAACTTGACAATATTCAATTAGAACATCGTAATTTTTGACGAAAGCACTAACTGCGAAATATCTGTATACCACCTACTTCATTGATTGGTTTAAATAAATGGCATAATGTTCAGTTACTTGAGGTAAATCTTCAAATTTTCCCTTTTGCATGTAGATTGTAGATTTGGCGGTGACGGCTTGTACTGCGATCTTCATAGATCGATCTATTGTACCCCACCCTCTTCCTCTAAACGTTGGTATACTTACCCATTCAGAGCGCCTCCTCTGATTCCCCTCCTCTGATTCCTTTAGGAATTTCAGGATCTGGGTGAGATTCAATTCCCTTTTGCATAATCGATCGGTGAACATTGTGTACACAGTTCTGAGTAGAGTTTCAATGTTCTACATAGCATGTACATTCTTCCAGGCATCGTCGATTCCCAGATCTTCACGATGTGCAATACAGAGTTGCTCGGTTAAATGCAATATATTCTTTTAAAAACCGTAGCTAATCCATTTTTCTTTCCAAGCATGACATTGGCTCCATCAGTTGTAAAAATTATCATTTTTTTTATGTTTAAGTTGTGTTCAACATATTTTTTTTTAAATTTTATTCTACAATTGACTTGCTGTCAGTCACAATTTTCGAGTTTCAAAATACCACCAAATACAGTTTTGTAATTTATATCATTATAACGATATTTAAAATACAAAATTAGTACTTTTTGTACTGTAATATCGGTGCTTCCGTCCAGAATTAATGTATGGAAGATTGAATTTTTTATTTCGTTAAAAATATTTGTTTCCAGGATAATGCTTATACATTCGGTGAATACAAAAGCATATTTTTTACTACGCCAATTTTGTGACAACTCAATAATCAATTTTCATTTTCTTATGGATTTTAGGGACGGAATTCATTGATGAGTTAAGGAGGTTCGAGCGAATCCCATGTTAAATATTTTTTTCAAGTTTAAGCTTTGAAACTTTTTATACATAAAGATCAATACTTTATTTATGTCCTCTCAAAATTTAAAAGTGATCTTTCGTTTAGTTTATTCGGAAAAAAAAATCAAAAATGATGTTTTTTCGAATCTTATACACAAGTTACTATGGCCGACAAGCTTAAGTCACTTCTTTATTTATTTTTTTCGATATGAATTTCACAACTTCAAGGAATAAAATACCATATACAATAAACTTAAATAATATTAGAACACGATAACATTAAAGCAATGTGTTGTTCCCGATGTAATTATTGAAATAATTAAAGGTATTTTTGTTTGTTTTTAATCTTGTTTATCGACAGTAATTCACATGACAGATGGTTTGGCAACGTCGCGATAACAGCTGATTGTGAGAGAAAAGAAAAACATGGAAATATTTTGAACTTTTGAACGTCTGTGGAACTATTTGATAGAATACACTCCAGGTTTTTACATAGATTATCTATAATTTTTTTATATTTTTTTAATTTGAGGTTTTCGGCCAACAACTTGGGCTAATAAAATGCTGATCCCTTTACAACCGACTTATAACACTGATGTTGCCAAATCTTTTTGTCACCTTATAAGTCAAAAATATCAAAGTAATTTAATAACTTTATTTTTTTTTAATAAATAATAATTACCAATTTTAAAATTTGTTATGTTATTATAAATAAAAATAATGAATTTTAACAACTATTAGGATAATTGAAAATATAGAAAAATTCAAGCACTATTTTGACTCATTAGTTACGCTCGAACCTCCTTAATACGTATAGCCAATATTATATAAGGAGGTTCGAGCGTAACTAATGAGTCAAAATAGTTCTTGAATTTTTCTATATTTTCAATTATCCTAATAGTTGTTAAAATTAATTATTTTTATTTATAATAACATAACAAATTTTAAAATTGGTAATTATTATTTATTAAAAAAAATAAAGTTATTAAATGACTTCGTTATTTTTGACTTATAAGGTGACATAAAATGATCTGGCAACATCAGTGTTATGAGTCGACTGGTTGTAAAGGGATCAGAATTTTATTAGCCCAAGATGTTGACCGAAAACCTCGAATTACCAAAAAAGCTGGAGTGTATTCTATCAAATAGTTCCACAGACGTTCAAAAGTTCAAAAGGTTTCCATGTTTTTCTTTTCTCTCACTATCAGCTGTTTTCGCGACGTTGTCAAACCATCTGTCATGTGAATTGCTGTCGATAACAAGATTCAAAACAAACAAAAAATAACTTTAATTATTCCAATAATTACATCGGGAACATCACATTGCTTTAATGTTATCGTGTTTTAATATTATCTAAGTTTATTGTATATCGTTTTTTATTCCTTAAAGTTGGGAAATTAATATCGAAAAAAATTAATAAAGGCGTGACAGAAGCTTGTCGGCCATAGGAACCTGTGTATAATAAGATTCGAAAAAACATCATTTTTGATTTTTTTTTCCGGATAAACTAAACGGAGGATCAGTTTCAAATTTTGAGAGAACATAAATAAAGTGTTGATTTTCATGTATAAAATGTTTCAAAGCTTAAACTTGAAAAAAATATGTAACATGGGATTCGCTCGAACCTCCTTATTTTACATCCTCCTTATCCTCCTTATTTTACATCACGGTTCTTCATCACTTAGTCCTGTGAAGTTAGCAACCAAATTTGCAAAAATATAATATTTCATCAGAGTTCCTGGTAGTATGGATTAGTTCTAGTGTACTTTGTGCGAAATTTCAATAGAATTTCGCGAAAAAGATAGAAAATATCTAATAGATAATAACAAGCGAGCAATAACTTTAGAGAAAAACTGTGCATTTTTAACCCTTTCTGCCCCTCGACCATAGTTCTGCAGTACTTGACCAATTTGCAAAAAGTTCTGTAAAATTGAGACAATTGAGTAAAGATTGAGAGAAAAAAAAAACGATTTTGAAAATTGCAGAAACAGTTCTATACACGGATCTGAATAGCACCCTAAGAGTTCTATGTAAGATCCCTTTGACATTTTTTGATCAAAACCTTAGTTCAAAAGAAATTTGCAATAATAAATGGTTTTTAATGAAAATTAAAAATCATCGCGCAACAGTTCTGATTGCAGTCTCCGGGAAGTCTTAAGAGTTCTATCGAAAATCCTTATAACATTTTCTGTACAATAAAAAATTAGATAGATATGCGAAAAATTGGCCTTCGCCGATGTTACGAAGTGAAAACAAAAAAATCGCGTAATAGTTTAAATCGCGCAACTGATTTTCTCCTAAAACTCGTTTTAAAACAGTTTTTCCTATAGGAAACCTCATAACTTGATACACTGTATAAATTATATTAATTAATCTAATATCTCCAATTTCGAAGACAAAATCATCGTCTCGGAATTTAAGTGCGCGGAAAATAAATTTATCTGCGCAAATTTTAAAATGTCCCGAAAACTCTGCGCATCAGCGCAGCTTACAGGGATCACTACCTCGCGGTGGAGGCCCTCGGTCTTAACGAGGGCCTGAATTGGAGACATAAATAATTTATGCCCTTTCTTACCATGAGTTCTGGGGGAGACCCCTTATCCCACACCAACTTACATTCCTTGTTGCTGACGACTCTGATCCTACCTCCATAAGGTCAGGGTTCTTGCAACAGCGCTAGCCCTAAATGTTGTTTGGTGAACATCCTAACCATCACAGCCGAGGCTGCTTTGGCATGGTGGATGTTCAGTTTTGTGCGTCTACTGTAAAATAATGTTAATTACATAGCAGGAAATCAAAAATTTGTTTATAATCTATACAATATCATAATTACATTAAGAGATTAAGTAATGTATGAAAGTAATTCAGCAGTCTACAGTACATGTACTCACTTAACGACTTTTTTTTTCCTACTACAAGGTCGTTAAGCGAATTAGTCGATAAACGGATCCTTGCTTTTATTAATTTTGAAACACACATAGCATAAAAATACAATCTAATTACAAGCTGATTACCGATTCAACCGGAATTATTAAGTGAATTAGACGTTTATGCTTTATTTTATTCTTAAACGTGATCGGTTTATAGATTGCTACAGAAAATTTGGCCAGAGTTAGTTTTGACAATGAGCGGTCTTTAAGCATCTAGGTCGTTAAATAAAGAGTAGAGTATTTGTGCGACTTTCTTTCGTGGGATTGCTTAAAAATTGGAAGATGGTAATCTGGACGAAGTTTATTTAATCAATCAGTAAAACTTGATTTTTACCATATATTTAACATTGCTCGATGTTTTTTTTTCAATATTATATGTATGCAAAAGACTTTATTTACAATAGGGTGAATGTGATTTGCGAAATGGTGAATTCAATTGCGTAAAATTTTTATTGGGTCGCGGAACGGAAAAAATTTGATAAAAATAAAAAGAAAACTGAAAAAAATAGCTAAAAAAAGCTGTTGACTATTTTTAATTGATATCCCGTTTTCTATCCAATCCTAATGGTCGCACTCTGATTTTTAGAAAATTATTTGGTTCGCGTGTTTAAGAGTTCGAGATACGCTGGTCTAGGCCAGCGGTCGACCCTTTATGCCACGCGTGCCACTTGGTGCCATGGGTATACGATTTTTTATTGATAAACGTTTATAAACCTTTAGCGAGTAATATTCATGTACTAATAATAATGTATACAATATTTGTATATTCACATATATTAAATTGTAGTGCTATTTAAATGTCTCTTTTCTAAAAAAAAGTTGAAGTGGCACGCGCCTGAAAATTGATTAGATATTTTTGTATAAAATGGCACACTTCCACCAACTGGTTTAGAGGAAAAAGAAAATACTAGATGAAAATTGAATTTTCTCAATTTCACTAAAATTTAATAATTTAATTTGGTTTCAGGGCAAACTGATAAAGATGTTCTCCAATCAGCTTGTGACAAAAATGAAACTGCATTCTGGCGACATGAAGCACTTGCCCTCACTGACCCAGTGGTTGCAGGTGGTCGGCCTGGGCAAGAACTCCATACAAGGCTTGTGCCAACGTATCAGTTCAGTGGAAGAACTACAAGAGAAATCCGAGCACGAGCTTAAAACGATCCTGAACGAAAAGGGCGCCCGCCCTGAGGAATTGAACCGACTATGTAGAGCTTTACATAATTTAAAAAAATATACAGGTAAAATAATAATAAAACTAGACAGACAAATTTATACACCAACAATACTAAATTGGAAAAATCAGGTATAAAATATAAGATAATACTTGGCTGATAAACACGTAGTTAAGTAATCCATGCAACTCAACGGGTCAAGAATACATAGAAATAATAAAGATGTATTATTATAAAAATAAACAGATATTTTTTGTAGAATAAAATATTTTATAATGTCACGGTGAACATCTGGATTTTTTTATATAATAAAATATGTATTGCAGATGTTTTGAAACATGGTGATAATGATTGTGCGGACATGCCGCTGTATTGGGATTCTTGGGATCGACAACATCCGCAGAAAGGTCTGTCTCCTAGGGCAGGTAGGTCCCGTGCGACGAGGGCGTCAGTTCCGTCTGAGGAGTGCCTGAACAACAACAGGGCAGGTGCGATACCACCTTCTGCATCTGTTTCAAGTATCAGCTCTCTGAATGCTCATTGTGTCCTCACTCCCCCTCCTCAATCTAGAGGAAAAGGTACTTAGCATGTTATATCTTTTCCCACACACAGAAAAAGAAACTATATTTGTTCGGTTCGTTTTCGAAGGGTTTACTCAGGAAGAAACTAGCAAAGTTTTATTGTGTTTTTTTTTTATTCGGTGGAGTTATTGAAAACAGTAATATCCTGATTAGTGCAAAAAAGTATTTGTAAAAATACAATAATAGAAAAATACAATATTTCCACTCATTAGGTGTAGTTTTTAATCAGTTTTAATTTTTATTTATATTATTTTTTGCAAATCATATACTTATTGTTAGTATATATTGTAGGAGATAACATCTGGTTCAAACATCTCAAACTAAATATTTAAATCATAATTATGTTTTTACCACTAATTTTGTAAAATATTATATAACTTGTAAAGTTATATAAATCTTAACACGTCGCGATGGTATGTGTGGGTGTTACGTTAAAAATACGTTGTTAGGTAAATGTACATATTTACTGGTATAGGTACACATTTACTTGTATATGTACACATTTACTGGTATATGTACACATTTGCCCGCTTGGTTAGTAAATGTGTGTTCAACTTACATTTACCAACCTTTTCCGGAAAATGTGCGCTTATTCATAGGGTCCATGAGCGTGCGCCCATTTTCGCGCGAAAATGCTTTTGTTTTGTAGTGCGTGTCTTTTTGTTTGTTTTTTTTTCGTTTTTTTTCTTTTCTTTGTTTATTTGTTTTTTTTTCTCTCTTCTGGTAGTTGTCCTTGCCCCTGGGATCCCCTACTGGGCTGAAGATGTTCTGCTGAGCTAGTCCTGGAGTCCTGCCTTGGTCTTTTGGGATTTTTCGCTTACTTTGTGAATGTCAAATGTTGTCAAATGTTTTATGTGCTAGTTTTCCTATGTGGTCTGTGCTTGTGATTTTCTCCATTTCGAGGTCTTTATGTAAATGCTCGTTAGTTATGTACCATGGTGACTCTGTGATTTCTGTCAGTATTTTGTTTTGTATGATTTGTATTTTGTGTGTTTTCTAGCTTGCATCCAGCAGGTCGGCGAGTGCTTCGTTATTGGTCGTATTATTGTTTTGTAAAGTTCCATATTATTTTACAAATTGAGTTTGCTTTTCAG
This sequence comes from Phosphuga atrata, assembly GCA_944588485.1. Taxonomy (NCBI): domain Eukaryota; kingdom Metazoa; phylum Arthropoda; class Insecta; order Coleoptera; family Silphidae; genus Phosphuga; species Phosphuga atrata. The sequence goes on from OX155893.1 coordinate 58,046,164, forward strand.
TTAAAAGAAAGCTCTTAATTTGATTAGTTTTCTTCGCAACGTAATCCACATGTTTAACGATACATCAGCGATTTTCAGACGTCCAGGAATACCGCTACATGGCGTATCCTCTGTTGAATGCGTCAATTATCGCTTAAGTTATTCTCGTTGTCTGGGACGTTGTTGCTTGTTGTTGCCTGAATTCGTATTATTCGTCGGGGATTCTGCTTTTCTTCTGCTATGTATGTCAGTCGTTGAATTATTTTCTCTGTTATTTTTTCGAGTCCTGTTAGTAGGCCTATTGGTCTGAATGTTCCTAGGTTTGTTAGGTTTAGAAATCAGTATTGCTGTGGCGTGTTTCCATGGGGTCGAAAATGTCCCGAGTTTGAGCGAGGTATTCACTATTTGATTCATTCTCTCTACATCGGGCGGCGTTAGGTTCTTGAGAGTCATTTTGTTTATATTATCGTTTATATTAATGACATTAGTAAATGTAGGATCAAATAAACAATAGGGTATCCTTGCTTCAGTGCCTCCGTGGCAGAAATTGGTAACAAAAACGCGCAGTAGCTATTTGTCCCCTTATATTTTAATGTGTCAGTTTTTTTGTTACGTTTTAATTTAAATAAAAAATGGAATTTAAATTTTGTAATTTTTTTTTCGTGATTTTGTGAGTCAAGTAAGTTAATACACGCGGCCTCACTTGCGATTTTTTCCCGCGACTGATTTTAATAGCGTAATGTGACACGCTTCTTGAGCGTTTTCGCGGTTACCGCTAGCAGGAAAAAACCGTAGTGCGGCTTAACCTAGGTTAGGTTACATACCGCGAATAAATCTATACGAAATACGCACGGCAGCGCGATCTCACAATCAAGTGCATTAAAAAAAATGTAATAATCTATTAAAAACAACATTACATTACGCGAAATTAAAAAGAGCGGGGTTTCAATCCGATATTCTATATTTTTACCAAATTATATTAGAATATAAGTAGAATAAAAATAATAGTATAAATTATTGAAATCACATGCTTCATGGGGAGATAGTTACCCTTGCAGCCTGAAAAGCATGCCTTTCTTTCAACATTATTTCTGAAGTATAAGATAATATAAGATAAGTATAAGATAATATAAGATAAAATAAGAATAAATACCGGTAGACACTAGGATTTTTTTTTTATTTTAGATTCCTATTGGGCTTACAAGACGCAGATATTTGAATATAACGAAAACTCAAAATCGATTTTTGAAATTGAAAATTTCAAGGGTAACTAACCCCATTAACCCCTTAACATACAATGACGTCTCTAAGACATCATGTATATGTGCTAAGATCACATGTATATGGACAATGGACACGTCAACGCGCATTTTATTCGTATGTCAAGGGGTTAATATACCAATGCATTTTTTTTGTTGCGAATAGACCATCTAAGGTAGAGATCAGCCTATTCTAGCCCTTGGGACGTGTCACTGTCCCATCCCATCACATTTTTGTCCCACTGTCCCATCCCACAAACGTAAAATGTTCGTCCCATCCCATCCAATTCATCCCATTCCATCCCATTCACCCCATCCCATCCCGGTCGCGCGGCCCGTCCCATTCATCCCATTTTTCCCATACAGCAGACTTTCTTTTCGGTTTTTCGACAATGAGTAATTTTTTTTCATCGCAAACGGATCGGAAGATTTTTCAGGAACTACATCGTTATCCCAGAAATCTCCTGAGCTGGACATGTATTAAAATCGTTAAAAACAAAGCTGCACCATTTTCAAGGATAAAATAGGACTTTTCTTTTTCACCAAAGAAAAATGCCAGCCGAACTGCGCAAGCACGATTCGGTAACCGACAAACTGCCGCGCCGAGTCGTGAAAAACTTAACTAAACCTACACAAAATAGATATGCGCTGCAAAAAAACAAAATCTAGAAATAGCTAACAAAAATACAGTGATTTTTATTCGGAAGCCTACTTGTGTCTACAAACAAATGAAAATTAGATATATTCTTATATGAAAGCAATTAATTATGCATGAACTAGATTTACTAGATTATCAAAATCCGCCCCACTCCGTCCCATATAAATTTGTCATCCCATCCCATCTCACGCGACGTTCATACCACTCATCCCATACCATGGGACGATGATGCTCACCTCTAATCTAAGGACCACGTTCCAATTTCAATTACTAATTCTTTGTTCTTTTCTTTTCTTCCAGTATGCTTTCATCTGTCCACTATGTTTTTATTTCTGTCGTCAGACCATTTTGAACCAGTCTTCTAGCTGCCCTTCTATCATCCCATTTTTAATATTTTTCCAGAAAGGCTTCTCTTTTGTATATAGCTTCTGTTTGTATATTGTTTCGTTCTAAATCCTCTTATACTTCGTTGACCCAGCTTGTTGTGGACTTTTTACGCCATAGATATTTAAAAATCTCACTGTGTTAATCTGTTGTCTTGCATTTGAAATAAATGCCTGAAAAACATGAGTCTTCTTTTATAATTACGTTTGATATATTTTCTATATTTTCGTATACTTCAGCATTGCTTCGTAATTTCCAACCTTCTGCTGTGTTTTGTGATCCTAATATTTTCCTTATAATTCGCCTTTCTAGTACTTCTAACTTATCTAAATTGTAGTTTTGTGCCAGACCTTCACTTGCATATAGACATTCTGGCTTCACTACTGTATTGTAATGCCTTATTTTTGCATTTTTGGATTGGCATTTCTTATTATAGAGGTCTTTGGTGATACCATATGCTCTACTCATTTCATGTAATGTTTCTGCTATTGCAGATTTTTCCAAAGCATTTTCTTGGATTAGCTCCTAGATATTTGAATTTTTTATCTTCTCTATTTGGCCAATATCTGTTTTCAAGAATTTTGGAGCATCTTTAATGTTCGTTAAAAATTTTGTTTCTTCTGCAGAAATTTTTCGAAAGCCAGTTCTGCATGATATTTCTTCCAAAAGATTTATTTGTGTTATTGCAGTTTTGCCAGTATAGACTTTATTCCAAATTCTCGAATTATTTTATCTATAGTTTCTTTGTCAACAGAATCAAAGGCCTCTTAGAAATCTACAAACATCACTACAATACATGTTATTTATGTTTATTATTTTTTTCAAATTGAAAAACTAGTTATATGAAACTAATCTCCGATTTAAACTTATATTTACCAATCAAATTGGTAAATGTATATATATACAGGGTGTTTCATTAATGTCCGGCAGAAATTGTGGGTCGTTTTCTATAGCCCAAAATAAGAAAAAAAGTCCCTATTAAGATGTGTCCGAAAACGCGTTTCAACTAAGATACAGCCCTTAAAATGGGGCGCAACTAATAATAATTGATTCAAATTTTGTGTGTACTCGTTGCTTGTGCCAGCTACCGTTTGTGCTTATTTTCATCTTGATAGTCAACCAGTGGCTGTAAATACGGGGAAGATCTTTTTCGCATTTTAGCAAATATTTTTATCTGCACCAAATGCTTAACTAGATGAAGTTTTTTTAACAAAAACTACACTGAAAAGGTACTCTTTGTTTCTGTCACTCAAGATAACAGTTTTCAAGAAAAAATTTAAAACGTATTTTTTGAGAATGACAAGATAAAAAAATATTAAAAATCCAGTCAAAGAAAACAAAGAAATCTTTATTTCAATTTTGAATTATCACATAAACGTAATAGTTATCATTAGTTGCGCCTGAGATATTAGCAAAAATGTTGTGTGTGGCCACCCCCTTTTAAGAACTCTGAGGTACAGTTCTTAAAAGGTTAGCGTTTTCTGACACATCCTTATAGGGGGACTTAGAACATGCCCTAGAGGCCCTAGGGCTCTAGAATTTCTTCCGAACATGAAACACCCTGTATATATAAGAAAATGATTTTATACTTTTGTCATAACATGTGCATTTCAAAGCTTCTGTGTCATCGGCCTTTTAATAGATAATTGTAATCTATGTTAAAGTTGTTTGTACTAATTAAACATTAAATTAGTAATTGACAAATTTTGCAATTGATTATTAAGTGTTTTTGTATGTAAGGAAGTTATAAATAACACAGAAGGTTTTTTTTTGTGCTGGAGAACTTGTAACTGAATTTTCATATTTTTTATGTGCTAATTCCAAAAATATACTGGCTTTTTTCGAAACTACTCTACTCTTTGAGATACCGGCTTTTCATATTTTCCCCTAATTTCGCGTCGCTGTAACTTTTAAATAAACGGTTATATTAAATAACGGTTATTTACATTTTTTATTTAAATTAAAACGTAACAAAAAAACTGACACATTAAAAATAAACGGTTTAATCTAGCAACATCTAGTTTCCACCATTCCATTCAGCAAAATTATGGTTTAAAAAATCGCATCGATCCCTGAGGTTCTTTTAAATTTTGAGTGATTTCTCGAGAAACTTCTAATGTTGACTACATTCTATAGTTTATACACGATACTTTCTCACATCTATAAACCAAAAATTCTCAAACTAAAATGAAAATCGTAACAGAATATATTCCTTGCATTACTTCTAGAATTGCAAGAGATATTGAAAGCATAGACCAAGCATAAACTATTTTTTCATCAATTTGCACTAAAATAAGGGATATTACTGTCTATAAATATTTTTTCGATGTATGCATTACTGTTACTTTCAATAAATGTTTGTCATGGTTGTTGTCGGCACGTATATAATGTGGTCTTTTTCTTGGGGTACACTAACAATAAAAAATTCCAATGGATCATTAAACGATCATTGATTTGGTTTTTATAGGAATGAAGTTTCCAACAACACCTCCAGCAAGAACGAAGCATCGTACGGGAAACCAAACGTCTGTACTTTTACCCGATTCCTACCCGCTAACCAAGAGCAAATCCCACGAATCGCAACTCGCTAAGAATGATAATAACGGTGAAATCACAAATACCAAGTAAGCTAAATACTGAATTGTGTATATACATTTGATGTGCAGGGAATGAATGTGGTGAGTTAAATAATAGTTATTGTTGGAAATACTTGATATGCCTTGTAAGTGCATATATTTAATTATTATCTCAAATGAACATTGTATTGATTAGTTGTATTTGCGGGTTTAGACGTTTTGATTATAATAATATTCAATTTCAATGTGTTTAAGAACTAGGCCGTAAAATTAGATCAACTAAAACGAATGTAATACATAAATTAGATTAACAAAACTGTACCCCATGACATAAAAATGCAAAATCAGGAAGGGGTAGGAATTTTTTGACCAAACTTGGCAGAAATGTTTTACTAGTCAAAGGTAGTATTTGATTAAAATTTGAAAGAAATTAAACAAAAGATAAAGGCATTTTTTATTAATGTGTTGGACCACCCCTATTAGTTTCACACTTCTGCACCCTTCTAGGCATGGATTCCACCAGGTTGTCGATTTCTCCCGGAGGTGTTGCATCCCATGTAATCTGTAGTTCATCCGGAGAGCTTCTAGTGTCTGTGGAGCGTGGGCTTGAGTCTTCTAACCACCATGTCCCACACATGTTCGCTGGGCGAGAGGTCGGGAGATCTGGGTGGCCACGGCAAGATATTAACGCTAGCCTCTTCAAAGATCTCCATAGAATGTCTTGCAATGAGGGGACGGGCATCCTGTTGGAAAATCGAGTCCTCCGGCTCCTGAAGGAATGGAATGTTGGGGTTCTACCAGTTCATCAACAAATTGGTGGCCATTTATATTGCCTCGGATGAATACCAACTGATTGTGAGACCTGCTTCTATAAAGAATAGCACTGCATACCATAACCCCCACTGTGTAGTGCATGCTGCTCAACAGAAAACTGCACATGGCGTGCATTGGCGACCATCGTGCATTCCCAAGCAGAATCCAGATTCCTCACTGAAGTCTTCTCTATGCCATTCCACGTCCCAATGCAATCGCAAAGTACACCACTCCATACGTTGCTGTCGATGACGAGCCGTCATAGTAAGCACAAGATGTGGTCGATAGGACTGCAAGCCAAAAGCTCTAATTCGTTGGTAAACTGTACGAAGGTTTACAACACGTCCTTCGTTTCCAAATAATTGATAGGCTAATGATCTTGTACTCGAGAATCAGTCTCTTTATGCCAATATTCGGAGATGGCGGTCCAGGACCACAATTGTCTGTCTTGGCCATCCATTTCCTCTTCTACGACGTTCTTGACCTTCTGTAGACCGTAGATGCTTGATAACACGGTACTACACAGGATTGGTTACTGTTAAGACGATTAGCAATTTCTCTTAATGAAAAACCACCTTTACGTAAGCCAATAATGCGACATCTGTCGAATTTACTCAGTTGTCGATAATTTTCATGTTTCCGTACTCTATACTCGTAAAGGCGAGAGAATGCATCTTGTCTCGACGAGTTTAGCATTGTTCTGTGCATACCCCCACATTTTTTTCGAATACGCGGTGTTTAGTTGTCCGTGTTTGTAAAACTGACGCATATTTCTTAACTCAGACTAGCCTGCGCTTCCCTTGCCCCTCATACCTCGGCGCAGTACAGCTGCATTCTCTCACCAGACCGAGTATAGACATAATCGCAACCTCAAAACGCAAATAAGATCTCAAAAGTAAAACATCAAATTTGCCATGGCTGCTGAATTATTTTGAATGAAATTTTAATCAATTATTACCTTTGACTAGTTAAACGTTTCCGACAAGTTTTCTCCTAAAATTCCTACCAGTTCTTTGTATTGCATTTTTTATGTCACAGAGTATATATAGAACCATACAGAATATTATTGATAATGTCTAAAACCTGACTGTCAAAAGCTACATCCAATAGCACTCCAATTTGGACAAAATTTAAGGTGATGAAAGGAGTGAAGTTAGTGGGCTAGCACATTGATGTGATATTGACCAAGATGAACAAAGCAATCATTTTTATTACTATTAATAATAATAATATTAATATTGTTTGTGTAGTAGAAGTCATATTCAGTACCATCACAATAAGTTCTATTAATGAATTTTGATGGTCTGTTTACCCTAAATCTACAGTTATATGTATTGGCATAATTGAAAATTCGTTTCATAGTTGTATTCAATATACAAAACTAATTTTCATTTATGCCATAATTATTTTATTAGAAACAATGTTATTTTTTAGTAACACGGAGAACAATACAAGTACAGTAGGAAGACGGGGAAGATTACCTACAGAACCAGGACCAGAAAGTTTAACGGGTTACGCGAGTCCTATATTAACTAGCCCCATAAAATCACCACCTTATAATAATACAGGAACTGATAGCGACGATAACAGCTATAAATGTAAGAATTTAGTAAATATCGAAAATTGGAAAATTATGTTAGGACATTATATTCATTTCAAAAATACCTATCTATTTAAGAAAATATCATTAAAATGTAATTGTATTTCTCCATGATATCGTCATTTTAAATATTTTTTTTCTTGTAGCAACACATTTGGTAGTTCCAAAGTCGCCGTGTACACCAACGGTGATGCGTTCGATGGGTCACCAGATAGCACATCGGTTTCAAAAAACGTTCAAAATGATGGCCGCGTGCGGCGTCTGTTTGAAACCGATTTACTTCGGCTCAGGTTTGAAATGCAAAGAATGTAAATACAAATGTCATCGAGAATGCGAGGACAAAGTGACTCCTTCGTGCGGACTACCTCCTGAATTGCTTGACGAATTCAAAAAGAAATGGCCTATGGAAAGTAAGTAGATCGTATTTAGTTTACTGGCTATATTTTTCTAAAAATTACTGGTTTAGTAAGTATTAATAAAAATACATTTTCAAATAATAGGTTTTCCAATGATATGATTTTCAAGAATGATATAATTTTCAAACGAAAAAAAATGGTAATAATGTTATTTATACCTGTAACTAATTTCATTTCATGTTCATGTCATTTATGTTCAGTATATTTATTATGGCTAAATACGCGTTTCAAGACGTAACGTTTGGTTATTGTCCAATAGATAGAGTTTCACATTTCGAGAGAACTGATCCAAATAATCGCCCTTCTTTGATTGCCGTTTGATTGCTTCACAGCGTTGATAAATTTGTAAATAATTTTGCTCTTCACGATGTAAAAATACCATCAAGACATCGACAAAAAGAGCGACAAAAAGGACGGAGGGTGAAAGTCGGTTATAAAAAGATATGGATAGACGGAAAAGGCTTTAAGTGGGATGATGAAAAGGGGGAGTTAAATACAACAAATAAGAGCACAAGGAAAAGACGACAGGACAGAAAACGGAAAAAAACCTAATAATGGGAGTGAAAAAGGGTTTGGAAGAAGAAAACAGAACCAAAGCAAAAGAAGAAAGAGGGATTATGGAAAGAACGGTGAAAATTAGACAGAGAAAATGGAGAATTATAACAATATACAGCAGAAGTATGAAAGAAACGAAGAGAATGATAGAAGAGCAAGTAAAACAGCAAGACGAGGGAAGTCTGGTGATTGGGGGGGATTTTAATGCAAGAATTGGGGAAAAAGGAACACGGATAGAAGAAGAACAACAACAATAGATAGAAGACCAACAAAAGATGCAACAGAAAACGGCGAAGGGAGACTACTGATTAGTCTAGTAGAAGAAAGAGGGTGGGACATACTTAATGGAAACAGCATAGGAGATGAGAAAGGGGAGTACACATATATCGGACCAAGAAGGGAGACAGCTATTGACTATGTTATGGCGAATGAAGAAGCATGGGATGCAATAAAAGAATTCAAGGTGGGAGAAAGAGTTGAGTTGGATCATATGCCATTGGAAGTGAAGACAAAAGGAAGAAAGAAAGATAGAAGAAGTGAGAAGGATGTTAGAAGAAAAATTGTGAATAATATCTGGATGGAAGAAGGAATAGAAAATTATAGAACAAGACTTAGGGAGACAAGATACGAAGAGGAAGGGATAAACGAAAAAGTGAAAGAACTGGGTGATCACGTAACAAATGCAACAGAAAAAAAAGTGATAGAGACAAAAGTGAAGGTGGGGTCTTGGAAAAACGAGTGGTGGGATAAAAAATGCAGGGAAAAGAAAGAAAGCAGTAAGAAAGAAATTAAGAAATTCGAAAAGAGGAAAAGCTACTAAGGTTAAGTACAAGAGAGCACGCAAGAGGTACAAATTAGTATGCAAAGAGAAGAAGCAAAAGAAACGGATGGAAGAAGAACTAAAGATGAAAGCCATAAAGACGGAAGAAGAGGTATGGAAATACATAAATAGGGAAAGAAAGAAAAAAGTAGAAAGAGTGAGTAATAGAATTACCATGGAGGAATGGAGAAAGTACTTCAGTGGGCTGCTGCGTGGTGATGAAATCAGACAAGAAAAGTAAAAGAGTCAACACAGAGTGGAAGAAATAGAAGAGATAACAAGAGAAGAATTAGAACAACAACTGAGTAAACTGAAAAAGAAAAAGGCACTGGGGAGGGACGGTATACAGAATGAATTGTGGATATATGGAACGGAAAGGGAAGAGGACAGGTTGTTAGTGATAATGAATGGAGTGTGGAAGGGAGAGGGCTTCCCACAGGAGTGGAAAGAGGGGATAATATGCCCCATATATAAGAAAGGAGAAAGGGAAACAGCAAGTAATTATAGGGGGATCACCATGCTCAATACGGCAAATAAGATATATGCAATGATTGTGGAAGAGAGATTGTCGAAGGAATTGAAGGAGCGGGGTGTGATACCAGATGGGCAGGTGGGATATTGGATCATCCTTTTTACATCTTGAATCACATAGTAGGGAATGAGATAAAAAAGAAGGGTGGCAAGGTGTATGCATTATTTGTGGACCTGAAGGCGGCCTGAGAAAGAAAAGGATAAAGGAGCATCTGGTATTAAAATTAGAAGAGATTTATGAAGAGACAATAAGTAGAGTGAGAGTTGGTGAAAGGATGAGTGAAGGTTTTAATACTCATAAGGGAGTGAGACAAGGCTGCCCACTAAGCCCCAGCCTGTTTGCAGCGTTTATTGGAGATATAGAGGAGATGTTCAGCAAGGCGCTGACGGCTGGGGTTATGGTGGGCAAAGAAAAAGTGTGGTCCCTAGCCTACGCGGACGATTTGGTGGTGCTAGCGAGAGACGAGAAAGGGATGAAACAAATGATAAGAAACATGGAGAAATATATGAAGAGGAAAAATCTGACAGTGAATGGGGAGAAGTCCAAGATGATGGTGTTTAGAAAAGGGGGTGGCAGGAGAAGAGTAATTGAGTGGAGATGGGAGAAGGAGAAAATTGAAGAAGTAAAAGAATTTAAATACCTAGGGTACGTGTTTAATGATAGAAATACTGAAATAGCACACGTGAGAGAGCTAGTAAAGGAAGCTAATAAAATACTAGGAGCGGTATGGGGAATAGGAGAGAGAAAATTTGGACACGACTATAGAAGGAGAGTGATGATGTTTGATAGCCTGGTGAAAAGTGTGATGTGTATGGAGCGGAAATATGGGGATGGAGAGAGCAAGGACTGGAAAGAGTGCAAGAAAAATATTTTAAATGGGTGTTAGGAGTAGGTAGAGAGACTCCGGGGTATATAGTGATGGAGGAAACAAAGAGAGATGGAAAGAGGGAGGCATATCTAGAAAGAAACGGGTATGCAGGAGTGGAGATAGAAAGAATGCGAGAGAGAGGCAGAGTAATGACAGAGGAATTAGTCCAGAGAGATAGAGATGTGCAAAGGCAAGAAAGGAGAGCAAGAATTAGGGAGTCTAGGTACAATGGGAAATATGAAAAAATAATAACAGAAGAACTGCCAAAGTACCTAGGAAGAGAGAGTAGAAAAGAGAGAGTGACAATGGCAAGATTCAGATGTGGAAATTAAGAGAGAGAATAAATTTTGGATGGAGGATAGGAATAGAGTATGCAGGATGTGTGGAGAAAACAAGGAAACAATAGAGCACTTGCTGAATGAATGTACAGAAATGAGAGAAAGAGATGAGCGTAGAGAAGAGATTTTAAACGAGGATGGAAGAGGGATAGATTGGATGAAGAAAGTTAAGGAGAGAAGAAGAGCAATATGTGGGGTGGGAAGCTGGAAATTGGTTTAGGGATTGGAATTTAGTGGCTTTCTTTTTTTTGTTTTTAGTTTGATTAGCATATGTTTCCTTTTTTTTAATTTTTTCTTTTTCTCTTTTTATTTTTATTTATATTACATACTATATTATGAATAGGATGGTTGCGACAGTTACTACGTGGTAATCCATACTTACATTGAATTGAAAAATTCACTTTGTTTTCTACCACACTTATATTATGTAAAAATATTATATAACTTATTATTCACAGTTATATAAATTTCTACACATATCACGACTCGAGTTTCGACGTTTGACGGTCATTTTCAAGTGACTTAACAAATTGATAAAGTTGAATATATACCCTTATAGTTTTGGTGGGGTGGGGGTGCGGTGTTTGTCCGAAGATGAGGTCTTATCTGTTTGAGATTGGGTCCCAATTTGGACCCAATCTCAAACAGTTAAGTCCTCATCTTCGGACAAACACCGCACCCCCACCCCACCAAAACTATAAGGGTATATATTCAACTTTATCAATTTGTTAAGTCACTTGAAAATGACCGTCAAACGTCGAAACTCGAGTCGTGATATGTGTAGAAATTTATATAACTGTGAATAATAAGTTATATAATATTTTTACATAATATAAGTGTGGTAGAAAACAAAGTGAATTTTTCAATTCAATGTACATACTATATTTGTTTTATTTATATATGTATTGAGTGATGTAAAAATTTTGGAACCAATTTATAAACCCGTAAAGGGTAATAAATATACATAATACCATCAAGACATTGAAATGCCGGAACTGTTGAGAATATTGCTGCTGTAAGAGGTAGTGTTGCTGAGGATCCAAATTTATCAATTCCTTGTCGTGCTTAAGCGTTTGGGCTTAATAACAGGACAACTTGTCGCATTTTACAAAAATATTTGAATTGACACCTGTATAATATTGTTTTGACCCAAGAACTTAAGCCATTGTACTATCATCAGCGCTGATAATTTGCTGCTTGGGGTTTAGAACAACTTGAAAGGCACCCCAAAGGCATAATTTTGCGAAAGAAATTATCTTTTCAGATGAAGCTCATTTTTTGTTAAGTGGATATCTTAACAACCAAAATCCACAAGAAGCATTTGTATCCTCTAGCTAGGGTAACTGTATGGCGTGGTAGGAGATGTAGTTACATTGAATTTTGAACGATATCGACGGATGTTAAAAAAATTTTTGCGGTCTAATTTAGATGCACTTGATTTGCAGGATATGTAGTTCCAGTAAGACAGTGCCACATGTCACACTGCTAATGAAACTATCAAAGTATTGTACAAGAAACGTTTGACGAAAGTACAATTTTATGGAATGCAACTGTTCACTGACCTCCAAGAAGCTGTGATTTATCTCATTTAGATTACTTTTTGTGGGGCCATTTGAAATCTAAGGTCTATGCAAACAGGCCAGAAACAGTTGATGGATTATGGTTGAACATTGCACGCTGCATTCGTCATATCACGCCCGGTTTATTTCACAATGTCATGGAAGTTTGAGTTCGTCGAATTCGCTCGTGTAGACGATGTCGAGGTGGACCTTTAAACAATATGTTATTCAAAAGTTAAATGTTACCGACTAATTTTAAGATAATATAAAAAGTTTGGTGGTATCTGAGATAAATTTAATTTTATTTCATTTTAAAATCATATCATTCTTATTGGAAACCTTTATATTAAAAAATATTAATTTAAACCTCTATTGGGCGCGGACGACCCGAATGTCAGCAGTCACGTGTGGCGTTGCCTTTTTTTTCCCTCGCGGCTCCGGGTCGCTCACTTATTTATTGAAAAATTATTTTGTTGATCATAGCAGATAGATATGATGATATATTTACTATAAATCTACATTTACGATTTCTACGATCAGTTGCCTTTTTAGTTGCCTTTTAAAATAACATTATATAATAATATAACATATATATATATATATATATATATATATATATATATATATATATATATATATATATAACAAATATAATATAACATTATATATAATCTACTTATATTTTTACAAATATGACACTGAAGCGTTCAACTGTTTTTTTGTACTTTTGTACCGTGTGCTAAAAATGGTAATGCAGGGGTTGCCAACCTTTTCGTTTCTTTGGGTCACACTTTTGGACCGCAAGTATATTATCATAGTTTAAGAACTAAAAAAGCTTTATTTAGTATTTCTACCTTATTCACGCATTAGAAAAGTATTTGAATTTGAAAATAATTCATTTTCACTCAAAAATAAAATATGTATAAAAGTTTACCGCCTTGTGAAACTTCTTTATTGATTTATTTATTTAAAAAAATATTAATAATAAATGTGTTTTGTTTACACGTTTAGTTTTTGAACTTCATCGCGACCCGTGGGTTGGACGTCCCTGGTCAATTACAAAATATTTAGCATAACTGATTAAAAGGATAGAAAAATTTATAGGACCAATTATATAAATGCTAATATCTTGTCTAAATATTTGTGCAATTTATTAATACAATAAGAGGGATACATTTTTAGTTATAGATAAGTCAACTAATTTCTTGAGTTTACAATATGCGTATTGTTAGCTCCAAGATTAAGGTCTAAACATTATTTACTAAGTAATAATAATTTGTTTCAGATCAAGTTTTTCCTTCAACTGTACCGATTAGTAAACAATCTAATACAATAAATTTAATCAATACAATTAGAAAACATAGGAAACACTCGCATCCTCAGACAACTAGCAATAACATTCCGCCGTTTCCCGTAAGTTATATATATATATATATATATATATATATATATATATATATATATATACACTCAGCTAATTTTAAAGTGATTATTGAAATAACGTTTATTTAATTCGCAGGCTCCCGATTCCAGTTCCAACACGTCTAGTTGTAATAGTTCGACCCCTTCGAGTCCAGCCTTACAACCAGCGCAAACTCCGCACGCCAATCTTAAACAAACGACTTTTAACTTTCCAGGTAATAATCTTATATAATGTAAAGGCAGGTTTGGAAGATGACAGTACAGACACAAAGTACGCCATTGGTTTACTACTGGATTTTATAGACACAGTTTCATTCCAGTCCAGCGCTGTTTGAACAGAGTTTAGTGGATTAACAGCAATTCTATTCACTGGATCCAGTAATGGTTTGTTGGGAGTTGACCAAGTGTTTACCAATTGATTGTACTCTTTGTTTTCGGTACAGCTTTGGTCTAGGGTTGTCAACTGTTCAACTTAAATTTTGATAATTCAACTACACATTTAAATACAATTTTATTTTAAAAATATATTGATTGTCGGTACATTAATCCTGGATATCGGGTATATCTGTAGGCTGCACTGAAATCATATTTAAAAAAATGATTTTAAAATATGGGGAAGATTGTCCAGTGATAAAAAATATGACTTTAAGATTGGATAAACTTCCAACACTCTTTTAACAGTCCACAGAAAAAGCAACAAATTTTTCTAAAGTATTTTTTTAAACAGATATTCAAATGTCTACTTATAGTATCAGCTGTTTCATGTGGCAAAGAAAATAAATCAATTATTTTATTATGTCATTATTTTTCTCAAAAAAAAATTAATTATGACAGCAAATTTTAATTGAACCACAATTACTTCCATAAGTTGAAACTGATAGACATGAAATTGGAGACACAGGTTGCATTACAATTTTATACAATATGGAGCTACATACATCATTATTCGCAATATATTTTGTATTTCCTGTTGGTATTCGTTTCGCTGATTCCGAATCATCAACCATTTTTGTAAGCAGTTTGTGCAGGCAGTAGAATTATAATTACACTGGCGAGCAAAAAAAATAAATATATTAAAAATTAATATAACAATGAATTTGTAGACTAAATTAAATATTCGGTATTGAATTGGATAGCATATTTTAAGCATTATTATGAAAATGCAACAAATTTACGTTTAAAATGTAGTTCGATTTTTTGTTATGAGGAACTAAGAAAATGAAAAATAAACTTAGCATACATTAGAAAAAGAATAATCATTAATAACGTTAAAGGACCCTCACACCTCGAAAAATAGCAGAATTTCACGATTTTATGTTTGATTATGTAAAACTAATAAACAGTCTGATTTTTTTTACAAATCAAAGTATTAATCGAGAATACAAAATGTTTTTTTTTTAATTGATTTATTTATTGGTTAACATGTTTTTATAAAATTTAATGTGGCGTTGATAAAAAAGCTCCTGCATCGTCTCCATGATAGCGGACGTAATTTCGATCTGGTGCAAAAATATCAAGATTTTTTTTATGAAATTTGAAAAAAATGGCGGCGGTTTGACAAAAACTTATCGAATTCAGGCTATTTTTCGACAATTATTTGTAAAAAAATTGGAAGATTTAAAAAAACCTCCCATAGGAACATAAAGAGTGACGTGAAGAAAGTTCAGTCCAAATCGTCGTCGAGCGCTGGATGAGAATATTTTTCCAGAATTCCAGAGGCCTCAGCTTTGCGCCATTCGCACCACGAATCTCCTCCCGAAGGGCAAGACTGATGCTGAGGATTTGCATCGGTTGAGCTTTTGTGATAAAACGTCCCCCATATTGATTTCCTCATATTTTCAACGGAATCGGACTTTCGACGAACTGCTAAGTATAAATAATACTCGGACAATTTTTTAGCAAGTTTAGTGTCAATTGCACTTTTTTCGGTTCGTTCTTAGCAGGTTTCTTGGTTGTTTTTTTTCTGCTTTATCTGCAATTTGCTTTTTGGCTTTCTTCAATTGAACCAATCTTTTTCTTGCTTCGTTTCCCATTTTAAAAACACGTTTTGATAAAGCGAACTGAAGATATACTTTGCCCATTTACTGCAACTTACAGAGCTACGTATAGGGAATAACGGTTCAACGGCGGAAGGACGCGCCAGATACTCCAATCCCTTTTTCTAAGAAAGGCTGTAGCGACCGAAATAATTCGAATTTCGATTTAAAAATTGGGGAGAATGTTTATACTATCAACAGTGTATACTATCGGATAAAGAAAAAAAAACATGATTTTTTGAAAATCACACTGTGGGGTCCCTTAATAGCGACGAAGCATACTTTCAATTAAATAAGAATCAAATTTTGGTGAATGTTATTCCATTCCTGCAATAGCAACTCTCTTAGCTCCTGAGCAGTTCTTGGAGCTGGTAAATGCCTCCGGATACATCATCCCAACTTCCATACGTCATCCAAACTAACTTCGTTGGGATTCATGTCTGGACTCAATGCTGGCCATTCAAATCGCCAAATTCCCACCTCGTCCAGATATTCACCGACTCTATGGCTCTATGAGGATTAGCAGTATCTTGCATGAAAATTCCATGCTCATCCATATTTATCATGAATGGCATGAAATGATCATCTAGAACCTTCGTAATATATCTGTTAGCTGTCCGAGAACCATTCTGTATGAAGACCAACTCAGTGCGTGCTCGTGAAGAAATTCCTGCCTAAACCATAACCCAGTCACCGTTAAATCGCTTGTCATCGCAAATAAGTCGCTTGTCAATTCAAACTGGAGTATATCTTTCTCAGTGTCTTCTCCATACTCATCAACATCCGTCTGGCCCAGTGAGGCAAAAAGGAAACTCATCTGAAAATAGGACGTTGCTCCAGTCATCATTATTCCATGCCAAGTGATTTCTGGCAAAAGCCAAACTTGTAATTTGATGCCGGAATTGTAATGGTGAACCTATAGCCATCCTTCTACAAGTTAATCCAGCAGCATGAAGTCTTCTTCTAGGGGTCCATTCACTAGATTGTTGATATGGTGGTGACAACTTGTACTGTGACCTTTATAAATCTATTGTACCCCACCCTTTTCCTCTAAGCGTTAGTGTACTTACCCATCTAGAGCGCCTCCTCTAATCCTATTTCCTTTAGAAATTTCAGGATCTGGGTGGGATTCAAGGACTGCAGCTCCTCTGCGTTCAAGCAGTGAGCCCTGAGGTACATCTGTCTCTTGCAGAGCAGTGCTCCGCAGTCTTTGAGCAGATGTATGAGGGTTTCCTCTGCTGAACCACAGAATCTGCATCCGTCATCCTCCTCTAGGCCTTGGACCTTGAGGTGTTTTCTAAGTCTGCAGTGTCCCGTCAGGACTCTGAGCTTGTTCCTGTTTAGTTTCAGGCAAGCTTTTGTTTTATTCTGGTTAAAAGATCCCAGCATCACTTTGGACTGCCTTAACCCTGGAAGTTCTTTCCAGGTTTTCATCCATTGTTGTCTTATTTCTTCATCTAAACTTGTGTGGATGGTGTTCACACTCATGCCGCAAAAGGGTTCCAGACTTATAAAGGGACTACTGTATCCCTTGTTTGCTAGGTGTTTCTTTGTTTCCGTCTATACCAGTGTGTCCTGGTACCCAGTATAGCGTTATTTTATTATCTTTGCCAAGTTTGTTTAGCTTCCCCACACAGTCCCATACCAGTTTGGATCTGATGGTGTATGAGCTAATGGCCTTGATGGCTGCTTGGCTGTCTGACAGGATAGCAATTCGTTTTTTGCGATAATACCAGTCGAGGTTAAACTGTGCACATCTTTCGATTGCGTGTATCTCTGCTTGGAAGATACTTGGGAATGTTCCCATGGATTCGAAGATACCACTTGGTATGAGGTCCAAATACTCCTGCACCAGTACCTCCTTTGTTTTCGAGCCTTCTGTATACCACTTGATAACATTTTGCTCTATGAGGTATGCTGAGGATTCGTCGCTTCAATCGGCTTTACTAGTACACATTCCTGTGTAGTTTTTCTCGAAGTGGTATTTGCATACCACATATATCAGCATTCTCCCATCCACTTTGAGATAGTGCTGTCGATATTCCTTCTTTCAAGGGCCGCTTTGACAGCCTCATGTAAGGTGTTGTCAAAGGCTTCCTCTATATCCAAGAAGGCACATTTCGCTACTTCCTTTGTCTCTAGTGCTGCTTTTATTTCATTTGTCAGTTGATACAGGGCGGTTTCTGTAGATTTCCCTGCTCTGTATGCATGCTGACAGTTTCTTTCTCCATTGTCTTTAACATAAAAGATGTTAGACTAATGGGTCTAAATGACTTCGGTTGAGTGGTGTCTTTCTTCCCCACCTTCAGTATGAATACCACCTTAGCCCTTCTCCATAGCTCCGGTATGTATCCGAGCGCTAAACTACTTCTAAAAATATTTAAAAGATACGGCATTAGTTCTCTCTCTCCCTTTTGTAGGAAGGCGGGAACTAGCCCGTCCACACCTGGGGCCTTAAATGGCTGGAAAGTGCCAATCGCCCATCTGATTCGGTTTTCCGTACAGATCAGCCCCACTTGGTCTCCGTGGAGAACTTATTGAAATTGATTTCGAAGCATAACCGCAGAAGAGGTTCTATTTCGCAAACTTGCTGACACCAAAAACCGTCATCTCGCGGTGGTGACTCGTTTTCGCCCGGACCCTTCTGAAATTTATTAAGTAACCTAAATTTTTTGCTCGCCAGTGTATAACGTTTTAAAGTGTGAAAAGCCGAAGTTCATTCAACTGCTGATATTTTGGAATCCATAGATGATTTTTTTGTCAAAAAATCGCTCATAGCTATGGAACTGGTTCCTACACAAACAGTTATTGTGTGCTTTCTTGACAATACAAGTTGATTTGTATTTGTTTGCAACCGAATCTTTTACATACGGTACAAGTGGCCTTCAATTCAGAATTTGAATTTACTTGCAGTTCTTCTGTAATCAAACACCTTCGTTTACTCATTTTGGGTTCTGGGGCTAAAGAGTTCAAAAATCAAAACATTTAACTTTAATTACCAGTTTTTTTAACTTACCACTAAAACAGTTCAAAGAGATAATTAAAAGCTTTAATTTTTGTGCATCAATATTTTATATCGGATTTTAAATAATAATAAGTAATTATTTGTTCCAAAACATAAAAGAGAACAATTTTAGTATAAATAGAAAAAGGAAGAGAACAAAAATATTTTGTTAAAAAAGAGGGCATGTTCTCTTTTCCAGTTTGCAACCCTACCATGGTCTAAACCTGCCTTAATTTTACACCAGATTTTATAAAATATTTGGGAACAAATTTCTAACGTAGATCGTGAATCTAATAAATTTTAACAGTTAAAAAATTTCTGGCATCATAATATCTGTTGCGCTGTGGTATTATTAATGAAAAATCTTGACAAGCAATTGTTTAATTTTTCTACTTTAGATATACCATATATTCATACGAATGATGTGTCGTTGGAAACACATCCGTTATCCAATTCAACCACACTGCACGAAGAGTTGACGTCTAGTCAACAATCCAGGGACAGCGATAGAACGATTTCGGTTTCAGGGAGCACGGATTCAGATCGGACGCCAGTTCGGGTGAATTCGCAAGACAGCCAAGTATCGGATACAGAGACTATTACGGACGGACATCGATGGCCAAGACAAAATAGCGTAAGGAATTTTACTACTTAAATGTTATAGTATAAGTACGCCACCCCGGTATCGCTTGCGCATTCCTTCAGGGTGAGCAGCCCGGACGGTTTTTTGCCGCCCTAGTTTTTCTGTTTTTTCCCTGTATTTTGTTGTTTATGGTGAGGTGAATATGATTTTTTTTGTTATATATGTTCATGATTGTAGCTGCGCCTCTAGGCGTTTTCTCCACTCTGTAGAATGTCTCTCGTCTTTTTCTTTTTGTGTCAAAATATCCGAAAACATTTTGCTTAGAGTGTCCCAGTTATTTTCGTTTTCTAGCATGAAATCTACTACTTTTCTGGGTTCCATAGTAGCGTCTCTCAGAGCTGTAGTTCTTTCCTTTTCCCATCTGTCACATTCTAGTATAGTGTACACAACACTGTCGTCTTGTCCACAGTAGTCGCACTGTCCGTCTTATGCTCTTCTAATATTAGATAGATAGTCTTTGAAGCATCCGTGTCCTGTCAAAACTTGAGTCAAGTGGTAGTTTAATTCCCCATGTTTTCGGTTTATCCATTTAGATATATCCAGAATTAGCAGTCTCGTCCATTGTCCTTTTTCCGTATTCTGCCAATTTCTTTGCCAGTCCTCTATAGTTGTTTGTCTTGCAATTTGTCTGTGTTCTCTTGAAGGTGCTTTATAGCATCTTTTCCTTTTATTAGCTGTGTATTTTATTGGGGAGATTCCAGCAATTACCAAGGTCGCTTCCCCTGATGCAGTCCTATATGCACTGCATATTCTTATAGCCGCTTTCCTTTGGACGCTTGCAAGAACTTGTTTGTTTTTTGCCAGGAGCAGTGCGTTTGCCCACACAGGAGAGCCGTATAGCATGGCTGAGTGGACTACCGAGCTGAGCAGTTTTCTTTTGCTGCTCTTTGGTCCTCCGACGTTAGGCATTATTTTTTCCAGTGCGGCTACTGTTTTTAGTCCTTTTTCCGCAGCTGTCGCAATATGTGCCTCACAATTTGTTTGCCTATGGATTATTATGCCTAGGTACTTTACCCATCCCTTGGGTTTGATTACTACATTTTGTATTTTAAAGCACATTGGTAGCACTTTTCTTCTTCCAGTCAAGAAAACGGCTTCTGATTTTTCCGTTACCAGTTGCAGGTCCTTGCTGGCCATCCAGTCTACCTCCCCTGTCTACACTTGTGTTTTGGTGTCTTGATCTTACACAAGTGTAGGGAGCCCTTAAAGTCTTTAACGTGGATGGCGAGCCGCTATTAGGGGTCTTTTTCGAGGCAAATTTTACTGTGATGACGGCCAGAGCCGTTTCCATTCCCATTTTTCTATATATATGACCCCGGATTTGAACCGAGAACTTATGGCCTGGTAATCTGACACCTTAACTACTAGGGCGTGTTCTACAGCCCAAAATAAGAAAACAAAAATCCCCATAAAGATGTGTTCGGAAACGCTTCCTAACTAAGGTACAGGCCTTAAAAGAATGTGGGCTAACACAACATTTTTGCTAATATCTCAGACGCAACTAACAATAATTGATTCAAATTTCGTGTGTACCCGTTACTGCCGAACTACCGTTTGTGCTAATTTTCGTCTTGGTAGCCAACCAGTGGCTATACATGCAGGGTATGTATCCCAGAAAATACGTTTTAATTTTTTTCTTGAAATCCTTTATCTTGAACGACAGAAACAGAAAGTATCTTTTCAGTGTAGTTTTTGATTGCGAACAATTTCATCTAGTTATTAAGCATTTACTAACTGTGTAGATGGATAAAAATATTTACCAAAATACAAAGGTCGACTTGTATGTACCGCCCCTGGTTGGCTAGCACGACGAAAATAAGCAAAAACGGTAGTTCGGCACCAGTAACGAGTACACACAAAATTGAATCAATTATCATTAGTTGCGCCTGAGATATTAGCAAAAATGTTGTGTGAGGCCATCCTCTTTTGTGGGCTGTACCACATTTAGGTTTTTGGACACATCTTTATAGACCTATTTCTTATTTTGGGCTTTAGAACACGCCCTAGAATGTCTGCTGAACATTTATCAAACACCCTGTATAGAGGTATAATAAAATATTAGTACATTTGGTGAAACTTTTATTGAAACTATTGCACGGATTTTATGATGATACGAGGTATATAAATAATATGTTTAGAATTTCTGTATATCTAAAAAATGGTAATCTGACAAATTTTAAGTATACTTATTCTCTTTTAGTTTTTTGAATCCCTAATCAAAAATAATATATTTTCAATTATTATTAGATTTTGGTCATTGCAATACAGTTATCAAACGATTTTCTTCACTCAAGAAATTCAATTTCAAAAAGCGGTTTTAGTTTTCAAATTTTGATGTCTACAAAGATTTCTTAATGATTATAAATATTACCCCGACCAAACAGAATATTGTATTAATATACAAGCAAATATTATATTAATACAATATTCCACATAAATGTGGCCAATGTAACAAAAACCTACGCACTTTGTTCTAATTATCCGCTCAATTTATGAAATAATTACCGTGTAATGAACTAACATTCTTAGTTGTTACAGTAAACTATACCATAATTGCTTAAACAATAATTTCCTTTTCAATCAACACAAACGTATATCGCAACAATATACGTTCCGCGTGTACAATTTTCTATTAAAACATTTTCTTCTCCGTTTAGTTATCCATGAGAGAATGGGATATCCCTTTAGACGAGCTGGAATTCATCGAAAAAATCGGTACCGGACGTTTCGGCACAGTACATCGAGGCTACTGGCACGGAGACGTCGCGATAAAAGTTTTGAACATGGACTCGGTGGACGGCGAAAAAATCCTCGATCAGTTTAAAATTGAAGTATCGACGTTCCGGAAAACGCGACATGAAAATCTTGTTTTGTTCATGGGCGCCTGTATGCACCCAAAAAAGTTAGCAATCGTCACTAGTCTCAGCAAAGGCATGACTCTCTACATGCACATACATCTTAGGAAGGATAAGTTTAATATGAACAAGACAACTATCGTCGCACAACAAATATCACAGGTATTTTATTATTATTTTGCTTGTGTTTAACTTTTACAATCTTGAAACATGTTTGAAGAATTTGAATTAATAGGGGAGAGTTGTATAGGTTGGGAGACTGCGATTTTTCAATTTATTTGTACTGATGGCGCCTGTTATTACTGTCACGTATTAGTCTCAATAATGGCTAATTTTTTATGTTACTCTGAGGAAGTAACCATGCTTGTTGTAGCAACACTAAACAGTGTGTTTATGAGGAGTGGAGAAATTGTGTAGTTGATGTTGTGAATTTCCCAGACACTGCATATTTTTCATCAAAATTGCAAGGTAAATCAATTGAGTGTATTATAAATTGGATAAATCGTTATGTCTGAATGGATAATTAGACATAAATCGTTATGGATTTTCCATATAGTGCAGTGAATTTTTTTTCTCCCCAATAATGAAAAGATGTCAAATTTATAGGATGGGACACACATGTATTAGTTCAGACTTTTTGATGCCTATACGTATTTTTTCACTGAAAATCGTCTTTAAAGTAACTTTTAAGTGGCGGTCATCAGGGTAATCTAGAGCAACCAACAATATGCTCTTAAAAACTACTTTAAGGTTGTTCGCGCAAGACGTAGTAAGTCAAAATAAAATAAAAGTGCTAACATTAATTATATAATTATTAAAGAAAATCAAATTTTATGACTTCCTTATTTATTTGCAAGAAATACACCGCAACCAACAACAGCCATATGTAGTAATGCAGTTTTTAGTTTTAATCCTAAAATGAGTGAATGTTTTAAAAAATGAGTGGCGGGGGTATAAAAAATAAAAAAATATTTATTTGCAAAATAAAATTATATATAAAGGTTTAGAAAATATGAGTGATAACATGAAAAAAAACATTCAACAAAACTGCTGCCAGAAACTCAAAATAAAGGGTTATAGTAAATTGGGCTTACTGATCTGGAAAACTGACTAATTCTGCCCCTAATTTACTTTACTAATTTACTACTATATTTATCTACCTCATCATAAATATAAATATTTTAACTAAATTATGTATATATGCACTAAAAATATGCGGTTATTAAGAAAAATATCATGACCAATCTGCAATTTATACTCTTCTTGGTGAAATATCTTTATATATAAAATTCTTCAGACCTTGCCCTGGTCTGAAAATTAAAAAAAAAATCCTAGAATCTGATCGCAGCGCCAACTCCCGGGCCATATTGTAAATATATACTATCCAGGGACCCACTCAAACACATCACAAAAAATTCAACAAAAACGGTCCAGCAAAACTCGGCATACGTTGTCCTAACCTAACCTATCCACCAGGTCTAATTGTAACCATAATGATACCCACTCAAACATGCAAACATTTTTATCAAAATATGTCCTGCAGAACCCCGCATACGTTCTAATAAACGAGTAACGAGCCGTCACTGAATTAAAAAGGGGGCCAAAGATTTTATTGAAAATGATAAAAAAAATGGTTAAAATGCAGATTTTTTTTTACAACAGATCGAGCAAAAAATTAGGTTTTTTATTGCGTAAGTTATACAACGTTCCGTTCCGGCTGTATATAAGTTTTAACATTTTTTCACTTTTTCCGCAAAAACTCCTGTTCTCTTGCACGGCTAAACGGGAAAATATAATTTTACGGCGTAGGACAGAATGGCCCTTTGAAGTTCCATACAGCGTCCTTCAAGTTCGAAAAACTATAATCCGTTTTTTGGTCGATTTTAGGAGTAACTTTGGTTGTGGCTCGATTTTTTCTGTGATGTTGCATTGGCACGTCTTTCGACATTTGGTGGACAAGTATGCCACCGTCGGCGTCGGTTCATCCGGTGCAGCGAAAAAAATGTTGTCTCTACAGTTACATTTGTGGACGCGATTCGCTTATTTTACGGGGTCCAGGTCTGAAAACGGCCTGTGTAAGAATCGGGAGACTGCGACGTCCGGTTCCAGCTCCATGTCAATTTTATCGCGAAAAAATCTGGAAAACACGATATTTTTCAACACGATTTGCGGGGACCTTCTCCGAAGCCACCAGTCGAATCACCCCCGGAGCAACGCCATTCGATTCGGCATGGTGTCTATTAGTTTGTTTGAGAGTTTAATCCCGATTGCGCCGCAACGTCTTAAAAATCGACTTTTTTGAACTTCAGGAAAACTCGCACAGAGTTGCTAATTTAAACTCTGCAATGACGATTTCACGCGATTCCCGTAGATAATTGAAATTCTATTGTTTAGTGCAAGCGGCATCGTGCTGTGTTTTTTGCAGCCGTCGCGACGCCCACCAAAACTCACTGCACTGCAAGAAAAAAATGATGTATGATAAAAATGATTTTGCAGTAGATTGTAGAATGATCTTTTGCCTTTCCGCATCAACAATTGGTTGTAACTGTTAATCCGTACAGATAGATATTTGACCGTCAATTTAGAGCAGCAGGATGTCGTTTTCATATTCCAATATAACCCGCCCCTGGGCCCCATCGAGACGCGCATTTTGGTACCGGCGTCGGTACACGCGTTCAATTTCGAACGCCTTTTTTTTTGCATTTAAGGGTTCACGATCCGAGCCGTCGACGTATGAAAATTTCAACCTTTTTTTGCACGATTTGTTGACATGTCGTCCACCCTCACCTCGCAGCCGAATCCGATGTTTGCGGAACAAGGTGATGCCGCTCGCCGTTACACGTATTTTGGTACCCCTCACAGCTTCCTGTGCAGCCCCTTCACCCGATACGTCCGAAATGTTGAAATAAAATCCGGAACCGTCTCTGTGGCCGCCAATTTGCGAGTTCGAGAATCACCGGCAAAATTTTTTAGTCGGATTGCGCAGAATAGATGCGGCAATTTAAAAACCCGTCAAGAACCCGAGCTCTTTTTTCTTAACCCACAGTTTTCTAGATTTAAAAAAAAATAAATAGGAAAAACTGGAAAAATAGTGAAATTTTTAATTTTGCACAACTTTCGGAAAAAAATTGTTTCCTTTTGGTAGAATTTCGTCTTATGATGAAAGAAAACTTCCCACCAAAACTCACCCAAAAGGATAAAGGGTCGACTCCAAGTGTTGTTCGATTCGACATGGAATAACCCTGTAATTTTTTTTGTCAACCTTATCCTGTCCTTAACAAAAAGTTAGTTATGTATTGAAAGCCTGAAAAATAGTACCATGAAAATAGTTATGGGCCACATGATAATCGTCCCAACCTAGAAGACTCTCTCCTATATTTTATAAATACAAGTTCTGTTTCAATTGTATTTTATAAAGAAAAAACTAAACTTTAAGTAAATCTGATATTAAAATATCCAAGAGACTTGTTGATAAATCAGGTTTTTACTAGTATATCTTAGTTTTCATTCTAATCCATAGAGTAACAAATTGGCAAAGTCTGTTCCCAAAAAATATATTTCTTTTACATGCCAAAATAAAATAAACTGGTTTTATTTCTATTTTATTTTCCTTATTTTATTGTTAAACGTTGTGAGATTTGTCATTTAGTAGCATTTCCTATTCTTCATTGAACTCTTGAAGGGTGACATATATTTTTATTTAATGTAGTTAGACTGCATAACTGTACACTTCTTTGTTTTTAATTTGAACAAAATTAAAATAAAACGAAACATTTTATTTTCTATTTCTATTCCTTCTACTTATTTAATATTATTTTTTTAATATCCCCCTCGAAATTCATAGCTTGAATTACTTCAAGATTTTTTTTTTTGCTACAGAATCATTAATATTAATAAACTAAACCAGTTTTTTATCAATTTTAATGTAGTTTAATTTATGCTTTTCATTAACTTCTATTTACTACACTTTTATAATGATTAATAACTTTTATAACATCTGTAATATTTTTTAGGGTATGGGATATTTGCATGCCAAAGGTATAGTACATAAGGATTTGAAAAGTAAAAATATTTTCCTGGATAATGGAAAAGTAGTCATCACAGATTTTGGAATTTTTAGTGTTACAAAGCTTTGTTGCTTCGGCAATAGGTATTTACAACAATAAACCTGTACAATTTGATATAGATAATGAACAAATTTTTAGGAAAGATGATCGCTTAGGTATTCCTCCTGGTTGGTTATGTTATTTAGCACCAGAAATAGTGAGAGCACTGCATGCACACCAATCAAATGATGAGGAGCTGCCTTTTAGTAAGCAATCAGATGTATACGCTTTTGGGTAATAAAAAATATCATTTTATTTTGTAAGTATTAATAACGTACTGTTTTAGAACTGTTTGGTATGAATTGTTGTGTGGAGAGTGGCCCTTCAAAGGTCAACCTCCTGAAGCTATAATTTGGCAAGTAGGAAAAGGTATGAAACAAACGTTGGCTAATTTACAAGCTTCTAGAGATGTTAAGGTAAGAAAATTTACAGATCTGAAGTTTAGATTTATTGTGGCAAATATTAATACGTTTAATTTTACGAAAATGGCACTTTAAACACTTTAAAAATTTAATTAGGTCAAAGATAAATTTATTTCGATAATACAGTATAATCTTGATAATCTGGCGGATGGTTAATAAGGTTACGTTCAGTAATCCGGCGTTCTCGGGGAAACACGTGTCTTTTCTTTCCTCTGCTCTGCGCCCGATATAAACCTCGCGCACAGAAGAAATAAAGTCAAAAAAACAACATCCAGTGTTCTTGGAAAAAGGTTTTTTTGGTGTGGCAACACACCCTGCTTTTAACGCTGAAAACTTGATTGACGATACTGAACAAGCTAACTCCACTCTACAATTGTCTTACTATCAATTCTAAGTTTGTACATATTTTTTGTATGTACACATTTACCTATATAGATATATATTTTATTCTTTCTGAAATACAATTGCACATAAAATATGTAAAATAGTTATTATTTTCTTTTAATCCTGATAATCCGATAATTTTTTTGATAATCCGGCGGTTGTCTGGTCCCATATGTGTCGGATTATCAAGATTATCCTGTACATGATTTATACAATAAATATTAAGGAGATAGTGCTGTGTGATTGCTCTATTTTTTGGCGTGTGATGGCTCTATTTGAAAATATACCACACATCTTGACCTCTCGGGGGAACATGACCTCTCTTCTTGTTTCTTTCGTGTTCCTTGTGATTTTTTACTGTTGTAGATTTGGAATGCCCGGTTTCGTTTTTCAAGTGCTTTCTCACATTGTGAGTCCCATCACAGGTGTTTTGTGTTCTTAAGTGGAATCAGTTCTTTTGCCTTTTGTACTATTTTCCTGTGGAAGTCTTCCCAGTTGTTTGCCTGTTTTTATCCCATTCTTGTTTTATGTTGGTTTCCTTGATCATTTTGTCGAATTTCTGCAGGTCTGTTTTTTTTATGTATTCTATTTGGAGTGAATTTTATTTTAATTCTTGTTAGATATTGGTCCGAGTCTATGTTCGCGCCTCTGCGGACTTGTACATCATGGATCTCTCTTTGTGCCGGGTGTTTGATTGCGATATGATTTGGAATTCTCCGAAGGACTGTATTGGAGACCTCCAAGTCTTGTTTTTTAGGTGTTTTTCTGAGGGAGGTGGATATGATGTTCAGGTTGTTCTGTTGACAGAGTTCGATGAGCCATTTTTATTGGTGAATTTGTGTATGGGAAATTTCCCAACTGTTTTCTGATAAATTTTTTCTATCTTCCTTTGTTGTTTTGTTAAGATTGTTAAAATCTTTCTTTGGGATTTTATTCATTATTTTCTCTATTGTTTGCCAAAATATGTCTGTTCTCCTTGGATCTTTTTTGTTGTCCCCATTCGTTGGTGCGTGTACATTGATTAATGTGTATCTTTTATTGACGCACTGGATACGCATGGCCATTAGCCTGTTGTTGATCGGGAATAGGAGAATATTTATTTCCTCAGTACCCCCCATATCTGGAGAGCATACCCCTATCTGCCACCAGGGGGGACGTCCGATGGAAGACTAACAACACCACATGGTTTTAATCCCACATATATTTTTTTTAATCCCACAAATAAAGAATACGAAAATTTGACATTAAAAAATTTAATAAATTAAATTTCATCTATATTTATATAATTATCTTCATAAACTAATTATAAACATTTATAATGCTTTAAAAATTACAAAATACGGAATATTCATAAGAATGGTTTGTGAGGCCAAAATTCAGCTACATTTTCAAAATTTTCAAGGCAAATTTACAGGAGGTTGAGGCTGATCCTGATGGCGGATGGGTCTAAGCTTATGACTGTTGATGGATGAGCAAAAAAATCATACTTACATATATTACCACTCACTAATATTTTTCTAAAGTGTGGTATTTAAAAAACAATCTCCCTTGTGAAGAAGCACCTCGTAAAATTGTCACATAGCAGGTTAAATTTTTCTTCTTATGCGCAACACAAACACGACACGGTCACTGGGGTTTTAATTTAATGCCACCTGTAACAATTTCACCTAATTTGTGTGTTTTTTTTTTGTATCCTTTAACAATCTTCCTGGAGGATCATTTCTTCTGGATACAGCTGATATTTTTGATACAGGATCATCTGCATTTTCCAGAGTGGGTTCGCTTTTGCATTATCATGTAAACAAAATTGTACTTCTTTTTAGAATCAGGATTGGATGTTTTCAAAACTCTAAAAGCATTAAGTAGTGTACAGTTGATTAAAATCATAACAGCCCTTTTTGTCCATTTCTTGGTATGAGTAATCTGACAAATATTGATAAGCGTGGTCAACATCCTTCATAAATTTGTTGTCGCAATCAACAACGCATATTGGTTTCCAATTTTTTTCTTTTGTTTCCCAGTGTTATTACATTCTACAATATCAGCTGAATGTATTGCCGGAATCATTCGGACGGGTTTTTTTGATTGCCAATATTGCAATAAAACCTTTTGACGGCGACGAAACATAGATTTCCCCTTTTCTAGTTTCGATTTTTTCAAGCAAAGGGGAAGCCAATATTGCCTCTCTTTGTGCGAATAGTGCTACAAATCCTGAATCCTGTTGTAAAAGTTTTTTGTAAGTGTCAACACTATTATAATAATTATTCATGTTTATGTGATGCAATAAGTTCAAATATGGCTGCAGAAGTTTTAAATTTGTTTCTTGTAATCGGTTTGCTTCTCCACAGGAAATGCGTAAATTACAAATGTAGCCAGTTTTAGTTCACAAACCATTCTTATGAGTATTCCATATTTGAAATTTTTTTTTTTAATTTTGGAAGAATATGGCATGACAATATCATCAAGGAATAATTCTCTCTGCGGCTTGTAAACTTCTTGAAATTTTGGTAAAAAATAAGAAATAGGGCGTTTTTTTTTTTTTTTTTTTTTTACTTGCATACTCCAAGATGAGAAACCACAAGGTGGTCGTCACCTTTGTTGATTTTAGGAAGGCCTACGATTCCATTGACAGAGAAACGCTCAACAAAGTACTCCAGGAACTAGCACTAGACAACAAAACCCGCAGACTAATCCTAGAAACTTTGACCAACACCCATTCCAAGGTTAAATTTAAAGGCAAGATTTCAGAAAGCTTCGAAATAGAAACTGGAGTGAGACAAGGAGATGGACTTTCCCCACTTCTCTTCAACTGTGTCCTTGAAAAGGTTATGAGAGAATGGCACAAGGAACTGAACAATTTGGGTGCTCAGAGTGGTATCTACTTGGGACGTAAGAACGATGGACTGGTTGTAGATTGCCTGGCCTTTGCAGATGACATGGCACTGTTTGCTGATTCTCTTGAGATGGCAACAATGCAGGTAAACTGCCTCAGAAAATAGACTGCCAAAGTGGGTCTTCAAGTGTCGCTGGAGAAAACAGAATTCTTCACCAACATCAGAGAAGCAAACAGAGAGATGTTAATAGAACTGGGAAACATCAAGAGGACTGAGAAATTGAAGTATCTCGACGAATGGATTGAACCCAACTTATTAGAAAGAGCATCATTATCCAAGAGAATCAGCAAGTTAGAGCCTATTTAGCCTATCGACTGACTAAGAACACTTACAATAACAATTTCCTGTCACGCAACCTGAAACTTAAGCACTACACATCAGTCTTACGACCAGTAGCCCTGTATGCCATGGAGTGTCTTTCCTTGAACCGAAGGGGTCTAATAGAGAAATTTGAAATCAGAGAGAGGAGAATCCTCAGGAAGATCCTAGGTCCAGTAAAGGAAGATGGGGAATTCCTAAGACGGCATAACTCTGAGCTCTACAAACATATTGAGATGCTCTCTGACTGTGCAAGGAAAAGAAGGGTAGCTTTCTATGGCCACGTTGCAAGATTGCCTCCAAACCGACTAACCAACCATCTGTTCACCTTCTGGCAAAACAAGAAGCTTCGTACCACTTGGTTGACGGAGACCGAGAAGGATATTCAAGAACTGGGAATAACAGATCTCAAAAACAGACAGTCTGTGAGACGCACCCTGAAGGAAGTCCGTGGATTTCCGTGGACAGAAGAGAGAAAGAAGTTACACCAGCAGAAGATGCGACAATACTGGGCCAAGGTCAAAGCCCAACAGTTGAACAAGCGTGGTCCAAAGTAGGCCTATTCAAAAGAAGAAGAAGGGCGGATTTTTTTAAAGCGATCTCTGCCATCTCTCTCATCATTATTTGAAAAATGCCATGAGTACCAAATTTGTCGAAATCGATCCCTGCTCATTACCTCAACAAAAATCTCAAACAAGTAATCCGAACATTTTTTTCAAGTCTATTACAGACACATCTTTCCACTTTACAGATTTTGCACTATCTTTAAATAACTTTGTTTATCTATCTTTAAAAAAATAAATATTAACTATCTTTAAAGAATTTTGTGTGTGATAGCATTTTGTTTCAGTCTCCATATATTCAAATAAATCGCCCCAAATAAATTGCTGAACCACATCAACTACACTTTCTGACTTGTTTGGCATCACAAAAAAACCACTTTGTCCTAAGAATTGTTCAATAATTGGCACATTATCATCTTTTGACCAGTCCAG
Source organism: Phosphuga atrata (assembly GCA_944588485.1). Lineage (NCBI taxonomy): Eukaryota > Metazoa > Arthropoda > Insecta > Coleoptera > Silphidae > Phosphuga > Phosphuga atrata. Next base: position 58,077,600 of record OX155893.1, read on the forward strand.
TACTTCATCATACTTTTATTAGAGTGGCTAGATGGCATTGGCAAGGTTCTATTACATCTTGGTCGAAAGAATTCCTCCTCACTTTCTCTGTCAAATTCAAGAAACTCTTTTCAGCATTACTTTGTGACAAAATTTGCGACAAATCATCTGCATATACATAACAATTACAATCCATTGTAGGTGATATGGGGTTCAAAAATATCATTCACGTTTTGTAATAATTATGAAAAGTTTATTTACAATTATGATAACTAACATACTGACTAACTACATAACTTTGATGTGTTGTCAGTTTTGTGACTGTCTTAGGGTGACTACCTTGGTGTGTCGGGGTTATAAATAAAACTAAAATTTATGTAATTATAAAAAACTTTGAGTGAGATGTTCTTGCATTAAATAATGACTACAAACTATTTTATTGTGGTGTAGCGTCTTTGTCACACAATTTTCAGAAGAATTATGCATTCATTCATACATCGAACAAATGAGACGACGAAAGAAATAGGAGTTATAATAATAAATATTGTAACAAATAAACTTATTAAAGGCAACCTTTCCATAGCATTATAATATTATTCTTTTAGATTATTTTTTAAGACCTCAAAACAAATCTCATGAGATTTATTTTGTAGTCTTAAAAAGACTTAATAATATTATAGAGCTACGGAAAGGTTGAATATATTCAGGCTATGTTTCGCCTTTAATAAGTTTATATGATTATCTATAACAGAGGTGGCCAAATGGTGGCTCGCAAGGCGCATGCGGCTCTTCAAGCGGTTTATTGTGGCTCACTTCAAGAAGTACAAATATTTAATTATTTTATCTTGGGTGGAGAAAAAAATCCGAATCACAATGCATTTATTTTGATAGTTTCTATTATTACATATTTGTTACAGTTTTGTGTCAACAATTGCTTGTTGAAGGTGTATGAATTTGTAATGTTGAAATTAATTTTGAATAATTAGGTTGATAATTAGAAATGAAACATCTGATTCTTTTAGGTGCTGGTTGATCAACTGTGATCGGAACTCGTTGAGTATAATGATACAACGTCATATGTAGAGTTTTTCGGGTCCGAGTACTCGGACTCCGCGAGTGCAAGGAATATTCCCGATACCCGATCTAAGACTCGCCGAGTCTCGGGTTTTGAATGTTCGCCCCTGCTTGAATGTTTTCAAACATCATCAACCTCCTCCTGAAGTCGCCTTGTTTGCTTTCCTGGCTAACTCTCTCATAACAGGCATTCACATCGAACCAAACTTAAAAAAAAATAAAACTCTCTCATATGCGCTTTATCCGAGGCCCTCTCGTTCAATGTGTAGCGTAGGTACTTAAACTGTCTTACTCGCTTTATTGTTCCCCCTTCCCACTTCCATTCCCTCTCATCATTCTTCCTCTTTCTCTTACTAAACACCATCATTTTCATTTTCTCCACGTTCACTTCTATGTGTTTCTTCCTCACATACCTCCCTAGACTTTTCATTATTTCTTTCATCTCCCTTTCGCTCTTTGCCACCACTACTACATCGTCCGCGAAGGCGAGGCTCCATACTTTCTCTCTACCTATCTTACACCCTCCCACTTGCACCTTGTTAAACATTATTTTCATATTTGCCACATATATCGTAAATATTAAGGGGCTAAAGGGACAACCTTGCCTTACTTCTTTTATCGTCTAGAACCAGTCACTCTCTTTTTCTCCCACTCTCACTTTGCTTATTGTTCTTCTATACATCTCTGCCACCCTCCCTACCAACCACTGTTTACTCCGCATTCTCCCAAACATTCAAACATTTTCTCTCTATCCACTCTGTCAAACGCCGCCTTGAGAGCTATGAATAATGCACAGACCCTTGTACCCTTGTAAATATTAGGACAATATTTTTAAAATGTAATGTCAAGTTGCGTTGGTAGTTTAACATGAAGTTTCTTTGGTAGTTGATCGGCAAGTTCGTACAGTATCGCTTGCTTTAGACTGGATCGCTGGATTAGACCCGGACCCGAAATATAATCGTCGGCTCGACTTATCCGAGTCTAAAAAGACCGGGTATTCCCAAACCCTAGTCACATGTCGATCCAAAAATCGACAGCAAACGATAAGCTGCATTTTTTAAATTTTTGTACTTAGCTCTTGGTACACATTTCCAAAATTCATTAATCGATTTTGCAGATTTATGGAATATTTGAAGAGTTTGTCCTCTTGCAGCTAATTCTAAAAAAACATTACTAATCACATTAATTTCAAAGTGATTATATAAAATGCAATTGTTGGTTTTAATGGTACCAAATCTACAAATCGCTCGTCAAATTCGTTTAACAGGTATTCTAATTTTGTCTTATAGTTATGGTCTTTTGGGAGGTGTGGCTCCAAAGATTTTCAGGGAAGTAAATTTGGCTCTCGTTGCAAAACGTTTGCGACCTCTGATGAAGTCAAAAGTATACTTATAATATCATATCTATATATATATATATATATATATATATATATATATATACAGTAAGACAAGGTTTTATATATATATATATATATATATATATTTATATGATATCTTATTTATTTAAAAATCTCTTTATCGAAATCGAATTTATTGCTCTTTAACGCCAATACGTGCATTATACAGGTACAGAACAGGTACTATATATATATATATATATATATATATATATACAGTAAGACAAGGTTTTATATATATATATATATATATATATATATATATATATTTATATGATATCTTATTTATTTAAAAATCTCTTTATCGAAATCGAATTTATTGCTCTTTAACGCCAATACGTGCATTATACAGGTACAGAACAGGTACTAGTACTTTGCCCCGCTGCCCGCGCTTTAATGTAGGTACTTTTAAACAGGTCCTAACTAATACCCATTCCGCTGATAGACGGCAGTCCTCCAAACGGGTACTAATACCCGCGCCCGCTCATAATGTGTTAGGTTAAAACAGGATAATTTGTCACCCTTTACATATATTTACAATAATGACTTCTTCACAATAACGATTAGTTCTTAATAATATCAACAGGTATACAGATTAATTGATTTTAGTTTTCTCTTTTTAGTTATTTTTTGAGTTGTGTCACTGTGGAAGCAGAAGTGTGTTGAAGTGTGGAAGAAGAAATATTAACCCTTTGCACTCGTATGTCCCCGTACAGGGGACATCAATCGTTTTACCGTTGCACTCGTATGTCCCCGTACAGGGGACATTGCATCTCTATGTTGACATTATATATTTACATTGTATGCACGTGTTCAAACAGTTGTAGGCGTTCCTATTTGGGTTAAAACTTTAGTTTAGTGCCATACCGAATATCACCACCCGAGACGGTTATAGTTTTATTACTTTATAACTTATTATTTTTTACGGTCGCAATGCCTAAGCGACATTTACGAGGCAGCATTGAAAATGAGTTTGAGAGCAGTGATGACGAATTTTATATGAACGATATGATCAAGAATTAGAGTGCAATGAAAGTAGTGACGAAGGTAGCAGCGAAGAAGCTGAAGGAAGTGATACAAGTGGTAGTGACATTATATGTACCGTAAGGCAATCCTGGCAGTAAAGGATATCATATATTTACTGACTGGTGTTATACGAGTCTGCCACTAGCACGAGATCTGCTGAAAGTAAACGTGTACCTAACTGGAACTGTCCAAATTAACCGGAAATTCGTACCGGACTCCATAAAAAGACCGCAGTTTTCGGAGGATAGGACATTCGCCTGCAGATCGGGAAACTTATTATTATTGGCCTGGAAAGATAAAAGGGTCGTCACTGTACTTAGCAGTTGGGACGTTTCGGACACTCAGCCAATAAACAGAAGAGTACTTGGAGGAAATTTGCAGGAAGTGAAGAAAGCCACCTTTGTTATAAACTACAACAAATATATGGGGGGTGTTGATAGAGACTCTTACTCCTCGGCATATTATTGTACAAAATCGATCAACGTCGCCAAAATAAGCGCCTAAAATTTGTTCGGCAATTGGTTGATGAATTTACAGGAAATTATAGACAATCCACTAAACTTCCAGGTAGACCATCATCAGCTGATAAGGAAGAACGGTTAAACGGCAAATTGCACGTGTTGCGTCAGGGGAGCAAAAAGGACTGTTTAGTGTGTTCCGACAGAAAAGTGGCAGGAGGTGGAAGACGGCAAACTACTTATATGTGCAGTACCTGTACTCGAAAGCCAGGACTACATATCGGGGACTGTTTCGAGCGTTATTGCACTCTGCAAGATTATAAAATGTAATTGTTTCTTTCATGTTGTGCTTCTTATTTTGGTTCTAGTTTGGTGTTTTTATTATTTTTTTCATTATGGTGAAGGCGCGGGAGCGGGGGCGGCAATCCAATTATGGTGGAGGATTACATTGATTTTTTTGTCTTGTTATGAGTTTACAAGTGATATTTACTTTTATAATGTTGTTTATTATAGAAAATACATAATTAAATAATAAATATTTGATTTTTATTGTTCCTGTTCAAGGAGTTGTAAATAGGGATGAAACCTTTGTATTTTTAGATTAGAACTATCGGACCCTAAAGTTGAGAGGTAATATGTTCTCATAAAAATACTTTTATCCTAATCGATTATGACAAAAAAATCCGAGTTGGTAGGTACTCTTCAAAGGGTTAACTTTTGTACAGTCACTCAGAATATTTTGGCCCATAATTTTCATACTATAGGGGATTTTTCATAAATGTATTAATGCATTACTTCTTTTTCAGGATATATTGATGTTGTGCTGGTCTTACAAAGAAGAAGATCGGCCGGATTTCATAAGATTATTAAATAATTTAGATAAATTGCCAAAGAAACGGTTGGCTAGGAGTCCATCGCATCCAATTCACTTATCCCGCTCAGCAGAATCTGTTTTCTAAAGTAATATATTTAAAAAATCTATTTATTGGTCTAATTAATAAACACGACTTTTACTCGGTAGTATTTTCCAAGTTTTAGGAATCCGCTTTTTTAAAATTAAAAAACAACAAAAAATATATTCCTAAAGTCCGGAACTCGCGGCTTATGTAAAGTCATTCGAAGGTTTTTCGCACTTCGTTTTTCTCATTTCTTTAAACTTTATTTCTTTCTCTGTGATTTGTATGATGTGCGTAGTAAAACGCTATGAAATGTGTATTTTGAAAAAATAGTAGGAGATACGAATAAGAAAACGTTATTGAAGCTTTTATTATAAATTTTAATTATTTTTTACAATTCCAGTTAATATCCCTGTATAACCCAAATATTACGTTTTTTCGAGATATAAATTAGGAGTACAACATATAAGATACATAGGTACAACAAACACACATATATATATATATATATATTATATATATATATATATATATATATATATATTATATATATATATATATATATATATATATATATATATATATATATATATATATATATATAATGTACAATTAATAGTACTATGAATTAGTATTATATTTATGAATGTAATATTGAAAATTTTGCAACTAACAAATCTAGCAAAATGTTAAAAATTCGTTCAACGATTTCAACTCGAATAAATATTTTATTTAATGTAAATTACAAGATTTTTTAAAACGTGCTAAGATATTTAGTAGAAGTAGTTTGACTATCACAATTGAGATATATTTAATTACATATATTATCTATACGTCTAAAACTTAGAGGTAATGTCTTAATGTACATTATTTAAAAAATGCTGTAACATAAAAACGAATTTGCTACATTATAAAATTATTCAATATGCATATTGTAAATACATTGCATATTATGGGTAAAATGCTATAAATGTAGATATACAAAAAATCTTGTGAATTAATTCTAATATTTTTGTATTATCTGATGTTTTTTAATGAATTCATAAATTGCAAAAACTTTTCAATTAATCTCGGTTTTTACAAATGGAATCAACAATATATGTGAATAAACGTATTTATTAAACAACAAAATAATATTTTTTTATAATAATTTGAGTAAAAGTTATTTTTGTTTCTTTTAGATAAAATTCATGTAAGGAATATATGTTATCAAAATGAAACAGTAAAATATCTCATTTTATTCTCTTCCTTTATTTTATATATTTAAATCAAGTTCTTAATTATCAAAATAAGTTTATTGTTAAATATTGGGTTATAAAGGGAATGCAAGTTGATTATTTACTTTTCATAATACAGGATGTTACAACAAGGAACATTTAAAAAGGTGAAATAAATATTGAATTCGGCAGTTTTTTCATTGAATTTGTAAACAAAATTAAATTGGATACATTTTTCTCACTGATGAAATCCCCTAATTAGACAAATGTCTGTAATTCGAGCAATATGAAATATTTAATGAGTTACTAATTTATTAATTAATAAATCACGTTTTTTTTGTACATATGATTGTAAATATTCTACTTAGCATAAAATTACAATATGAAAATGTGAAAAAAAATATTTAAGAAACTTAAATTTATGTTTTGCTTATTGTGCCATTCTGTATTATTGGTCGATTTGTTTTCGATTACTGAAAATATTTGTTTTTTGCTGAGAGTAATTATCAAGAAGATTCTATATTACACATTTTTACACTATACGTGTTTTTATTGTTGTTTGGTAGATTAGAAAACAGAAATAATGAAGAAATTTTAAAGAATAAAACAAAATAATTTCAAAGTTCGAAATATATTCTAAGGAATCGTTAATTTCACCGACATATCATTTTTCTTGTGCTATAGTTTCAACCATTTTTCATTTACCGTTTGTTCATTCATTTTTTTCATTTCATTTTATGTAATGTATTTAAACAAGAAACAAACAATGTGAAACTGATTATTTATAATTTGTATATGTATTTAGTCTAATTTAATTTATTTCTTTACAACAAAACAAATCTGTACATAGTTGTATGTAAATATTGAAACAAAAATTTTCGCTTTCAGCGATAATGTATATATGTTAAAATAATGCATTCCCAATTTAATTATATACTCTAGTCAATTTTATACTATCCACTTGCAAGTGTACGTAGGTCCTTGTGCTATTTATATTCATTTTCAAAAATTTACTTTTCTCAATTTTATTTTGTTATTCAAAAATTAAACCTGGGTATGATTGAAAGGGGATTGTATGTCAAAAATGTTATTCTGATATAAAGTCAATGTACATGAATACACAAGACTAGAGTTAAATAAAAAAAAATTCCATTTAATTTTGCATTAAAAGAAACCTTGATATTTTTATCCTTTCTTTAAAATCTTCATTATTATTCCACCATAATCGCTTCATTTGAAGAAAAGTTAAGTTAAAAATATTAATGAAGATAACTTAATGAGACATTACACTTAATCTATGGTTCAAGTTAAAATAATGTGTTTTATCTTAGATATTGAAAACAAAAAGGAATTACTAAATGGAAACAGCATACCTGGAGAAGTAGAGATTGTCCACCAACAAGATGGACTCATGGATGAATATAAAACATCTCCAAGTGGATATAATTGGTCTAATTGCTATAGTGATACAGAAAGGCATATTTACAAGGTTGGTTATATAATTTCATATAATTCTAGAGCCTCGACAAAAGCCTTCCATCTGACCATGTTGATTGTGAGTTGCTTAACTTCCGTTCACATTTTCCCTGCATCTTCCGTTCCGCTCTTTTCTGACGGTTCTTCGCCAAGTTGCTTTTGGCCTACCACGTTTGCGGATGCATTGCAGATTCCAGTCTAAGGCCACTTGCGCGATGTTACTGTTATCTCTCGGCAGATTGTGCCCAGATTGTTCTTGGTTCGCTAGATTTGGCAATTCTTTGTTGCAAATTATGTTTGGCCAGAAAATTCTCAGGATGCGTCTTATTGTTAGACATTTGTTAATGAAAGTTTGGAGCCGTTGAATTAGCTGTTTTGCCACATTTCACATCCATACAGCAGGATTGGTTTAACGTTTGTTGTGTTAAAATTCTAAGCTTGGTGTTCTTGCTATTTATGGTGGATTGTCATTGGGGCGTGCATATGCGGCACCCGCTTTCCGTACCCTTACTTGAATATCTTTTTCAGTGCCGCCACTATCATCTACAGTGATACTTATTTTTTTTTTTTTTTTGGGAGGGGCGTAGCAGGCATATAAATTACCCTGACAAGTGGACCGCTCGGAATCACGAACATCCTGGAACCGCTCTTTACACAGCATTAACCTCAAGGATGTCGACGCTCTGCTCTTGGCATCTACATTTTTTTCCGTACGTCCCCCTTTCAGTGGAGTGCTTAGGGGTTCGGGAATCTAGCTCTATAGTTTTGGTTTTCCTTTCTGTAGTTGATTTTTGTCCGTTCGTCTTGTTCTTTTTGTGTCAGGATATATCATTGTCTCCGTGTATGTCCAGTCCTCTGGTGATTTTAACATCGCGTCTACCAGTGTTTGCACCTCTAGGTTGAGGTCTGTCTGCTCCTTCCATCTGACCATCTCGGATATCCACCTACTGCATTCAAACACGGTATGAAGAGCACTGTCCACGTCGCCGCAGTATACACACTTACACACATTGCGTCACTTGTAAAGTCCAAAACTATGTAGATACTCCCTGAAGCACCCGTGGCCGCTAAGGGCCTGTTTTAGATGATAAGTTATCTCTCCATGGTTACGTTTCACCCAAGGTTTAAGTTTTGGGATCAATAGTTTGGCCTAATGTCCTGTTTTGGACATGCTCCATGACTTTTGCCAGTCTTCAAGTATTTGGTTGTTTGCAATTTTTTGTCTTTTTGTCCTTTTTGCCCAGTTCTTGTCTTATATAATTTGACTCTCTTGTGGATATTGCACTTTATAGGGGCGATGCCAGCAATCACCAATACAGCTTCCCTGGAGATAGTCCTGTATGCACTGCATACTCTGATGGCCATTTTGCTCTGTACAGAGGTGAGCTTCTGTTTCATGTACCCCTTTTCAATAGCTCTAGCTCACACTGGAGCACCATTGAGAATTATTGAGTGAACCACAGAGCACAGCAGCTTTCTTTTACTGCTTTTCGGAGCGCCGGTGTTGGCAATAATTTTCCTAGGGCCGATGTAATTTTTAGGGCTCTTTCTGCAGTTTTCTTAAGGTGTGCTTTGAAAGACAGTGTCTGGTCACTAGTCATGCCTAGGTACTTGACTTCTTGTTTCGGTGTGATGACCACTTTTTTAATTTTGAATTTTATAGGTCCTATTTTCGTATTGCCAGTGAGAAGTACAGCTTCTGTTTTTCCAGGGGCTAGTTTAAGATTTTTTCGTTCTAGACATTCATTGACCTGCCTTATGGCGATGTTTGTTTGCCTTTCTCATTAGTTCTTCTTCAGTTTTCCCTGTTGCAACTAAAGCTAGGCCATCGGCTATCCTACTATTTCCACCCCCGCGGGGAAAACGAGCCTTAACACGCCATCGTATACAATGTTCCACACGGTAGGGCCCAATACCGAGCCCTGAGGAACACCACTATTTACTTCGCATTGCTCGACCTCATCGCCGGATTCCATCTGTATTCTCCTATTTGGGAGGTAGCTGCGCACCAACCGCAACAGGTTTGGGGTAAAGTTTCTGTCAGTTAGTTCTTCCATAATCTTTTCCCAGGCTGCAGAATTAGAAGCATTTTTTATGTCTAGAGTTATCAGCGCTGTCATCTTACGTGTTCTCCGTGTACCGCTTGTGGCTTTCTCTGCCACTTTGATCACCCCCAGTACGGCATTGACCTTGGACCTTACCTTTCTGAAGCCATATTGTCTATCGGAAAGACCTCTACCCTTGTCCAATTCCGCTTTAATACTGGCTAGGAGCAGTTGTTCAAGTAGTTTCCCGAGGACATCCACTAAGCATATTGGTCAGAAAGAGGATGGTTCTTGTATGGGCTTTTCACATTTCCGGAGGAGAATCTATCTTGCTATCTTCCACCTATCTGGGAATCTTCCATCTGCTAATATATTCATAATTTCTAGAACGAATTTTGGTTGTCTGTTTTTGGCAATCTTTACAGCTGCTGGTGGGAGATTGTCGGTTACTGGTGCTCTACCATTTCGAAGGCGCTGGCTGGCCCTGTTCAGCTCCTCCATCGAAAATTCAGGAGTGTCTTTAACTTCTGGTAATACTCGCTGTAGTTTCTGGTGCTTGGGGAAGAGAACTTCCACCTCTTCTCGCACCTTTTCCATGGTCATTTTCAGATTTGGAGATCTTACTTTGAGTGCTCGGGTAGCAATGGAATATACGTTTTCATCTATTTTATCGCAGAGTTAACGCCAGTGGTCCCTTTTAGATCTGTTGATTTCTGTGCGTAAGTTCTTTTTTGCTGTGGCGTAAGAATTTATGTACGCGCTTTTCTATATCTGGGTTTGGATTTCTCTTCCCTTTCCGTTGGTAGGCACGTCTTTAAGCAAAACAGATCTTTCTCATCTCGGCAATTTTCGCGCTCCACCAGTATACCTATATTCTTTTCGAAGGTTTTCTTGGTATGAGGATATCATTGAAGTTTTTTGTAGTACACAGTAGAGAGCATCAGTCATTTGTGTTGTGAATTTCCTTGTCTAGCTTATTTGCGAATTTGTCCTCGTTTATATTTTTTGCGTGCCACCCCCTGCGATTGCATTTTTTTGCAGATGGCTTTATTGTACCTACCTCTATACCGTTATGACAAGTACCTGTGGTCACTTAAATTTATCCTCATTAGCACCTGCCAGTTTTGAAGTTTATGCACACGGTCCGCCGTGGCAAGAGTAAGGTCTAATATGGAGGAGCTGCTCCTGCGTTCTAAAGTGGGTGAGTTTCCTACGTTACTCTTACATATAGATCGAGTTCTGTAGATGCAGTCCAAAATCGTTTCTCCTCGTTTATCTGTACCTGTGCAGCCCCAATAGGGGAATTTTGCATTAAAGTCTCCTCCGACTAGTTTGCGCTTGGTTTGGCACCGAATGTCCTGGCCGAGGGTGGATAGGGATAGCTCTAATTCTTGGGGGCTACTGTTTGGTGATATATAGCAGCTATATATCACAAGTTAAAAAAGTACTACCTAGGTGGGTAAAGTAGTCCACCCTTTCGATCAACGCTTCGTGGATTGACATGGGCTGCTGGTTACGGCAATTTATCCTTACTTCTTTCGTTTTGAGGTAGTTAATATCTAGGCCAGAGGTTCCCAAACTTTTTTCTCGTGGACCCCTTTAAAAATTGTTTCGGTGGCCCCCTGTTGTCCCCCCTGGCGTACCGTAACTTCATTTTTCTATTCAAGCTGAGTACCAACCCTCAATTTGGAGTGGTAAAAATAAAAATAGTATATTTTCTTGTGTTCTATTTAATTAAATAATATGATTACAGGCTTAATAGAATTAAAATTAAACATTAATAACGTATCGTAACTTCAACAATGCAAATCAACAATTTAAAAAAATAGTCATAATTTTAATGGGAGGGATGTACTTGATGGATTGACAGCAAATTATCAATAGTTCGCTTTCAGTGATGTTCAATCTGCTCCTTTTTTTGTTAATAGGTTTTCAACGACACTAAAACTTTTTTGTCGAGGAGTCGTGGGAACGCTATCAAAAGTTTTCTCGCAATTTCTCACATCCCAGAATATTTTTCGGGTATTTCTGCCAGTAGCCAAAATGTTTGATAGCTTTTTTAAATTTTACCTTCAGCTTCGCACTAGTGCTAAGCTCGATTAGCTCCTCTTGTAATACCACATTCGCCACTTCCGTTTCATTAAATGGATGTATGATCCATGGTGGTATTTTCATCGTCAGAATATCTTCAAATCCATTTTTCATCATGCAGGGCATTTAAATGTTGAACGTATGTCTGAATATCCTCATCAAGACATTCAGACTGACAAGTTTGAAAACTGGGAGAATTCGCGCCGACTAATATTTTGGTTCATACATTTCAATTTTGTAAGAAAAAATCCTTTGTTTTTATTAAATTTAGAATGTCCCCCTTGTAACTGCAAGTTAATGTCATTTCATTTTTTGAACAAATCTGTCAAATACGCGATGGCTGCTTTCAATTTGATCAGCTTTTCTTTTAAATCTGGATCTGTACTTTCCAGAAACTCTAAAACTGATTCAAAAAGTGAGTAAACCCTTGTTAAACGTACACCTTTCAACAACCTCCGTATTCAGTATGTAAGAGCAATCGTTGTAAGTCTACATCATTTTCGTCGCACAAATAAACGGGTATTCAACGCATTGCTTCTTAATTTGTTAACTGCTTTAATCACAAATTGCAGCGATTGGTGCAATTTATCACCCTTTTTGCGCTATCAGGTGTTGTCGGTGGACGACACCGTGAATTGCAGTTACTCCTGGTATATTTTTTTAAGATGGCTTATAAACCCACGATATCGCCCGAACATAGCAGGAGCTCCATCTGCGGGCTCCAAAATAATGTTTGTAAATGTAATCGATTTTTCCTTAAAAAATCGCTCAGGACATTAAATATTGACTCGCATTTAGTGTCCGTCTCCAAAGTTTTCGCAGCTTTAATAGCAGCGAATAGCAGCTTTTCATGGATTTCTTCGTCCATAATAAATCGAGCATATGCCAATAAAAATGCCTCATTACCAGGTAAAGTTGACTCGTCCGGTTGAATAGAAAAATGAGTTGTTTGCAAATAATTAAAAAAGCTTTCAATATGAGGGTTTACTTTATCAATACGTCTTTGTACAGTGTTGTTTTGAACAGTTTTTAAAACGTCTTCAACCGTGGGTAAAATAAACTGGTCTACGATGGTGTGTGGTTTTCCAGGTTTAATTATAAGCAATGAGATATTTTTTAAGATGCCCGCAAGCCATCATAGTTACTTTGAGACGTTGAAGCGTACATACTGTGCACGGTGGGTCTCTTTTCATATTTTTCCTTCGATGTTTGAAAAGATTTCAAATCAGTACCTAATTTTCAGTATGACGGCTTCTTAGATGATCTTCGAGCTTCGATGGTTTTTTTTTCATAGTCATTGCTCAAAACTTTTGATGGAAGAAAACCAAATTTCAAATAATCAACACTGTACTGTCGATATTTCTTCTTAGATGCAGCCATCTTTCGAATCAGTTACCTACCAGTAAAGAAAAAAAATTTTGTTTTAGTAATCTTAAGGCGATTTTAACAGGATATAGCTATTTTAAAAGATTAGAATACTATTAATTAATTATTGCAATGAAAAACCAAAATGCCGTCGGCAAAACAGATTTTAATTATTAAATCGAGAACTCACTGAGACAATTTCAAGGCGTCGCGGAACTATTGGTGATCTTAGCGTGGTGCTGTTATTTGAACTTTCTTCGTAATTTTCATTGGAAGTAATTAAAGTAAGTGGTTGATGTAACTGTCGCACCTTGACTGAATGTGTATGGGGATTGTTTTCTTCTCTCCGGTTGTACACTATCTCTTTTTGAATTTGTACTGTTAGTTGGATTACCGAGAAACAATTCCGTTCATAAAATGACCATCAGAATACCCGCTGGTGTATGTCTCGGTTGAGTATTGTTCGAAGATTGTAGTAACAATCCTATTATAAAATATTCAAATGAAATATTTTTTTAACTGTTCGCTTACGATATGAACCCTGTCAAAACCAACGAATAATTTTTAGAAATTGTTTGGGGATTATAGTTATGACGAAAGGTCGGAACTTTAGGTAATTGCCTATTTTTTTCTTTATAGTCAGATGAGAAAGATAAGCAAATAAATCCGTTTTACACGATTCTCTATCGTTTTACACTATTTGTTGTCAATTTTGCTGTTTTAAATTTCTACTGCCTAAAAGATACCCAATGAGCTCTTATAACGCCTATTTGTGACCTAAAATAGTGAAAAATTGTTTATTCATAAATTCTTAGTCTGTGTGAAATTACGGAACGCATTCTTTTCATCTCCGCATTAGCACCTGGTACCACTTCGTTGCAGAAAACGAGTTCTCGTCGTCTTCTTCACGTATTTGTGAATCATAACTTCAAAATTATACTTTTGTTTATAAAGTTATAATACTTCTGCGGGACCGTTATTTGTTGTAATGGAATTTGGCTGTAGCTGTGCAGAGTCTATACACAAGGCACAACATTGTTTAAAAAATACAGACATTAAAAATTCTTTGCAATATATTTCATCCAATTTTCACATTTTGACAGATTTGTCCAGTGTGTTATGAAGCTGCTGTTAACGGTCAACCTCACGTTAGTAAGGATTGTTTTAAAACCTATCTTAAAAACATGTAGGTGTAACTAACGAATACATTGTTTTTTAGATGTCTTGAGAAAGGGAATAAACATTCCCGAAAGCTCGATTATATAACAAAGAGTTTCTTTTACCAAACCTAAGTTTTGCCTACACCCTCATTAAACTTATATATATTTTCCTTGTGAAAATATACTACGTTGTAAATCTCGAATTTTTTTCTTCCCTTAATTTGTTTGAGTAGTTTAATATCTGGCTACATTGATAGGTAAAGCCAAGCCAACATTTTTGTTCTTTAATATACCAGATAAATTTTCATGGACCCACAATTACAACTTGGATCCCCCACATTTTTTCATGCCCACGTAGACCCCCGTGGAATCTCCCGTGGACCCCTGCGGGTCCACCTGGTCCACTTTGAGAATCACTGATCTAGGCCAACTTCGTTTGCTGCGCTCTTGAGCTTCTCCAACTTAGCACGCATGTACGGCATGTATGTGACTAACCACACAGATCATCCGCGTATGTTAATTCTTCTAAGCGGCTGTGAAGACCCATTGTATGCCCTTTTTTGTTTTACATGCCTTGAGAACAAAGTCCAATTCCAGAATAAAGAGAAACGGGGACAAGATGCAGCCCTATTTCACTCCGTTTCTTACATTGGGGTGACTTTGGAGGACTTCGACAAACGAAGGTTGGTAAAGATGATTGTAAACGGGATATGAAGATTGCAAACGAAAAAATATACAATAATACCCTTTGAGTCTCCATTTATTGTAAAACTTCCACTCTTGTCGAAAAGAAAAACAGATGACTAATACTAGACAGAATAGAGTTTTTTTTGGCCTTGGAATTGTAAAGCTTTGACATCGTGTATACGTCCAGCGAAAGTATATTTTTACACATAATGTTGCAAATTACGGCTACTATGCAGTAAAGTCTGTAAAGTATCTATTTTGCGTCTGTAATGGACTCATAACAGCACTCATATGCGTGCGGTTATAGCTCGCCGAGTGCGATACAATTTTCTCAACATATATCGGCGATCTTTTTATTTATAAATGGCATAAAAGGGCGCAATGTAGAAACAAATAGTATAGAAAACTCGTCCATAAGGCGTTTTTCGCACTTGTTCATTAGAAAACTCCTCGCTACTCTCGTCGTTTTCTAAACATGGACGCGTGCTGCAAAACCGCGCTTCTCGTTCCTTAATATACTAGTTTCTACGACCACTATTGTAAATGTCCATTATTGTACAGTTCGTGGACTATGTAAATACATCATACCACACACATATATAACAATCCGCGATTAATGTTATGTAATAATTCAAAATCACCCATGAACGTTTGGTTTACGATTTGTTGAGAGCTGCACGTTGATACTATTTTTAAATATATTACTCCGTGATTTCCAAACAATCATTTCGTTTTATCACGTTTAAATCTAAAGAAAACTACAAATAAGTACTAAATAAAAAGTTATGTAACCATTATGAATGTATTTCTTTTCATTTCTATCAAATAAGGTCGAATGTGTTACATCAAACATATTTTCCTTATTAAACAGAAACAAATTTGTGTGGTCGTAGTTAAAGTATAGTACATAATTCGAGTTGTACGGCAATTACGTACTCGCGGAATTACGCGCTCCCCGCTACGCGGGTCACATGTAACTGTTTCGCTCGTATGTAATATGCTTCTTACAACTCTGATTACTTAATATAATATTACAACGCTCCAGCTAATGGAGAACTCGACCTTCGGGCTCGTTCCCTAAACGAGCTGTCGCATTGTAAAATCAACTTTTCCTCATGTAAATAACTATTTTTTATTAAATAAGTAAACGGCAATCTGTTGTTATTACAACACTGAGCTGTTTGGTTCACATTAAAATGTTTTTTCACGAGAATTCTAGTGGGTATCGAGTGATACCTCTTCCATGTGTTTACGATTGTGTTCTTGTTCCTGTATTTACACGTAATGGAGTTTACATTCTGAATAGAGAATGTAGACATGATTTAATGGAGAAGACATGATTTGAAGGGGGAACTGAATATGAATAAACTGAATTTAAAAAAAACGAAATAGATTTTGTTTTTGACAAAAAATGTTTATTTTAGAACTGATTTTTGTAATTATTTTGTCTTCGAAGAATTTATGAAGTATGGGTGTTGAGATAGATATCTACTGTTGTTTTGAAATTTGAAATGCTCCCAAAAATAATAGGTTTGTTAGCAAAATAATTTTAATATCAAATATTGTATAAAAAATAATAAATATGCACTACTAATTATATTTATCCAATGCTGTGCGACAATGATTCGTAAAAAAAATTATATTTTTTAGGAAACAAATCTAAATTTGCAATTAACAGACTGTAAATGTGTCAAAAATTAATACAAAAAATTGAAGGCAAGGAATTTGGTCTGCAACTTGAGGAGACTTGTCAATAATATAGATGCCTCCTGTCGGACATGGTTGTCCATGTTTCATGTAAAAAGCGCTGAACGAGGTAGAGAGATGGTGCAGGGGGTAGACCTCTGAGTAAATCCCCAAAAATCCACTCTAGTACCATTCACAAAAATGAAGAAAATTGAGGGGCTACGGCTACCAATTTTCTACAATGAGCGTCTAATGGTATGTGAGGAAGTTAAGTATTTAACTACTAAGCACTGGCTACAGTGGGATACAACAGATGGCCAGAAGCAGAGCAAAGAAATGCTAAAAAATCTGTCGGCCTCTTTAACTACTGAACTCCTGAACTGAAAAGGAAGCAGATTACAATTGTAGCCGGTCTACTTACAGACCACTGCCCTCTACGAGAACATCTGCAGAAAATGTGGATCTGGAGAGATAAACCGCTGTGCAGACTATGTGAAGAGGAGGAAACTGCCTCTCATATAATCTTCCATTGTGAAGCAATTGCACGTAGGAGACACGAGCTTACAGCAAATGAGATTCCCGTGAAAAACATGGCGCATAGACTCCTAGAACTAAAACAGGGGCTGGATCTATTCGCATGAACAGAACATTGTGGTGAAATACAATACCCCACAATGTCGCAGTGTTTTTAGGGCTCACAGCCCTTGACCCATATTGTTTGCAAACAAAAGATCCACGTCTTATTTGTTTCTAGATGACAATATTATCGTTGAAGATCTTTTTTTCTGTAAAAGCATTACCGGAAGCTCAAGGGCTCAAGACTTTGAAATTCGTGACAAATTTAAAACTAATTGACTGGGACTGAGTTTAAAATGATTTAGTTTGGGAAATGTGTGGGTTTACTCGGTTTACATAATGACGGTGCTCGATCAATTTTTGGCAGGTATGGAGGAACACAAGCGCTTATTCGTAAAAAAGCACCGCATAGTTTGTGGACCCATTGCATGTTCCAAGGGGAAGCGCTTGCATCAAAGTCAATGAGCTCTGAATTAAACCAGGTATTAGAACGTGTCGTAAAGTACATACACATTAGGTCGCTAAAAGTCAGACTTTTCAAAAAACTTTACATGGATATGGGAGCTGAACACACGGCATTCGGCCCTGCTATATTATTGCAGTCACGATAACTTTCACGTGGAAATGTCTAATTTCGTGCATTCGAATTACATGAAGAAATTCACACTTTTTTACAAGAAGGTCATGGAAACTCCAGATACTTTGCCGAACCAAACTTTTTGCTAAAATTAGCATATTTGTGCGATATATTAGACTGAGGCCAAAATGCAAAGGAAAATTAACTGAATGGAAAGCAGTGAACAAACAAATTATGACGGTTGGGATGAGGATCACAAAACCAGAAACTACAAAAATCCTAATAATCTATGAACCAGGGGAGAACGACAAAACCAGCGAGAAAGATGAATTCTGGGAACAGCTAGAAGAAGTATATGAAAATAAAAGGCACGTAACCATCATTAGGGGAGATTTTAATGTAAGGTCGGCAAAAGTATAGAAGGAACAATCGGAAGATTTGGAGAAAGCGTCAATAAAAACAATGTCAAAAGACTAATAGATTTATGTATAGAAAACAGGCTAGCAATACAGAACACATTCTTCCAACATAAAGACATAAGACAAAACGATAGACATAAGACATAATACAAAAGCCATAACTATACAAGGGAAGAACAAGGAAGAGATGAAAAATCTATAATAGACTATATTCTGACAAAAAAAGAGCAAAAGAAAGATATAAAGAATGTGAGGGTAAATAGAGGAGCAGAACTATGCACGCACCACTATTTAGTGAGCGCAAAACTCAATACGAAGAAAGAAGAACAACAGACAAAATGGAGAAGTATGAAAACATAAACTATCAGAATATTCAAATTAAAAAACATAGACACTAGGAAACAATACTCCGAAATAATAGAAGAATAAATAGCTTAGTTGAAAAACATAGCAGATGGCTTTCATATTCACCTCAAATGGATGTAGCTTTTTGCTATACATGTTGGTTATTTGGAAAAGAAAACGTGGTTTTGTAGAATGACTGGGGACATCTATCTACCAGAATTCATTAACATTCCCGAAGTAAATCTCATCTAATGGCTACAACTGGAATACGGGCATATTTGGAGGAAAAGTCAATTGATGCATCCCACAGTATGATGAAGACAGTATGACGCAGAGCAGAAAAGATGGAAAGAAGTTCTCTCGTGCAGAACAATCTCCTGCAGACAATTACATCACTAACTTTACACTTACGAGGTCATTCTAGTGTCTTGAATCGTACCGACTGTGGTGTATACTTAACGTTTAATAAATTTCTTTCAAGATACTCTCCACAATTTCAGTATTGTAGCGGCAACATTTTTATTTCATAGTTTACGAGGGCATTACAATAATTACCTAAACATTTTCGGATAATTTCCGAAAATATTTTATTAGGGTCGGTAATGTAATTCTTGACCAAATTAAGAAATATTTGTATTTTTAGTATTACGAAGGCATTACGGGGATTACCCAGGTATTTTCGGATGAATTTCAGAAAATATTTTATTAGGGTCAATGGTGTAATCCCCGGGGAAATTACGACGAGATGTCTTTCCCGCGAATCGGTAATTGCCAAAGCGACAAATAGCCGAAAATAGAAAAATAATCACCCCCAGATGAGGGACCAGTATACCTGGAGATAATATAAATACCTGGACCCCGAATAAACAAGACAGTCCGATCGTCAGAGTTCCAACCAGACAGTCAGGCGCAAACAGTCAGCAAGTCGACTCCAGTTCAGTTCAACGGTGGAGTGCAACCAAGTCAACCAGACTCAGTTATTAGAAGTTAAGACAGCCAAGCAAGTTCAGTTCAGCGCTAGTTCAGTTCAGTCCAGCCAGAGAGTCCAGCTCCACTCATTCCCTCACAAGTGTTTGTAGCTCTTGTACATTTGTATATATAGATATATATATATATATATATATATATATATATATATATATATATATATATATATATATATATATATATATATATATATATATATATATATATATATATAGATATATATATATATATATATATATATATATATATATATATATATATATATCGTCTATGTAAATAAATTCATCTGCAAACCGTGAGTGATATATCTATTCTACTGCGTGTACCACCCACAGTATCATTTAGAAACTGAGACGAAAATAAAGTATTTGAGTGCTTCAATAATGGGAGAACAAATTCGACTTTTGGCAGCTGCTACTAGGACTACATTGTTGGATGAAGTTCAAAAAGCTCTATTTTGGACTGTCATTGTTCATAGTACCTGACATTTCGAAAACAGTCCAAGTGGCTTTTTTGATTCGTTATGTACATTTAGATATTCTAAATAATAATGTGTAAGTAAAAGTATTTCTAGAATATGTGAATTTGGACAACCACCTTGCTCCTGGATACGTTTCGTTATTGTTAGATGCATTTAAACATCATAATTTAACCTTTATCGTACCGATTTTCTGATCGACAGTAAACGTATTTTACGTATTAAGTAACGTATTTTAAATGTTACATATATGTAACATTCGTCCGATAAAGGTTAAATACAGACAACATGATTGGGCAAGCGTATGATGGAGCTAGTCTGATGAATGGTGGCGAAAAAGGGGTCAACATACCTAATGCGTGAAGCTATGAGTCGGGAAAATCATAAAGTTTTTGCTCCCTACGTGCATTGCCCACCACATCAGTTGAAGCTAGTATTGTCACGCTGTTAAAAAAAAGGCCTCAATACAAATATTGTTTTTTGTGAAATTTTTCGAAAGCTAGGTCACTCCACTACGGAGTCAGATGCAAAGATGAGAGACATCTATAGAAGAACCATCTTTATGGGAGCATTTGAACGTTTGAACGCGTCTTTCCGTAAGGAGGCAAGGTAATGAGCAACTAAACATTAAGGTGTTTGGTTAGTTCCAGGCAGTATCACAAATGAGTTCTCACCTCGATAAAAGATTTCTTTTGTTATTTGCCTTTTGTTAAATTTGTTACTTTACAATGCGTGGCAATAAATCAACGTAATCTGGTTTTGGAGTTTACAGAACTAGCAGCGTGACGCCACAATGTGTGGCAAAAAATTGTCCAACAGAACTCTTGGTGATGGTTCTTCTATGTACGTTTCACTTCTCTGAGAGCGGGCCCCGCCAAAAACTTGCACCGAGCCGCTGAATAGCTTAATAACGCGCCTGCATACAAAGGAATATGGAAAAGTCAAACAAGCTAATTATATGGAATGGGAAGAATTTGGAGAAAAAAATGATTATAATAGCAAACAACCAAAAACTCCTCTACAAAGTACTCAAGAACATGAAACGAGATAAAGTGAAACAATTAAATCAGTGGTTCTCAAACTTTTTTTGCCGCGACACCCTTTTCGAGCTAAAAAAATCTCGCGGCACCCTTGTCGGGCTACAAAAATTTCGCGGCACAGCTACCCTAAAAACGGTTGGACAACTTAGGAAAAAATAAAAAAAAGGAATACAAATTTAATGCTCAATTGTCTTTAATGGAATGAATTAAATTGTTTGGAAGATTCTTTAAGTTTATCTATAGTTTGGTTAATTTCACCCTCAAATCACTTGATACAGAGAGTTTGCTCCTGTACCTGTTTTAAATGTAAGCGTATGTTGATAATGCAACATTGAGAGAAGTGGCGGTTTCATTTAGTTTTTCAAAGATGTCGGAAAGGTTTTTAATTTAATTTTAAAAGGTATCCTAATTTAAGCAGCCAATCGACATCAGTGAATTATTGGATAAAAGGCTCTTCTCTAAATGTTAGTACAAATGTTAGTACTAGTGCATCTTTTACTTCAAATAGTCTGGCTAAAAAAAGAGGAGGAAGTGATCCATACCCAGTTCTTTGGCAGTAAGTTTTAAAAGACGTGCTTGAAGCTGGCGGCTCATAACATGATTAATTATCTTCACAGGACCATCCAATACGACTTTTAAATCTTGCGGCATCCTTCTAGTTGCCAGAGAATGTCGATGGATGACACAGTGGCTGCTGGTGGCATTGTCTGCCACCTGCTTCATTCTAGAAACGGCTCCCTTTACTTTTCCAACCATTGCAGTCGATCCATCGCTGCAAATATCAACACACTTGTTCCATTTCAAATCATTGTTCTGTATATATTTGTCCATAACTTTGAAAATTTCGCCAGTGGTGTAAGTTTCAAGCAATTCACTCATCAAAAGTTCTTCTTCTATTTGCATTTCGAATGGTTACCTTTACAAACACAAGAAAAACAGCAAGTCCCGCAACGTCGGTACTTTCATCAAGCTGTATACTAAAAAAATACAAATTTTCAACATTCTTATAAGCTCGTTCTCCACAAACACTGAAATTGTGTATAATTGTTCGCTTATATGCTATTTTACAGCTGCACAGTTTCAATCTTCTTGGCCATGTCTGGACCTAAAATTCAACTTTCAACATCCTTCGCGCAAGATTTAATCAGTGTCTCGGAAATAGTATGGGGCTTTCCAAATTTTGCTATGTGTGAACTGACAATAAATGAAGCTTCAGTTGCGTTGAATTTGGATGGAACCAAGCAGTTGTTAGAAACAATTTTATGACAGATAACGCATTGCCCTTCCGGTGCTTGTTCGTTCCCAACAGATACAAAGCCAAACAATGTGTAGTAGCTAAGATCATATTTCCTTATTTTGCTCTGATTATCTTTTTGTCGTCAGTTGCGTTTTCGCGAACTGAGGCAGACGAACTTGAATGATTTAGACTCGCAGGTGTCTGCTGGGATATTTCGTCTCCTCCGAAGATGCTGGTTGTCATTGAATCAGTCGCTTCAGAAGCTTCAGTGAGTTTATCACCTTTCCGTGTTAAAGACCCAGATTTTAGTCAATTGTCCATAATTCAGCAGTAATAGTAGAAACTCAAATATTTTCTTACATTTCTTGATTATTGCTGCGGCACCCCAGGCATACGCTCGCGGCACCCCAGGCATACGCTCGCGACACCCCAGGGTGCCGCGGCACCCTGGTTTGAGAACCACTGAGTTAAATAGATAAAAGATAAAGAAGGCCAAATATTAGAAGAAACATTGGAAATAATAAAAAGATGGGGCGAGTGAAAAAGTGATGGAGGCAACAAATGAAGAAAGAATAGAAATTGAAACAGAAACAGAAACAAAATATGTAACAGCAAGCAAAAATAATGGGATACAACTACATGAAGTTCAGAAAGGGATAAGTACACTCAAAAATGGAAAAGCGCCAGGCCTAGATATCATTAAAGCCGAAATGCTAAAACATATTGGAGAAAAAGGCACTGAACTATTGCTCGATAAAATAGAAATGGCCTGGAAGACACTAGAAGTCCTGGATCACTGGAACAGCTCAGTAATATATAAAAAAAGGAGACAGAAAAGAATGTGGAAATTACCGAGGGATAATCTATCTCTCTTATGCAGTGCGGGCAAAGTATATGAAAAAATTTTAGAGGGAAGACTAAGAATGACCACGCAAAGAGAACTACATGAAGCTCAAATCGGTTTCGACCCGGTTATAATGTGCAAGATCACATATTCACAATAAGAAACTTAATAGAAAAGTACCTAAGGTATGATAAAGAAATATACCTATGTTTTATAGATCTCGAAAAGGTTTTTGACAAAATTCCCCGATATCACATATGGAAAACATTAGGAAGGTACGAAGTAGAGGATAACCTGATTGAGGCAATAAAATCAATGTACAAAAACAGTGCAAATATAGAAAGAGTATTAAACGAAGAATCAGATAAATTCATTGCCATACAAGGGGTTAGACAAGGAGGGGTGCTCAGTACACTGTTATTTATTCTATATCTGAACGAAATAATAAGAGAGTGCAGTAATAAAACCAGAAAAATAAGTGGAGGATACAACAGAATGCAATCTATAAATATCAGCGAATCTGTATTTGCAGACGACATCGTAGTAATTGCAAGATTAAAGAGTCATCAATGTAGAAACATGGGCAAAAGCATTAGAAGAAAAAAGAATGAAAATAAGTGTAAAAAGACTAAAACCATGGTTATCTCCAACGTACCAAAACGAGTCAATACATTAACACATTAATTAAAACGAAAAATGATGTAACTAAATAACAAACTAATTGGCTAAACTAAATAACATACTAAATAACATCAAATACTTAGGAATAACAATTAACCAAGCAGGAAGCTATGAAACAGAAATTAATAGAAGAATATCAACCACGACCAAACTATTTCACAACATGAGAAATGGTTTTATAAACGAAAAACAAATAAATGTTAGAACAAAACTCGCGGTATATAAAAGAATCTACAAGCCTATCCCACTCTATGGATGTGAATCATGGGTCACAACTGAAAAAATACAAAAGAAAATACAAGCAGCAGAAATGTAATATCTGAGAAGAACAGCAAATGCCAGACTAGTATCGATATCGCCTAGAATCGGCGATATCGATTAGAAACGATTACCCTTCGGTAATCGTTTCTTTGCCGAAAAGATCGTCGAGATCGTGAAATGACTCGTTGAGCAGCCTTCCACTTTTTATAGATTAAAGTGTATGAGACAGCATAATGTGGCGTATAGAATTACATTATAATAAATATTGACTAAATCTTAATTTCAAAAAAGCCGAAAAGATCGTCGAGATCGTGAAATGACTCGTTGAGCAGCCTTCCACTCTTTATAGATTATAGCATATGGGACAGCATAATGTGGCGTCTAGAATAATTATATTATGACAAATATCGATTAAATCTTAATTTCAAAAAATAAAATGTTAGCGTTATTTGGCTAAAGGTACATTATTTTTTTAGCCCAGACTTTAAATCCCTTGGAAGTTTATCATAGCTTAATTAAATTATTTTTTTGTATGAACCCTTTATTATTAGTTTTCTCGGTACGTAAGAAACAGATATAGATACTACCTATTCTTGTCTCGACATTCGTAGGAAAATTGCAATAAGTAAATTAGATTCTGTTTATTATAAATCGAATAGAATAAAACAAGTGTTTATAGATTTTCTGTCAATAATATTTATTAGTTACTTAATATATAACTTCATTATTGTATACATATAATAAATTTACATCAAAGTTTAACAAAGACTTAAGATAGCTATAACAGCCTGTAGTCAATGTGAAAAATCGAAAGTGGAAGTAAAAAGGGAAAACGATAAATTTTTAAGTATACCAGCTAATTAAAAACTATCGTTTTCAGCGTATTTTTTACAAAAAAATGCTACTACAGCCTGTTATTTATAGTAAAATAAAAATGGAACTAATCAAGGAAAAAAATATCAGAAGAAAAAACAATCGGCAGCGCGTGTCCAATAAAGTATATGTGCACCATTCGAAGCAAACGGATAAACATATAACAAACTGAAAAAATGGGTAAAACAGTAAAAATAAAAGTAAATAGTTATAAACGCATCTGCTTTGACTGGTGCACATATTACACTTCTACATGTTTTTCCAACAGACGACTCATCAAGTTTTATTTTTTGGTCAACAAAAAAATCGAAAAACAAAAACTGACCCCCAAAAACTATCGCCAAAAATATGTAAAAATATATGAAAACAGACTTTTCACATACTCTGGCATAGATAAAAAATAATCAAATTAGTGTCTCATACATATTTTTAATTAATAAAATTAATATGTATTACACAACACACAAATTATATATAACCATAATAAAAACAAGAAAAATAGAAAAAAACTCATAAGAAAAAAGTATATAAAAAAGTATACCTTAATAAGTGAAATATTTTCAAATTATTTGTATTTCCAATCAATATCACTCAATCACCACTAAACAAACGATAAAAAGTTATTTTATAAAAAATAGTGTAAATTTAAAAAATAGGTAAATAAATAAATAAATAACATGCGATAGTAATGAAAAAATCAGTAAATCTATATTTTGTATATATCAAAAAAACTTCTATCGTTTGATATTAATGGTCTTCTTTAAATAAATAATATATACCAAGAAAAATACATAAAAAAAAGATTTAAAAAAAAAACATACAGTACGATTATATATAATAAATTTCTCTTCTTAGTCGTTAAAAATAAAACTTGATATCTCGCAGATTCAACCAAATAGTGTTGTAGGTGTTTTTTTAATTATTATTATTCTGTCTCTCGTGAAATTGTGTAATTTTATTTTTGTTACATGAGTCACGTGCATATCATTTTTTCACCAATCTTTTCTTACTCCGTTTCATATTGCTGCTCTGAACGTGGCCTCTTAATTTCAGGTTCTTGTAAACTATCTTGATTATCACCTGTGCTGCTAGGACTTTCGATGCTTTGATCTTCCATGTGTCTCTTCAAATCCATACCTTGACTACTAAAACAATACAAATATTTATAATGGTGACTAACAGTTCGGCTGAGATATACTAGATCTTCGAATGAACTATTACCATTTTACAAGGGGAACTTCAGACGTCTGGATCACGGATTATCTTCAAACTTTGTACACTTTTAGTAGCCCATTAGGACAACATAATGTGTAAGTAATAAGGCGTACTATTTCGGCATTTCCGAGAAAATTGCAATTTTTTCTCTTCGAAATTTTCCACATCGAATATATACATTTGCGTTGCGTCAACGTTTATAAGATGGCGGTAGCCGAGTGGTAACGTTCAAGCTTCGGAATTACGGGATCGGTGGATCGAGTCCCATACGTTGCTTTTTTTTCAAAGTCATATTTTTTCTTATAAATAACAATTCAAAGATAATATAATGAATAAATACGTGTATTTGTATGAATTTTGATTGAATTTTTTTCCAATGTTATTTGGCTGTTTACTGAATTTTATCATTACAAAAATGGTGCTTTGACCTGCACCAACGGGTTCTAAGGGTTAAGGGGAGAGCATCAAGCTTGGAAAGCTCAAGCCAATCAACGTAAATAAAGATTTGACAATTAATAACTCCATTTAATAATACATACATTTAATAACACAAGTAATAAAGACAATTAATCTTCGTATGTGCTTACGACATTACAAGTTGCAGGGTGATATTCGTCATTAAATTACAACGACATCTACTACATCGAATAAATGCATTTTTCCCGCATGCACAAGGAATTGTCAGAGTTTGTATGGAAAAACAAACCTCGTTGACATTCTCAAAAATGTCTCTTTTTTTACGACAACAAGGGTACGATTCCCCGACTTCAGGGATGAGGGATTTCTCAAATCACTACAAGCACACGATGTCAGGAAAACTTTATCCGTTTGGTCGATTACTCGTCGATAATTTTAAAAAAGATATTTTTTGTAATGATAAAATTCAGTACAATAACATTGGAATAACGGCCAAATAACATTGGAAATTCAATCAAAATTCATGCAAATAGACGTATTTATTCATTATATTACCTTTGAATTGTTATTTATAAGAAAAAATGTGATCAGCGTTGAAAAAAAACAACAATGTATTGGACTTGATCCACCGATTACGAAGCTTGAACGTTACCGCCATCTTATACACGTTGACGCAACACAAATGTATATATTCGATGTGGAAAATTTTGAAGAGAGAAAATTGTAATTTTTTCGGAAATGCCGAAATAGTATGCCTTACTACTTACACATTATGTTGTCCTAATGGACTACTAAAAGTGTGCAAAGATTGAAGAAAATCCGTGATCCAGACGACTGAAGTTCCCCTTGTTAGTTTTATTTAAAATTAGGTTTCTGTTGATCCTGAATTGTAATTTTAAAATTACAACTAATGGGATAAATCTACACTAATTATAGTGAACTTCCGAGTTCATATATTACCAAAGTTTTGGTAAATCCAAATCTGTTTTTTTTATATATTTTTATATAGCTAGCTTTCGCTTAAAGATAATTATCTTGTGAATCAATGTAGTAAGTTAACTTACTACATTCATTTAAAATAATCACTACCGAGCATAAAACTAGTCACTCCGTAATTTGAAGTTATTTTAGAATTTTTTTGTTTTTTACATGTTTTTTCAACAGTTTACTGTAAAGGCGGTGCTTGAATAAAAAAAAGTTGTAGTTCAAAGTTTATTGAACGCCATTAAAATGAACATTTTTTACTCATGCGGGATAGGTACTATCTTGGCGCCCCTTTTTTAGTGTGACAAATGGCTGTTTGTCAATTCATTCAAAATCGCAATAAAAAAAAAGTTACAATAAAAAAAAAACAATTAAAAAAATAAACATAATCAAAACCTCAATATTAAAAAAGAAAACGTTTTAAAATGAGTGTAAATTCTTATGACTTATGAGTTCTTATGACGAATCCTCACCACCGGAGACAATTGAAAAGCAATTTCTTCATTTTTTATTCTATTTTTGTTTTGGAAGGCGCTTGGACCCCAAACTTGTAAGATACATCCCATCGCATGAGTAATTAAAAATATAAGCTGCAACTCGTGCGGTATTGTCAATTGCCCACTCGAGATAATGAGCGCACTCACTTCGATAGTGCGCTCAATTTCGCTCTCGTGGGCAATTGACAACTTACCGCCCTAGTTGCGTAATATATTAATTTCAATTTGCTATGCTAAGAAATGAAAATGAACAAGTTTATTTTTATATGCTTTTGTTGAAATAAAAGAAAGTTTAAGAACAGTGGTTTTTGTTTCTGTGGTATCATCAGTGTTGCAATTTGTTTGTGTATTGTTGCCATTGTTAGTGTTTTGCAATGAGCATAAATTCTGTTGTTGCAGTACGAATTGTGGCGGCTTTAGTAAGAGACGGCCGCGGTCAGCGCGAAACCGCGAGAAACGTTGAGGTAAGTTTCCCGAGTGTGCAACAAGTGCGCAACAAAGAGACTGGTCTGGTCACTCGAAGACCTGGTTCAGGACGAGGCAAGACTACGACTACTAGAGATGACCGCTTTCTCGTTTCTAATGCTTTGAGAAACCGAACGGTCACGGCAGTTTCCCTTCGAAATCACCTGCAAGAAGTGAGAAATGTAAACATAAATGAATGGACAATTAGGAGGTGAGTTCATGCTGCTGGATTATTTTCTGTAATTAGAGCTACTGGAGCAACGCTTTCCCGTGAACACCGGATTAAGAGGTTGCATTTTGCACGAGAACACTTGGCTTGGACAATATTCTGGCTTACGGGTTCAGATAGACGTGTAAAACTATGGCGACGACAAGGCGAGAGATTAGCTCGCGCTACTTCCATTTGGGGGAGCAGTTATGGCAAGGGGAGGCATATTTTTTCACACTCGCACGGAGTTTTTATCGGAGTTAGTTTTAATGGTACGTTGACTGCGCATAAGTATCTGACAGAAGCTGTAGAAGACCATGCTTTACTAATCGTGGGTATTCTTGGAGACGACGCATCATTTATGCATGATAACGTACGGCCCCACACTGCTCGGATAGTTCTGAGTCTCAAATCACGGGATTTGTTTGGTCAGTTCGCAGTCCAGATTTAAATCCAAAGGAGCATGAGATGGGAAAACGTTTACGGCGGCATGCGCCGGCCTCCAGAAATTCTAGGGAGCTTCGCGACATACTGTTGCAGGAATAGGACAATCTTCCGCAGAATGTGATCCAAAATTTGATTCGCAGAATCGCAGAATGTGATCCAGAGCTCGCCTGGTCATTTGCAAGCTGTTACCACTGCCAGAGGAGGGAATACTCACTACCGAAGTCCTTAAACTTTCTTTTGTTTCAACAAAAGCATATCCAAGTAAACTTGCTCATTTTCATTGCTTGGCATATCAAATTAAAATTGTTCATTTTCATTACTTTCAATAAACTTTGAACAACAAAAACTTTTTTTTATTCAAGCAATCAGTTAGTAAACTGTTACAACCGAAAAAACTCGTACAAAACTAAAAAATTTAAAAATAACTTCAAATTACAGAGTGACCCTAGTTTTATGTGGCCCTAGTTTTATATTTTATACACATTATTTAATACTAGAAAGTAATGAGGATGTAGATTATGACAAACAATAGATTAAGTTTGGTTCACATTTGTGATAAAAACAAAAATGAATAAAAAAGTCCAGGAAAGAAAATTGTTAAGAGATTATATGTTTTATAATAAAATAAATAACGTAAGTAAAGAAACTTCAAATGGAAAATGATATAAAATATTTAAATAAAAACATAGCACAAACCAGAAATATGAGGAAAGCCATGGGAAGAAAATGATTTACTTAGATTTACGCAAGATGACTTATTTCCGCTTGTAAATAAAAATAATATTTGAACATAGGATTATTAAAGCAATTTATTACTTGAATTTTTAAAACATAAATTATGACATCGACACAGATTGTTGTGATTGAATTGTTTCTAACACGTAATTGTTTGGAGAAATAAAATTGTCCCATAATATCTCATTCCCAATTGCATTTGACGATGACTTAAAATGCACTCACTCGACGCAGCACTGTGTTATTGCTCGACCATCAAATTGTTACCTAAATTTTAACTTTAAAAACTTTTTAAAACATTTTATTTCATTTCCTACTAGGGGTTGAATATATTTACTTAACTGTCTAAGCATTTAAAAAAATTCGCAACAATAATTGTATTTGACGATGACTTTGACGAATGCACTCACTCGTCGAACAATAAGACAGTGCTGCGTCGAGTGGGTACATTGTGTACACTGTGCGCTTATTATTAGGAATTTTGGAAAAATTCCTTCTTGAGAAATGAAGGTAAAACTGTGGCCTAATAGATGGTGGAAATTATGTTAAAATTTTGGAAAATAATACACTTTGACGTTCCGCGTTTAAGAAGTGAGTAAATGTGAATATTTGTTGATCTTTAATATGATTATTATGCTTATGTGTAAAAAGAAAATTAAATTTTGTTGGAATATTTTATGAGCTGACTTACTGTGCAACAGTTCTGTGAAGAAAATTTTGAAAAATCCCTATCAATAAGAAAGTTATAGCATTTTGAAATAAAAATTTTACGCAAAATTTTTATTGCTGAAAGTTATTGCCAGTTTCACACCGGTCACTTTTAAATATATTTTTAAGCAGCACAAATCCAACCTTTTGCGAGTACAAAGTTACAAAGAAAAAGATTCTAGAAATTTCTCTTTTCAGTGATGTCTAACCCGGCAGGGGGTACAATAGATCTATGAAAGTCGCAGTACAAGCCACCACTGAAATCTACAACTCCGGCGGTGCAAGTCATCATAAATATATTATTGGTATCAAAGTAAAAATAATATATTTAATTGGTACCAATTGTATATTTATTTATTACCTAATATGTATACTAATATGTATATAAACTAATATGCACTTATGACGAAGTGCACTGCCGGAGTTAGGTTGTAGATTTCAGTGGTGGATTGTACTGCGAACTTTATCGATCTATTGTACCCCATGCCGGGTTAGACATCACTGAAAAGAGAAATTTCTAAAATCTTTTTCTTTGTAACTTTGTACTCGCAAAGGGTTGGATTTGTGCTCCTTAAAAATATATCTAAAAATGTTGGTTCTTGTCATCCCTAGTATTCATGGGAATCATTGGGATTGGGATATTGTTAAAAGGTTTTTTATAACATTTATATTTATTTGACTGACAAGTTTCGTTGGCTTTCTGTCACCTTAATCATAGGCTCTAAATAAGTTACTTTTGCTTAAAGATTTTAAATTAAAAAGCACCAGGTTTTGAACGTTTTGACAAGTGACAATAAAAATAATTTAAATGAATTGTGCGATTAAAATCAATAAAGTTTATTCATTGGATTTAATCGCAGAATTCAATTAAATTTTTTATCTACTCGCACACCAAAATAAACACATTAATAAGTAAATTATTGAAATGTGAAGGAAGCAATTATTACAATCGTGTATAAAAGTATCTAAATCGTGTGTAAAAGTTCAATATAAATCAATTGGAGTTTCATTATTAAACGATTTCTGTTTGTTGTTACTATGGCAACAACTCGCGTCACTAAACAAGAAACATAGACGTACTGAAAATACATTTTCTGACATTTATTAAAATTAAATTAATTTAACTTATTTTGAATCAAGAAGTCTCGGCCTCTCAGTCTGGATTTTTCTAGATCTTATATAACTTAAACTAACCATAACCTAATCTAGATTAAATCTAGGTTAACCTGGACTACATCGACAACGACCAAATAGTGTTCCCGTCACTGTGCGTTTTTACTAGTTAGTAATTTTCGCCACGGAGGCGCTGAACGTTCTAACCTTATTGTGTCTGTCATTTGAAGTATTTTGTCTGTCAAAATTACAATTTTTCTATATTATCAGTAAAAAGCAATAATTTTTTTGTAGATTCAACAATACTTTAACATGATTCGTAGATAAAGTAATGTATGATTCATGTGTGTGATAGGCTTGTGATAGGTGTGTGATAGGCTGTGCATTTGTATAATACTAATAATGCATAAACTATAATACATAAACTACTATTTATTGTGATTTGTCAAAACGTTAAAAACCTGGTGCCTTTTATTTTAAAATAAAGAAGTAAAAATAACTTATTTAGAGCCTATGATTAAGATGACAGAAAGCTACCGAAACTTGCCCATATGGCACCTATGTGCCATATAGGCAAATAAATATAAATGTAATAAAAAGCCTTTTAATAATCCTATTCCCAATAACAAAGCAAATAATATATTTAAAAAATTTTAAATTCCAACCTGACTGAGTGCATATAGTCTATATTATTTTTTTGCTTTTTTGTCTTAATTTAATAAAGTGAGTTTAGTTACAAGTGCATTTCTATTTGTTGTTCTACATGTTTGTACCCAACTGGCATTTGGTCATAAACAAGTTTACATTTTTTAATATATTATGTCTATAGTGAAAAACTATTATTTGTAATAACAAATGTTTTGTTTTAATAAAATTCATAAGATATATGATTGGCGAAAAATTAAAAATTCATTTGCGAGCAAAAGAGTGCCCGCGGGCACCGCGTTGCCGACCAATTGTGAATCAACTACTTTTCGATTAGCATTTTTTGTATCAAATAATATAAAAGTAATGAATAAATCACAAAGAAAGGAAAATAAAAAATATGAAAACATAATCGAGCTTGAGAATACACGGTGTATTAAACAGGGTGGTAAACATGCGGCAAAAATTCAAGGGGTTATTGCTTGGTCTATTCTAAGAATATTTTGTCCCATGATGATTTCTGAAAAACCCTTTGTTTCGAAGATACAGGGTGAACAAAATTTGCGACAGTAACAACATTTTATTACCAAAAAGTAGATGTAAAGTTGCTCAATCTACAATAAATGTTTGAAATGACTTCCTCAAGCCTTGATGCAATCATTTAATCTTCTCGTCATTGAGTGCCGAACTCTTTTAAATACACCAGGGTTATTTCTAATTGAGTTATACCCAGCAATTATCCGATTTCGCAATTCGTCCAAATTCTCCACTGGAGTAGCGTAAACTAATGACTTCAGATTGCCCTTTAAGAAATTTTCCAGGGGGGTTAAGTCTGGGGATCGAGCAGGCCATGTGTGTGTCCCACCTCGACCCATCTAGCTATCTCCGTATGTAGCTTAAAAAATCACAAGCTACCAAACTGAAATGTGGTGGTGCACCATCGTGCATAAACCACATTGCAATTCTTGTCGCCAATGGTACATCCTGCAGAAACTCGGGCAGTGTTTCTTCAAAAAAGTTGCTATACATCTCGCTATAAGTCTTCCTCGTAGAAATATTGGTCCAATTAGATAATCACCCACAATTCCAATCCAAACATTCAAGGAGAATTGTTGTTGAAATCGTTCATCACATACCTCATGCGGATTTTCATCTGCCGACACATGGTTGTTATGAAAATTCCTTATGGCATTTCTTGAGAAACTGGCTTAATCGGTGAGAAGAATCTATGTGGAGAATTGAGGGATTAGAACTAATATTTGCAAAAATCATTGACATAACGCAATACGTGGACGATAATCAGCAGGTAGTAGTGCCCAACATGTTGAATTTAATATGGATACCACAAATTGCCCTCGGGCAGTGTTTCTTAAAAAAAAATGGGATACATCTTACCAGTAAGTCTTGCTGATAGAAATACCGGTCCAATTAGATACCGGTCCAATTGTATCCAAACATTCAAGGAGAACTGATGTTGAAATCGATCTTCACATACCTCATGCGGATTTTCATTTGCTCACACATGGTTGTTATGAAAATTCCTTATTGCATTTCGTGAGAAACTGGCCCAACGGTGAAAAGAATATATGTCAGGAATTGAGGAATTAGAACTAATGTTTGCAAAAGCCATTGATATAACGCAATACGTGGACGAAAATCAGCAGATAGTAGTGCCTGAACACGTTGAATTTGGTATGGATACCATAAATTGACCTTAATAATTTTCCAAACTGTCCAATGACTTACATTCACAGTATTGGCAATTTGTCGCATAGAAGTACTTGGATCCTCCTCTATCATGTACAGCACATTCTGTACGAGTTCTACCTTTCTTACTGTCATTAATCTTCCTAGCTCTCTATTTCGTTTCAATGTGCCTGTTTCACGAATTACGGCTAAGAAATCGTTCAATGTACAATCGTCTAGCTTGTAATGAGTTGCCATCAGCAAGTCCTCACATCAAATGCATGTCATCTTGGCGTTCGTATACATGATAGAGGACTGACGAGACTATTCAAATGAAATCCACTTGTACGTTAGTAGATAAAACAGCCCTTCCAAGTTATCGTCAACAATTTTCTGTACTTGATAAACTCATTATTCCTTTGTACTTGATAAACACATTGGCGTATGCCATACTTTTATTTACATTAATGGTTTCAACAAATATCGAAAATGGTTGTCGCAAATTCTGTTCACCCTGTATGTTCGAAACAAAGGGGTTTTTCAGAAATCATCGTGAGATAAAACATTCTTAGAATAGGCCCTAGATAACCCCTTGAATTTTTGCCGCATGTTTACCTAACACCCTGGGATAAGCAAGCAGATAATGATGATGACTGATGGTCACATATCAAGAAATATTTTAATTTATATGTGGATCAATATTCACAATCTCATGGCTACAAGTTGCTTATATGAATGAATACTTTATACATGGACAATATTGGATAAAAAAAACGTCTTAACAAAATTCGTAAAATATTTGATTGGCAAGCAATTAAAAATTGATTAGAGAACAACAATGTGCCCGCGGGCATAGCGTTGCCGACCACGGGCCAATCAACCACTTTTCGATTAGCATTTTTTGTATCAAATAATATTGGAAATAAGAAAAAATCAGAAAAACGGAAAATAATAAATGACATATGAAAACAAAATTGCGATTGAGAATATATTGGAATAAGCAAGCAGATAATCACATCCAGAAATATTTTAATTTATATGCAGATCAATAATCACTATCTCATAGTTACAAGTTGTTTATATAAATGCAAACTGTATGCATGGATAATATTGAATTTAAAAAAAAATCAAGCAAAAACCTATTATTATTGAATGGAAAACTATAATGCATCCCAAAAATATATTCTATGTGAAACAATTCTTCAAAAACCTATCAACGTTAGGCTGATACAAATACAAGTACAAATGGAGTGACAAATTTGCAGAAAGAAAGAATGATCTAAAACAATTTATATTGTAATTAATAGAGCAGAACAAAATTGTTAAATCAGAGAAAAACAAAATCACAAAATTGTTTAATCAGAGATAAACTCCGTAAATTAATTTATTTAAAATTTTCATTCGTTTTATAATTACAAGAATAATTTAACATCATAAACTTTTTATAAATTCCAATAGGAAACACTGAAAATAATGTCAGATTCTGGATGTATATCATATTTAGATTAATACTTCTATATGACCTGAATGAATGTATTTCCTTTTTTTTATAAAGCCTAGTTGCCATTTCCAAGGCCAAGTCTTTTTGAAGAATTGACGAAAATTGAGGAATATATTGTTCTAAGCTGCTATTATGAAAGAAGACGGGAAACAAGTATGTAATGTTTCTTTTTTGAGAAATCAAATGTTCTTCTTGTCAATCATTGTAAATTCGAAATTTGATTTTTCTTTTCGTATAGAAAACCAGAAGTAAACATTTCAAATACGATTTCACGGGCCATTGGGCCATTTAACGTGTCCACCCCAAATATCTCCGTTACCTTTAGACTGACGAAAAAATGGGAATTTTGATTGACCATTTTTGAAAAAATGGGAATATTGATTTCGAAGGACCGACACAGTAGTTAAAAATTATTTTTTGACAAGGTCTTAGTTAATGCGCCCTCAAGGTCATCAATGGTTTTTCAAATGGAACATGTTATTTTTTTATCAAGACATTGTAGCCACAATTGAGACGAATCTAGCCAGCCATGATATCATGACCTTGAAATGGTTTTTCACCAAAATACAAGTCTAAAAACGGAAAATCGTGATTTTATTGATAATAAAATTGTCCGAATAATGTAGTTCATTTTGTAGTGAAAGTGATGATTAACCTCGACACATTTTGAAAGACGTCGGATAAATGATTCTCTTGAACTTCTCGAATATTTTCTGGTGTGATAGCGGCATAGGCTCTTCTAATTCGTTCTCGCATGTTCGCCGGCGTCGTCCGAACATCATGGTAAACACGATTCTTGTATGTCTTTCCTAATATGTCTTTCAATAACCGACTCTATTCTACAGACTCCGAAAATCTTCTCCGAACATATCGAAAATTCTTTTAGCTTATCCACGTCTCTCCCTCCTTTGACAACGATAACTTCAACAAAGTAAATTGCTGGTTCCGCAACTTCTTCAATTTTGATAATATAGATTTAGACGAAATAAAACATGGCGAATACGAACTCCTCCATGGACAAAATAGTTCCCCTAGCTCTGCCCTGACGACGAAATCTACATAATTAGACAAATACAATTACAAATACAATATGTCTGTCTACATAATTAGATTATTCAATGTATATCTACAAAAATATCGTTCCCCAAATGTTGGGAAATAATGTTATTGGAAATGTTGTAATGATGAGTTTTCTTTGTCTAGTATTTTCTGCCTATTGTCTGCCCAGTCTTGTCTGTCTAGCCTTGTCTGTCTAGTTTTGTCTGTCTAGTCTTGTCTGTCTAGTATTGTGTGTCTAGTCTTGCCTGTCTAGTCTTATCTGTCTAGTATGTGTAGTCGGTCTTGTCTGTCTTGTCTGTCTTGTCTGTCTTGTCTGTCTTGTCTGTCTTGTCTGTCTTGTCTTTCTTGTCTTTCTTGTCTTTCTTGTCTGTCTTGTCTGTCTTGTCTGTCTTGTCTTTCTTGTCTGTCTTGTCTGTCTTGTCTGTCTTGTCTGTCTTGTCTGGTCTGTCTTGTCTGTCTTGTCTGTCTTGTCTGTCTTGTCTGTCTTGTCTGTCTTGTCTGTCTTGTCTGTCTTGTCTGTCTTGTCTGTCTTGTCTGTCTTGTCTGTCTTGTCTGTCTTGTCTGTCTTGTCTGTCTTGTCTGTCTTGTCTGTCTTGTCTGTCTTGTCTGTCTTGTCTGTCTTGTCTGTCTTGTCTGTCTTGTCTGTCTTGTCTGTCTTGTCTGTCTTGTCTGTCTTGTCTGTCTTGTCTGTCTTGTCTGTCTTGTCTGTCTTGTCTGTCTTGTCTGTCTTGTCTGTCTTGTCTGTCTTGTCTGTCTTGTCTGTCTTGTCTGTCTTGTCTGTCTTGTCTGTCTTGTCTGTCTTGTCTGTCTTGTCTGTCTTGTCTGTCTTGTCTGTCTTGTCTGTCTTGTCTGTCTTGTCTGTCTTGTCTGTCTTGTCTGTCTTGTCTGTCTTGTCTAGTCTTGTCTGTCTTGTTTAGTCTTGTCTGTCTAGTCTTGTCTGTCTAGTCTTGTCTGTCTAGTCTTGTCTGTCTAGTCTTGTCTGTCTAGTCTTGTCTGTCTAGTCTTGTCTGTCTAGTCTTGTCTGTCTAGTCTTGTCTGTCTAGTCTTGTCTGTCTAGTCTTGTCAGTCTAGTCTTGTCTGTCTAGTATAAAACTCCCCATAGCAAAAATCCGGCGAACGAGCAGGCTAAGGGATTACTGCACCTCTCCCAATCCAGCGTGAATCCGTGAAATTTACGGTTTATCACTTCACGAGCTATAACTGCCCAATGAGCTGGACAGCCATTTTCTTGATACCACATTCGTCATCGCTGTGCTAACGGGGTGTCTTGTAGTCATTCTCCAAAAGCGTTGTTCAAAAACTCCACGTATTTT
The DNA here is from genome assembly GCA_944588485.1 of Phosphuga atrata. Lineage (NCBI taxonomy): Eukaryota > Metazoa > Arthropoda > Insecta > Coleoptera > Silphidae > Phosphuga > Phosphuga atrata. Next base: position 58,115,470 of record OX155893.1, read on the forward strand.
CGTTTAATCAAATTGCAATCTATGAAAAATGGTCCAATAATTCCGTGCTCAATTATGCCATACGACACATTAACACTGCAAGACGCTTGTGCACAATTTGGCGGAGCCACTCTGGATTTTCTATTGACCAATAGTGCATGTTATGCGTATTCAACTGACCATGGTTATTAAAAGTAGACTTGTCAGTAAATAAAACGCCGTCGAAATAATTCGGATTCACCTGTAACGCAGAACAGAACCCTATTACCAAAACCGTCACCATGCTCCTTGGTGCAAGTAAATATGGTACGGATGGAATTTATGACGTCTTAATATTCTATTTCTATTTTGCGTCTGCAATGGACTCATAACAGCACTCATATGCGTGCGGCTCGCCGAGTGCGAGACAAATTTCTCAATATATATCGGCGATTTTTTAATTTAGAAATGGCATAAAAGGGCGCAAAATACTTGTCCATTAGAAAACTCCTCGATTGTTTTTCACAAATATACGCGTGCTGTAAAATCGCGCTTACTGAACTCATCTAATATACTATAAAACACTCGCCTTGGAAATTCCGGAATAGTGCTCAATTTGCCGACTACTTAATTGCGGAAAAGAGCTACTGCAGATAGAACAATCGCTGCCTCTTCGCTTGTTGAAGTGAAAACTTCTATAGCCGCGCTGAATGACATTTGGGTAGAGGGTAAACTCATAGATTTGCGTCATCGTCATCAATAGCTGCGTTCTATAGAAAAAAATCTATTACCCAAAGATGTGTTCAAAAGAACACATCTATACGCATATGTTTAAAGTTGGCTCTGAACGTAAAACTTATAGTCAAAGTTTTTGGCAGTGTTGACAGAACGCAGCGCCTCCATGGAAATATCAACCCCTATAATCAGTGTGCAGTACAAGAGTAAGTACTTTACTTTTGACAGATGTACTAGTAGGTATACTATAGCCGGACTATTGGAATGTTCAGATTACTGGATTGTATCGAAGAATTCATGGTAAATCACGAATCAGACATCAGACCAATCAAAGTTTTAGGCAACCGAATGTAATCGTGTGCTCTCCAAAGGAAGTAAACTCCAAAATAAAATAAATAGTCAGCGATATAGAGATAAGAATAAGAAAAAAAACTCTTGCAATAGTTAATTCAGAAATTTCACAGCACAACAATCACAGCTGAGAACGAGGAAAAAATTAAACGTCCAAAAGAATATTCCAAACAAAAATTAATTTACATAGAGATAAATCTTCAAAAGCAGTTAAAAGTTAATGTTTCTAAAAGTCAAAATTTCCATAACTCACAAATTGCAGACTCATCAACAAGAAATGTGCCATATATCCTACAAATTCATTTTGCTGACCTATCAACACAGAATCAACCAAACATTCCGGATTCAAATTCATATTATGCTGATGACATTAACAGTCATTCTCCTTCAGAAGTGAGTTATGTTCCAGAATTACATAAAACAATAGTAACAAACTATGTACCAAATTTTATTAATTAACATACTGATAAATACTCAAAACCAGTTTTAAAGATGTTTTTTTTCAAAAGTTTTCACTTCAGTCGGCAGTGCCTGACTGCCTATTTTTTGTAGTCTTGCGACGTTTTTTTTTGCGTGGATAAACACTGCCCGTTTCACGGAATAAATGAGTAATTCGATCGAAATATCGACGGGAAGGAATATTTTTGTCAGGATAACGTTGTGCATAAAGTTCCTGCGCTCGCACAGAGTTTCTGCCGGTCTCGCCATAAATCAGAATCATATCCATTTTCTCTCCTTGACTGTACAATACCATTTACGATACGGTTATTCAAAGTTATTTTCAATGGATACACTTGTCAAATCATTTCAAAGTCTTGATATCAAGGGTCGCTGGATTGGTCTGAACAGTGGCTACAACGTATTGATAAAAAAAATAACCTATTCCCATTTGAAAAACCAAAGAAATTTTAACCTCAGCCCTTCGAAATCAATAAAATTCCCTTTTGACACTCTTTTCGTCACTCAAAAAGTAACGGAGATATTTGGGGTGGTCACGTGGAGATACGTGAGATGGAGATATTTGGGGTGGTCAAATGGTCCTCTCTCTCTCTCTCTCTCTCTATATATATATATATATATATATATATATATATATATATATATATATATATGGCAGACATTCTAGGTCATGTTATAGGGCCCAAAAAAGAAAAAAGTCTCTATAAAGATGTGTACGAAAACGATTCCTAACTGAGATACAGCCCTTAAAAAAGGGTGGCCTCATTCAACATTTTTGCTAATATCTCAGACGCAACTAATGATAATTTACTCAAATTTAGTGTTTAGTCGTTACTGCTGCCGAACTACCGTTTGTGACATTTTCGTCTTTATAGCCAACCAGGTGGTACATACGGGGAACGTACTTTATATTTTTGCAAATATTTCTTCCATCTGCATATTTAGCAAATGCTTGACTAGATGAAATTGTTTGCAATCAAAAACTACACTGAAAAGGTACTCTTTGTTTCTGTCGCTCAAGATAGTGAAATCCATTTAGTCATATAGTGAAATCCATTGCATGATCTGCAGACAGTTCGTGAAGTTCGTGTATTCTATTTGAAATGCTCGATATGACTAGCTAGTTCGTGAAACCATCTCAAATATGTTTCTTTATTTATCTGATAATTAAGACACGTAGCTTTATACTATCAGATGATAGCACTTAGGCTTTTCTTGAAACCTCGAACTGGGAAGTAGGTAAGTAAGATAGTGTCTTACCAGTTAAACAAGTGCCTCATAAAATTGGTAATTTTATGAGCTACACGAATTAGATGAACTACACTAACTTGCCGACAGATCATGCAATGGCTAAGTTTTACACAATCTGATTGATTTTACTATATGACTACGACATATACATTGTCTTAACAAATTTGCATAATAAGAGGGATATTACTGTTTTATTTTGTTGTTTTTTTTTAAGTGGCGATTAAGCATATTAAATAGCACATTTAATTTTTTTTTCACTTTACGCTAGTTGTTCAAAGTTTCGCCGTATTGTTGAACGCAAAGTCTCACTCGACTTATCCAGGAATTGGCATAATTTAATAGGCCTTGGTCTTGCTGTCGAATTTTACGCCGTAGCTGCCTCACCTCAGTTACGAAGATCATCTTAATTAATTATTTCGTTGGTGTAACCATGGTCTTCATAACGTTCCATAAATAGAAATCAAGGGGGTTAAGGTCGGGTGACCGAGGGGGTCATGGAACAGGACCACCTCGACCAATCCACATATTTTCAAATACATTATCTAAATGTTGGCGAACTAAACGATTAAAATGCAGCGGTGTGCATCTTGAAGAAGCCACATTTGTCGACATACTTTCAAAGGAACTTCTACTAATAGTTCTATCAACTGATTTTGCGAAAAGAAGAGATAATCTTTTCCAGTCAATCGATTTGGCAACACATGGCGGCCAATAAGTTGTCTGCTATTTATGCCGTTACGTGTGAACGTTGCTTCATAGGTCGCCAATACAATGGAAGAAAAGCTTGAAATTTCAGCATGTTTTTGTAGAAAACATGGGCAAAATTGTAAACGTAAAGGATGCAGCTTCGCGGCATGTCACGCAACCTAACCTACATTACAGCAACAGCCCTTGCCATTGTATCTTATCTTGGACCGAGAGATCGCGCGTATGTAGTCTTAATTTATCTACCGCTTGCCGGCATGTCACCCAATCTAACCTAGATTAAAGCAACAGTCTTTATCATTGTATCTTATCTTGGATCCAGAGATCGCACTGTTGCGCGCATGTAGTCTTGATTTATCTACCGCTTCGCGGCATGTCACCCAATCTAATCCGGATTACAAAAGTAAAAAATTTCTTCGTGCGCATTAACAGTTTATACCATCCTTGTCTTAAAAGTTTGAAAGTGTTGTGAAAAACACTGGTTTGTTTACACATACACTGTCAAAAAAATTTACTTCATTTTTTAAATACATATTTGACACTGGCGCTGTAGTCTAAGGGTTACCTAAAAGCAAAATCAACCCCAGAAGATTGAGAAGATTTAATATTTCTTCTTCGGCATGCAAAATTCGTTGGTGTCGGCCAGGTCCACCATCACGACTTTAACGTGTTTGCAGTACACCAGTTTGTCGTGCACGGAATAGGTGTTGGCCCCTTAAGAAACCGCTCAGCGTACAATCGATTTGCACTGGAATTCTGGAGTCCCATAAATTAACAACATATCAACGTGTTCACTGTTGGTGCGATGAACTATTTTTTCTTTCCTTATTTATTCAGAAGAATTTATTTCAAATCACAGCGCAGTAAGAACTGATGAAATAGCTTGACAGATGGGAAAATTCACTGATAATTATCGTTTATAGAATTTAAAAAATTTAACAGTATATATATATATACATATATATCTTATTATGCAACTTTTGTTAAGATATTTTAATGTTAATGACCTCCTTTTAAGATGTTTAATCACCCCTTGAAAATAAAATCACAAGACCCTAAACACCCAGGTCATATAGAAATACAATTAATCATCTACGCGTGATAAAATAAATATAAAGACTAAATAAATATAAAAAAAAACTAATAAATAATAAATTTCATATAATTACATTAATTTATTAATTAGGTTTTCCCATATTAATTTACTAAACTAATTGAGATCAGTTGATTCGCAGACTTTTTATTATTTTCAAAATTTGCAATTTCAGCCAATTATATTTTATAATAAAGATCAATTAATCTTTATTATAAAATATAATTGGCTGAAATTGCAAATTTTGAAAATAATAAAAAGTCTGCGAATCAAATGATGATATTGAACAGGAAACAAAAAGAAAATATCCTCATTCATAAAGAACTATGTATGTCATAGACACAAGATTCAAAAACAACATTTATACGTACATACTGAGTATAGTATAAATAATAAATATGCAAATTTAAGATATCAAATATAAATTTATTAATTTAAAATATGTATAAAACAGCTTTTTATTTGTTGTATTTTTCGTTTTAATATTCTTTCAATATATACAATACTTTCAAATATGATTTGAGAAAAACATATTTTCTGTTTTCTCGTATACTAATGCAATGGGCGATTAGCAATTAAAATCAGTTAATCCATAATAAAAACTATATCGTGCTGATACATAAAAATATTTATACATATCGTCCAAATATAACATATAAACTAAATATATTTATTGCTTATCAAATATCTAAACTAATTATAAATCGAATATTTTGAACATAATTTTACTTTTACTATCTATTGACCATTGACCTAAACTAATTTCAGAATCCTAGAAGATTAATCCTAACAAGACAAAACAATTACGGCTTAGAATTAATCTGCAATAATATTGTCTAGTCTAAAAAATTATTTCATGTTACAATTGTATGTATATTGGTAATATCCACCTAATTACATTTTTATATAAATAAAATATAAAACATAAGAAAATAATAATTGTTAAATGTAATATAGTAATATCTAAATCCGAGAAATAAAATGAGGAATGGCACGTCATATATTTACAAACGAAATTTGGCACAATTTCTAACATTATCTTTTTAAATACGTTGTCATGCATTATTCGATTACGGTGGATATCAAACTATATACTACATTTCGATATTATTTATCTAGACTTCTGTTATTTTGTTCTTAAACTATATGTAGAGATTTCGTGGGTTCTTACCTATACGGCGAGTAGTTAGCCGTTTGCACAATAACGGGCTGCGGAGAAAACGATGCAGGCGACATGGACCGTTCTTCCACAATTCCTGAGCTAACTATATGGTATTTTTCTAGATTAAACAGGAATAACAAATAAGAAATGTCAGTACGTTATAGCATAAACTTATGTTGGCGTGTCATGTTGGAGTAATACTCAACCCTCACTTGTTAAAATTTAGTTCATTTAGTTTCAGAAAGCATTTTATCTAAAAATTGGGTATTATGTCATCAAATCTATCTAAATTATCTATTGTTTCAGGAAAAATGGTTTTACTAGATAGAGTTTATATAGTATAGTATATCAATAGACTATTTTACGGTTAGTTAAGCGCATGCGCATCCGCCAAGTTTGAAAGGCGGGAATATGAGTTTCGGGAAAATAATAAGGTTATACGTCAAAAAGTACGGGCAAAACATGGCGGAAATTGACACATGGGCACAACAAAATTTCAACTATGAAAAGGTCTAGTATTATTTATTATTCATATATATAACTATTTTGTTTTGTACTCTTTACATTTGTACACTGCCAAAACGAGCGAGTCACTAATTTGTGCCTCCATAAAATTCAGACTGGAAATTACATTCAAATAAAATTAAGAACATCTGAAAGACGCTCTATTTAATTATGGAAGTATCAACATTACGTACTTTACAAGTACCCTAATAATCAACAACAACTACCAAAACCAAAGTGGAAAACGAATTTAAATTAATTGTTAATGTTAACTTTATATATAACTAATTGATATATAACTAATTTATATATAACTAATTTATATATAACTAATAACGAGTATGTGCTCCCATAGCACTAATAACGGCATTACACCGTCTTGGCATGCTTCGCAAAAGTCTTCAAAGGTCTTCTTGTGGTATAGAGTTCCATTCTTCAATAAGAGCCGCCGTTAGCTGCTGGATGGTCTGAGGAGGAGGCGGGCGACCACAAACACGTCTGCCGAGCATATTCCAAACATGCTCTATTGGATTTAAATCAGGACTAAAGGCAGATCACACCATTGTTTGAATTTCCAGTTCTTGTAGGAAGTCTAAAGCCGTATTCGTGCCGTATGTGGTCTTGCGTTATCCTACATTAACAAAAAAAATCGCTAGGTGTTAAGGTCGGTTCTACTGTCGATACTAATCCCACCTCAAAACTTAGCTGACCGCCAAATCTTTCGATTTTCTGGACACTAGCAGCTGTGTAGTGTTCTCCTGGGCGTCTGTAAACACGAACCTTGATTGTTCCTTGAAGAGCACAGACTTCCATTGTCGAAGTTCCCATGCGACATGTTCACGAGCAAAATTTATCCTTGCTATTCTGTGGCGTCGTGTCAAATAGGGTTTTCGGACGCGTCACCTTGCGCTCAAATTTGATTCCCTTAATCTATTCCTAATTGTCTGTTCTGACACAGTGACCCCATGCATCGTCCTAAGGGAAATTAAGAGGTCTTTCGCCGTAGAAGCTCTATTGCGATGACTCGAAATCAGTAAAAATAGGTCTTGATTTGAAGTTGTTTTTCTTTTGCGACCTTGCCCAAAGCGCTTGGTACATTGTCCTTTATCCAAGTACCTGTTCCTCAATCGCTGAATAATAGACATGCTTACATTGGAGTTTCTTGAGACTTGTCGAAGACTTTCGTCATTTTAAATTAACGCTATAGCACGAACAACTTCCACTTCGTTGAGATGCCTCATTTTCACATAACTTAAGTCAAACTATAAGTTGCAAACATTTTCGTCTGCGTATTCATCTGAACAAGGCCCTCCTAGCTCTTTGAATCAAATTTGGGATACATTGTTTGCAAACTTTAGTTTTGGTAGTTCTTGTTAATTATTACGGATACTGTGGAAGTATGTGAGATGTATGCTGATAATTCTCTATGCCATTTAATATAGTCATTGTCTTTCAGATGTTATTAATTTTATTTGCATGTAATTTCTTGCTTGAATTTTTTTGAGGCACAAATTAGTGATATTAAATGATACTCCAAAAAAGTATTTATAATAAAAGGCAGTTATAATTTTCAATGTCGTATGAATGACGAGGCTAGGAGCATACATATGCATTTTGATAATGACCCTAAATATAATGCAGAAATTTGCCTTTTCAAATGTTCACAAAAAGTTAAAAAAAGAACCGTAAACCCTGCTGGAGCCAATAGAGCTCATATGGACAAATTTGAACATATTTTGAAAAAATAGCAAAAAACCAACATTACTGATGTTCAAAGTGGTTAGTGGTTTTCATAGGTTACATAATGTTCATATAGGTACAGGAGCAAATTAGAAGAGGTAGACTGGAACACTATAGATAATATAGACATGATGGCAAAGAAAATGGAGTCGGTACTTAAACGGTCAAGAAGAAAATCAAGGAAGCGTATCCAGGCTGAGCATGGTACGACTGGGAAGTGCGGAACGTAAAGCAAAGGTTTCGAGAAGCTATGAGAAAATGGAAAAGGGGAGAAGGGCTCAAAGTGCACGTGCTGTAAGCGAAAACAGAACTGTAAAAAGTAGAGAAGAAGAAAAGGGAGCTTTGGGAGGAAAAGGAGAAGTAGCGGATACGGGAAATTAAGACGGAAGCTGAGCTGTGAAAATACGTGAGAAAGAATAGGGGAAGGAAGGAAAGAATACCGAAGAGCATTGCGATAGAGGAGTGGCAGAACCACTTCATGATAATGCTAGGAGGGGTGGAGAAGCGGTCAGGAAATCAGAAAGGGATGCATGTTTGCTCTTTTCATTGATTTGAAAGCTACATATGACTCGATGAATAGGAGGAGATTGGAAGGGTGTTTGGGCAAGCTAGGTATCTCAGAGAGTGTAAAAAGGAACGCCAGGGATTTGTACGAGGAAACCGTATGTAAGGTAGTAGTGAACTATTGGGAATCTGACTATTTTGAGGTGAGGAAGGGCCTGAGACAAGGCTGCCTTTTGAGTCCCACACACTTCAATATGTATGTGGCGGATATGGAGAAGGTTATACAGTGCGGTCAAGCTGGAGTGGTGGTGATTGGGAAAAAGAAGATGTGGAGCTTGGCATGTGCGGATGACATGGTGGTATTTGCTAAGTCGACGAGTGAGATGGAGGACATGATTGAAAGGCTCTGTAGGTATTTTGTAAAGAGGGATTAAAGGGTGAATGTTTACAAAATAAAATGGATGCGGTTTAAAAAGGGTGGGCGATATAGGAAAGAAAGTTTTGAATAGAAAGATACTGAAATAGAGGAAATGAGTAAATATTAGTATTTCGGGTATGTCTTTGGGACTGGATACAGTAATAAAGAGCACATAGAGTAAGTTACAAAGAAAGCATGGGTGGCGGCGGGTCGTATATGGGAGGTTTGGAAAAGAAACTTTGACGGAAACTTTAGAGCAGCGGAGACGATATGGAAGGTATGTGTGCGAAGCGTGTTACTGTATGGATGTGAGCGCCGGGGAACGAAATAGGAAGACAAGTTCGAAAGGGTGCAACTAAAGTTTTACAAGAAAGTATTCAAACTTGATAGGTCGGCGCCTGGTCACATTGTCCGTCAGGAAGTGAGTGCGTGTAAGGTTACTTTAATTGCTGCGTAAAGAGTGATCACATTCGAATATTGGGTGGATGGGCTAGGAGATGAAAGGATAATAAAGGAAGTCTTTGGAGTAGTGAATAAAGCGGGGTTAAGTGGTAGAAAAGAGGTTGGGGGCTTAATAAAAGAAAGCTGTATGAGAGAGGCGGGTTATCATCCGAGGGGTTGGAATGGAAAAAAAGTGAGGGTGCTCAGTGCAAAATGATGCTAAGAGCCAGGTCATTAGAAGTGGACTGCCAAGATCGGCAATCCAAAATAGAAGCTAGCAAATATCATCAAGGCTACAGCAGGCCCGCCGCTGGGCGCTTCACCGCCAGCGTGCAAAACTGACAATGCCAACTGCAATACTTCCTGCTTATTTTTTTATGATTTCAGGTGATAGACTTTCCGCGAGCTATAGGTACTGTACTACTGTACGTTAAACTATCGCCCGGTATGACAGAAAAGGGAATTCCTCATTTGCATAAAACGTTTGCGTTTATTTTCCATGAAGTTCAATAGATGTTGTTGTAAAGACAATACAAACATATACAATGCAAATTATGACAATGTGTTCATTAAGGACATTTCAATATTTGCCGCCCCTTGAAAGTACTGCCCTTGTGCGGTGCACGCCGTTGCACGCCCGGTCCCGGTGGTCCTGGGCTACAGTCAGTTAGAAGTGCACGGCCGTCTTCCTGGTTATTTGAGCACAAGTAAAGGGTCAGAGGACCAGTCAGTGCTGGCGAGATTTAGGTGTGGTAATGAAGAACGTGGCAGGAGACATTGGATGAATGAGGAAAGTAGAAGGTGTATTGTGTGCGGGATGAAGAAGGATATGTGGGGTAATTAGTTGCAAGATATCATTAGTTGGATTAGGGGGTCATTAGTTGCAGAAATGCACGGCAGAGGAATGAACAGGACAGCAGGCGAGGGAAGGATTGGAGTGAGTGCTTGGACGAGAGCGGGAAGGGAATGTCGTTTTTAATCAGACTGAAAAGGTTGAAAGACCAAGATGCGACGAGGTAGTTTTTTGTGTTGCGGTTCTATTGACTTTACTGTAAAATCTATTGAGCGATGTGCAGGTGTTTATGTATATGTTTATAGGTAAAATTTCTTTGTTCTTTTTAATGGGGTTTTAGTTTCAAACTTTTGTTTGCTTATTCTGTGTTTTGTATGGTTTTGTAAATTAGAAATAAAGAAATATGCCATATGAAAGACAATTTAATATATTTTAATTGAGCTTCAATTTATCCAGAATACTTATCGTTTATAGGCGTAGCAACCGGTAAATAAAAACGAACGTAATTATGTGATGGTTATAACGAGAATATATATATACATCGGGTTACAACGTTATCCGTCTTCCGATTCCTAATCTCCAACCATCTCGGTTTTTCCACACCTCTTCCTCCAATCTTCTCTCCAGCTTTTCCGGGGTCTTCCTCTCCTTCTTCTTCCCTGCGGTGTCCAGTGTATTAATTTCTTCGGGAGTCGGTTTTGGTCCATTCTCTGTACATGACCGTACCATCTGAGTTGTCCAGTTCTTATGTCATCCACGATGTCGTGCTTTACTTCCATTATTTCCCTTATCCTTTCATTTCTGATCCTTTCTAATCTACACTTTCCTGCCGCTCTTCTGCAGTAGTCCATCTCCGTGGCTTTTAGTGATTTCTCTGCTCTATCCTTTATAGGCTACACTTCACTAACGTTGGTTATAATACTTTTAATTATTGCATTGTATATTCTGTGTTTGTTTTCCTTTGTGATATGTTTATCCCATAGTATAACGTTTATCATGGACACAGCCCTCCTGCCTTGGCGGTTTCTTTCGGCTATTGCTTCGTCCTTCTTTCTTCCGACTTCCTTCTTTCGATATTTTTACGCCTAGGTATTTGTATGAGCTGCAGTGTTTGATATTCTGTTTGTCTGAGATAGGCAGATCTTGTTGTTCTCCTCCTATACACATGTATTTTGTTTTCTGCATGTTCACGTCTAGACCCCACCTGTCATACTCTTCAATTAGTTTGCGTGTCATATATTCAATGTCATCAATGTCTTGTGCAATCACCACCTGGTCATCCGCAAATGACAAAGTATAGATTGTTGATGTATCATCCACAGGTATGCCCATTGCTTCGCATTTTCTCTTCCATCTTGTTAATGCGCTTTCTAAATAGACCGAACAGTGTTGGCGATATATAACATCCCTGTCTTTTAGTCCCTTTGTTACTGTGAACCCGGTTGTTAAGTTATTTCCTATTTTTATTTATGTTCTTGCACCATTATACAGTGATTTGATTGCTTTTATTATTTCAGCATTTATGTTAGTATGTTGTAGAGCTTCCCATAATTTTACTAGAGGAATGCTGTCATAGGCTTTTTTAAGGTCCACAAATAGCAAATGAACTTCCTGGTTATATGCTTTTCTTTTCTACGATTCCAGTTAACATAAATAGGTGGTCAATGGTGGATCTTCCTGCTCTGAATCCGACTTGCTCTTCTGCCTCCATTGCACTTTATTCATCTTCTGTCTTGTTTTTGAGTATTCTTCCATATATCCTGCTTATGGTGTCGGTTACGGATATTCCTCTATAGTTGTCGCATTTATTTTTATCCCCTTTCTTATGGATTACTGATATGTATGACAACTTCCATTGCTTTGGTACTTCAGATTTATTTATACATCTTTGGAATAAATTTGTGAGCATCTGGGTTAGTTTTTCTGTTCCATGTTTAATAAGTTCACCAGGACTATTTCCTCGTCCTGCCGCTCTTCCATTTTTTAGTGCCTTAACTGATTTTTTTACTTCTGATACAGATATTCTTACTGGAGATCCTTGAGTGGTTATATTTGTGTTATTATCAGTAATTTGGAACTCATTTCTATCTTATGTCAGTAATTTTTCGAAATACTGATTCCATGATTGCTCTTTTATAACGAGAATAAACTTGTGAAAGATTGTAATTATTACCTTTGCAATTGAAATTTGCACATTATTCGTTTTTCATAATTTGATTACTTTTAAGAGTGTAAGTTTAATGCATACTACACCGCAAAAAGCAGTCCAAGTTTTTGTTCTAATCGAAAATAGACTTAGCCAGCGAGCTGTTGCTCGACAACTGGACATGACGTGTGTTCCAACATTATGGGGAGACAGGATCCTTTCATAGACGACCTGGTACAGGCAGAAGGAGATTTACAAAGGCTAGGGATGACCGCTTTAAAATCTCATACGTTTTGTAACTAAAAACACCGTGAACTCATGTGACAACGATATTTTTATCGATAGTTTGTGTTTTGTTCCAGTATTCGAAGGTACCTCAGGCGCTCGAGTAGGAACGAGTAGATTTCTTTTTGACAAAATGCAGGAACAAGATTTACACAATTTTGACTAAAAGTTGAGCTACCTTTTTACCTTATTTTGAAAGCCAAATGAAGGGAGTTAATCATAAATTCTCCCATTTGGAGTATCAATTTAAAAGATGATGAACACGGATGGACGGCGCATAAAATATCAGAATTTTTCTATAAAAACAATGACAATTGGTTACAAGGAACATTCGAAATACCGAGGGTTAAACGACTTTCATGTGGCCGACCAACAAAATCGTTTGAAGCATCAAGTGAAAGGAGCAAACGCTGAAAAACAATTGAAGTGCGCAGTACTGTCGAAAAAGGTGTGTCGAAAAACAGTGCGAACTGCTCAATCATCTCTTCAAAGTTCTGGAGAGAGAATTGCATCGAAAATTCTGTATAACAAATTCTCCGCAGAAAGCTCAAGATTACCAAACAGCATACAAAAAGTCAATGCACAGAAAACGATCACAACTTGATTCAATGGCCGCCCTCTCAATTTGTGTAGAAGCGGATCTCTTAAGGCGGCAATATGAAGTTATTAGAAATGGTAACAAGGATTATTATCCCAGTTATACCGTTCTACAACTAGCAAAAAATACTTGTTATCCGGAAAAAGCAGCCTATCGGGTAACTGAATGTTATTATTTATTGGACCACACAGCTAAACGTTTGGCTACATATTTGGATGTATTGTTAAAATTGAATATACAAGAGCGTAAATCATTGACGCTGATTTCGAAATGGGGATGTGATAGATCGCACAAGAAACACAATATAAACAGAAAGTTGCAGAAAGAAGATTCCATAGACCGCAATATTTTTCAAAGTTGCTTTGTTCCACTGCAATTGGTTTGTAGCACAAACAAAAAAGTTGTTTGGCAAAATCCAACTCCCCCTTCGAAACGCAACTGTCGAAAAATGAGGATACGATTTATTAAAGAAACAGAGGATATCACAAAATAGAAAATTCATGCAAGGAAAGATCTCTATTTCACGTAAACATGTATTGACGCTAACTATGGTGGATGCCAAAGTATGCAAACCTGCCACATAAACTACCTCAATTATGAGATGCACCACAATTGTGTGGTTTGTGCTACCTCCAAACAGTTTAATGACCTTAATGTAACAAGAAATGTCTCCACAAACGCATTACAATTTGGTCTTTCTTTATTGCACCCTAGAATACGCTTATTAGAAAGTATTCTCCATTTGTCATATAAAATTGCCCTACAAAAGTGGCAGCTGAGATCAAAAACTGAGAAAGAGATTGTAAAACAGAAAAAGGCGAAATTCCGAAAGAAAACGGGCTTGATCTTCGATGTGCCTAAAGCTGGATACGGCAACACTAACGATGGTAACACTAGCAGGAAATTCTTCGCCAATCCAGAGACGGCACCTGAAATTACCGGTATTGACTACAACCTGATAATACGAAACAAAGTGATTTTAGAGATAATTTCTAATCGTCATAAAGTGGACAAAAAAATTCGCTAAATACGGATGAGACCGCCAAAATTTACGTGGAATTATATATCCCAGGCATCCCATGACTCCAACAATGCACAAAACCCTGATCCACGGTGCAACGCTCATGAAAAAACCACTGCTGCCTATAGGACTGCAGTTCAAAGAAGCTGCATAGTCGCGCAACAGGCACTTTCGTTCATACCGGATGAATTACGCCAGGAATTTCTCGAGAGAGTAGTGCAATTTAGATATTATTAACAGATTATTGCTTAGATCTGATCCCCTAATTACTGGTATGAGGCAGAAACCAAGAAACGGATCAGTGACGCACAGCAAAAAAGCAATGCAAATGCTTGTTTCTGCCGAGCCCATTAATAATAACGACGAAAGTTCTTCAGAAGAATCTGCGGAGGAAACTGGGAAATGTAGAAGTGAAGAAGAGGTGTGGGACTCTTCAGCTTATCTAATAAGTTTTTTGTTTTAATGTAAAATTTAGTTTTTGGTTTCATTTCCCTTATTATAAACTTTTAAATCTTTTTTGTTCTTTTTTTCCAATGCACTATTTTTTCTATTTTCATTTTATTTATACACCTATGTGTATAAATAAATAGGAGAACTGCACTTCAAACAACTATAACAGCAATAAACATAAAAACTGATTTAAAACATATAAAAACTATGAAATAATTTTTTTCTTTATCCTAAATGTACCGAAATCTACCATTATAGCCCACTGTATCCTCAAAGTTACATAACTGTATCATAAAAAGAATAGTAACAAAATGATAATTGAAATGCAAAAACCTAAAGTTGTTATTGATATACGAACACAAAGCTATAATGCACAATATTTTTTGTTTGGTAAACAGTGAAGCACAAATAATATCAATTGTACCAAATGGTTTCGCATACATTTACTGCAGACAGTTTGCACTGCATTTGTTTTTTTTTTTAATTTCAGGTTCGTGACACTAACAACTGCCACAAATATTCGTATTGGTTGCCTTGGAAACATTATAGAATTAAGATGTACGCCGTCTCATGAAAAAAAATGTCCCTAAATTAACGTGTGACCTGAAAGTTACACGGGACCATAGAGGGTTAACCTCATTTAGTTTAGATTAAAAAAATTTAAATTTAAATTCGCGCTTACTGAACTCGCCCTTTAATATACTATTTTGCATAAACCCCACTCTATTTAGTAAAACACTTCCTGTTACTTAATGTAATACTAGTTTAATATATATATATATATATATATATATATATATATATATATATATATATATATATATATATATATATATATATATATATATATATATATATATATGTAATTTCGTCACTACAGTACACATCTCGTCATAGTATTAGTAAATTATATTTATTAGTGCATTCTTAATTCTGTCAAAATTGTTTAGCTATATCTAAAATGTCAATTTGTCTTTATTTAATAATTATCTAGAAAAATATTGAAAAAAACATTCCATATTCTTCATTTTACCTTCTCTATGCTCTTGCCCATTCGATGAGTGACCAGAGGAGCTCTGGTGGCCATGTTCACCCTCCCTTTGGGGCAGAAGTAATCTGGCCTTAGTTACTCCAACGAGCGCCGTCATTTGTTGATGACCAATCATTGATCCGGATCCGGGATAAGCAATGGTTCCCGGACTCCCCGGAGCGGATTGGCTCACCTCCAACATGTGCTCCGGAGCTGGAGAACCCTCTCGCGAGAGACATTCCGGCGTCATCAATCCGGACATGCTTACATGACTGGGCGACGCTGGCGCACTTCTAAGACAAATGAAATAATATAGATATATAAAACAAATATATAATAGATCTTAATGTAGTTTAGAAATATTTATATAATACAACTATAATAAAGGACATCACAACATATAACTGAGCGGAAATAAGATTACTATAATATAGTATCAAAATATGTAGTAGGTGCAAGTAGCAGAAATATTACTTCTATGTTTTAGAAAGGGTTACGAATCGATGGAGTTTTAAAAGACCAGATGTGCATTTTACATACTTACATACAGAAATATAGACTTATAGAAATTGTTATCTATAAAGTATTTTAAACATAAACAAGCATTAAGACATCAAGCAAGATCAAGATATCCTAAGCTCTCATAAGCATCAAGATCTCATAAGCATCAAGACAACAAACATTTTCAAACATAAACAATATTTATAATAAACAGAAACGAATTGCTTCAATTTAATGACGTATTTAGAAGAGTTATTACGGCATTGCAAAATCTTAGTCAGTAAGTATTAATGATTGATTGTCCATGCGAATAGGTTTTACTAGTAGTAAGTAATTTTGTAGCTTTCGTTGCTACAAATTGTAACTAAGCACTATTATTATTGGCGTTCGTAGATAAATTAACTAAATACAAAGATCATAAAGATCGCCACCCTTTTTATGTAAACCAGAAAAATTAGATTCAATTTCGGTTCAATAAATGTACAAACTGTATATTTATTAAACGGTTGTGGACAAAAAATGCCAAAAAGAAAACATTTCATAAATAGAAAGGTTGCGACCTTTAGTTACTACATGGTAATGCATACCTGCGGAATTGAAAAATTCATGTTTTAACCACACTTAAAGTATTAAGTGTGGCTAAACAAGCCAAATAGCAAATTTATAAATTCACAATGAGTGAAATTGTTTATTGATACGTTATAATTCGTTTGTAAATGTAATTGTATATTTACAAACTATTTTTATCCTCAATATTTCTAAAAACATTAATTCCTAGTAAACATGTTTACACTGTCATCTTTCTGTTATAATGAAGGCCTAATAAATTATTATGAGTAAGTAGAATATATTCTAGAGTTTTAATATTAATTGAATAGATTACAAAGAAAAAGGAAAATGGTATATATAAACATAAAATTATTACTACATAGTTATGTCCAAACGAATAAGAATAATATTAGTAGTCATATACATAAGATGAAGTTGAAATGTTTATTTTCAGGCTATTACACGATGTTATATTGTACAATATGTATAGGGTCTTCCAATAAGAGGTTTCATTTTCAATATCTCGCCATTTCAGTTGCAGTTGTCATGAGTCAGCCTGTAACTACTTCACAGATGACAAGCTGTCAAGTATTTACAGGTTGACTTTTTGTCCACAACCCTTTAAAAACTACACCATTCATAACAATGGAACGAATACGCTTCAACAACGCATTGAAATTATGAAGGTCGATTCTCTTATGCGCGACACACAGCTACGCGACATCGCCTGTCAGATAATGATTACATTGTTTTAAATGGGTACATTCTCACTTGCGCTACGCGACAGCCGCTACAAGACCCTATGCCGCGCGCTGTCGCTGGAGTTGTTTGGGTATTCTTGGGTCTGTCTTGGGCATTCTTTTACGTTTTGCCGCGCGGCATCGACTGACTTGGACCAATAGCAATTTAGTATAACGGCGATAATAAAATACCGGATATAAACTATAAATCTTTCAAATGGTCCAACACTCTGCCTAAATTTAGAATTTTATTTCGTGGCATGCGGCACTTTTCAAATAAGTTATAATAAATATTAATAAACAGAAATTTTCTGGCGTCATTCTAAAATATTTGTAGAATTTCAATTCATCCTCTTGCAATTGTTTGAAGAGAGTATGGAATTCTCCTTCTACTAGTCTTGTTCTTAAGATCCGATGCAGCCAATATTTTCTTTTCTCCTTCTTCTTTTTTAATTTCACATTTTTATAACACATGGCTAAGACGAAAAAATGATCATCGGAACTTGACATTTTGAAAATATAACAACCTGAAATGTAGAGAACTGCAGATTTGATATCGCATATATGCACTGAAATATATACTAACTGGACGAGCGCTGCGTCGTGGCTTGTGCGGGCCGAGAGAGAGCATCACAAGGTATAGCTCTGTCTTCGTCTAGTACAGTCCAAAAGAAAAACGAAATGTGTCCGACGTCCATTTTTCCTTGCAAATACAACAGTATTTTACCATTGTCTTTTTGAAAACAACTTTCATTAAAATATATAAACTTCTATAATATGCTCACCGATTGAACGATCTCACTCTCTTTCTTGATACAATTCAATACAACTAGCTTTTCGCTCTGACTGTATCACATCCTCCCACTCTCGAATTCACTGTTGGCTAGACAAGGATGAAGGGCTCCTCTTGGGACCTCTCACTCGGCCCGCACAAGCTTAGAGGCCAGCGCTTGTTCCAGTTAGTATATATTTCAGTGCATATATGAGAATACCTAGCAGCGACACGACAATTCGCGACATTTCATCGCGTAGCTGAGTGTCGCGAGAATCGGAATTTAAAACTCACTACAAAAATGGTAAAAATTTCGCGGTCACAGTACGCAAACTAAAGCATTTTTGGGTCGTCGTGAAGCACCTTCTTGGCCAATTGTGAAACTGGTGTAAAAGTTTGAGCTATTGGGACAAGTTAGTCTTTAACATTCGCTACTTCGTTCCTTAACATTCGCTACAGATAATTGTAGAATTGAACTCGTGCACGTCGCTCAAGAACAACTGAGAATATTGCTATTGAATATTGCAGGTTTGTCCATTTCTCGTCAATCTTTGGAATTGGATTCCACAAACGACATTACACCTTATTTTGCATGAAGACTTAGACCTTAGATCAGGAAAAGTTTCCTGACCGTGTGATTTCTCGAAGAGACGATCACAATTGGCCACCGAGATCTTGTGACTGATTTAACACCTCTAGACTTTTTTCTTTGTGACTACGTGAAAGATAAGGTTTTTGGCCCACAATCGATTCATGATCTCAAAGATGGAATTCATGAAGTTATCGAGGACATACAGCCGCAAATGTGCGAATTGGTGATGGAAATATTCTTGAAAAGAATATGGTCCTTCAAGCGTAGCCGTGGCGGCCATTTGGCTAATATTGTTTTCCATTATTAATGGCATACCCTCCTCTTTACAACTAAATAAACATCCGATCATTTCGCTTAAAAATATTCGTTTTTTTGCATATCAAAACGAAACCTCTTATTGGAAGATCCGATATAATTATATCAGTAAATTAGGTAAATTATTCATATCTATATCCAGTGCAGATTAATTAAATCATCTTTTGTCGTTGGCCTGCAGAAGATAGAAACAAACTTTAAACTTTTTGATGTTGTTGTTGTATTTTGCTATACCTATTCGACATTGACGAAAATGAAACGAAAATTCTTTGTCGGCCTCATCTTAATTAACATACAATGACGTCTCTAAGACGTCATGTATATGTGATAAGATCACATGTATATGGACACGTCAACGCGCATTTTATTCGTATGTCAAGGGATTAATGCATATTTGTGATTTGTAAAACTTTGATCTACCGTGTGACTATTCTTTAGAATCAAAGGTGTAGCCAACTTAAAAAAAAGTTTAAGGGCTATTAATGGCGTAACTATACCATCTGAGGCCCGTGGCAAATTCATTGAATGGGGCCCCAGTAAAAATCGTCACGTTGTAAATCCCTGAAAAAGTTAGAAGAATACCCAACAGTATTACTAATATTGTGTACATTTCAGTTAAATATCTCATAAATTTATTTTTCAAGAGCAGTATTACATATTTATGATATGTAATACCGCTTGCAATAATAAATAGATAATTAAAATAAGTATTAGCTTGTTGCTCTGCAACGTCAACAAAGTTTAAAGACCGGGCCATAGAATTGTCAATAGACAGAAAAGCCAAGTTACTTAACTTGTCCCTTAGAATTCCTTAAATAGGTTTTTATTAATATTAGTTTAGAAAATTATCTTCCAGCACTAGCTGTAGTTATAGGAGTTGTAACAAATAACATTAATGCCAAACATACTTTTGGAAAGCTGCATGACATAAAATGATTCTTTATTATTAATAAATCAGTAAGTTCCCTAATAGGTTATACGAATACTTCAATATACACGAATCCAATACACGAATACTTCAATACTTCGTTTTCTATTTCATCTCTTTTATATATTTCAATAAATTCTAGAGCTTTTTTAAATTCAACTTCATTCATTGGAAAGAAACACGCTTTCAGTTGATCAATAATGATGTTCAATACTCGATAAAATATGTTCACATTGAACGCTTTCCAGATCTTGGACGCTCATCTTCAAAATGGTTGATGGACCACTTTTCTGCTACCCTATTTGCTTCCTTTTTAAATTTTCAAATTCATCTCGTTACCTTTCTAATTCTAATTCTTTCGTTTTAAGGTAATTGAAAGATTGGTGGCTTTATAGACAACGTCGATAGTTTGTTGTATATTATAAACTGTAACAATTATTTTCTATTTTGCGTCTGTAATTGACTCCTAACAGCACTTATATGCATGTGGTTATGACTCGCCGAGTGCGATACAATATGTATCGGTGATTTTTTTAATTTAGAAATGGCATAAAAAGGCGCAAAATAGAAAAAATACTATAATAAACTCGTTCTTAAGGCGTTTTTCAGCAGCACTTGTCCATTAGAACTTTGAAGCGTGCTGTAAAATCGCGCTTACTGAACTTGTCCTTTAATATACTATTGTAAAAAATCGGATCATATTTTGCTTATAACTCAACAATACTACAAAAGTTTCCTCGGAAACTTGGATCATTGCTATTTGCCTTTTCTCTGTGGCCACGAAAGGCTAAATTTCACGTTGAAAGTGTTAGAATAACATCAATGAGTACTTGGCGGCAAACATATTTTTTCTTTTGGTTCATGGACTCCTGCTGTTCATCTAGTGTTTATATGTAAGACAAGAATCCAGGTGAATTTCTGTTGTATATCAATATATTTCCAGTCGTATTAGCCTTCCACCCAAACATTTTATATTTTTTTAGATGCCTGATTTGTGAATAACCAACATGGTTCACAATACGCCTTCTGAAGTTATAAGGATTAGGATAGCCATGTACGTTCAAGTTTCACACCAGACTAAAAATAATGTAATTGTTTGTACAATGTAATGTTTTTCTAGGAAAGATCTATTGTCACCGTGTTCTAAGAATGGACCATTAGGTTTACAATGTCCGCTTTCTATCACAAACCGTTTTACTTCAATTAGTTCTTTAAAATTACCCTTATCAGTAATATATCGTGAAGATGCAATATTGTTCACACTAAAATATGATTCACTTTGATTTTTGGTAGTACCTTGTTGTGGTTGTTCTGGATCTGGATATACACTGGTGTCTGGTGCTGCATCTGCCATATTGTTACGTTTAGTTACGTCCAATTCTTCACTTTCGGGACACTGTTCACTTGTTTTTCATCAATAAAGTCATCTTTAAAGTTCTGACTAATTTTAGGTAACATTTTTTGCTTTCAGATTCCCTCTTTCTCTTTCGTTTTTCGCTCCCACTCAGATATTTTTTTAGATCTAGACATTTTTATATCTAACATTCACAATTAACTTTATTTTGCATTTATTTGCAGGTTCAATAAAATAAAAACTACGAAAAATCAAACATGCAAATGACCGATTGTCAATTGTTATAAGAATCAAACAAGGAAGGCGTCAAGTACTTTTGCGGTACAAAATGCGGGAATTCCCAAATCGTCACTAGTTCGCCCGCACCACCGCCACCACTAAAGTATCGTGACAAAAAATGAAGCAACCAATAAATGTGTTCTAAAATTGATCCTTTTCATATGAATGCGTTTAAATCTTAATAATTTATTTGAATTTGCATGTGATCTTTAGTTGTGTCTAACTTTAATAGATATTAAATACTAATTTAAAATTTATAATTTTTACTAAATTTTGTTAAAAATGTACTTCTCAGCTCGAGGCTTCGGGGGCCCCGTCGCACAGTGGTCTGAAATCCCAAAAAAGCTGGCCAAAATTAAAAAAATAAATATTATATTTTCTTAATTTTTAATTTTTTAATGGATAAAGTAGGGTCCTGCTTTCGATATGAGGGTTAAAAAGGCTTATGTGGGTGTACCTGAGTCTGGATATAAATTCAATGTGCAGCAATTTTCGCGCGTCATTATTGGTTCGAGTGTTCGTAAAACAGTGCTGACTGAAATAATTTATATGATACCTTACAATTGATCGTTTTCAACCCAGAAAAATGGATTCTTCTTATGAAGGTATGTAGAATTTAACTGTGTTTTTAAATTTCTTTTATTTTATTAACATCTTGCAAAAAAAATTATTAAATTTTCATAAAATTGTTTAGAATTTTTGTTCTCAATTCCTTTCATGTAGAACAAAAGTTAAAGAAGCTGCGCTCGGCGGTTATGTAATTAACGGGAGAGTGTTATGATAAGGTTTTCTAAAATATTGCAAGAAACTAGTTTGCTATTATTTGCACTTTAGCTTTTATATCAATTTTTGTAAAAGTTTCTATGACTTTGAATATGGTGGAGGAGCCGGTTGAACTGAATAATAGTACTTTATTCGTATATTTTTCTCTTTTTGACACTCTTTCTTCATTTTTATCTGCAGGAGTTTTCAATAGAATTGCTTGCCTGTATTGAAAATAAAAATTACAAATGAATATTGTATTCAAACATTTTTTTTTTTCGGAAAATATCTATTGAGTGGTAATTAAGGGCGGAATAGCACATCCACAGTTTAATCCCTTTGTTGTTGGGTCTTAAAATAATATTTAAAATTTAAGTATTTCTGCCAAAATCACTGGAGTTGATGAAGATATAATAAAACGTTTCCACGTAATATTACGTGGTATTAAGTTATTTCCAGTGGTTTTGAAATTGATGTAAATAAATTGAAAAATTACGCTGTTAACACTGCAAGAAAAGTTGTTGAATTGTACTCGTGGTACTATATACCGACAACAGTTCATAAAATTTATTCGCGGGAATAGGATTATTGAGTCTTCATTGATTCCAATCGGACAATTTTCCGAAGAAGCACAAGAATCGTGCAATATATAAAAAAAATTGTAGAAAATTTTGCACGAAAATGTAATCGCCAAAAAAACATGGAAGACGTTTTTAATGGGCTCTTGATTTCTTCAAATCCTAAAATTATGTTTCCGAAAACTTCTGCAAAAGAAAATGAAGTCGTTTTCTCCGGAAGCTATCGAATTATTTGCAGAAATTACTGCTCCTATTTTGGAATCAGATGAATCAGATACATCTGATGGTGATTAATAATTTTAACTTTTTACATGCAATTTTAATAAATTATTTAATAATTTATGTTTAATAAATTATGTAATAATATTAGTATATTTTCTATTTATTCTCTTTTTTATTGACACCACAAAGAACCAAATTCTATGAAACAGTAAGTTTTCTAGATAAAATCAACGATCAGTTAATCAGATCATTTTTCAATTCAGTTTCGAGATCAGCGACTTCTAAAACCCCTAAATCCCAAGTGTCAACAAAATTGACCGCTTTTTTCGAAAAATTATCCGCCATATTGCATCCGCCATTTTGAATTTCGAAATTTCGATTTCAGTTTCTTCATCGGCGACCTCAAAAAAGTGAGGAGACCAAAAATCATAATATTTGAACAATTCCTTCATATTTTGGTCAGCTTTTTTGGGATTTCAGACCACTGTGCGTCGGGCCGGGAGCCCCTGGCATTTTGCCAGCCTTCCACCCTATAGTTACGCCACTGAGGGCTATTCTAATTTGCGTTTTTTTTCAATCACACGGTATCTGAGACAATCATAATGAAGATTTATATTATCTTAATTGCTTAAAACTGATAGATACAGCAAAGAACCTTTGGTTGTAGTGTTATGCTTTATACAAGACATGCACAACATGCGACCCACGACCCTCACAACCCCTGAACTTTAATCCACTTAAGAAAATTTTTTATTAGGAAATAATTTTAGTATTTTATTCATGGCATTTTCATAACTTTTGTTGTTTTATACATTTCTATCATATTAAATAAATCGTCCAGAATCAAAGACGACTAGATGAGAAAAAATCGAAAATAGAGTTGATTATACCACCGTATTCAGTAGCGCTATTTTATACTGATATGGTTCTGTTGGGGTATTTAACCCATATAAACAAACACACCACTTCTGTTCAAATGAAAACTAACTTTAATAAAAATTAAAAACAATACAGCACATACAATAAAAAGATGCTTTACAATAACATTACAAAAACAATGTTTATGAAATAAAGCTCCAACAGGTTCTTTATAAAAAAAATTGTAAGTGGTCTTTTATATAGTGTTTATATGATGTTCAATATGGTTCCCAGACATTTGTTATTGGTAACATTGTTCCATCGTCATTTGTTCCCCCTACAATTTGTTCCCCAGTATACATTTGCTTGCTGTACATTTATTGCTTTCATTTTGTTTTTTATTATGCTTTTTTTGTTTTACATCTCCTTTCTTTGTCCCCGTATTTTCGACAACTAGTATAACATAAGGATTATTTTTAGAGAAATAGGGAAATTTTATACTCATTTTTTCGTGTACAGCAGGGCTGTCCAACCAGTCGATCGCGATCTACCGGTCGATCGCGGCGTGAATTTGAGTCGATCTTTAGTTTTCTCAAGCTCCTTCCTATGTACTTACACTTAAAAATATATTTCGATAAATATAAAGTAAAAATTAAAACTCGCTTCTCACACACTTAATACACACAATGTTATGGAAACTGTTTAAAATAATCAATTATATACGTGGCAGTGCCCTTCAGAGACGCTTGTTTAGATTAGAAAAAGAGGATAATGATAACGAACTTTTGCTACACAAAAGTTCGTTATCTTGCCTGGTTCTTGATAGAAGGTAGGTTCTTGAGGTTTCTTGATGTCTTGCTTTGGCTCGATGTATTTGGCGGAATCCGCATTTTCTGATATGAATGTGTTAAAATCAAAAATAAGAAATTCTTTAATTGATGAACATCTTGATCAATGTTTACGATTATCTCTTTCATCGTATGAGCCCGCCTTTGAAGATATTGCCAAATCCATGCAATGCCAACGATCTCATTAGTATTAGTCTTATGTTGGTAATTTCTATATTCCTAATTTTGTTATTTTATATCAGATATTATATAAATTTTAATACTTTTTGTTCCTGCTGAAATGTTTAATAAACATTATATAATAGATTCTTTTTTTCATAAACTTAGGGCTACCTTAATGGGCGCAATCTTACTTTTGGTAAGATTGAGAGATAAGTGACTGCAATGAATTTATAAAAGTGCTCTGAAAAAAAAACATTATCTTAAATTCATAGGCGATCAATTTATTAATTGCCTAAAATTCGCTAAAAGTGCAGCCCCGAGAATAAGAATCTACATAAAAAAATTAATTCCGATTTTCGTATTAGGTTATTTTTACATGAAAAACAGCGTTTTGGTCGATTTTGGCAACAATATATACCAAAAAGTAGATCGTCACTACAAAAAGGTTGGACAGCCCTGGTGTACAGTATCTATTTTCTTAAAAAATTCTCCAAATTCCCATTTTTAAAGAAAAAAAATTTAAAGAAAGTATTTTCCTGAATTGAGAAAAGATCCGTGGAATATTTAATATTTTGCGCTGTTGGAGACGAATAACTCTAAGGAACGATCGGTGCCCATCATCATCCATCGAGCTGGAGATTCATAAAATGTTTGCACAAGAAACAATGTCTAACCGGGCTGAAACTCGAGTTGAGTGAAGGTTTGAGCAGCCCAGAAAAAATGTATCGTGGTTATAACTTCAAAATAGCACCTCCCATAGAATGACGCCTTGAATATGCTTTGTTGACTTTCCTTTGCGGAATATTTGTTTTTTCGATTATTTGATTAAAATTGAAACAATGACCTTTGAAACATTTTATTTTCTCACACCGGTTAGGTTAGGTTAGGTATTTTCCTGAATTGGGAAAAGATCCGTGGAATATTTAATTTTTTTGCGCTGTCGGAGACGAATAACGCTAAGGAACGATCGGTGCCCATCATCCATCGAGCTGGAGATTCATAAAATGTTTGCACAAGAAACAATGTCTAATCGGGCTGAAACTCGAGTTAATTGAAGGTTTGAGCAGCCCAGAAAAAAAGTATCGTGATTATAACTTCAAAATAGCACCTCCCATAGAATGACGCCTTGAATATGCTTTGTTGACTTTCCTTCGCGGAATATTTGTTTTTTCGATTATTTGATTAAAATTAAAACAATGACTTTTGAAACATTTTATTTTTTTGCACCGGATAGGGTTTAGTAGCGATAGGGTTGCAAGTATACTAATTGCAGTAGATTTTTTTGTTGGGCAAAAAATGATTGGAGAACACATGTACCGGTGAATAAAATGTCAGATAACAGCTGACAAATGGCTTTCTGACTCTCAATATGGTGTTATGGTGTATAACAATTTGGCCATTTTTTCAGTCTCAAAAAACATCAACTAGCCGACTCTCAATATGAACCACTCAAATATAATGCTACAAATATTTCTTTGCTGTATTTACTTTCATTTTATTTGAAAATAACCTTTTCAGGACTATTGTTTACCTATATTTGACCCGCAGGATTTTTTTCTTATAAATCTGATCCTCTTGCATTTTCAGTTGCGTAGATTTACTTTACAATATACGGTATAATCTTGATAATCCGACGGTTGGTTAATTCGACATGTTCCGAAATTCGGCACTCTGGGGAAACACGTGCCTTTTCTTTACGCTGCCCCGCGCAGGATATAAACCTCGCGCACAGAAGAAAATAGTAAAAACAATCCAGTGTTCTTGGAAAAAGGTCTGGCCGACACACCCTGCTGTTAACTCTTAAAAACTTAAAATTTGAAAACTTAATTGACGATTCTGACTAAGCTAACTCCACTCTACAATTGTCTTACTATCTATTCTAAGTTTTATATATTTTTTTGTATGTATACGTTTACCTATATAGATCCATATTTTATTCCTTCTGAAATAGAATTGTACAAAAAATATGTAAAATTGTTATTGTTTTCGTTGAAACCTGATAATCCGCATATTTTTGAAAATCCGGCGGTTGTCTGGTCCCATATGTGTCGGATTATCAAGATTATACTGTATTTCCATTTTACTATTACCTCAGGGATTCTAAATATTGCGTATTTATAAAATGTATGATATATCAATATTTTTCATATTAAAACTAACCTGGAACTTAGACCAAAGGGAGCTCTAAAACAAGGGACGCCCCTTTGCCGCCTTCTTCTAAATGCTTGTTCAATTAGTTTTGATTCAGATTGTGGGTCTATTCGCCAGAAGCTACCTTTGCCGGGCTCTTCTTGGCTTCTAGGTACCTACAAAAAAAACAAAACATTAAAAACGTATTTAGACGCCAACACAAATCTCACCTTTATGAAGTATCTATTGAGACTAAGATTGTGCCTTATTGAATTTTGCCAACCCTTATCGGCAGTGCGATAGTAGGGATAATGCTTAGTGATGTAGCTGTAAATACCAGACAACGTAAGCTGCTTATCCGGCGCGCTTGCTATCGCCTGTACAATAAGCTGGGCATATGAATACGGAGGCTTAGAGTCATCTTTATTGCTACTACTGCTGCTACTTGTACCGTACCCGTCATTAATCACAACTGGTGGTATCTAAAAATGATAAATTTATGAATTACACTATACGTAGTCCGTTGTTTATTTATTTGCTTACTGAATTTCCATTCGATGTAGGGTGCCTGTAATGTTCAGGACTGTGGCTAGATTGAATGCCATGCTGACTGTCGTCCCTATGCGCTACTTGTGCGGCCGCATATGCGGCCACCATTTGCAGATCTGCTGAAATGTTTCTTCTACCGTGACCACCTAAAATTATAATTCAAATTCAATATAATAAACAATGAACTATGGAACATTAGCATGAATATTTGTTAAAGTCTCTTTTTAAGTTTCTCATATAGATCGTGTCGTGATCTGCCGTTTGAGAACCAACTGGTTTAAATGACAAGATCGGCAAGTATAAGCGTCATACTAACGTTCAAATTGACAACGATTTATACAGTCACATAGACCTCGAGGGATCGCGAGAGACATTTTGGGGGTCGCCTAATTCAAACAAATTTATTTACCAGTAAAATAGTGAAATTAAATTATATTATTTATAAAAATAGTTTACTATATGTTTTACGAAAACAATTTCTGTTTTAATACCTAATCAGAGCGGTAGCATTGCTTTGGCGCTCTTGGGAAATATTTAAAGTAGACATTTACGAAATAAATTAACGAAATCTACTTATGTAATTTAGGATTTAATTTTATTACGAGTAAATTCCGAATCATACATTCAAATTTATGAAAATCCTACAATTATTATATAACTATTTTACAACCGCGTTAGTAAACCTAATGTGATGCCAATGTATATATATATATATATATATATATATATATATATATATATATATATATATATTTAGGTATAGTAGCAGGCAGTACTTGAATAAAGGTCTCGGCACACCAATGCGTCAGTGCGTTGCGGTTCGTTGTCATACGTTCGAGAGCTGAAAAATATGTACTGCACACACCAATGCGTTAAATGGATTGCGGATTTAGTTAATTTTATTAAAAAAAACTTAACGAAAAGGTTCGAAAAAGTTACAGATAATGAATTAGGTTGGATCCGTGATCCATTTTCGTTTGATATTATTAATTCCAAATCCCTTTAGATGAAAAAGAACAGAATTGATCTTTCAAGCGACAAACACTACGCAATTCAATTAAAGTCTCAGATATGCCGACTTGAAAGGGGCTATCAATATTTTAATTCAGTTTGCATCTACCTACTTATGCCAATCCGGCTTTTCAAAATTAGTTGCCCTTGAATAAAATATCGAACTGGATTGGATTCTGAGGATGAATTACGGCTTACGATTTCCCACATAAAACCGAACATGGAAGCAATCATGAGCTCGTTGCAAACGCGTACTTCACATTGAATTCTTATGATGTAATGTTTTTTTAAAGCATTTTTCTTTAAAAAAATATTTATACTCATATACACGAACAAAACCATTGTTTCCTAAAATTATATGTTGTACTCGAACTTCTAATAAGGCAGAAACATACATGGTGTTTTTAAAAGAGTGTCAATGAGTGAAATTTTAATTTCTAGATACAAATATACCACTTCATACTAATACTAGACTTTACTAATATCTGCGCATAGATCCGGATTCATAATCTGAAGTTTGGTGTCAAAACTTTTCAAACATTTTTATTGAAAACGTCTACTGTCGATCCAGGGGTCGCGACAAAATTTTACACAAAATGGGGGGTCGTCAATCAAAAAAGTTGCGCACCACTGACATAGACAATGCCTACTCAAAATTGAAAAGTGATAATAACATCCACTTTGGGACAGCTTTACTAATTAAATCAAGGGAGGGACACGGAAATCTTCTGTTACTCTTTAGCACACAGCGCTGAAGATGTCAAAGCAAGTAACGAGAAAGGTCAATACCTAATATGTCAGGGGCTGAAGGCCATAGGTTTATGTACTAGTAAAGTAACATAAGATAGTTATAATTTGTGTAATTATTCGTTTTACCTAAGGAGTGAGGTTACACAAATTATAACTATCTTATGTTACTTTACTAGTACATACACCTATGGCCTTCAGCCCCTGACATATTAGGTCTTGACCTATCCGGATACTTGCTTTCACGTAGCGAAACGCTCACACAATGCATCTTGAGCGCTGTGTGCTAAAGAGTAACAGACGATTTCCGTGTCCCTCCTTTGATTTAATTAGTAAAGCTGTCCCAAAGTGGACGTCGTACTAACTTTATACAAAATAAATTTGTCTCTGTCAGTTTCAATCTCAATAAAATATATAAAAAGCTCTATAAACAACGTTTTTCATTAAAAAGGAATTTTTTTCAGTTGAATATGAATAAAAGCGTGGAGCGTCCACGAAGATAACGATAATATAGTTTAGCGTACCACGTCTATATTTATAAACAACACCGAAAAACACTCTACAATTGTCTTACTATCTATTCTAAGTTTTACATATTTTTTATATATATACGTTTACCTATATAGATCCATATTTTATTCCTTCTGGAATAGAATTGTACATAAAATATGTAAAATTGTTATTGTTTTCGTTGAAACCTGATAATCCGGAATTTTTTGATAATCCGGCAGCAGTTGTCTGGTCCCATATGTGGACGTGGTACTAACTTTATACGAAATAAATTTGTCTCTGTCAGTTTCAATCTCAATAATATATATATATATATATATATATATATATATATATATATATATATATATATATATATATATATATATATATATATATATATATATAAAGCTCTACAAAACAACGTTTTTCATTAAAAAGGAGATTTTTTTCCCAGTTGAATATGAATAAAAGCATGGAGCGTCCAAGAAGATAACGACATTATAGTTTAGCGTTCCACGTCTTTATTTATAAACAACACCGAAAAACAGTTAGGTATGTGGATTAAAAAAATGGTTTTAAAAAGTTTTTGCATTTTAGTCCTGGGTGTGAAATTTTGCAACCGATTTTAAACATTGTTTGATCAGTTTGTCTCGAAACCATGTTTTGAGTAGTCTAGATATTTTTAAACATACGGCCCGCGACATATACATGGTGTTAGGTAAACAAACGGCAAAAAATCAAGGGGTTATTCTTCTACTTGGTATTCTATTCTATCTACTTGGTCTTATTCTAATAATATATTGTCGTATGATGATTTCTGAAAAACCCTTTGTTTCGAAGATACAGGGCGAACCAAATTTGCCCAAATTTTTTTTGCAAAATTTTGACAATTACAATTTTTTATTGTATTATCAAAAAGTACATGCAAAGTTGTTCAATCTACAAGCAATGTTCGAAATCACTTTTTCCAGACTGGATACAAGCATTTAATCTTCTCGTCATTGAGTGCCGAACTCTTTCAAACACACCAGGGTTGTTTCTAATTGAGTTACATCCAGCAATCATTCGATTACGCAATTTTTCACTGGAGTAGCGAAATCTAATGACTTCAGATAGCCCCATAAGCAATAATCCAGGGGGTTTAAGTCTGGGGATCGAGCAGGCCATGCGTGTGGCCCACCTCGACCAATCCAGCGATCTCCGTATGTTGCTGTTAAAAAATCACGAGAAACCAAACTGATATGTTGTTGTTTCCACCATCGAGCATAAACCACATTGCAATTCTTGTCGTCAATGGTACATCCTGCAGAAACTCGGGCAGTGTTCCATCTTCCAAAAAGTTGCGATACATCTCGCCAGTAAGTCTTGCTGATAGAAATACCGGTCCAATTAGATAGTCCAACCCAAACATTCCAGGAGAACTGTTGTTGAAAGCAATCTTCACATACCTCATGCGGAATTTGATCTGCCCACACATGGTTGTTATGAAAATTCCTTATTGCATTTCTTGAGAAACTGGCTTCATCGGTGAAAAAAATCTGTGTCAGGAATTGAGGGATTAAAACTAATGTTTGCAAAAGCCATTGATATAATGCAATACGTGGACGATAATCAGCAGGTAGTAGACTTACATACAAAGTATTGGCAATTTGCTGGGTACAAGTATTTGGATCTTCCCCTATCATGTCCGGCACATTCTGTTCCAGTTGTACCGTTCTTACTGTCATTAATCTTTCTTGGCCTCCATTTCGTTTCAATGTGCCTGTTTCACGAAGAAGTCGATGAATGTTTTCGAAGATTTTTCGGTCGGGGATATTACGGCTAGGAAACGGTTGAATGTACATTCGTCTATCAGCAAGTACATACATGAAATGCATCTCGGAGATCGTGTACATGGTAGAGGACTTCTCTAACTATTAATGTCACGTCAAACAGCCAAACGTGGCTTAATGTAAACAACTGCGACCGATACAGGTGATGATCACTGACGAGACTTATTTAAATGAAATCCACTTGAAAGTTACTAGATAAAACAGCCCTTTCAAGTTATCGTCTACAATTTTTTGTACTTGACAAGTACAAAGTTTTTTGTACTCATGATTTTTTTGTACTTGATAAACTCATTGGTGTACGCCATACTTTTATTTACATTAATGAATTCAACAAATGAGCTGTTTTTTTTTTTTGAAAGTGGTATAAGTCCATTTTTTCATATATTGAGATATTTAAAGGTTTGCGCTTGAATCAATTTAAAAATATTGGCCAACTTTAATCAATTCGAGTGATGTTTTTTACACTATACACCTTTTAAATTTTATTATGAAATAATCATTACTAAAATTATTTGAAAAAATAAACGATTTTTTTAGCTCCACATGGACTTATACCACTTTCAACATATTAGAAGAAATAAAAACAGGAGCAAATTTAAGTCCATATTTTTATAGTCATAAAAGCTTTACTGAAATGATTTTTTATGTAAAAAGTAATAGTTAAAATGAAGACATTTAAATACACGAATAACCAAATTTATTAAGAGTTTATTTCAGTTATATTAAAAATATAAAAATGAAAATTACTTCGTTAAGATCTTTAAATAAAGAAAAAAAGATATTTTTTAAACTTAGTTTTCTTTTACAGTTAGCATATTGAAGTATTTATGGTGAATAGGCGGTATATAAGGTAATAAATTCATCATATCGTTATGTTTCTCTTTTGTTATGCTCCTTGCAGTTTTATAAAGTGGTAACATATTAATTTTGCTGAGGTTTTTTCCAAATAAAAAAAATTGTTTTAAATGGAGCAGTTTCTTCCATACTAATTTTATAAAAAAAATTGTGAGGTTCAGTTCTTTTGAACCTCATCCAACATATTTTAAGCCAGTTTACAATTTCTCCGTCCGAATTTTTTATTCTGTTTAATAATGCAAACAAAAAAAGAGAGATTTGGTTGAGACAAAGTCTTCTCTTTTCATTTCATGCAAAATGAAGCTGTTTTTTTTTCGGCAAACCTTTATTGCATTATAATAGTCTAGGGCAGCGTATAATTGGTCTTTTTTCTTTAATGCTGTTTCCACAACTGCAAAATCTCTGTCGTTTGGAAGAAATGAACCACCCGACAGTAAAAATTTGTTGTCAATAACATTTGTATTTGTAACATGTTATTTTCGTCTGATTCAACAATCCTTAACCACATCAGTGCAAGCTTAATATTGCGATTTTCTCCCGTACACATGTCACTGTATGCTATGATATGATCTTGAGTTGTTATCATCAGAATATGCTTCAGACAGCAAGATGCTATTTCTTCCGCACCTCTAGATGCTACAGTTTCCTCCCATGCATACATATGAATTCTATTGTCATGAAAATTATGAAAACCTTCATTAAGAACATACATGTTTCGCTTATAGTATGCAACAGAAACTGTTAACTTTGGATATGGAGGGACCTTTTCTAAATCAAAAGAAAATGCGAAATATTTATCTGGGTTCATTGATGCTAAGTTTTGATCTTCTTTTAAAGCTTGTGTAGCCAGTTCTGCACTTCTCAAATGTTCCTCTAAAAGGCTGCTTTTTTCATTAGGGTCTGAGGTAGCTTTAATTTTCAAATTTAAGTAATCGCATTTTTGACAAGTATCTTTATGTGGGTGATGAAAACTTAAATTAAAATTATTGTTAAAATTTTCCTATATATTCGCTCGCTGAGAAATGTTGTATGGTTTTCTTCGCACTTTTCAACATACAAGTTGTACATTTTTCTTAAATTCAAATCAGAGCTCAGGTATTTTCTATTTGGATTATTAGAACACGTGTAATGACTTTCATAGTGTGGAAAACTTTTTATATGATCTTTCGAGACATCCACTAGTTTCTCATCACTCTTTCTGCAAGATCCTTTCATTTTCCACGTAAGACATTTCCTATTATCTTTGCTTTGAGAGCCCTATGTAGTCTGCCTATAGATATATCAAATGTATCTATAATGAACTTTTTGCATACCTCAATGCTTTCCTTTTCAATATTTAAAAAATATTTATAACTACAATCTCTGGCTGATCCCTTAAAATTTCTGCCTCGTCTTCTTTTTATTGGCGCACGCTGCACACAAGAATAGTGGATGCACACAAGAAAATATTTTGTTTCCCAAAATTTCCCAAAAGAAATTAATACGATTAATACTCTCTGTAATACGATTCTTCCACAATTTCTTACATTTGCAATCCTTATTTTCGAATTTCTTAGCAGGAATAATATTTCCAGTTTTTTCTATAATATTTTTCGCCTTTATTCTATTTACTTTTCCTAATCTTCTGATCATTATTTTCATAATGTGATCGAGAATTAGTAGCATCGTCTTCGTCAGTCGTTAAATCACTTAATTCCAAAATTCTAATTCTCTTCTTAGTTTGTAGAAATCTTGAATTAATACTGCTCAAATTGCTTTCCTCATCCGATTCATAAATTCGTCTTCTTTTTCTAATATGCATGGGTCTTATTTCTATAACAAATAAAATTCAATATTCCCGGCAAAAAAATTATTACTCTTACTTAGCAACCAACATCACTTTCAGACGAAATTGACAGATTGTCGTATTCTTCACAGGTAATGAACTCATTGTAACAAATAATATTATTTATTTAAACCTTTAATTTTCTGTTTTAAAATACGTTATATTTAAATAATACTTCCACTTCAATATATTAGTATAAGTAGGACTTGCGAAGGAGAACTAAACAAAACCAGTTTTAATTATAATTATTAGGAATGAACTTATTCCACTTTTAAAAGAAATATTTGTGAGATAGAATTGTACAGCAAAACTGTTTTTGTTTATTTTATGTCAAGATTGAACTCTATTGAAATTGTGATTGTAACTATGGAGAGAACATAGCACATTAAAATTACCGTTAACTTAGTTTTTTTTTTTAAAGTGGACTTATATACCACTTTCAAAAAAAATCAGCTCAAATATCTAATGTGGTTCTCTCATATTTTGTTCACCCTGTATCTTCGAAACAAAGGGGTTTTTCAGAAATCATCATAGGACAAAGTATTCTAAGAATAAGCAAGTGTATATTACCCCTTGAATTTTTTGCGCATGTTTACCTAACAGACTTTACGATGAACTACATTTAATTATATTCAAATATTGCATTGAGTCATCCAGTAATACAGTTTTAAGCTTTGTTTAATGTTTCATGTCTCTAACTCGTCAGAACCTTAGTTTAAAATGGTTTACCAAAATCCATCCGTACATGCAATAAACGAACAAGAAAGCGAGTTAATATAAATGTGGTAAAAGGAACTTACACGAATCATATATGGAATAAAATATAAGACTAGCGGACTCATACACTCGAATCTGTTCGTTGAATTTTAATCGTATCTATACTCTGTCCGGCGAGAGAATGCAGTTGTACTGTGCCGAGTTATGAGGAGAACGGACGCGTGGAGGTACACGCAGATTAGTTTGAGTTAAGAAATATGGGTCAGTTTTTCTAATACGGACAACTAAACACCGCGCACTGGAAATAAAGTGGGGGTATCCGCAGAACAATGCTAAACTCATCGAGACGAGATGCATTCTCTCGCCGGACACAGTATAGTCGCTTATTTAATTAGTTTTTATTTATTGCATTTGTTTGTTGTGCTTAATAAAATGTCAAAATTCAATAAACGTAGAATGAAAAAAAATGTTTTGTGGTTTTTCATAATACGATTAATTAATCGTATTATGGAAACATGACACTGAATTGATAAATTTACTATGTTTTAACCACACTTATAAGTGAATTTATCAATTCAGTACAAGTATGGATTATCACGTAGTAACGGTCGCAACCATCCTATTCAGAAAAACATTCATTTCCCTTTTTCTCGGTAAAGTAAAAATATCGGTATTTCGCGATGATCGTTACAAATAATACCAATGTCCAAAATTTACAAAATATAATTTTTAAGCACCAAAAGTAAATTGCTTTTTAAAAACAATGATAGATAACATTTATTCAAGTTTTAATTTCCACGTTGGAATTTTTAATTATTATCAAATATGACCATAACATTTTGGTGCCAGTGATTTTTAACATTTACTAAATAAATTTTGGGTGCAGAATCCAAATCAGTTCTAGTCTTCGAATGTTCCGCACTTTTGATCTATTTCCAATGAATTGTTATACGGGTTCTTGTTTTGAGGACGGTTTCTAAGGACCGACTACTGGGTAAAATTTTATGTTTCCTATTTTATGTTAAAACGGTTAAAAAAGAACCGCATCAGGAAATCACTAGAAAATGCGAGAAAACTAAAATAAATTAATCCTACATCTCAGAAACTAGATCTGCTACAAAATAAAACCATGTAAGCCAAAAATATCCAAAATCAGTTCATACTTTTCCGACAAAAATTTCAATTTGTTGGACTAACTTATTTTGAGTAAATTTATATTTATGGTGCATACTTTATAACGAGTTTAAAACTGTTCTGAAAAAAATCATGTTGTCCGAAAGATATAATATTGTCCATCAGAAATATAGATCTTACTTAAACCTTCATATACAATTTTTTGTACTTAAAACAATAAAACAACTTTAAAATATCATAGACTCTGCTAAAATGTTGAACTTATAAATACTTTTATTTACTTAAAATTTTAACGTATTCTTTGGGATTAAAGTTGTTTACCTCTAGGACTAGCTGGACAACTGTTGGCTGCGCTAATGGTGCCGGTGGGTGAAGGAAAAGGACTGCCATAATTGTCTGAATCTGCGGGTATGTTTATGCGTAGCGGTGGTAGCGGAAAACCTCCGCCAGATCTGTCTCGAACTCGAACCGGTGACACCTCCCTCACCCTAGGAGGTGGCTCACTAGTTTCGTCCACCAGCGATTGAAACGACAATTTAATATTTGTACTAGGAAATCTGAAGGTACACCTAAAATCAAATAAGTATTGTATTATATAATTATAAAAGTCACTATTTATTATATAATAAAAATATTAAAACGTAATAAGAGTATAGATAATATAGTTAATTAACACAGCACAATTTATCAAATTTAATTATACAATAAATAATACATATATTGGACAGTTTCCCTCTTCCGTTTAGCCGAGAGCCTC
The DNA here is from genome assembly GCA_944588485.1 of Phosphuga atrata. Taxonomy (NCBI): domain Eukaryota; kingdom Metazoa; phylum Arthropoda; class Insecta; order Coleoptera; family Silphidae; genus Phosphuga; species Phosphuga atrata. Next base: position 58,152,623 of record OX155893.1, read on the forward strand.
TTGTAAGTAATTACATGTCCCCGCCTATTTGAAGTGTTTATAAGTTAAACATGAACAGAACGGAATTATTAAACAAGGGCGGAAACACGAGTCTCAACTATACTATTGAATTAAAACACTTAACAAATATTTAATTATTGATTAAAAGTATATGAATGAAGTAAAATGGGCAGAAGGATCTTGTGGCCAATAGCCCTTTGTATAAAGTATACAATAAATAATTCTCTCTCTCTCTCTCTCGCTGAAGTAAAAGAAATCCGTTGGAAAACAAGACTGAACATATAAAACCTTACTTGCTGTAAAAAGCTTTTCTTCTGAAATATTTATTACGAAAATAATCTAATTAAGAATCTTCAGTTACGTATAACAAAAAAAACTTTATCTACGACCACTATTGTAAATGGCCATTATTGTACAGGTCTATGTAAACACATCATAACACACACGTATGTAACAGTCCGCGATTAATGATAAGTTATTATTGATAACACACACGTGCGTTTGGTTTACGATTCGTTGAGAGCTGCTACTATTGTTAAATATAGGGTTAAACTGGAGTGCTCATAGATTGCGTATGTGCGTATATTTGCGAAAGCCAATGTAAGCATTTTGCGGATGCAAGACACATAGGTATAGGGAAAATAAATTTGAAGGAGGTATATAGAAATTGTTTAAACTACTGATTTTTTGTTTCTTATTTCCGGTCGAGAGGTTAGTTACCGCGCGATATGTGGTCTTGATTTATCTGCTGCTAATATAACCTAATCTAACCATCTATTTTGTTCAAGTCTGTAGCTACGGTGGCGTTTTTTACGCGCCACTGGACGTTTTATGTCAATTTCTGTTAGTTTGAATTGTGGGGCGAAAACGCGGGCGCTGAACGTAGTCACATAGAAGCTGTCATTCATTTCGTTTTTTCACGTTTAAATCTAACGAAAACTACAAATAAGTACTAAATAATAAGGTTAGTAACTATTAAAAATGTATTTCTTTTCATTTCTATCAAGTTAAATAATGTCGAGTAACAGTTATACATGAAAATACAACTGTTTGTTAATTATAATGTTAAATAATGTACCTAATAAGAAATAAATTTGTTACATCAAACATTTTTCTTATTAAACAGAAACAAATTAGTGTTTTCGTGGGTAAAGTATAGTACATAACTTCTAAGGCAATTGCGTACTCGCGGAATTACGCACTCCCCGCTAACTGTTAAGCACTAACTGTTCCGCTCGTCGTAATATGCTCCTTACAACTCTCGTTACGTAACATACTATTGTTATTACATTATTATTAGAGGTCGGAACTTTAGGTAATTGCCTATTTTTTTCTTTATAGGCAGATGAAAAAGATAAGTAAATAAATCCGTTTTGCATGATTCTCTATCGTTTTACGCTAGTTTTAAAAAACCTATTTTGAAGATTTTGATGATTTTAATATTTTTTTGATTTATACTGCCTAAAAGATACCTAATGAGCTCTTATAGCGCCTATTTGTAACCTAAAATAGTGAAAAATTGTTTATTCATAAATTCTTAATCTGTGTGAAATTACGGAACGCATTCTTTTTATCTACGCATTAAGCCGGCTCCACACATTGGCCATGACATCACATGGCCAATGTGGATGAAGAAGTAGCGGTTGTGAATGGGCTGGTGGAGGTTGGAACATGCATTGGCGACTGGCCATAGGGTTGTCTGCTTTCTGTCCCGCTTTAAAGGAATTGGCGCCCACATGGCAAGTTCTCCCTCCACACATTGGCAATATGATTATTATCACCTTGTTAATTTACAAGTTATGTTCTGTGAATAGTCGGCCTGGCCGTGTGAGCCAATGTGTGGGGCCGGCTTGGCATATCCGTGTGAGCCAATGTGTGGGGACCGTTGTTTGTTAAAATGCCGAAAGATAAAAGCGGGAAAAGAGTATCCATTGGTTAATGAACTTATTGGAAACGTTAAAAAGGTTTTCCTGAAAGCACCTTTAAGAGTTGAAGTTTTCTAAAATTTACTACCCCATTTGCCATTGCCACCCGAACCAATAATCACAAGATGGAATACTTGGCTAGAAGCGGCATTTTATTACTTTGATGCCGTGAAAATTTATTTACAATCTACAAAAAGATTAACCATTTTGATGCTGTGAAAAAGGTTTGTTTTTCTGTGTTCCCATTCGGTCAATCAAACTTTTTATTTTCTTAGATTTTAATGGAATTTGACTGTAGCAGTGCAGAGTCTATATATGGAGATATGCAGTGCAGAGTATATATCGCAAGGCACAACATTGTTTTAAAAATACAGACCTTAAAAATTCTTTGGCATATATTTCATCCAATTTTCACATTTTAACAGAAACAATTACATAATTGGAAAAAACTGGAACCCCATTACGAGAGTCTGTATCATTGGTGGACAATGTATTGAACCATTTGAAAACTGCACATGGCAAAAAAAAATTTTGAGGCTGTTGCAAACTTTGAAGAGAACTTGTTGTTGGAAAAAATCCAGATTTTTCTATTTTACGAATTGTAGGAAAAATTTTAAGTGGCGAAAATGTTGAGCTTGCTGAAAACATAACGCCAGAAACAGCGGTAATGTTAAAGTATGCACCGGTAACGTAATGCGATGTTGAATGTTCTTTTTCCGCATATAAAATGGTTTTATCTGACAGAAGGCACAGCCTTACACCAGGCAATTTAGAAAAAAATATGGTAGTTTATTGCAACAGCAAATATGACACCGAAACAAACAATAATAATTAAGAAATGTTTTGTACTTTTGTTTAAATTTTATAATAGAAGTATTGTTTTATTATTCTCTATCGAATTTAAGTAATTAATTTTATGCAATATATAGATGGACACAGCACATACATAAAGGTTTGAATAAAATACTTTTGGACTTCTGCATTTTTTTAATTAATTTTAATAAAAAATAGCCTATTTTAAGCGAACATTTTTGGGAACCTGCATATCTTTCTTATCTTTATAGAACCTATTAAAAACCTATTTTGTATTTTTTGACAACCTAATTACCTACCTATTCTAACAATTTTTAATGCCTAAAGTTCCGAGCTTTACACATTATTATTATTACATGAAATAATGATTTTAAATTAATAAACTTGCGTGCATAGGAATCGACCCACTGTAAACTTTTGACTGTAACTATTTTTTTTAGAAACAATTTATGAGATGATATAAAGAAATATGGCGTTTGAAAGACAATTTGATATGCTTTAATATAAGTTTGATTTTATTATTTATTTCGGTTTCATGTGTTTAACATAGTGAAATTAACTCATGAAACAAATTAACTTTTTTATTATTAAAAGAAATATGGTTATTGACAATTATCTAAATTAACAGTTAATTTTTAATAATAGGCATGACCCCCTCTTGCCCAAATAACATCTCTCATACGATTATAGTAGTTTTATTATATAGTTTCTTGTGGGATGTTAAGCCACTCTTCTTCTACTGCAATAAGCTCTGGGATCGAGATTGGGGCACGAAGCCTAGCTCTAATTATTCGTTTAAGCTCATACCATAAATGTTTTATCGGATGTAGCTCGTGACTGCATATTAGCCACTCCATAACCCGAAAATCGATGTCTGTAATGTAATCTTGCACTATTCTTGCGGTGTGCGGCTTCGCATTGTCATGCATAAAGATAAATTCTCCTCCAATGTAGTCGACGTATAGTACCATATGAACTGCAAAAATCTCCTGGATATACCTTCTTCTTCTTCTGATGCATATTCACTAATGAATGTTTGCGACCACATGACTCAATTGTATTCCGTCTCTCGCCATATGTATTAGGTTTCTCACTGTTCGCAAGCCGGTCCACTTGTTACGCAGCCACGACATCTTATTCCTTCCCATTCCCCTCCTTCCGAGTTGTAAGAGCTGATACTTCGTATTTCGCATTATGTGCCCTAGGTATGCGGTTTTTCTTTTTTTGATCATTAGGAATAGTTCACCATCTTTTTCGTAGCACATTTTCGTTGGTTACTCGGGTTGTCCATGGGATTTTCAACACTCTGCGGTATACCCACATCTCGAAGGCCTCTATTTTATTCATTGTGGTCACCTTCAATGTCCAGCTCTCCATGCCATATAGTAACACCGACCAAATGTAACATTTTATGCATCTCATTTTTCGTCCGCATTTGAATTACATGAATATGTTAATTATATGAATATAATGTCCATTCTTCAGTGAGCCATACTCTAAGGTATTTAAATTTCTTCACCAGCTCAATTGATGATCCGTCCAATGTTAGTCCCACATTTCTTAACATATCTGGTTGACGAGTAACAATTCTCTCTTCTCCCATTCTCTTACTGTGCTCTCCTACTGCATTGACTAAATATTGGAGGTCGCACATATTGTCAGCAATCAAGATCGTGTCATCCGCGTAGCGAATGTTATTAATCCATGTTCCATTGACTTTAATACCCTTTCCAATATTATCAAGTGCTTTCTGGAAGATATTCTCGGAGTACAAATTAAACATCAGTGGGGAAAGAACACATCCCTGTCGGACTTCTCTGCAGATTCCAGCATTATTACTTTGTTCTCCATCGATCTTTATGTGAGCGAATTGATTCAGATAGAGATTTCCGATCTACCTACCACCCGTTAAACCTCCTCTCCCGCGACTATGAGCGCCCCCTAATGATGAAAGCTGGGAGAAATCGCTGGGAGGATTCCATTGACGAAGACAGCAGATCACTTCTGAAATTTGCAACGTGGAGGACGCGGTCATTGGACCGAGAAAACTCGAGACGGAGCATTCAGGAGGCCAAGGCCCGACTCGGGCTGTAGCGCCATTGATGATGAATGATGAAAGCAGAGTATGTTGGTGTTCCCATAAAAATTGCATCCCAGATCAATGTTATATTCAATGCAGCATTCTGTAAATCGATCTCTTGGTCTCCAGTACACTATTCTTCATCGGTCGCTACTATAGAGGCATTTTCTGTAGTAAGAATATTTACGTATTCTTGTGAGATGTATATAATTCCGATGGTATTGAATTTATTGCTCTCATCTGAGGACAGTACATTGTTTCAACGTCCAATTTAAATGAATTCCTTGCAAAAAGCAAGTGTGCTTGGCGATCAGCTGGTTTTTTTAAAAATTGTAAATTAAAAAAAAAGCGTCCGCACGGGGAAACGAACCAGCAATCCTCGTACTATGAATCCGAGCTCTTACCGATGCGCTGACCGGGCATTGAAATTTATGCTAACATAGCGGGATTATGAGTTGTTGCTTATGAGTTTTTTATCGCTTGGCCATCTGGCCCTTCGGCTTGCGTCACTTTCATTTATAGTCAAGCCCTACATATACTGTAAATTTGGGCCAAATCGTTGATGACGAGTTGACAGGGCCCCCTTGTAAGTCCATTTTCGAGTAAAACAAAAACTTAGTTGGCTTTTTGCAGTGTAATATGCATTGAACTAACACTTGAAAACTAATCAAAGTATGAAAACGAATAATATGCAAATTTCAATTGCAAAGGCAATATTTACAATTTTTCACAAGTTTGTTATTTTCGTTACAACCATCACATAAATACGTTCGTTATTGTTTACCGGTTTCTACGCCTATAAACGATAAGCATTCTTGATAAATTTAAACTTATATTAAAGCATATTAAATTGTCTTTGAAGCGGCATATTTCTTTATTTCATCTAATAAATAGTTTCTAAAAAAAAAATAGTTTAGAGTGGGCCGATTTTTAAGCACGCAAGTTTAGATTAATTTTAATATTGCCCATTACCACAATTAGATGGACAGTCAATGTTAGGTGGATGTATATTTTGATATGGACACAAAATAAAAATAAATTTAGTACATAAAATAAAAATAAAAACATAAAAAATAAAACTAAATAAACAATATTGAGAATAATATTATTGTAAAATAATGTAAATAAACAATTTTATTTACTGCGTTTCTTATCAGCTAGTTTATTTGTTTTACAATGACAATAGTCTATTCTTGATTTTTAGTTTTAATTTAAAATAACAATAAGTGATTACTGCTATAATTGGGTATTAGTACATTCCAAATATCTTTATAATATAAGCCATCTTTATAATATGATAAATTAAATATTACAATTATATATTATATTTAAATTTTATAGTATCTGGCCTGTTTATGAAATCGTAATAAAATTGAATTAAAAATTCCGTCTTCCTAAATTTGAGAATCATTTTCACATTTTAATCTTATCTACCGGTCTCTTATTATAAATATTTAATGACCTCATGTACAATGTACACAATAAACAAAATATTTGTTTACATGCGCCTACAATATTATCAAAACTATTAAGATAAGATTTTTAAGATAATACACATTTCTTAGTAATTACAAGTTTTATGTCCTAAAGCTTTTGCAAAAAGATATATTTGCAAATCCCATTATAAAAATGTTTTAATTTATTTGAAATTATTCTGATTAAGAATATAGTTATGTACCTGTATATGTCATACACTTTCCTTTTTAGAATAAACAGTAAAGATTAGACCACATAGATAAGACCACATATATACACAAAACCGAATATAAAAGAAAATATAAATTATATTTACTAACATTTTTTCGCAAATAATATAAATATTTTTTATAAATAAATAATTTATTTAATTTAATAATTATTTATTTTTCATAAAAAAACTTTATTTACGTTATTCTTTCAGATTCAAATTACTATTATAATGATATTTATTTGCAATTTTTTTCCGCGATTAGGTTTAGTCAAAATTATTTTAGATAACCTTCCGCAATTATTTAAACCAATAATATTGGTTATTTGCTATTTGCATAACGATGCTTACATGTTCCTAGATAATTTGAAATGTATATATACAGGGTGTTTACGCTTTTTGATTTCATTTTAAAGAGGTGATTAAACATCTTAAAAGAAGGTCATTAATGTAAAAATGTCTGTCATAAGTTATTGCTGTGTTGAACGCAAAGTCTCACTCGACTAATCCATGAATTGGCATAATTTACTAGGGTCTTCCTGTCCAATCGCCAAACTCGGATAAGATTATCTAAATCAATTAATTCGTTGGTGTCTTCATAATGGTCTTCATAACGGTCTTCACAATGGTCATCATGGTCTTCATAACGCTCCATAAATAGAAATCAAGGGGTTAAGGTTGGGTGACCGAAGAGGCCATGGAACAGGACCTCTTCGACCAATCCATTTATTTTCAAACACATTATCTAAATGTTGGTGAACTAAACGATTAAACTGCGGCGGTGCGCCATCTTGAAGAAGCCATATTTGTCGACGTACCTTCAAAGGAACTTCTTCCAACAGTTCTTCCAACTGATTTTGCAAAAAGAAAATGTAATCATTTCCAGTCATTCGATTTGGCAACACATGGGACCAATAAGTTGTTCGTTGACCAGTCCGGTCCAAATTTTTATCGGAAATCAGTGCTGGAAATAATTACAACGAACAGCATGTGGATTTTTAACATGCAACGGTTACACGTAACGGCGTAAATAAGAGGCATAATAAACATATTTGGGCTATGATTATTATGCCTCTTATTTACGCCGTTACTTGTGAACGTTGCTTCATCAGTCGCTAATATAATGGAAGAAAAGTTTGGTTGATTTCAGCATGTTTTTGTAGAAACCATCGGCAAAATTGCAAACGTAAATGATCTTCAAGTTGTGAAGCATGTACTTTTTGTATATAGTAAGGATACAATTGACTCATGTGCAGTATTCGTCAGACAATTCTATTTGAGACATCTACTTGGCGAGATATTTGTTTAGTACTAGGAGAAGGATGTACTTCGACAGGAGTTAAGATTTCTTCTTCGGCATCCATAATTCGTTGGTGTCGGTCAGGTCCACCATCCCGACCTTGACGTGTTTCCAGTATACCAGTTTCTCGTGCACGGATTACTAGAGTGTTCAATTTTTGTGGAATAGGTGTTGGCCTGTTACGAAACCGCTCAACGTACAATTAGAATTCTGGAGAGCTTCCCCATAAATTAACATGTCAACGTATACACTGTTGGTGAGATTCATTTTTACTTTCCTTATTAGAATTAGAAAATTGATTGATGAATAGAAAATTGATAAAACAGATTAACAGATGAGAGAAGTTACCATCATCAGCCTACTTAGTAAAATATTTACTGATAATGTATCGTTTTAATTTAAATTTATAACAGTAATATCTCTCTTATTATGCAACTTTTGTTAAGACATTTTAAGGTTAATGACCTTCTTTTAAGATGTTTAATCAGCCCTTAGAATCACAAGTCCGTAAACACCTTGTATATATATATATATATATATATATATATATATATATATATATATATATATATATATATATATATATATAAAATAATATATATATATATATATATATATATATATATATATATATATATATATATATATATAGACGTTTCGGCGAACTAACATTCGCCATTCTCAAGAGATATATGCGTCCGTATGCGACCCGTACGGACGCATATATCTCTTGAGAATGGCGAATGTTAGTTCGCCGTAACGTCGAGAATCCGGTTCTTTTCACACCCAACCCTCAGCATCAACGCGGAATCCCCGAGAAAACAATACAACACAGGTATCTATCCGCGAAAACCTCAAATACAACTATATATATATATATATATATATATATATATATATATTATATTGGCTATGTGCACGACAGTACCGCCATCTAGCATGCGCAACTATTCCAGATTATAAACAATGCTTTATTGTTATATAATAGATAAAGTAATTAAAAGTAAGATAGAAAAATGGCAAATAGTAGTTTATGATACAAGTGTGTGATGAAGGGCTTTTGTGCATGAGTTGGGAAGTTTAAAACGATCGTCCTTTAAACGGCGAGTGGTTGGTTGGCGAGAGAAGGCGAGTGGTTTAATCGCAATGAGTGCACAAAAGCCTTTCACACAAATGTGTCATTCATTATTTTATCTACGAAGCATGTTAAAATACTGTTGAATCTACAAAAAAATAATTGTTTCTTACCGATAATATTGTAAAAATAATTTTGACAGACAACATACTTCAAATCTCTTCAAATCACTGAAATAATAAGTTTAGAACATTTAGCGCCTCCGTGAAAAAAAATGCTAACTAGTAAAAACGCACACTGACGGGAACACTATTTGGTCTTTGTCGATGTAATCTAGGTTAACCTAGATATAATCTAGATTAGGTTATAGTTAGGTTAAGTTATATTAGAGCCAGATAAACGAGGCAGACTGAGAGTTCTTGATTCAAAATAAGAAAAATTAATTTAATTTTAATTTATGACCGAAAATTTTATTTTCACTACGCCTATGTTTTTTGTTTAGTGACGCAAATTGTTGCCATAGAAACAACAAACATAGATCGTTTAATAATGAAACTGCATTCGATTTACATTAGACTTTTAGGCACGATTTGTATACTTTTACACACGATTATAATAATGGCATCCTTCACATACAATAATGTATTTATTTATGTTTTCATTTTGATGTGTTAGTAGATAATAGTATTTTTAGTGGATTTTCTTAAAAACAATACATAAAAAATGGATGTTATTATAAAAACTAGTTTTGAAAGTGTAAAACAAAAACATCCAACAGCATCTAAGAAATTTTGGAGAGCTATGAAATAATCGCAATAGTTATTTAATACGAGCCCATATCATTCGTCAAATTCAGTGACATTAACTCACTATAAAACAAGTTTAAGGGTAACTCTCATGACTTCAAACATAGTGAATCACTTTAATGAAGCACCAATTAACATTTTAATTTATTTATTACAGATCAATGATTTAAAACAAAATGGAGCTATGTTTATAACCAGAGCGTCAAGTGCAAACATGTTGCTGCTTTATTATGTTATATAAATCACAAAGTAAGTTTTTCAAAAACAATCAATGAACAACAATATGGAAAACCCAGTATTTGTCAATTTGATAAAAGTATATTCGAAAGGGAGTTACTTTTAAGACATGTTTCCACCAGTATCGAAACTGAATGTTGTCAACCATGACCATTAACTCATAGTGAATTATTGCAAGAGTCATCTTTAGAACAAGTAAGAAGCAATATCTGAAATGTTGGACAAGTTGGACGTTTGGAGCGAGAAAACAGTTATGCATGTTTAACTATTTTTTTATAATCAGAAGCGAATTTAAATTACCACATATCACAGTCATTACATACTAGGAGAAAATCTAAAAGTCTATTATGAGAAACATGTAGCTGTAATAGATAAATTATTCACAAATCATTCACACAATAAGATATTATTCACATTTATTGTAACACAATCAAACAATCCCAGTGCCCAAACTGGTATACAATTAGACATGTCAGGATAACTGCAAGTAAAAATAGACATAGCATAAAAGTTTAGTGTCGAGTATTTTAAATCCAAAGAAAGTTGATTATGTTGTATTATTATACGGTTGTCATACCGGGGTATGGCTTACGTAATGAACAAAAAGCTTTAGAATACTTTATGAAAAATTCTTCAATTCCTGGTCATTTGATGTAACCCATTTCAAAATAAACAAATTGACTATCCCGAATCGTAACGGATTTCTTCCACAACATGCGGCGTGATCGCTTTGCTGTACCCCCAACATGCCCTCTTCACCCCCACCATGCACGTAGCGAATAAATATATATATATATATATATATATATATATATATATATATATATATATATATATATATATATATTGGAATAAACATATAAAACTTCGTCTTGAGCGTTCAAAACTAAACAGATCTCTGATAAATATAATTAGCACCGAAACCTGATTATATATCCTTCGCATACATATTGATAATAATTCTACCTGCAAACATACTAACTAATAAAATTTGCATGAAAAAAATATAAATGGGATCGTGTATTATCGTGCAGGTTCTTACTTAAAAAAAACTATTATCTGTTTTAATTAAAACACACTAAAACAATGTTTATTTAAATAAATTTTCTATTAAAAATAGATAATAAATACTAAGTAGTAGAATTCCAAAATAAAAATAGTGAAACTGGAAATAATTAAATAAAAGAAATATTTGTTTTTGTTTCCGAGTAATTATCACATGGGCATTTCTTGTTTTGAAAATAAAATCTTATAAACATACGAAATCATATTTTTATAACATTTCTAATAATAGAACAATAAAAACTCTCTAATAAAACAAATTAATCTTAAAAATAAGTATTTATTTACATAGTTTTTTTATTTGTCTTGGTAACATTCTGTGGGAACTCTTTCCACAGCGAACAAACAAAGATATCGTCACGTTAACAATAAAAACGAATGAATATATATATATATATATATATATATACATATATATATATACATAAATATACATATATATATATATATATATATATATATATATACATATATATATATATACATATATATATACATATATATATACATATATATACATATATATTTAATATATCAATATTTGTAGAGGAATTAGAACTCCAACTTGTTTTTAATTATTCTACTTCTGATAACAACACGAGAAAATTAAAAATAAAATTATATTTAAAAATAAAAAAAAAACAATCCACAAGGCTAACCACATTTGTGCCAACAATAACCATCACCCTGTATAATTAAATAAATGCAAAGCATTTTAATCTATATTTAAAATGTTATAAATATACTAAGGAAATACTTTTTTTATAGGTTTATTCCTTCAATTTGAAGTAAATAATAAAACTATTATAAATATAATTCCACAATAAGATAAATTAAGACTATATATAAACTATAATGTAATGACTATGTAATGACTATAATATATAATGACTATAATATATAAATTAGACTTTTTATGTTTTTCAATTTTTTTATATTAAAATGCGGTGGCATTAATTATTTTTTCTTAAATTTTTGAACTTTTCTGAAAATCCAAAGACATATCAAATCTATGAAAAACTCGTTGTTTTTGTATATCTCGTTGTGTTTCATCTAGAACAGACATGAACAACCTCTCTGGCTCCCATATATTGGTCCCATTTATTAAAATGGGACAAGGGGATAATTTTCATGACGGAGGGAAGCCAACACAAGCGTTCCTTGCTGATTGCTCAGGCCTGATCTAGACTGATCTTGTATGTTTTTGTATCATCTTGTCTGATGTTACCTGCTCTTATTTTAAAACGCTATTGAATGATTCAGTGGCGATTACAAATATATAATAAATATACAATATATATATATATATATATATATATATATATATATATATATATATATATATATATATAGTAAATATAAGTGACGATAATAATAAGTACTAGAGTATTATTTTAAAAGGTAATTGATGCGGTTAACACGCCACTGGCGAACATTATGAAATGATTGAAATGATTGTTGGCAGCTTTTTGCACTGTGTACATGAAAACAATCTACAAAACTAAACCAAAGAAATTTGGTCTACTATTTTTATTTAAAGAAAAGCTGATTTTGGAACAGAAGCAAATCAACTGTGAAGATATTAATTAAAAAATTCAGGGAGACTCTATCAATCAGTGATCGTACACGTTCATAATCACACAAATGATTGAACGTTGAAGTTCGAATGAACATCAATTCGCCACTGTGGTCAAGAATTAGACGTATTGAGAATCTTTCTATTCTCACAAAAGATTTGCATCTTTATGCTTACAAAGTTCATTTGAATTAGGAACTGAGCCTACTGATCATGCCTAGCGACGAGAGTTCATCTTGATGACACTTAATGACTATTCGCATTGACGCGTGATTGTTGAAAATCCACGCGTCCACAACCACGCGTGATTGTTGAAAAACAAATACATCCATACTGTGTCACTGTATTTTGCGGATTTTTGGCTGCAGGCTTCATCGGACCAGTCATCTCCGAAAATGTGACTGGTCAGGCAACAACAGTAAATAGTGCTAGCTATCGAGACATGATGATCCCGTTTTATGTGTCTAATTTGCAAGATACGGATGTGGACGACATATGGTTTCAACAAGACGGTGTCACATGCCTTACAGCCCGAGAAACAATTCAATTACCGCACGAGTCATTTCCTGGTCTGGTAATATCCCAGTCTTGTAATTTACCATTTTGGTGATCAGAATTGGCCATCAAGATCATGTGATTTAATGCCGATGGACTTTTATCTATGCGATTTTTTTGAAGTCCAAGCTCACGTCACAAGACCAACCAGGTTTTGAAGAAGCAATGTAAAAGCTGTGTCAACGAAATTTAGTAGCCACATCTATGCAAAATTGTCATGGTAATTTCGACAAAAGGTATGCTGTACTATATCTAATAACCTTATACTATATGCATTATGAATCACTTAATTAAAAAAATTAAAAACCTGTGTTTTCTATCAAAATTACTTCTTGCGTGAATTTTGGGAGACCCTACGGCCATGGTATTGGCTTTATTGGCAATAATGGATAATATTATGCCATTACTGCTTAAATACGATTTGGGGGATATGGACGCCGGCTGGTTTGAATGAAGTGCAATCTGAAAGTCCAATTTTCGACCACTTTTTCGAGCGACCGGGGCCGTATATCAGCAATAACGCGGCGATTGTTGGCTTCCAGCTCATCTAACGCCGTTGGTTTATTGGCATACGCTAGCGTGGAGGCCAATTCAGGGGTCCGTTACGCAAGATTATGCGGTCAGCGAATGCTTCCTGCAATAAATTGATTGAGTCGCGCGCTGTGAGGAATGCTGCGGCGTCTTGTTGGACCTAAACCTCCTCCACATTAACGCCATTTAACTGGGGAACGGAAAAGTCATTAATAATGAACTATCACGTGATGTTTGGCATCATCTTTAAAAAAATATGGGTCAATGATTCCACCAGCCCATAAAGGACCCCAAACAGTGTGTTTTGTGGATGTAACGGAGTGTCAATTATGCCTTCTGGATTTTCCTCGCTCCACATCTGGCAATTTTGTTTGTTTACGTAGCCATTGAGCAAAAAATGAGCCTCAACGCTGAACAAATTTTTGTGTGAAAATGAGGATGAAAAACAATCTTGTTTTCGGCCCATTCTCCGAACGTACGACGCATATGATGGTCACATGGCTTCAGCTCTTGCACGAGCTGTATCTTGTAAGCTCGTAAACCGTGATCTTTTCGCAAAACCATCCATAAGGTAGATGGAGACAGCTCCAATTGCTGTGCACGATAGTGAATTGACTCATTCGGTTCCTCCTCAACATTACGCTCCACAGTTGCAAGAAATTCTTCGGTGCGCACGGTACGATGTGTCTGCGGATGCACATTATCAATCAGACTATGCGTAGTGCGCAAAACGATCCATGGTTTTCCGAATAGCTTGCTCGGATGGGACTATTACGTCGACCGTAAAATGATCGTAGCGCACGGGAAGTTTGGCGAATTGGAGCACGGCTTTCGAAGAGTATTATTTTAAAAGGTAATATGCGTTTAATACGCGTCACTGGTGAACATTGTGTCAAGCTTTACGAAAATTATTGTTGGCTGATTTTTGCATTGTTTACATAAAAACAATCTACAAAACTAAACAAAAGAAATTTAGTCTACAATTTTTATTTAAAGAAAAGCTGTTTTGGAACAAAATAATGTAAATCATGATTCATAAAATATGTATAATCAATGGATACTAATAAAATTAAATAACTTTCAATAAAGCGAATATATTTAAATTGTAATGAATTAAAAAAATATAATTAATAAAAATATTTGATTTTTTTTTACATGGAAGTGTGTAGGCACTTTGTAATATTGTGTAAACATTCTCTAATTACAATATTCTGTTGACACTAACTACATTATTGTAGCTTAAATTTAAGAGAATTGAAATCTGTTCAAATTTTAATGAGACCCATTCAAATTAAAAAGCATTCTTTTTTGCTACATTTTTAGGAATACAATAAATAGATATTCAAATTTTCAATGTTATAGAAACATTATAATTAAGCAGATTTAATATTTTTATTACTCATGCGTGAGAAGTACTTCTTGACGCACGATTTTTAATACGAGAAATGACACTTCTCCTTGTATTTCCACATAACCTGGGTAACGCACAAAAATATTCAATATCGCTAGGTTACATTAAAAAATAAATAAAATAAACACAATCAAGACCTCGATATTAAAAAAGTGACGTTAAAGTGTCAGAAATTTTTTTCATTACAAAATAATAATAAAAATTAAAGAAAACGTTTTAAAATGAGTGTAAATTCTATGGTGATGCCGGACACTGAGGAGAGTTCTTATAACGAATGCACACCACCGGAGACAATTGAAAAAGTAAATTCTTCATTTTTTTCCATTTTTTTGGATGGCCCCTGGCTTACAAACTTGTAAGATATATCCCTTCGGATGAGTAATAAAAAATATTGTTTGTAACACGGGCGGTATTGTCAATTGCCTTCTCGAGCGAATGTGCGCACTCACTTCGTTCGTGCGCCCAATTTCGCTCACGCGTCAAATTACCAACTTACCGCCCTAGTTACAAAATAAACTATTTTAATGTCAATATTCATAGTATATAGACCAGTGGCGTAACAAGTGTAAAAAAATACGAGCCTAAGAGTAAGTGATGTTAATATTTATAGCACCTGTGACTTTTAACACAAAATATAGATGACTTTTTTTCAGGTTATTTTTCAAATTCTGTCTAAGGACAAACTAAAATTGTAGTTACGCCAATCAATAGCGGCTTATACATAAGGTAAACTAGGCACGTGTCTAGGGGCGCGAGTTGCAAAGGGAAAAAACATACCTACTACTTTATTAGATCAAATAAAAAATCATACTTTGTTTAGAACTTCCGAAGCGCGCCCGTCTACTTGATTACTCCTACATCGCCCGACCCCGTAACAATGATTTATACTTCTATATTTACGTAGTAAAAGGTGTCCCAAAATTCAAGCAAGAAGTAATTTTGATATAAAACACAGGTTATTAATTCAAAATTGTAATTTTTTAATTGATTCATAAAGAATGCATTATGTGGTAATCGAGTACAGTACGGCACATATTTTGTCGAAATTTTCGTCGTTTTGCATGAATGTGGCTAATACATTTCGTTGATACAGCATTTAAATTGCTTGTTCAAAGCGTGGGTGAGGGTAGACAAAAAAAATACCACAGAAAGAAGTTCAACTGGCTGCATAACATATGTAGGGATTACAATCCGGTGTCATTTTCAATCCGACCGGATCCGGCCAGATTTCCATCGATCCGACCGGACCCGGATCAAATAATAATTTTCTCTTTTCGTTCAAAAATGGACTGTTTATGAGATAACTGAGTGAGTGTTTTATAATCTACGGAGATCATTTGAGCAATTTGTCAGTTTAATAGCTTTCAGTCCACCTTCGTGGCACTCAACAAAAACCATAAAAATAACATTGTTTTTAAGATAATGTCTTTCCGATGATTTAAGTAAGTAGTCATCTGCAGACGAGTTCGAGATTTATCTCTCATCAGTGCAGCTTTGCTTTTATTAATAACAATTTGTAAAACACTAACCTGAAACCCACATGGTGATTAGGGGTTAGATATTTTTAATTTGACATTTCGTGAGAAATTTTCATGCTTATATTTACGACAGACCTGATTATAAATTTGTCTATTGAATGGCACAATTATCGCAAGTATATATAATCAAAAAATCATTTTTTGTTTTGGAAAAAGAATCGTAGAAGAAAACAAATAGTGATAATTGTGTCATCTGCCAACCGACTTCTAATAGAGCTACCACCAAAATGGCCTTTTCAGCTTCTACATTTCTCGGTTTTATTGTAAATTAATAATCATGAATAGCAGACAAATATTATCCTCGAACTCCTTATTCTGTACTATTTCGTTCACGTTTTCGTTAATCATCTTGAACAAGTCTTTCTAAGATTTTTTTTTTATTTCTAGTGGCAAAACTTTTTCTTTAACATATATTATTATTATTATTGGATATTTCCTTGGATTCTGTAAGTATATTAATATACTAAAGTCCGGCGTTCATTCATTCTCAAACGCTGTACTTCAGATAATTCAGTACTTAACACTGCCTCATGAGTAAGCAACTTCTTTAAAACAAACTTTAGTGTTTTTTCAGTAGTCAAAGGATCGTCAGTCAGGATCGCATCTCTTCTGCATAGTACAGATAATTGAACCTAAATTAACCTCTACAGATAATTTAAATGGCTGCAAACTGCCAATCAAGTCTTTTATTTTCGACCATTCAAGGTCACTAAATTTGATGTTAGGTTGTATATTAATAAATTTTTTAACAATCCACACTTTTAACTTATAACATCTTTCTATCATAGTCAGAAGACTATTCCAACACGTGCGGCAATCCAAAATAAGGCTTAATTCTTTGCCAATATATTTTCTTTCACATACTTTTGCAAATACATATTGTATTTAGTAGGCGATCTTGTGTCGTCATCGTCTGTATCTGATTCATTCGATGTTGCTGCTAGGTATTCTTCTTCCTTCTCCTCACTTTTTGTATATAATTCATCGACAACCAGTTGTTGATTATTTTACCAAAAATCGACATCACCGCATCCAGTGACCGGGTCTGGTATATTCGTACTGGGTCCGGTAAACATTACCCGATTGACCCGATTACTATACCCGAGTGATGCCTGATCCGCCGGAAAAACGGATTCGGTTGTCCGGATTGCAATCCTTAAGCATATGGCACCGTCTTGTTGAAACCACATGGTCGTCCACGTGTGGACGTGGTCCACGTGTCTGCTATTCATGACGTGGTCCACGTGTGGACGTGGTCGTCCACAACCATAACTTGCAAATTCGACAATAAACTGTGTGGTGATAAATAAACTGTGTGGTGGTTGAACTGGCTGCTGGCTGAGTCAGGTTGAAGTGGCTGCTGGCTGAGTCTGGTTGACTGGGTCCACTGGCTGACCCGGTGTGACTGAGTCCTCTGGCTGGACTGATGTATCTGAGTCCACTGGCTGGACTGAACTGGACTCGCTGGTTGGTAACTCGCTTACTCGCAGTAAGGCGCAACTGTTGAACTGAACTGGAGTCGACTGGCTGACTGGTTGAGCCTGACTGTCTTGTTTATTCGGGGGTCCAGGTATTTATGTTATGCCCAGGTATACTGTTCCCTCATCTGGGGGTGATTATTTTTCTACATTCGGCTATTTGTTGCTTTGGTGATTACCGATTCTCGAGAAAAACATTATCGTAATTTCCCCGGGGATTACACTATTGACCCTAATAAAATATTTTTGGAAATTCGTCCGAAAATATTTGGGTAATCACCGTAATGCCCTCGTAAAGCTAAAAATAAAAATATTTCTGTATCTGCTCGAGGATTACATTACCGACCGTAATAAAATATTTTCGGGAATTGTCGGAAAATATTTGGGAAATTATTGTAATGCCCTCGTAAACTAAGAAATAAAAATGGAACGGCTCGTTGCCGCTACAACTGAATTATCATATCGCGACAGCGAGCACTATTAACTATTGGGGCCTGACCAGTCGAATTTTTGGAAAAGAATGGTCCGATGATGTCTTAGGCCCAAAATTAGCACCAAACAGTGACACATTATGGATGTATTTGTTTTTCAACATTTGGTTGAATAATGAAGTTATCAAGCAATGAGTTATTGTTCCATAATCCATTCAATGAACTCTCTTCGCCAAGTGTGGTTAGTAGTTCGGAAAGCTTCTAAAAATATCTTGACCAAAAGATTCTTGACCAAAGTGGCGAATTTATGTTCCTGGACCCCCAGCAACACTTTCACGAACTGCTTCGATAGTTAACGTTGAGCAACTTGTTGAAGGACGGACAGAGCTTATACTATCACTAATTGATCGAGTTTCCCTGAATTTTTTAATTAATATCTTCACAGATGATGAAATTAAATCACAATTCTAACCATATTTTTTTAATATTAATAATTTTATTAATTGCGAACTGTAGCTGCCAACCCTTCACTAATTTTAAAATATTGCACAACAATGAAAACGCATTGTCCTTTCAGTTATCGATCTATATTTTGATAACCCTGAACTCTCAGCAGCCAAGCTGTGTTTTTTGTTTCGTTTAAACGCACAAATCACAAAAAAATTAAATCTTGCCTGAATTTTGGGACACTCTCTAGAATAACACTTTGTTAATTTTTAACTTTACTTAACAAGCTTTTAGTAACACCACGTATATAAAATAATATTAAAAAAGCTTAAGATAAATTAATGCATTCTGTTTATTCAGTATTTGTCAGGAAGATTATTATTTAATTAGAAGCCTAGAATATTATATTACGCCGGAGACGTACATATTTCTGCCGGGAAACTAATTTTTTCTTCCGGCGATCTAAAATTCTTATAAATCAGATTACTACACGAACATAGGCGTAAACATTTAATTAAATCTTTAGGACACAAAGTGATCGTGTTCCCATTGTTTTACGCGCATTTTCTTGAACAGACGTAGTAAAAACACCTTCACACCAAGTGTTAATTGATATTATATTGATACTATCAACTATTTGTATAAATAAATAAAATATATTTACAATTGACAATTTGTTAAAGCACTATGTATAAGAAACTAGAATTAAAAACGTTTAATAAGTTAATACAATTTGAAATGTTTACATTACAATAAAAACAATTGAGAAAAAAAATGGGAAATACATAAACAAAGTTGGTTTATTTACACGAGAACTGATAATGGCGCGCACGAAAAAAAATGTATAAACGAATTGAAAATTGACAAACTAATAAAACGCAATACAGTTATATTATTTCGTGTAAAACAGTAAATGCGCCGTGAATCACACATATTGCAGTGATACTTTATTTTTAGCGCCACACAATTTTTACAACTTATTTACAAACTGCATCAAACTGTTTATTTATGCAGATAATTGCTTATAAATAATTAAGTTGTTTATGAATTGACTGAGCGAACATGTAACAATTATTCCTTTTCTTTACTACATAGTTAGACGCTGTTAGAAAAATAACGAAAAATATTTTATCAAGTAAATAAAATATTCACCTTGGTTTTATCTAAATATATACTATATATACGCGATATAATAACTTTATTTATATCTTTAATTTCATTTTAAAATATATGCAAGGACATACAATATTTTTAATTATATTAATCGAATATTGAAACAACAACAAGAGATGTTTTTCTTAAATGAGTTTTTGGAAAACAACTACATTTATACAGTGATATAAAATATTTAAAATTAAAATTGATAACGCTTAGGTTCGATTTCATTTTACATGCATCTAAACCCGATATACAAAATAAAGATAATGTAGATACTGCAAAAATGATATTTCTGGTAAACAAAAACAATAACAAAATAAATGTATATACAATACGGAAACTTTAACTGGGATAAAATTCATAACTTCGATATTTATTATTATTATTATAACCTTTTATTGGCATATATACAATATATTTTACATAAATACATTAGCATAGTACATAGTACATAGTACTAAAGGAATAGATTCTTCTTTGGTACCTATTTGCTCTTTCCACTTTTTCACCCTCCTTAACAATTACAAACCATTCCCCTTTCATCCATACACTCCTCCCATTCTTGTCCTAGCCTTTTCTCCTGTTCCTTCCATTCATTCCTTGTACATTCTTCCATCCAATGCTTCCATCTATCCTCTCCTGTCCCATATATTGTGCACTTCTGATATTCTTCACTGATCCAATATTTCCTACCACGCTCTTCACTTCTACACCTAAACCTTGCCAGTATGACCTGCGCGTCTAACTCTTTAGTTTAGTTTAAATAGGTAGTTAAACGACCAAGCACCTGAATCTCTGCATATTCTTTGAAAAATCTACTATTGTCAATTTGGCATTGGCGTTCCTGCAATTCTACCTCTACTAGTCGCTCACCTATCATTTTCACCCAGTTTGCCCCTTCCCTTTAAAGTTTTTCTAGTCCCTCGCCAGATATCTCCCCTCTTTCATATAATTTTCTTTTAGTCATTCCCCACTTTCCCACTTTCACCATCCTGATTCGCCATTCTAAATACCTTTTTTATTATTCTTTCATCCCCCATTTCACTCACCTCGCATTCATACCGTATCACCCTTTTTGCCGCTAAAACGGCCACCTTGTAGGCATTCACCTCTTGCAGAACTATGTAGCCTGGTGTCGACTTGTCGAACTTTAGGAATTTCTTGTAGAAGTTTTGTTAAACCCTCTCTATCTTCACTTCCTCTCTAGTCTCCCATACTTCCGAACCATACGCTAAAACACTTCTCACACACACTTTCCATATTACCTCAGCCGCCCTAAAGTTCCTTTCAAATCTAGATTTCCATCCATTCCACATACGCTCTGCAGCTACTCACGCTTTTGTTGACACAATCCACATGCTCCCTATTACTGCACCAAGTTCCAAACACATATCCTAAATATTTAAACTTTTGCACCTTCTCAATTTCCTTTCCTAGCCATTCAAAACGCTCTTTCCTATATTTACCCCCCCCCCCCCTCTCAAAAAGCATCCATTTAGTTTTTCCCACGTTTACATTTAGGTGTCTCTTTTCAAAATAACCTCTCAGCCTTTCAATCAACTCCTTCATTTCTCCTGCGGATTTAGCGAACACTACCATATCATCCTAGGCTAAGCTCCACACTTTCCTTCTCCCTATAACCACGCCTCCAGCTTGACCATCTGTCAACACTTTCTCCATATCAGCCACGTAGAGATTAAAAAGTGTGGGACTCAACGGACATCCCTGCCCCAGACCCTTTCTTACTTCGAAATACTCAGATTCACACCCATTCACTCTAATCTTACATACAGTTTCCTTATATAACTCCCTTACATTCCTTATCACACTCTATGAGATACCTTTTTTTTCCCAAGCACTCTACCAACTTTCCTCGATCTACCGAATCGTATGCCGCCTTGATGACTATGAAAAGAACAGGCTCCCTCTGCTTATTTCTTGATCAATTATGTAGCGCGGGGTTACTAAATGCTCTACCGTACTCCTTCCCTCTCTGAAACCAGCTTGCACCTCTGGCACTAGATGCTTCTCCTCTGATATGTTAATATGCACTTTATATGCAGTTAAAATTTTATATTTAGTTTCCGACATTTTCCCTGTCTCCGCTCTTATATATTGGGTGAATTATTCCCTCCTTCCAGCTCTTTGGTGCACTCTTTGCTCCCCTCCATACTAAATTAAATTCTTGGGTGATTCTAGCAATACACTCTTTCGGGATAGCTTTCCAAGCATCGTTTCCTACGCCGTCAGGCCCTTCCGCTTTTTTTTGTTTTAATGCATGTATAACCTTGTCCACTTCACCAATTCTTATTTCTTCTTGACATACATCTTCCAAAGCTTGTTCCTCCCTTGCACTTCTATTCCCTAATCCTTCCTGATTCTCGACTCCCTCCAACAAAATCATAAAGTGACTTGTTCTTTCCTCGCTCCTCTTTATTTTAAATACTTCCAGAGCTGTGCTTCTGTTTTGATGTCTAGTATGCGCTGACGTTCTCTTCTCTCCCAATTCTGTTTTTTCTTCATCTCCAAATCTTTTAATTCGCCTTTCGTCTTTAACCACTCTTCTTTACTACTGGTGCCCTCTCGCCACTTTCGCATAACCTCTCTATACTTTTGTTTTTCCGTCATATATTCTTTGTCTGCCCATGATTTTCCCGGTGATGCTGCTGTGATTTTCTTCTTTAACATTCCTGCCTCCATCTTCTCTATAATCTTGTCTATATCTTTTAATTCCTTCCATTCTAGCATCATACTTCTCAGTAGCTTCATTGTCCCATCTGGTAACCCATTTCTCCTCCCTAGGCACAATTATTGTCTTCGTCTTCAAGCTTATTGTCACTGGTATGTGCTCTGAATCAATTCTCCCTACTATCTCCATCTCTTTAATTTCCTGCCTTGCCAGGTCATTTGCCACTACCAGGTCTATAGTCGATAACCCCCCTGCCCTCATAAACGTGAAATCTCCCTCCCGATACGAAACTTCGATATAGGCGATTTTTGCAAAAAAAAAATCCCGAAACACGTTACGTATTGTTTTTTCTTGCCCTCATTTCTATGTATATGCTGTTTGTTTATCTGCTCCCAGAATAAGTGCCCAGCCACCTCCGACTAGAGATGAGCATGGGATCCCAACGACCCATCCCATCGTCCCATGGGATGGGATGGGACGACTATTTTGTATGGGACGGAGTGGGACGAGTTTTGATAATCTAGTAAATCTAGTTCGTGCACAATTAATTGCTTATTGTGCCAATACGCACATTTGCCATAATATGTCCAGCTTAGGAGATTTCTGTGATAACGATGTTGTTCCTGAAAAGTCTTACGATCCGTTTGCAACGAAAAAGGATTACTCACTCTCAGATAAAGAAATTATGGAAAAATTTAATTTGAACGAATTGTCGTTAAGAAAGTCTAACCCGAAAAGAGAGTCTGCTATATGGGAAAAATGGGATGAGTGGGGCGGGCTGCGCGACCGGGATGGGATGGGATAAATGGAATGGGATAGGACCAAAATTTTAGGTTTGTGGGATGAAAATGGGATGGGATGGGACAGTGACAGAAATCCGTCCCACGGGACTGTTTGAGATGTGGATCTTTCGAAGAATGCAGAGAATATCCTGGGCGGAACATATCACGAATAATGAGGTCCTTAGGCGCATGAATAGACAGGCTATTGGTTATTGTGAAGAAACATAAAGGCGGAATTCCACTGAGGCAACATTTTTGGCAACATGTAGCATGCGGCATTGACCTATGCTACACAAGTCTTTCCATTGAAAGAACACGATGCCACAAGAAACATGTCTATTTGCGGCATAATACATGTCGTGTGTTGTTGACGGCACGCATGCGTCACCTCTCGACAAGCGTGAACGTGTCGAACAGTGTCTTCGATATCCAACAGCAATCGGATCGGGCGACTTGTAGTATGCCATATGGACGGGAATAATGAAAGAAGCACAACATTCATTGAAGATTACCACAATTCACCCGCATTGTGGAATAATAAAATCAGTGAATATAAAGTTGGTTTCATGCTCTTTTATAGTGGGTGAGTTTTTATCAAGCAAGTACTCAAAATCCTCTTTACTCATTCGTATAAAATTTCGAAATAAAGCTTCATCATCAGGAAGCAAGTTTTATAATTTATATTGTGTTTCTTCAACATCAACATATAGTTGTCTTCACACCGTGGTGACCTTTTTTTCTTACTATTGAAAGCTATTACCAAATATTCAGCTGCCGCGACTTTCCGTAAAGACATGCTGCACCAAACTGATGTTGCTCGAATGGGATCGTTTCAGACGCATGCTACCAACACAGACGACAAAGCGCATGCGAGAGACAAATTCCGCTTGCAACATTATTGAATTTTGTGGCACATAGTCGCACACCTATAATCAGGCAACACTAAGAAACATGTATCATGCCTCATATCGTTCAGTGTTGCCTCAGTGGAATACCGCCTTAAGACAGCGTACCTAGAACATATCCTCCGAAATATAGCCCTCTAAAATTAATAATGGAGGGCAAGATAGAAGGGCGCTGTGATCCAAGACGAAAGAAGTGCTCCTGTTTAAAGAACATAAGAGACTGGACTGGTTTGGAGTCCCACTTATTGTTCTGCCGGGCCTACGCCCCGGGCGGCCAATGCAAAAAATATGTACAAATACAATATTGTCCCTACTCATATAAACTAATTTGTCTCGATAACTTCTCAATAGTTTTCAAGACATTTTAATTAACATCTTTTTTTTTGTATTCAAAAAATTTTGAGGTCAATTAAAATAAATCAATTTTTTTTTTACTTTTTATATTTCAATATTTTTATTTATTATCAAATCAGCCGCTCGCCGGTTGGTAATTGGAGCGGCGGTTAGCGTGCGTACGAAAGGGATGAAGCTACATTTAGAAACTCTTTTGTGGATCTCAGTCCACGCCAATATTTTGTTTCAAACATTCAATTTGTGTTTACTATTTAGTTTTTATCGATCAACCGAACATAGAATACTGACACTTAAAAAAGGGACAAGTAGGTATCATATTTATGAAAGACAACAATACAGAATGAAATTATTGACATAATGCCAAAAACAGTTAGAAATAGCATTTTAAATGACACCAAAGAAGCCAAATACTACATGATAATGTTCGACTGCAGATGTACAGAATGAGCCAGGTAATTCCATATGTAAAAAAAACTGGTGATGTGTGTGAAATAAAGTTTCATTGATTTCATAGAAGTTGCTGGAAAGACAGGAGAGTACATTTGGCAACAGATTATAGAAAAATTGACAGTTGATACTTTAGCTATTGGACAATGTCTTGGCCAATCTTATGATAATGGGTCCAATATGGCTAGCATCTATAAAGGAGTACAAGCCAGGATTACAGAAAGGATTGAGCTGGCCGAGTTCGTACCGTGCTTGGCTCACTCCTTAAATCTTGTAGGTGTCCATTCCGCCTCATCATTACTGGAAGCTATAAACCTATTACTAATTCAAAAAGTATATTGCTTTTTTGTCGGCTCCACTGCTCGGAGGGGTATTATGAAAAAATATGTTAAAAACAATTTAAAAGGAAGCAGCCAAACGAGATGGTCGGCGAAACATGATGCCCTATTAAACAATTTGCCAAAAGTAGAGGAAGCCTTGGTAGAAGTCAAGCAAACTTCTCATGCTCCGGAAGCTATGCATGAGGCAGGTCACCTAAATTACTATAAAGAATTTTATATTTATTCTAAATTTGACGATTTGGGCAAATATTCTCCGCGAAATCAATCGAGTAAATATCGAAATACAACAATGAGATATTATCGCTAATGGATGGCCTGCTCAAAACTTTGAAGACAAAAAAATGAGACAAATTGCTGAAGTTGCTGTTGCTGAGAAGTTGCTGAAAAATTGTCGTTGAGCCTATTCTTAAAACGAATTCCAAAATGCAAAAAACAATTTGATGAGATGTACGATGAAGAATTACGAACACTTTAACCTACTCAGCTCTTTTCTAAGGAAATAATGATGGTATTTGATCGAATCGAAAAAAAGATCTAAATTATAAAGAGGTTTGATTGTGCTACCAAAATACCTGAAATACCAAAACTACCTGAATTTGAATTTTGCATTTCTCAATTGTACTGAAATTTTGAATATGTCAACTGAAGAACTGCAAAAGCATGGAGCAGATCTGG
Source organism: Phosphuga atrata (assembly GCA_944588485.1). Taxonomy (NCBI): domain Eukaryota; kingdom Metazoa; phylum Arthropoda; class Insecta; order Coleoptera; family Silphidae; genus Phosphuga; species Phosphuga atrata. The sequence continues at coordinate 58,178,926 of OX155893.1, forward strand.
CTCGAAAATACGAGGGAGATTTAAACGCCATTGAATTCTGCTAAGAACTTTACGTTTTTAAAGAGCAAGAAAGAAGCTCCACTTTTATTTGGTAATATAGAAAATGCAAACGGTTTCTATCTCTTGCAACAGATCTATGCGCATGATTTGCAGGATGCCTTTCCTAATATTTGTATTGCTCTGCGAATTAACTCTACGCTTCCTACTACAGCCGCAAGCTGTGAGCGAAGTTCTAGCAAACTAAAAATTAAAATTTATTTGCGTTCCTCTATTAGCCACGAACGTTTATCGAGTCTCGCAATCTTAGCAATAGATAATCGAATTGCTCATGAGATTAATTATGACAAGGTCATAGATTTGTTTGCAGAACAAAAGACTCGAAGAGTAAAATTGTAATTTCAATTTGCAATACAATAACATACTTAACCCAGCGAGTGGTAGGTAAAAGTATGTAACACGGAGCGCAAGGTGGGTGTAACAAACCCCGATAGGGATCGTGTGAATTTAATAGTTTAATGTATTTATTATTATTATTTTATTAATTATTAATTATCAGTACTTATTATTGAAGCAAAATTAAAGGTTAAATAATTTTTTTTCAAGTTTTTTATATTTATTATCAAAATACCTAATTTTTTTCTACTAAAAAAAAAATTTTAAATAATTTTGATGTCAAGTAACTAATCAGACTCATCTTTAGATTTGTTACACTTTTCACATGCGAAAATGACATTGCTCCATACATATGTAACGATTGCATTTTTAACAGGTGTATTTAGTTTTGAGATCTTTTTTAGTGGGGCATATTTCACATCTTCTGACAAATCTTCGCACTTTTCGTGGTGGTTCGTTTGAGGATTCACCGACATTATCCTGGATCCTGTAACGAAGTTCTTTTGGTAAATGAAGACTCTCCTTTATATTTTGTAAATTCTCTGAAACTAATTCCATTCCCACCAAGTCTTTGAGAAAAATTCGACGTAATATTGAGGAGTTATTATTGGCCTTATATATTACCATGCTGTTTATAGCAGATATATTCAAAATAGCGTTCGGTGGTACACGGAGCGTACGGTGGGTGTAACTCACCCGCTGAAACCTTTCACCTCGTCTAAATAATTCGTGTGGTGGCGGTCGACTGTGCCCTGACAATCGGCACACAATCGGAAAATTGATTTTTATTTATATAAACACTAGATAGGTTCTTGTGGGGTTCTTTCCGGGAGGCCTATGTCCATCAGTGGACGTCTGATGGCTGAAATGATAATGATAATAAAGGTAAAAATATAGGCGGGTGGGGGCGGCATTTTTCATTTTTTTCCCGCCTCGAAAAAAATTAAGATCCGGGGCTGCGTTCCGGCCTAAATTTGTATGTTTTTAACATGTGTTTTAATGCTTTGGAACCACGATGCTTAGTTACTAATGATAATAATAGTCACCAAAGCAGTCACATACGCTCGTCAAGTTGTTAAAGTAGTTTCTAAAATGCTGTATTTAACTAAAAATATCCGTATCGAGATTCTGATGATGAACGGTTATGGTAATAGAAGACGAAGTCAGCTTGAGGTTGCTTAGTTAAAAAAGCATCCGATATACCACCCATTAGCCAAGGTACCATAAGCAAAATTGAGGCACAATACAACAATTTGGGTCATGTCCGGGTTATGCCCAGACAGCCCAAATGTTAAATCCCACTGTTAAAGCAGATACCGAGCCAAACGTATTATTTATACGAGATTAGTCATACCACTGTCCTGAAAATTATTAGGTCAGCCAAGCTGCATCCTGACAAGATGCAGGCACTCCATGAATTAATGGAGGATGACCTGGACCGCAGAATCGAATTTTGCGAGTAAATGATTAACCTGATCGACAATAACCAGATTTCATTAGCATCAATTCTTTTTTCCGACGAAAGTACTTTTAGTCAGCCCAATAACGACAATTTTGACGATTAACGTAACCATATAAGGATATAGTTGCTGTTATAGTCTGGGGGTTCAACGAGTAGAGACGACTATATTGAAGAGGGCATGGTAGATGTGGAGTTTAGGAACTCGTATGCGTCAGTTTTAGAAAGTTAATTGGTGCATTTCTGCAAACCCCGTCACGGGAGCGAAGAGTTCATACCCGACAGCAGCGATAGAACTGCTGCTGTGTCTGACCCAATTGCACCTTGTCGTGGAAAGGCAATTATGAGGTTCAGCAAGGATGAACAAGCAGAGGTAAAATAATGGTGAATAAAGACCGGAACAGCCACGCAGTAAAGATCCCCCGTCTGGAAGTATCAAAGGACGAAATGAAATGCAAATACCACTTTGAGAAAAACTACACAGCAATAAGGAAGACTAAAGCCGAATAGAGTGATGAATTCTCAACATACCACTTTGAGCAAAGTGGTATGTTGTACGGTATGTGGTATGTTGTACGGTATGTGGTATGTTGTACGGTATGTGGTATGTTTATACAAATGCCTGTGTATGTGGTATGTTTATACAAATGCCTCGAAGACGACAGAAAGCACAGGTGTATGAGTATTCGGACCTCGTACCAAATACTTCTTCTAATCCATGAAAATGTTTCCAAGTATCATCGAAGCAAAGGTACGCCCGATCGAGTGGACAATAGCAAGATGTGCGCAATTTAAGCTCGATAAGAACTATCGCAAAAAAACGAATTGCTATCCTTTCAATCATTCAAGCGGCCATCAAGGCTATTAGCTCATGCACCATGAGATCCAAATAGATTGATTGACTTGGCAGATATAATAAAGTACCACTAAACTAGCTACCAAGACATACTGGTATGGAGAGAAATGAAGAAGCCGATAACCCAACAAATACGGTATTTAGTAATCCCTTTATAGTTCCGGAACCTTTTGTGGTATGAAGACCATCTACAAAAGCTTAGATGAAGAAACAAGGAAAAAATGGATACACACCCGGAAAGAATTTGTAAGGCTAAGATATTCAAAATAATGCTGGAATCCTTTAACCAGAAAAGAACAACAGCTTGTCTGAAACTAATCAGAAAAAGCTTAGAATTTTGAAAGGACTCGTAACGGGGCATTGCAGACTTAGGAAACACCTCAAGAGCGTAAGCCTAGCGGAAGCTGATAAATGCAGTTTTTGTAACTCAGTAGAGGAAACTCAAGTCATATTTTCCAGGACTACAGAACACTTAATCGTAAGAGAAAGTTGTACTTTGGGGCCTATTGTTTGAACGAAGAGAAATTGCAATCCCTGAATCCCACCCAGATCTTGAAGTTCCTAAAGGAATCAGAACTAGAGGAGGCGCTGTAAAAGGGCACGTATACCAACGCTTGGAGGAAGATGGTGGGGTACAATGGTCTCGTAGTCCCTCTAGTTATATAGAGTCTACAGAGCGTTAACTACAAATCTGGAAGTCCCAGGTGCGATGAGCGGAATGTACAGGAATGTCAACCGCAGTTGTATCAGAAAACAAATGTGTTATAAATAGACCTTTTCATAGTAGAATTTTTTTTATGTCATGTGCCAATTTCTGCCATGTTTTTTTGGCACTTTTTGACGTATAACCAGTGAAAATAACAAAATGTACCCGAAACTTTCATATTCCCGCCTTTTAAACATGGCGGACGCGCATGGGCTTAACTAACCGTAAAAAAATCTTTTAACGCCAATTTAAATAACACCTAGGTTTCTAGGCCTATGAAATGAAAAATGTGGACAAGATACAGTAGGTCATGTGGCCGCAGTGTTTTAAGGATATTTAATAACCCGAAATACATATTGAAGATTGAACTTCGCAAGTCGAAGTATAACAAGTTACCACCTATAATCTACATACCAGTGGTCGGCAACCTAGGACACAGTGGTATGTTTTTTTTTGACGGACAATCAAAAAGTTATTTACAAAAATATTTCACATATATTATATTAAATGAATCACAAAAACATCCACCCATGTTTCAATGTGTTTTGCAGTCCGATTATCAGATATAACATTTTAATTTTAATTAACAAAATTACCTTGTCATAAAAACTGAAACGTGGAATGAACTTGGCAAGATTTTTATGAATGGGAGAAGTCGCATATGCTCATGACTGCAGGTTTTTCAAATTAAATTCACCCATTTGTAAATTAGTTCACCGTATTTAAAATAAATTTCAAATTTTTGCACATTAAATTTATTCTCTTGAAAATGAAATTCCTCCTTTTGCAAATCAAATTCACTCTTTTGCAAACTTTACAAATGTGTTAGAAAAAGGAGAATGTGCCTTGTCACGCAAGATCATGTCCGTCTTGTTGTCCAAATCAATCAAATCCAGATTATCGTCTCCCAACTTTTATATACTGTGTTGACTATATACTGCTGAATTACTTCATGCCGTACTACACTGCTCAAAACAATTAGCAGGTCACTAACTTGTGCCTGCATAAAATTCAAACGGGAAATTACATACAAATAAAATTAAGAACATCTGTAAGACGCTCTCTTTAATTGTGTAAATTTACACATAGGGAATTATCAGCGTCGCATACTTCCGGAGTATCCGTAATAATTAACAAGAACTACCAAAACTAAAGTGAAATAGTAGAGCTAGGACGGCCTTCTTCAGATCAAAATACAGACGAAAATGTTCAATGTTTCAATGTTGCAACTGACAGTTTGACTTAAATTAAGTGAAAATGAGGCATCTCAACGAATTGTAAGTTGTTCGTGCTATAACACTAATTGAAAATGTCTGCTATTCACCGATTATGGAGCAGGTACTTATACCAGGCGCGGTGAGCTAGGTCGCAAAAAGAAAACATTTCAAAATTAAGCCCGATTTTTACTTATTTCGAGTCTTCGCAATAGATTTTCTACGGCGAAAGATTAATTTCCCTCAGGACGACGCATGGGGCCACTGTATCAGATCAGACAATTAGGAATGGGTTGAGGGAATCAAATTTGAGGGCAAGACGACCCGTCTGAAAACCCTATGTGACACGACGCCAAAGAATAGCAAGGATGAATTTTAAACATGTCGCATGGCAACTTCTACAATTGAAGTCTGTGCTCTTCACGGATGAATCAAGGTTCCGTATTACTCGTTGCGACGGTCATATATCTTTATGAATGGGAAGATGGCTGATCATGATAGATATATATCAATCATGAGAACGCTACGCAGCTGCTACTATCTTGGAAATTGAAAGATTTGAAGATGGTGATTCAGTTATGGTTTGGGGTGGGATTATTATCGACAGTAGAACCCACCTTGTTGTAATTCCAGGAAATCTTAACGCTAATCTGTATGTTGACATTGTGTTAGGAGAACATGTTGTCCCTGTGACATATAGGTGATCCCTGTGACAATAGGTCAAAATTTTCTGTTAATGCAGGATAACGCAAGTCCACATACTGCGCAAATCACTTTAGACTTCCTACAAGAACTGGAAATTCATACAATGGTGAACCCAGCGTTAAGTTCCGATTTAAATCCCATAGAGCTAGTTTGGAATATGCTCGACGTGTTCGTGGTCGCCCGCATTCTCCTCAGACCATATAGCAGCTAACGGCGGCCGCTCTTATTGAAGAATGGGACGTTATACAAGAAGATAACAAGAAGACCTTCGAACACTTTTACGAATCATGCCAACGATGTAATGCCGTTTTATAAGCTTTAATAATCAGGCAGGAGCGTCCATCACCGTAGAGGCGGAAACAATCCAAAGAACTAAGAGCACGAAATGCCTAGGCCGAAATCCGCCACATAATTGTCAAATGCTACGTTTGGCCAGTCCTACTGTATGGAGCAGAAACCTGGACGGTAAAAATTGCATCCATTGACAAGATCGAGGCGTTCGAGATGTGGATACTCAGAAGAATGGGTATCCTATGGGTAGACCACATTATCAATGATGGGGTGCTGAGAAGAGCAGGAGTGGACAAATTACTATTCAATACCATTTTGGTAACGGGGTACCTGCGGATAAATAAAAACGACAGATTCGGAGACGTGTAACTGTTTATTACTCTACTACATATACTGTCGACTGTTCGGCGCTTTTTGTCAGATGTATACTTTTCAGTTGTCGGAGACGTTCTACCTCGTCTAGCCCTCGGTAAAACGCATCTTACCTCCCGGGAACTTGGTGAGGAAGGCTTTTCGTTGTCCCGATTGGTTATCCGTTTTTCCCTCCACTACTTGGTTCTGACGCCAAGTAACACCAAGGAAAAACCGGCCTCGTTATTCAAGGGGAAAAAACAGCGTTGTTATTCGGGGAAAACCGAACACCTGAGTCCGCTCCATCCCGCTCATAAAACGGTCTGGGCCAGATTATAGGAATAATCTTTGAGGAAAGACCGAAAAGATTAGTTTGAGGAAAACCTGAATCTCTGTTGCAGTCTGGGATGACATTAATATTAACATAACATAATAATAATAAATTAATGAGTCCCTACACGACATAGCAGCGCAAGATCGGATATCTGGGTCACATACTATGGGGGCGAAAATATTAAATTCCCCCAGCTCACACTTGAAGGAAAGATGGAAGGCAGAAGGGGCATCGGACCTAAACAGCTATCATGGCTTAGGTACATCAGGATTTGGACCGGAATAAAAAGTTTGGCGACATGTGCCAAGCAGTAAAAACAAAACATTAACAATTATTCAATAAATGATAATTCGCCAACGCACATTGTTGTAAGACAGAATAAGAACAATTAACATTGTTTGATGTTTTGTTTTGAGTATAATATATATATATATATATATATATATATATATATATATATATATATATATCTGTACTCTGAGTGTAATAGTGTCACAGATCAGAAATCATTATTTTAAGAAAACAGGATTGAATTGGAAAAAAACTATGATCGTTACTCAACTATGACCATTCATTTTTTAAGCGATTACGAACACTTATCTGCAGATAATTTTTTCTCACTCAAAATATTATGATGTTTTTCATTTTTCAGACTTACGAGAATATTACGATATGTAAAAGTATTTATAAATTTGTTTTGCAAGGGGTAATTTCATTTGCAAAATAATGAATTTAATTTGCAAAAGTGTGAATTTCATTTACAATAAGGTGAATTTCATTTACAATAAATAGGGTAAATTTAATTTGCAAAAAAAAAATTGCAAAAGGGTGAATTTAATTAAAAAAAGGGTGAATTTAATTTTAAAAAAGTAAATAATTTTCGGAGCAGAATTCCATTGTGAGCAAACTCATTTCATTTTACTATGTAATATTATAAATCCATACAGATATCGAAGAAAATTTAGTAATGTGTATATACAGAGTGGCCCAAAAGTAGGCATACAGTAATACTTTCATTATTTAATTTTTTAATTACAGGTTTAATTACATATTTAATTCCGAAGGTGGTCAAAATGTCCACCTTCAGCATTGATGCATTCCTGCAACCTATCCAACCTATTTCCAGCCATGGTTTACACTAGAAACAAAATAAATACCTGAATAACCGGTATACTTACTTTACCTACTTTTGGGCCACTCTGTATAGTTAAAAACTTCAAACTGTGAACCAAATATTCAAATGAACTATGAACCAAAACATTCCGCAATATTTTAGATAAATATATATATATATATATATATATATATATATATATATATATATATATATATATTATATAAATATGCAAGTATACCTAATTTAAGTGAACTTAACCAGAAAACCGACTGCATAACAATCTAGTGAAACTATTTTTAAATTAATGATTAAACAATAAATGTATTGTAAAAACGCGTGCAAAAATACAAACCAAACTATTTTATATGAGAGTTGCGTGGCAGTAAAACAACACAAATTATATGATTTATAGTTTGGATATTCCAAATAATACGCTATAATATTTTAATATTTTATAGTCTATATAACAGCTTTAATAGACTAAATTATTTACCAAAATAAAATATCAGATCATAATAAGTGAATTTTCAAATTAATTTTCCTAAAATGCTAATAAACGCAATTCATTGATATTTTTAAATAAAAATATGGACCGCTTATTTTGAAAGTGGTGCAAATCCATTTTATGTTGTTTCGAGAAAATCAAAGGTTAACGTATTAGTTGCTAAGCAATTTGCTATATTGGCCAATTTTAAATTGAACAAAGCGGTAGCAAAAATCTTAGTGTTCTCTAATTTATTATATTAATGATTATTAAATTATAATTATATTACAATAAATAAAAGAACACTGATTTTTTTAATTAAAAAAAGGTTTGTTTAGCAAACCAATTGAAGTAACATTCGGTAAGTAATTTAAAAATGTGCATTAATAATTACAAATTATGATTATAATGAATTCACATTCATAATTAGTAAAATGTTTGTGAATCCTTAGACGGTTTGTTGACTTTAAAAAATAATAATAGAACAATAACCTTACACTATACTTGTATTACACTAAACTATATTTACACTATAATTACACTAAACTTGAGAGAAAACAAATCTTTACAAAGAGATTATATTACCCCAGATTTATTAAATGCGATAGGAAAACGAGAAAGATAAATAAATTTGTTAAAAAAATTGTTTAACCAAAAAAGTTGGTTAAATTTGTCAATATAATATTTGATGCAATAAATTGTACATTACTTATTTTATAAGTGTGTAGACATGATGGACAAAGTCTTCGAGTATATGCCTTAATATATCAATATAAAATTTTTAAAAACCACGTTTTTACACATTCCGAGGAGAAATTAAATTCGATTACAAAATTTCACACACACACACACAGTGTGAAAATTATATACAGTATAATGTTGATAATCCGGCGTTTGGTTAATCAAGTAAATTCCGTAATCTGGCGCCCTGTGGAAACACGTATCTTTTCTTTCCGTTGTCCCGCGCCGGATATGAGCCTCGCCCACAGCTGAAATAAAGTCAAAAGGGACACCCTTAAACTCAGAAAACTTGATTCGCGACTCTGACCAAGCTCTACTCTACAATTGTCTTCGGAATTTTTACAAGAGCTTTGATATTACGCCGACAAACGATGAAATAGCTTGGCTTCAAGGCACAACTGAGGAAAATTTTCATTTCCTTTCTGACGAAGAAATCCTAAGCCTAATTTGTTCCATGGATGACGATGAAGCTAACGATAACTTGAATGTTTGAACTCAGTGAACTGTAGCAAACGGTGACGCGTTTAACGTACTCAATGTTTGTTGGAAATGGATAGAAGAAGACGCCACCACAAGAAAATTGTTTGTGCGGAAAATGTTGCCAGAGTGCGTTTTTGATAAAATGCTTAAGGCAAAGAAACAAAAAGCAAAATTATTTTGTATAATATTTTTTCAGTTATTTTTATTTAATACTATCTGTTCTTAGTTGGTACATATTTAGGAAAAAATGGTAAAAAATATTTTTTATAAACCATGTGTTTATTAAAATCCACTAAAAAGGTGAAAATATTTTTTTCCGTGTTGGCTAAAAATAAAAGCCTGGAGTGTCCACGAAGCCAACGCCAATATAGTTTAGCCCTCCACACTTTTATTTATAGTCAACAAGGAAAAAATATTTCCTCGTTTTTAGTGTATTTTTTTTTTCATAAAAACATGATTTTCAACATGTTTACCGCCGTGTCGACCACCGGTAACCGACAAGACATACCTAACTTTAGAGCAGGCATGTCAAACTCATATGATATTTCGGGCCACATTTTCTATTTTGTACTAAGTTGGGGGCCGCATGTTTGTATTGTTCAAAAAATTAATAATATACGATTGTTAGAATGATTATATTATGTATTTATTGTATTCATATTAATTTTTACCCTGAAACTATAAATATTCTATATTTAAAAAAAAACTAAAATAAAAGTTATAATAAACAAAATCACAGTTTAATACTACTCTTAGAAGATATTTGACATCGTTTGTTGGAAAGCAAGTCATCAATATTTGGTGGAATATCTTTGGTTGAATAACTGTTGCAATTTTTAAATTTGATGATATAAGTTGATCGATGATAAGTTGAAAGAAAATAGTTGCTCGCATAAGTGCTTCCAAACATAGCCAGTAAACACGTAACAAACGATAACATTTTAGGAAACCCCTGTACAGATAAATATGTATACAATTCTGGAATTTCAACTTCCATAAATTCAAATCACCAAAGAATCACACTGAATTTGAAGAATGATGAAGTTTTCATCAACAATTTCAATAGATAGAGGTGAAGTAAAAAGACGAAATTATACTTCACAGCTTTCAAATCGAAAAATCTTTTTCATTCCATTTCTAATAATTTAATTTGGTGAGCATATTTTGTAAATTTTAATTTAGGTGATTTAAGGAATAGATACACAGCTTTCCAGGTGAGATAAGTTTTCTTTTTCTATTTACCAACGTATTAAAGCGGAATATAGCTTGAATATATAAATATATTCAACCTTCCCGTAGCTCTATAATATTATTAAGTCTTTTTTAGACTACAAAACAAATCTCATGTTGAAACACAACAGATATTTGCATTCTATTTATTAGTCATCAGTCCACTTTCGTGGCACTAAACAAGAACCAGATAAATAACATAGTTTTTAAGATCACATCGTTTTATTTAACCCAAATGAATAGCTATCTGCAGACGCGTTTCGAATGTTATTTATCTATTTTATCTATTATGTTATTTATTTATTCTTGTTTAGTGCCACGAAAGTACACTGAGGGCTAGTAAAAAGCATACATATATCTATTGTGTGTCAACATAAGATGTGTTTTGTAATCTAAAAAAGACTTATTAATATTATAGAGCTATGGTAAGGTTGAATATATTTATATATTCAAGCTATATTCCGCTTTAATAAGTTGGTATGATTTTATCTATAATTAGTTTGGTTTCACTCCAATATTCAATTATCTTTTTCTATTGGGTTTTTTGCTAATAATTTTTGAATAATATTGTTTGAAAGCGTTAATATTATCAAATAGCGTTGTAACACCATGATTTTTTCCTTGAAGTTTAAGATTAAATTGATTAAGACGACTTGAAATATCAACGGAGAAGCCAAGTCCTTTATACATTGTCCATCTTTTAATTCAGCACATTAATAATTTTTTGTTTCCAAGAAAATGATGATTTCGTCCAGCAATTTAAAGAATTGTTTAACACTTTATGACTGCAAAGCCATTGCACTTCCGTATAATATGGTAGATCGGTGTATTCAAATTCTATATCTTCAAAAATAAAGCAAATTGACCATGATTAAGCCCACGTGGTCGAATATAATTTTGGTGACTTGCTGGTGAATAATTCCATGAAAATGTTCAAAATATTATCACCACGGTGTTTACATACTTCTTTGAATCCCTCAAAAACATCTTCAGTAATACCGGTCATGGTAGGTGCACCATCAGTTGAGGGTGCACCAACTTTTCCAATGGTAACTTATGCTTCTTCAAAACTCCCATAAGCGCAACAAAAATATCATCTCCAGTAGTTGTATTATGCATAGGAATGACTTCCAAAAGTTCTTCACTTAATTTTAAATTAACATCGCATCCACGAATAAAAACGGCCAGCTGAGCGATATATCGAATATCTGTACTTTCATCAATTGCTACAGAGTAGGCTTGAAATGTTGATATTATTTAGTTATGCTGATTTCTTAAAATCTCGGCTATTTCATCAACTCTGTTTGCTACAGTATTTCGACTTATTTGTGCTGTACATAATACTTCCGCCGTTTATCGAAAATATTTTGAAATATCTCGGCGGACCGCAATCTCTGTATAGTCGGGCCGGATGCGGGCCACGTGTTTGACATGCCTGCTTTGGAGCAAAGGGTCCCCCAACTTTTTATCCCGTCGACCCCCTCTCATAGCGACCACCAGATCAAGTATTTAAGAAAAAAATCATTTTTTGTCATCGTCATTTTTTGCCTTTGTGTCACTTTGCGACTACTACAGAACATCTTAAAAATATGTTGACATACCTTTTTATTCAAATAGTTTTTTAAGTGGATAAGATATTTTGTTGAAAATTGGTAAGTTTTAGTCTCAAATCACCACGGTTTTCCAAGTTCAATCTGTTCCTCTGTTTTGTAAAAATTGCGTTCGCGTGACTAAAACCAGCTCCAACCATAAGTTGGGAATGCAAGTAAGAAAGGTTCGGCTGCTACTCTGAGTTTCGGATATTTAGCGGCAATATTGTTATTGCTCCAAAATTTACTGAAGTTTATATTTTTAAAAACGTCGTTAGCTCCGTTCGTATAGATCTACACATAGATCAATTAGTTCATCTTTTAAGCCAGGTTCACTAGCTTCATTATCAATTTTTGCATCAAATGGAATAGCAAATATTTTGGGAACATGTATATTCTCCAAGTCTTCGAAACGTGCTTAAAGTCTTCTCTTATTAATCGACCTTAATCGTATTAATCGACCCCTGGAGAACTCTTATCGACCCCCTGGGGTTGGTATCGACCACTTTCGCGACCACTGCTTTAGAATATCATTTTGTACTATCAACCACGCGCTCTGTGTAAACTAGCATTAAACGTGACCTACATGGCCCTTATCTATTTTACTTCGATATAGCCTTATATAAAGATATATTTATAGTTCTAAAAGATATATTCATAAATATGATATTTTGGTTGAAATAAAACTCATGCATGAAATATAGATTAAAAGTTTAGATTAAAAACCTCAGCTGGCCGATACATAAAACAAACACTTTAATTCACCCCAAAAAATCTCAAAACGCATAAAATAACTTATTTCGACTAATTATTAAACCTAAAAACGTAAAAACACTTTTTGGACATTTTACGAAAATCTTATAGGCGGCCGACGTGTTAAAGAATGTTTTTTATATATATTATTTACCGATTTTAGTCTTGTGTGTGAAATTTTGCAATCGAATTTAATTTCTGCTCGAAATGTGTAAATGTTACGTAGTTCGGATGTTTATAATCAATACTCAGGCTCGGATATCATGTGGTAAGCATTCTTAGCAATCCTGACTTGTTTCCTAAAAATCCACACTGGAAAAAAATTATCTTTAGACCAAACAACTGTTTGAAAAATAAAATTGCAAACTTAATTGTATACTATTTTTAATATAATATGCCTTAACTATTATTTGAAAAAACAAATGTTGAGTCTTAAAAAAATTAATAAGATATGGCAGAAGGACCTTATGGCCAATAGCCATTTGTTTCCTTTTGGTGACAATAAAGATTATTATTATACATCAAAATTGTTTTTCGGGCAACAGAGGTACCGCGTTGCAACCACTGCTCTAGCTCATCTAGGAAAGTTTAAAATAAATAAGGAGATAACGGTCAGCGCCTCCGTGGCAAAAATTGCTAACTAGTAAAAAAGCACAATGACGGGAACACTATTTGATCGTTATCGATGTAATGTAGGATAACCTAGATTTAATCTAGATTAGGTTATGGTTAGGTTACGTTATAGTACCCCAAAGATATATTAGAGACTTCTCGATTCAAAATAAGGATTAATTAAATTTTAATATACGTCAATTTAGTATATGAAAATTTATTTTCACCACGTCTATGTTTTTGTTTAGTGACGCGAGTTGTTGCCATAGTAACAACAAACAGAAATCGCTTAATAATGAAACTCCATTTGATTTACATTGAACTTTTACGTTTTCACGATTATAGTAATGGCATCCTTTACATACAATAATTTACTTATTAATGTGTTCATTTTGGTGTGCGATTAGATAAAAGAACTTAGTATCATAAGCATAAACTATTAAGTTTACTTATTTTTGAGTCTGTTCAATTAAAGTTTGCTAGATTTTGGATACAAACTTTCGATTTAGATTGCAATTCAAGTTACACGTTACAATTACACATAATGTTATAGAAAGACATGATATAACATTAGCAAATAAATTAAATTTGATATAAAGGGTGATTTTTTGCTATTTGGTTCTTCAGTGTACATTTTGCAGTGTAAAAAAATATTCGTGACATGTGGCAATGTCAAAAATGCTCAGTAAGGGTTGCCATTTCGCCATGAAAAGACTAACAAACCAACAACGATTGCAAATCATTTAATTTTATTATCAAAATTCGTGCTGTGTGAGAAATTGTTTTGTAAATTACGTCCATTTTATGGTCGTCATAAATTTCGCACCAGTTTCACTTTAAAGGACAATAATCCAACAACCCGTATGCGAAGTGTGAGTACCGAAGAAAATATTGCTGCTGTATCGCCCAGTGTCAATGAAGATCGCAATATGTCAATTCGTCGCCGTTATCAACAATTGGGCTTGTGTTATTCGACCACCTGGAAGATTTTACGTAAGGACCTCGGTATAAAACCATACAAAATACAGCTGCTGCAAGAACTGAAAGATGCACTGTTTGGTGCGGTTTGTGGCCCGGTGGCATAATTGGACTGTTACAGTCAATGGAGCAAGGTATCGTTCGATGATTACCGACTTTTTTGGCCAAAAATGGAAGAATTGGACTTGGTTGACATGTGGTTTCAGCAAGACGGTGCCACATGCCACACGGCACGCGATACCATGAACCTATTGAGAGGCGAGTTTGGTGAGCAATTAATCTCACATTTTGGAGCTGTCCATTGGCCGCCAAGATCATGCGATTTGACCCCACTAGACTATGTTTTGTGGGGATACGTGAAGTATCTCGTGTACAGGGACAAGCCAGCCATTGCCGAGTTACCGGCAGAAATGCTGGCAAAAGTATGCCAAAATTGGAGCTCACGGATGGACCACCTACGGCGTAGCCGCGGGCAAAATTTACATGAAATAATCTATAAAAAGTAAATGACAGGCATTCATTTATAGACCCAAATAAATGTTTCATTCACTTTTGCAAATTTTCAAAACCCAAACGGTTAAAAAATCCCTTATTTTAAAGTAAAATTAGTTTTATGGGGGAAATTTTTTTAAAATGTGTTTGAGATCAAACAAACAATTACTATAACACATTGTTCATTTCATTAATGATGCTCTAATTAAAGTTAAGATGGGATTTTAAAATGTAGTTAAACTAGATTCAAACACATCTATTTGTTTAGACATCTATAAACTATTTTAACAACAGAAACTTCACAATCACAAGAATAAATATAAAAATGTCATTGACTTCAATTTTGCACATTAAAAATTTAATGCAGAAACAAAACTAAATAGATCTCTGCATTTTAGATCTTCCTATCGGGTCACATAATTTAACATAAGAGACATTGAAATATGTTTTGCCATGTTTATAAAAACTAATGTAAATAGATATTAGAAAACATGTAATGTAAAACTAAATGTATTTTGCTAGTTATCACTAGGTTACAATATTACTTCAGTCATTTTCGGTAAACAAATTAATTAGGATATACAAATACAAAACATAATTTTGAATGAGTTTGTTAAACGGTTGATGTTTCCAAAAAGAGATTGTTAACTTTGTTGATAATGGAGAATTCATTCCGATACGAAAAGCAGTTTAATTAAATGCATTGTCGTTATCTAGGATCACGCAAAACGTGTATTATAATTGTTTACGACTACTATCGAATACATATTATATTTTAGTTTCATAAAATCGCTAATAAGCAAAGTTCATGCCGATGCGGGCAATATTGACCTTTATGAGTGGTGGCCTTGCATTTCATACACACACACATATCGAAACAAACATTACTTAACTTCATAAATGGAAAAATAGATAAAATGTATTTGTAACGTGCGAATTGCAAAGCAAAAAACAAAACTTTAAAATGGATACATAAACAGATGCACGCGTAGCGGAGAGCGAAAGGCACACACATCCATTACATCATACTACTTATTTAACCATTCCAATAATATTACGCAGTTTTTTTCTTGCTTTTTTATAGATGCGCGTAGAGTTTTTGCATATGTGTAAAACACCAATGGTGTTTGAAAACAAAAGCAAATCCATTATTGAAATAAGAGTGTTAGTGTGAAACTAAAAATGGATTGTTAAAATATTCCAAGAAAAAATACTATTACTACTAGTTTACACATTACATTCACTAAACAACAACTGTTGACAAATATTTATTAACAATGTATTTCATTTTTATTTACATATTTTAAGACAATTTAAGCTTTTTCTAATCATGTAGTTCGCATTTTAAAACTATGATAATTTAATTTATGCACAAAGACTAATATAGTAATCCCTAACAACAAATAATCGTTCCAAAACTACAAATCAGAAGAAAAAAAAATTAAGATAACCTTCATGCATAAATCGTATAGACCCATAAGCCTAACCTCCTTCATATTAAAAACGTTAGAAAAACTAGTTGAAAAACATCTGAGGGAGACCTCTCTGATGAATAGGCCACAAAAATTTTAATCAACATGCTTATCGACCAGGAAAATCGATGTGATTCTGCCCTACAACAATTAGTGGTTAGAATAGAAAATACATTAGAAAACAAGGAGTAGGCACTACAGAATTGTAAAAATTGGTATGAAGAGCAGCCAGAGGCAGTTCAAGAGCTGCCAATGCACCCTGAAAGATGCACTGTTTGGTGCGGTTTGTGGGCCGGCGGCATATTCATCACTTCCTTGCCTTCCTTGACATCGAAGGAGCGTTTGATAACACTTCATTCGACAGTATAGTCAATGCAGCCCTCAGTCATGGTGAAAATATCACATCAATTAGGTGGATAAAAACCAAGCTACAGGGTAGAAATGTTGAGACTACAGTGGTAAGTGACACAATGACGGTGCCTGTTAGCAATGGGTGTTCTCAGGGTGCGGTTCTATCTCCACTCCTGTGGGACATGGTTGCTAATGCTCTACTTGTGTCACTAAACAACAAAGAATTTTACACACGAGGATATGGGGATGATATAGTCATTTTCATCAAAGCGAAATTTCCTAAAATAATATCAGAACTCATGCAAAAAGCACTAAACGAGGTAAAGAGATGGTGCAGGGGGTAAACCTTCAAGTAAATGCCCAAAATCCACTCTAGTACAATTCACAAAAATGGAGAAAAATGGAGGGGCTCCCAATTTTGTACAATGAGCGTCTAAAGGTAAGTGAGGAAGTCAAGTAACTAGGTATAACCGTGAATGCCAAATTGACTTGGCATGAACACCTAAAGAAAGTTACCAATAATTGCAAAATGGCATTGAAGATGACCAAAAAGAACTCTTGGCAAATCATAGGAACTAAAACCAATCTGGGTTTAGCTATTATAATATGCAATAAGTGTACTAAACTTATTGCATATTATAATAGCTAAACCCATTCTGATATATGGCTTCACAATATGGTGGGCCAAAGCGAAACAAAAAGAGGCCATAAAGGAACACTCTAATGTTCTAAGATTGGCTTGCTTAGCCATTACGGGATCGATGAGAACCGCCCCAACTGCGGTTCTGGAGGTATTAATAAGCCTTCCTCCCCTGGATATCTTTATCATGGGTGAGGCAAAGATGGGAGCCTTTAGCAAATGTAATGGTACATGGGAGGATCTGGCGAGGTCAGGGCACACCACAATAATGAATGTAATATAAGAACCAAACCTCAATTTGGGACTTGATTCTCAGACTTGAGACTCATTGCCGAAAAGGCTATCATTAGATCTACTCTTCAAAATACAACTACGTTGGACGCAAAAACAAACACATGTCAAGGTGGGTTGGACTGTAGGGCTCGAAAAAGAACAGGGAAAATGGCGCAGGAATCTACGGACCATCCCTGGGGTACAGTTTATCTGTGCTCCTGTGATCACATGCCACGACATTCCAAGCGGAAATACACGCCATCATGATCTGTGAAAATCTAAAGATCGACTACAAAAATAAAAACATTCGCATTTTCATGTACAATCAGGTTGCTATTAATGCTTTAGCCTGCCTTGAAATTAAATATAAAACAACATGGAACTGCCTTCAGGACCTTCACGAAATGGCGGATAAGTTAACAAAAGATGGATCTAAAAAAGCAAACATCAGAGCTGACAGGAGCTCCTTTATTAAACCATGGCCCGAAACAAAATCTGTAAATGGGTAGCAACACAGCAAACGAATGCTAGAAAATTTATCGGACGCTTAACTGCTGAAATCCTGAAAGTGCCTTCAGGACACTACCTTCTACGACGACATATGCACAAACGACATGGGGGTCTTGAAAGACGAACCATTATGCAGACTATGCTATGAGAAGTATGAAACTACCTCCCATTTAATCTTCCATTGCAAAGCAATTGTACGTAGGTGAGAAAAGCTTAATATTATAGTAAAAGAGATCCCCATGAAGAAAATGGCACATAGACTCCTAGACCTAATTTAGGGGCTAGACCTATTTGCATGAATGGAACAATTTGGGGAAATACAAATGGGGAAACAAAATCACGCATAAGATTGCAGCAAAAATAAAAATTTAACAAAATCTTTTATTCTTATATCATCCGATTCCGATTTCCCGCCATTCCCATTTCCCGGGAAAATGGGGTGGCGCTAACTTAACAAAAAGTTAGCTGTACCAATTCTAAAAATAATTATATTGAGAAAATAATTGCACCGGAATTATCCGCTTTTTATCCGCTAACGATAGTAAAAAGAAAAAAATTTCCCGCCCTTCCCATTTCCCGCGAAAATAGGATGCCGCTAACTTAACAGAACGTTAGCGGGACGCTTTCTAAAAATAACTATATTGAGAAAATAATTGCACCGGAATTATCCGCTTTTTATCCGCTAACGATGGTAAAAAGGAAAAAAAATCCCGCACTTCTCATTCCCCGGGAAAATGGGGTCCCGATAACTTAACAAAAAGTTAACGGGACCCATTCTAAAAATAATTATATTGAGAAAATAATTAAAATAAATAATTGCACCGGAATTATCCTCTTTTTATTCGCAAACGATTGCAAAAAAAAAATTCCCGCCCTTCCCAATTCCCGGGAAAATAGGATGCCGCTAACTTAACAGAACGTTAGCGGTACCCTTTCTAAAAATAATTATATTGAGAAAATAATTGAACCGGAATTATCCGCTTTTTATCCGCAAACGAATGCCGCGAGAAAAATAATTTCCAAACTTTTCATTTCCCGGAAATATTCAGTTTTTTTTCGCGGAATTCGTTTGTAGATGAAGCAAAAGTGTTCAGGTGCTATCGCGGAGAAATAATGATATCGGAGAAAAAAATTGCTGAGAGGTAATTTTGAAGAACAAAGAAAGAGAGGGGTGGCAATAGCTCCACTAACTACAACTGCCCTCTCACCCCACCGTAGATAGGAGGCAGGCAACAAAAAGAACATTTAATTTTTGAAAAGACGCAACATACCGCTTGCGTCTTTGAAAGTGCCCTAACATGCCGCTTGCACCTTTGAAGGGTCCTAGTATGCCGCCCGCATCTTTGAAAGGCTCTGGCATTTCGCCGCCGCGCCGATGCCTTTTTGAACGGGCCAATAGAAATAACGTGTGACGATTCGGCCGGGGAAAAACAAAAACATTTAGACTCCATCCCTTTCCGAAACCCGCTATCTATTTCCGGGTTGGAATGAATACGATGGGTTTCATGAATCACCGATACCTATTATGGATACGAGGAATGTCAGCCCGAAATTACTTATTTATTCTAGTTGCGATTAAGCGATTGATCGCGATTGATTGCGATTAATCTAGTTGCGAATTTAATAAATCAAATTTTCCTCTAATAAATAATCGTAGATTCTTCTCTTCTTCGTCATTATCTACCCTTTTCTTTCTTTGTTCTTTAAAATTACCTCACAGCAATTATTTCCCCGGTATCCTTATTTCGCCGCGATAGTACATGATAACCTTTGCTTCATCCACAAACGAACTCCGTGAAAAAAAAAATTACAAATTTTCCCGGGAAATGAAAAGTGAGGAAATTTTTTTTCTCGCGGCATTCGTTTGCGGATAAAAAGCGGATAATTCCGGTGCAATTATTTCCTCAATATCATTATTTTTAGGATGAGTCCCGTTAACTTTCTGTTAAATTAGCGGGACCCCTTTTTCCCGGGAAATGGGAAGCGCGGAATTTTTTTTTTCTTTTTACAATCGTTAAAGGATAAAAAGCGGATGACGCTTTACGCGCTTATCCGCTTACTTTATGTTAAGTTAGCGGCACCCCATTTTCCCGGGAAATGGGAAGAGCGGGAAATTATTTTTTTTACAATCGTTGGCGGATAAAAAGCGGATAATTCTGGTGCAATTATTTCCTCAATATAATTATTTTTAGGATGGGTTCCGCTAACTTTATGTTAAGTTAGCGGGACCCCATTTTTCCGGGAAATGGGAAGAGCGGGAAATTTTTTTTTCTTTACAATCGTTAGCGGATAAAAAGCGGATTATTATGTGCCGTCGCGGAATTTTTTTTTCCGCGATGGTTTTGCCAACTTAACAGAGGCAAATGCCATCGACTGTGATACTCCTATTATATTTCAAATTAAAAAATAAAACTTAATTTAGACCAATATTTAATACAATGTGTTATTGTGTACAATTATAATGTGTCTCATTGCAACAAATTGGTGAAACGATCATTTCAAGACATGTAACAGATATTTAACCTCCAAAAAGTTGTAATTTAACTCCTTTGAATAATTTTTGGGGTTGATGATTTAACGTAGAATATCGTATAACATTTATTTGAAGTCTTTATTTGAAAATTGGATTCATCGAATTCTTTTGTATGAATAAAGCCGAGAGATGACTTTAATTGATGTATTGCTTAATCTAATCGTTTGTGCTTCAAAATAAAAATGCAATTGTGGTTGTTTCTTAAACTATTTCTATTTTGTTTCATATCAAAATAAACACTTAATGTTTAACGATTTCCTTACATTAATTAATCTATCGACGACACGTCACTAACTGGGAATTCATGACGTATTAAGAACCAATTTAAGACAATTTGTTTCCCTCTCAATTTCCTAAAAAAAGCATTTGCTAAGGTTATTTAAAAAAAAACTATTTAAAATTTATTATTTCATCAATATAATGATGTGTAACGGATGACTGGCTGTCTCGACTGCAGCAATATTTTCCTAGTTGTGTGGATAATTTTTCTATTATTATTCTAAACTCAAAAGTCAACAATCTCTTCTAGGAAACACAAACCATATATTAAAGGAATTCACAATTATAATTTATAATTATTAATGCACATTTTTAAATTACTCATCCAACATATCTTTATTTTTCAATTGGTTTGTTAAAGGTTGTGTAAACTTTAGATCCATTAAAAATAATTGATAATTAGTAGTTTTTTTTAACTTTTTAACAAAATAAAGGATATTGACCGATTTATAACCTTTATAGTTTGTTTGTTGCCAATAGAAATAAAATACGAATAAACACATAGTTGCTAACAGATCAAACCATATGATAACAAGAATAGTCTAGATCAGAGCTTCTTAAACTTTTTTCATTCGCGACCCCATTTATGATTGTGATTTTTTTCGCAACCCAAAAAATATAAAATAAAGATAAATACATGCAGAAATAAGATGTATATCAAGAGGTCAAAGTTTAAGAAGAATATTTAAGGACGAAACCTATGGCTGTCCAAACTGTATTATCTATCAGAAATTTTGGAGAAATTTTTCCAATTTTTCTCGGATATAAAATTGTCAGACTAGAAAACATTTCGAACGTAGAGTACGTTCCTACCCTACTTTTCCAAATGTTGATCTTTTTAATAAAACTTTCAACTTTATCATTCGAAGTAAATATATTACATTTTTTTCTTTGAAGAGATCGTTTAATTTCTTAAAAAATGCTGATAGATAACACAGCTTGGATAGCCATAGGTCAGAAAAAAAGTAGCAAGATCACATTTTTGTTAGATTTTCTGATCTATAATAAAATTTATTACCTAAACAGCATCCTGAAGCACATCGTTCAATTCTGGAGATATTAGGAGCCTTCGGATGAATAAGTGCATAAAAGTTTTATGATTATTATGAGCAGCTTGAAAAAATGATTTAAAACCAATATTTTGACCTGTCATCGCTTTTGCAACGTCAGTGTTTAAAAATTTGTCAACTTTACAATATATGTTTTTTCCGCCATTTTGAAACTCTCACAAAAGTATATTTTGCAACTAGTGCGGTAAGTTGTCAATTGGCCACGGGAGCGAAATTTCGCGCACGAACGAAATGAGTGCGCACGAAAAGGGTGATTTGCTCGAAAGCGCAATTGACAATACCGCTCTAGTTGCACATAATATTTTTTATTACTCATGCGAGGGGACGTATCTAACAAGTTTGGGATCCAGTGGCCATAAAAAAAAATAGAATCAAAAATGAATAATTTGCTTTAACAATTGTCTCCGATGGTGTGGATTCGTCATAAGAACTCTCATTCTTTAATTTTCATTTTTATTTTGTAATAAAACAAAATTTCTATCACTTTCAAGTTAGTTTTTTAATATTGAAGCCTTGATTGTGTTTATTTTATTTATTTAATTGTTGTTTTTAATGTAACTTAGCGATATTGAATATTTGGGTGCATTACCCAAGTTATGTAGTAATACTGCAAAAAAATGACATTTGTCGCATTAAAAAACGTGCACCAAGATAGAACTTTTGACGCTTGGGTAATAAAAATGTATTTAAATATTTTGTATTAAAATCTCGCGACCCCAAGATTTTGCTAAGCGACCGCATTTGGGGTCGCGACCCATAGTTTAAGAAGCCCTGGTCTAGATAGATCTCTTAGATTTGAGAATCACGAGAAAAAACAATTGGTATTATTAAGTAAGTTTTCAAGTTTTTTCTTTGACTGCCACCCCTGACTGAAAAATACAAAATCATGACAACCTTGACAGTGACGGATCTAGAATCTTAATAAGGGTGGGTGTATCATGCGCAACGCTAAGGCGGAAATACATTTTTTTTAAATTGACACTTTGAAGTAACATTTTAATGCATAAAAGCTGAAAATGAATTGATGATGACCAAATCGTGAATCAATTTGGTTATCTTATCGTGAATGTCGCAAAAGAAAATAACGTGAATGTCCTAAATTTTGAGGAAGGACAATCGTGGCGCCCCGGTTAAAAAACACGGACAATGAGTTAAATTGTCAAACATCATACAACGAGTGGTCGTACTCTTGCCGGCAATTTTTGTCAATCAGTTAATGAGTAGTAGTGATTGCAATACCGGTATACCGAATACCGGTATTTCAAACTATTTTGCAATTTCGTAAAACCGGTATTTGCTAAGGTAAACTACCGGTATCCATTTTCGAATAATTTTTCATCGATGTGGCAGTCTTTCATCGATGTGGCAGTCCAGATCTCAACTCTTTGTGTGACTAACCCCACATTGGATACAAATAATAGAGGTAAGCAATTACTCGAATACTTATGTACTAACGATGTGGAGATCGTTAATAAGGGCTTTAAACCCTTGTAAATGCAATCAGACAGGAGGTTTTAGATTTGACTCTAGCTGATGCTTTTACAACAGAGTTAATCAAAGATTGGCGAGTATTCGACGAGCCATCAATGTCAGACCACCAAAAGATTGAAGTACCACTTAGGTGAGGTATACAATGTGGTAATAGAGCGCAGAAACCCTAGGTGTACTGTTTGGGAACTCTATAAGGAGATCCTCAGACAAGAAATCGAAGGTCTCCGCCTCATAATAAACACAACAGACGAGCTGGAAGCAGCATCGCCTCATCTAAAAGACGTTCTAACACACGCATATGAGACAGTCCTATCATCTTTTTAGCAGTCCTCTCAAAAAGATGCAGAAATCAAGGGCTGTTCCTTGGTGGAAGAAAGTGCTAGGACGTCTGAGAAAGACGGCCAGGAAAGCTTTCAACGGTGCGAAAAGAACAGGCAACTGACTAAAAGCACTTACTGATTAAAATAAAGAATTGAGATGGTCGAAAAGGAAAACCTGGCGTGACTTCTGTGAGGGCATTGATCAATTGGCCCCAACGACAAGGCTGCAAAAGATTTTGGCAAAGGACCAAATGAAATCGGGCTTATTAAGACACCGAGTGGTAAGTATACCAAAGATTTAGAGGAAAGACTAAGCGTTTTACTGCAGACGCACTTTCCAGGCTCTAAATCAACTATAACTGGTGAAGGGATAAAGCGGATGAAGCGCCCAACCAAAATCTGCAAAAACATGGCAAGAACCATGTTTACTGTTCAAAAAGTCGCATGGACTGTGAACAGTTTTAAGCCATTTAAGTCTGCCGGACCCGATGGCATTTTCCCTGCAATGCTGCAGAAGGGGATCGAAACCATAGCCCCCTGCCTGCATTGCTCAGATATTTAAGGCCAGCTTTCGACTGGCGTACATACCGCTGGAATGGAAAAAGGTCAAGGTGATATTTATCCCTAAGGCAGGGCGCAGGCCTCAAGACCTGGCAAAGTCCTACCAACCAATTAGTCTCGCTTCCTTCCTCCTGAAAACAATGAAAAAAAATGTGGACAATCACATACCTGGTGCGGACCTCTCAAAAAAAGTCCTCTCCAGAAGCACCAATACGCTTATCAGCCAAGCAAATCTACAATGGACGCTCTACACGGGTTAAGTGGAACACATTGGAAGCAGCACTGGACTGCAAAGAAATTGCAGTAGTAATTGCATATCTTTATAGATATAGAGGGAGCGTTTGACAACACAACCCGATTATCAATAAAGAATGCAGCCACCAACAAAGGGATCGAAGACGAAGATCGAAGGGATCTATCATTGAGAGGATTCAAGACATGCTGACCAATCTAATCCGCCGCACTGGGGGATGGGATCAACGAGGACGGTAACCACAGACAGAGACTGCCCACAAGGGGGGGGGGGGGGTATTATCGCCTCTGTGGTGCCTGGTCGTTGATGATCTCCTAGATGTGTTAACAAAGAACGAGTATAAGGCGGTTGGTTATGCAGACGATGTTGCTATCATAATAAGGGGTAAGTTTGGTAGTACAATCATGAACCTTGAACAGAGTGCACTAAACAACATCAACTGTTGGAGCAAGAAGGAGGGCCGTAGTGTCAACCCTAGCAAAACAGTAATGGTTCCCTTTACCAGAAAGTGAAAGCTAAGAGCATTGATGGTAAGACGTTAGAGTTATCCGAGGAGGTAAAATATCTATGGGTAACCTTGGATAAGAAACTCACTTGAAACTCGCATCTGAACAAAACGCTCTCAAAAGCCACAGCGGCCTTTTGGATGTGCCGTAATCTTTTTGGGAAAACATGGCGACTAAAACCCAAAATGGTCCTATGGTCGTATACAGCAGTAGTAAGACCGATTATCACCTACAGTTCACTCGTATGGTGGTACAAAACAAAGGAAAAAAAGACCCAAAGCATGCTACAAAAGCTTCAACGGCTCGCGTGCTTGGGTATAACAGGATCGATGTAATCTACTCCAACCACAGCAATGGAAGTCTTGTTGGACCTACTCCCATTGCACAAACAGTTGGAAAAAGACGGTCTTCTCAGTGCTCTGAAACTAAGGTGTACATCGCCTATTCAGAGACACTTGGAAATAAGGGAACAAATCGGAAAAGAATTTCTGAAGCATCCCTGGGACACAATGTCTACGGAATACGACTTTGACACATCCGTTGAAGTGTGTCCATTAATGACCGCCAAAGCAGTGTTCAAAGAATCGAACATCTGAAAGACAAAGCGTCCATGTGGTACACCGACGCATCAAAAACTGCTAAGGGTACAGGAATTGGCGTATACATCCGGAGTCACAGGGAGTCCACGGCATTGGGCCAGGCTTCCACGGTACTACGGGCAAATTATAGCCATTGAAAGATGCGCACAAATCTGCCTAAAGAAACGTCTTCAAGGAGTGCAAATCTACATCCTAACGGACAGCCAGGTAGCTCTATGGAATTTAAAAGTCCGCAAGTTTAATTGCAAGTTAACCTGCAACTGTAAACAAACCCTGAAGCAACTGGTGAAAGGTAACAGACTCACGCTAATGTGGTCACCGGGTCACCAGGACATATATGGGAATGAAATGGCCAACGCACTCGACAAACGCGGGGCCGAGGCTCCCTTCTTTGGCCCGGAGCCAACTTGTGGGCTTACAAAGGCCCACTTGAGGCAGGGGCTAAGAAATGGAAAGAAAAGCAAAAGCAAACCTACTGGAAGAACACGCCAGGACAGAGGCAAGCTAAAATGATCATAAACTATTCTGCCGCAAAAACGCAGCAGATGCTAAGCTTCTCTAGAAGAGAAATCAGAACTTTGGTAGGCATACTCACAGGACATTGTCCGGTGAAATATCACAAAATGGGAAAGGCAGAGGAAGTTGCCTGTAGATTATGTGAATCAGACGAAGAAACCGCTGAACACGGTATTCTGTTTGTTTTAAGTTTTTTTTACGTGCATATTTTACTGCTATTAATAACATTTTATAATAACATTTGTTTCTATAGGGTCTTCCAATAAGAGGTTTCATTTTCAATAGCCTGCCATTTCAACAGTTCAACTCATGAGGCAACCTATAACTACTTGACAGATGACAAGTAAAAACTACGCCATTGATAAAAATGGAAGGATATACGCTTCAACAACGCATTGAAATTATTAAATTCACTTTTAATTGTGACTGGATTGAGCTATCGAATAATGATTAATGATTTTGTATGGCCGGAATTGGAATATGTTGATGTGGACGACGTTTATTTTCAACAAGACATGGCTACGTGCCTCACAAGTAACGATCCCATCGCTATTTTGCGTGAAAAGTGTCCCAACCTTGTAATTTCAAGTAGAGGCGATTACAATTGGCGACCGAGATCTTGTGATTTAACCGCCAGATCTTATGATTTAACACCTCTAGACTCTTTTCTTTGGGGCTACGAGAAAGATAAGGTAGATATGGCCCACAATCGATTCAAGACCTCAAAGATGGAATTCGTGAAGTCATCGAGGATATACATCCGCAAATGTGCAAATTGGTGAATTGGAAAATTTAATGAAAAGAATATAGTCCTGCAAGCGTAGACGCCACGCCACGGCCATTTAGCTAATATTGTTTTTCATTATTAATGTCATACTCTCCTATTTTATATATAATTTATATTAAATTTTATTTATTTTTATTTAGGTTTATATTAAATAGACATCCGATGATTTCGCTTAAAAATACTCGTTTTTTTTACAAATCAAAATGAAACCTCTTATTGGAAGACCCGATATATTTTATATTTGTTCATAACAAAATTGTTTATATTTTTTTATTACTCATGCGTGCGAAGTACTTCCTGACGCACGTTTTTTAATACGAGAAATGCCACTTCGCATTGTCTTTCAACATTTCCTGGGTAATGCACGAAAATATTAAATATTGCTAGGTTACATTAAAAAAACCAAATTAATAAAAATAAAATGACACAATAAAAAAAAACAATCCTCGATATTAAAAAAGTGACGTGAAGTGTCAGATTTTTTTTTTATTACAAAATAATAATAAAAATTAATGAAAATGTTTTAAAATGAGGTTCTTTGGTGATAGAGGAGAGTTCTTATGACGAATCCACACCACCGGACACAATTGAAAAAGCAAAATTATTTTGGATGTCCCCTAGATCCCAAACTTGTAAGATACATCCCTTCGCATGAGTAATAATAGTATATTTTACAGCAGGAGATGAAAGTAGCGTTTTAATGGTAAGGTGGGAGTTTGCTCACGAGCGCCAGCGAGTTAGCAATCACACCGAACCAAAAAAAAACACTCATCTCGAGTAGTAAATGCAATTTTTTCTTCTTCGACTTTAATAAATCCAATTCGAAGCGAACTGTCAGAACTATCAATACAAATTTAATTGTTGGTTTGGTCGTTTCCATGGTAACATATTGCATTCTCATAGAAGGTAGTACTTTTCAAGTCAAATGTCCAAATTTGATTTCGGTTTTTTAAATAGTTTCAGGCTCGTTTTACGTTTGTACATAAAATATTTCATTGAAATTGATGTAATTAATAAGAAAATCCATGCAAATTTGGTTAGTTTAGTGTTTTAATCGAGAAAATCATAAATTTAAAATGCTCATTTACGTCTGTAGATTTGAAAATATTTTCATCTCTAGAATGAAAAAATGTCACTTTCATGTAGGGTAAGCCGTGGAAAAAATGCCATTTTCACATATCAGTAGGAAAAAATATTATTTGTAACACGGGTGGTATTGTCAATTGCCCTCTCGAGCGCCCTCACTTCGTTCGTGTGACCAATTTCGCTTTTGAGTAAAATTGGCAACTTTCCGCCCTAGTTACAAAATATACTATTTTATTTAGTTTATAAAACTAATAAATATGACAAAGAAAGAACTGTGTTTTTGCACCTTTTTAAAAAAATGACGAATACCGGTATTGTATTTTTGATCCGGTATTGCAATCACTAATTAGTAGCTTTTGCTAAAAATCTTCTAATGTGCAAGAGCTAGGAATTAAACTGACTCACAAAAATTACCAAAAGAGTTCGACTACGAATTGTATTTGGTTAGGCAAATACAAATGGTCGCGGTCGGCTGACCAATTTTTCGCTAGTAACCCCGTCGCTAAGAAAAACAATAAACGTCAAAAAGCGTAAATTGCTTCGCGAATTGTGTACATATTGTGTAATCTAAGAGTGTAATTATTAGAACAAAACAAGATGAGAAGGTGGAAATAATTAAAGTTTTGATCAATCTATATTGAATTTCCAAACTTTTTGACAGGAGGACCAGCAGAAATTTTTAACAAAAGGATTATTGCCAATGAGCCTACTTTTTTTCAATATAAGCACTTTTGATTGGTTTAGAATCGCTGATTAGAGCGCTTTGATTAAAGGATATTTAATGAGTTGCATTGTCTGTTAAATGAAGAGAAGAAAGAAATTGAGTTTTTAAAATGATTTGTAAACGTAAATAATCTCTTATTAATATTTTGAACAGATACGGGTTCTATTCCTTTAGATCAGGGGTGCCCTGAGGCGCTTCTGTTTACTATTTTCCGGAAGCAAAACTTAGGTATTCGTGGATACAAAATAAACTATTCAAATCGTGCGAGCTGCATGCGTCGTTTATATTGTGGGTACAGTTGTATTATCGTTATTTAACATTAAAAACTTTGCACGGATATGGGAGCTGAACACATGGCCCTGCTATATTACTACATTCCACGATGGCTTTCATAAGGAAATAATGTCATGAAGAAATTCGCAAAAGAAGAAGGTCATGGATACTTTGCCGAACTAAGCGTTTTGCTAAAACTAGCATATTTCTGCAATATATTTGACAAACTAAATAATTTGAATCTGTCTATGCAAGACAATAACATGCACATTTTGAAACCATTGGAGAAGATTGCGACGTTTAGGAAAAAACTGCAATAGGGAATATGTATGAAATTTAAATTTTGTTCAAATATTTTTTTCCGAATCTTTATTGACCAGACATTTGAACTAAACCATTATTTTTGTAATTAATATCTTTTTAAATTAAGCGAGGGAAATTCAAATTTGTAAAACGCAACACCATTGGTTAAAACGAAAGAGACGTAACATACTATGTAAACAAGTTCGTATTGTTTACATTTGTATGTGATTGAAGCCTTTTGGTTAGAAAACAAATGTCAAAAAGGTGAAGTTAAAAATGAGAACAGGTGTAGTAAACAATGGACTGAACTGTCAGTAGTAATTGACGTCATCAACAAACCGCGCGAAAAAGGCGGCGTTTTAACAGCTCAAAATTTTTCCCTATTTTAAATATTTTTTTAAACTTAATTACAGCATTTTCAAGCAGTATTTATATTTTTTACTCTGTTATAACGGTGTAAACTGAGAATTAATAATATTTAAAAAAACATGCATATTCCCTATTGTGGGTAAAAAAAATAATGAAGATTTTTTCGCAATTCCATAAATATGCGGCCTCTAACAAACTTGTTGTCTCACAAGGCTTGAAGACCTGTTTCACGGAACAATTTACGAAGTTCACTGAATGGTTTTCGAAATACTTTGCCGAAGACGATGTCGAAAAATTTGCTTGGATCCAAGATCCTTTTCATGCACAAGCTCCACCAGAATTCACTTTGCAAGAGGAAAAGAGTCTGATTGAACTCTCCTGCGACAGCAGTCTTAAAACCAAATTCACGTGTTCTAATTTGGAGGAGTTTTGGATATTTGTCTAAAATAAATATTCAACTTGAAGTTCAAAAGCTCTAAAAATTCTTTGGCTACATCTTATTTATGCGAAGCCAGATTTTCAGCTGTAGCTGTAATAAAGAGCAAATATTGATCAAAGATCAATGTGGAGCAAGAAATGAGAGTAGCGGTGTCAAGCCTTATCTCACGCTTTGAAAAAATGTGTGGAGATCACCAAGCTCACACGTCACATTGACTGTATTGCCATTGCATTTTATTTCCTAAATTTCTTAAATTAATTTTGTTGTGTCAACATAAATAAAAAACTCAACTTGATGTTGTAGATGAATTAATTTTTGTGGCCCTCTACCTAGTATTATTGTACCCTATTTAGACTAGCACAGTGGGATTGTCGAAAAGGTGGACAAAAATAGAATGCCTCTGCATGTATATTTGAAATTTTGTTTGCAGGTGTTGTTTATATCGCTAATTCGAATCTGTTATTATCATCATACGTTGTTTACATCGCTAATTTGAATCTGTTATTATGAACGAATCGGTTATTAAAATTTTCAAAAACAAAATTGCGGATTTAATATGGCGGCCAATTATTCGAAAAACTCATTCAATTTTTACAAAATTTCGTAGTTAGGGGTTCATAAATTTGCTGATTACGAATGTGTTATTAAAATTTTATAAAACAAAATGGAGGACCAAATATGGCAGATAATTTTTCGAAATCTTATCCGATTGAAATTGCGTATTTAAAAGTTTTTTATGTCGTTAAATCAGGTATCAATTATCAGGATTCCAAAAAAAAATGGCGGGTCCAATATGCCGGGCAATTTAAAAAAAAACTCGCGTATTAAGGGTTATTCACACTGTACCAAATACGTATAGGCAGGTTTCGGCATGCAATTCGTTAGAATTCTGAATTCATACATTATTACCTACGCAATGAACATTAAACTAGCGCGGGATGTATTGGGCGATTCATTATTTTTACAGTTTTGTGTCAATACAGTATTTAGAAAAAGGAAAATCCCCTCGCAGTTGGCATTCCTTTTCTTGAATAAGCATAAACTGTTATTTAATAATGTCAAAACGTTCAGGATCACCCTTCAATAAGTAGAGTCGATATCACACACTGCAACGAAAAATTGGCAGTGGTTACGCGGAGAACGTGTTTCGAGAAATTCTGATAATAGATTCGTAATCAGCGACGTAAAACACCCTATATACGCCATTTTGTAAAAATTGGATGAGGAATTCGAAGAAACATTTTAAATCCGAGATTTTGTTCTTGAAATTTTTGATAGTAAATTCGTGATCAGCGACAAAAATAACCTCTGCAACCAGAATTTCAGATATATAGGACGAGGCATTATATTTTTGTCCACTTTTTCGGCAATTCAGCCCACTGTGCGCCGAGACAAAATACTAAACCTTTTACTTAAAGGTTTAGTATTAGTATTACGCCACGAACTTTTTTACAAATTTGCTTATATGTTAATGGAAAAAAGGAAATTTGTTCAGAAAAAAAATTAGCTCTCTTTAAATAAGTCAATACAATTATTATGATCCTGGGAAAAGAACATTCGACGTCATTTTCCAAATATGGACAAATCTGCAAATTTGGCATAAAATGGACCTTCCTAAATTCCATTTAAAAACATCTTTTCAAATGTTTTCTATCGTTTTTCCTTTTCTTATAATAGAGCTGAGATAACGAGTTTCGCCCACCCTGTACATTAGAGTTAGACAAGTACACATAAAGTGTAGACTAAAGCTAACTAAATCGCTTAATAAAAATCTAAATATATTAAATTTATAAAAATTTAATATATCAAATTTCATAAGGCACTGTTTAGTTTTAAATATTCAAAAAAGTATTTCCTCAAATGCCGGAAGTTTGCTATCACAACAGTGATATAAAATTAGTTAATGAATACACATGAATGTGTTGAAAAGTACACACACTAGTTAGATTTAATTTTAAGAAAGAACAAGAAAACTGGTAGTGATTAATATAAACCATCAATAACAATTGAAACTATATAATTACTTTTTGAACCACATACATACATTTATTACATTAATCAAATTTACTTTTATCTATTCATGATATAATATATTGAGTTAGTATGAAGTTGTACAATGTATCTGCTCTAAGCATCCATCAAAAAGCAGTCGTTACTGACGCAACAAGATTGATGTAGAAATAAGACATTCTCAAATTAATTTGCTTAGACAATTAATTAAATTCTAATATTTAAAAATATGCTATTAATAAACAAAATTTGAAATTCTTACTCATTATCAAAACGGATTGTAAATAATATTTCCTTTATAATTCCAATATTACACAATCTTGTAAAATATGCATAAAATCTATGATTTTTAAATAAATTGAATTTTGTTTTTGTGCACATTTAAACTAATACATAAGTGCTAACTGCTTAATTTGTGGAAATATTTTTATGAGTGAATATTTATAAAAAAAAAACTACAAAACCGTAATATCTGATGGGAAAAAACATTGAACGTGATTAACGTACTTTCTCTATATACTTAAGCTTTTAGTGCATATTTCTAACAATAGTCACGTTATTCGTCGACAAAAAAATTATCTGAACTTTCTCCAAACGTTAATCTTATTATTCAAATACAATATTTTACATCATCAATTCGCAACCCAAAACTCGCAAAACATTCAGGCAAAAAGTTACGGTGTGATGTCCACCGAAGGTTGTAAGTATAGTTTTCCAATTGCGTGCAGTGTAGCCATTCCGATTTTCATGTGAAATCAAAAAGGTTTTGATGTTACATTAAGGAGTTTCGAGCGCAACTAATGAGCCAAAATAGTGCTTGAATTTTTCTATATTTTCACTTATCCTAATAGTTGTTAAAATTCATTATTTTTATTTATAATAACATAACAAATTTTAAAATTGGTAATTATTATTTATTTAATGAAATAAAGTTATTAAATGACTTCGTTATTTTTGACTTATAAGGACATAAAAAGATCTGGCAACATCAGTGTTATGAGTCGACTGGTTGTAAAGGGATCAGAATTTTATTAGCCCAAGATGTTGGCCGAAAACCTCGAATTACCAAGACAACAAAATATAGATAATCTATGTAAAAAGCTGAAGTGTATTATATCAAATAGTTCCACAGACGTCCAAAAGTTCAAAATATTTCCATGTTTTTCATTTCTCTCACAATCAGCTGTTAGCGCGACGTTGCCAAACCATCTGTCATGTGAATTACTGTCGATAAACACGATTCAAAAAAAAAAAAAATAACTTTAATTACTTAAATAATTACATCGGGAACATCACATTGCTTTAATGTTATCGTGTTTTAATATTATCTAAGTTTATTATATATTGTTTTTTATTCCTTAAAGTTGGAAAATTAATATCGAAAAAAATAAATAAAGACGCGACGCGACTGAAGCTTGTCGGCCATAGGAACCTGTATATAAGATTAAAAAAAAATCATTAAATTAAATCATTTAAAAAAAAATGCCGGATAAACTAAACGGAGGATCACTTTCAGATTTTGAAAAGTTTCAAAGCTTAAACTTGAAAAAAATATTTAACATGGGATTCGCTCGAACCTCCTTAATAACTTATTTTCAAAGAATATGAACCTCATGCAGGCGAAAAAAAATGAAAATTAAAAATTTTGCAGGTGTTGGAACAATTTTTCTTCGAATTTCACGATTTTTTTCTTTAATTATGCAAGGAAAAATACCCTTAAAATCATGATATCATCTCACAAGTTGGTTCATATAATTCGAAATTTTATAAAGAATCATACTATCAATTTTCATGATGATCGGTTCTACACTTTCTGAGTTAGATTGCAAGCAAATGTGAAAAAAGTAATTTCGAGATAAACGAGGTAATGCTCATAAAATGTAAACGAATGCGAATTTTGATTTGAAATTTTGACAGCGTAGTCTTGGATAGTTAAGCTAACGATTTATGCAATAAAAAAATTTAAATTTTCGGATTTTTTTAACTTCCTAATGTGGTTTCCCTCCTTAATGCAGTGGCTACAGAGAAGCCTTGTTCAGTGTGCAAGAAGTACTGTTTTAGAGATGTAGAGATGTAAATAAAAATGTATTTGCTTGCCTAATAGACTACTAGAAGGCGTTTGACAGCGTAAAACACGACAAATTGATGGAGATTTTGAGAAATATTGGAATGGAAGAAAGATATTTGCGAATACAAGAACCTGTATTAGAATCAAACAGCGGCTTGCGTGTTGATGAAGAACACACCGAAGTAGTCAACATTTTCAGAGGAGTAAGAGAGAGATGTATCTTGTCACCTATACTATTTAACATATATTCAGAATTCATATTTAGAGAAGCACTAGAAGAAGCAGAAGAATTAATTTTGATAAATGGAATGATTAAACAACATCCGGTATGCTAATGATACTAGTGTATTTGCTGATACTATTCAAACGTTACAAGTATTATTGGATAGAATTGTGAAAAATCAGCACACAGTATGGGCTTGAAATAAACGGGACAAAGACAAAACTTATGGTAATAAGTAAGGGAAATATTACAGGAGTAAACTTAGTAATAAACTAATGAAAATATACCAAACCTTGAAACTATAATAAACGAAAATTGGGATAACTCAAGAAATCAAGCTTCGTAACAGGAAAGCAAGAAATCTGTTTCAGAAAATGAGTGCTGCCTTCGAAAGCCACAACCTAACTCTAAGAACAAATATCAGACTTTTGCACTGCTATGTATATTCTGTCCTCCTATATGGTGTAGAGCAGGGATGGCTAACTTATGACCCACGGGTCAGACACTGACCCACACAGACTTTTTAAGTGACCCAGCCATTGATTTTCTAACTTTTATTATTTTCATATCAAAGTTTCTCAACCACAAAGGTATGGATATTAAATATATCAAAGAGAAATTTCTTCTCCAATTATTGTATTTTAAATATGTTATTTTTGAAGGACCATTATTATGTCGTATATTTTATACTTTTAATCGTGTATAAAAGTATAAAAATCGTGCGTAAAAGTCCAATGTAAATCAAATGGAGTTTCATTATTAAATGATTTCTGTTTGTTGGTACTATGGCAACAACTCGCGTCACTAAACAAAATACATAGACGTGGTGAAAATTTTCTGACCTCTATTAAAATTGAATTAATTCTAAGTCTTGGGCCCTCAGTCTGGATTTGTCTGGCTCTAACATAACTTAATCTAATCCAGATTAAATCTACATTAACCTAGATTACATCGACAACGACCAAATAGTGTTCTCGTCACTGTTTTGTTCTTACTAGTTAGCAACTTTTGCCACGGGGGCGCAGAACTTTCTGAGAAAAATTGGTTCTATTTAATATCTTAAGCAGAATAATTCACATCCTTTAATTGGATTTCAATGTATAATACATCAGGAATTTTTATGGATTTATTCATTATACGACATCAAAGAAGGTAAATTCTTGTAACGCATTAGAGTTTTGTCTAAAGAGTTTTTGACTAACTGGTTTACTTCTCCTGATATCAACCCTTAAAGTTGACTTGGCTCGAATTTAACCTTCACTCGGTTTTTTGCATTTTTTTGCATAAAAAAACAAAATTGCAGAAAATTGGTTTAAACAACTTTTATTGAGAATTAAATTCTCTATAACTCTTATTTATAACACTTTTGTCTATTTCATCTAGGTTCTGAGTAATAACCTGTCAAACATTCAGCTTTTTTTTCAAAATGACCCGCTATTAAACCTGTGAAGTAAATATCAATTTCTTATAACGCCATGCGAAATTTTTGCAAATTTTAAGGATTCTTAGACAGCATTAAATTTGCAACAAGTTTTGTCTAAAACGTTTCTCTAAATTCTTTACTTTATTGGGTGTCAGTCTGTCCGTCTGTCCCTATATGTGGCTGTTTGTGGAATCGTAACTCTTAAACAAATGAACTGATTTTGATGCGGTTTTTTTTATTTCAAAGCTGACGTAATCGAGAAGGTTCTTAGCTATAGTTTATGAAGATCTGTTCAGGAATTTGATGATCCCTTTTAACTTATTAATATTTTGATGATGAGCATCGCCGCGTCGGGGAACTGCTAAGTAAATCAAGTAATAAAACCATAATACAAAGAAATAAAAAGAAGATTGATAATGATAAAGTGTGGATTATACTTACTCTGTGTAAGCAACGTACGTAAGTAACAGAACAACAAAATCCAATCGTTTGGTTTTCAGTCTTGATTCATTTACTCAGAAAAATTCGCAAAATAAAACAGTTAACGACGTCTGCTCTCACCTGTCTGCGCGTTCTCTTTAACGCCAAAGTGACGGATACTATATCGAAACTCTGCAGAAACTTAATAGACCTTGTACGATAGATTGATACATCCAAGTTCATACGTATTTTCTATTCGTTATAGCTATGTAGGTATAAATAATTATACTTCTTCACATAGCGGTCCCCCGACACGGCGACTCTCATAATCAAAATATTAAGGTACTTTTAATGGAGTTAAGTTGGGCAAGAAAGAATTTTTTTAGAAGTTTTTTGTGTCGGGGGTTGATAAAAAATTTGATTTTTTTTTTATTAGATTGGGACCCAAAGCAGCTTTTAAGCTTCATTCCGTTTTTTGCAATTTTCTGCATAAAAACACGAAATAACAAAAAATGTTGAAAGTAACTTTTATAGAGAATTAAATTCTTTACAACTTTTATCTAAAAAAAATTTGCATAAAATACTTAGTTTTTGAGTTATAGCCTTCCTAACTTTCAACTTTTACTTAGATTAGCTTTTCCTCCTCTTTTCTGTGAAGTGATGCCAATGGCCTAGTGACCCACGAGCTAGTACGCAAAATATAATGAACAACATTTGACCCACTACTCAAAAAGGTTCGCCATCCCTGGTGTAGAGACATGGACCTTAAATTAAAACACAGAGTAGAACCTAGAGACCTTTGAATTGTGACTTTATTCACGAATCTTGAGAATACCTTGAATCCAGAGACTGACAAACATAGAAGTAGGTAATGAACACAACACCTAAATTGACCAAGATAGTGAAATGCCGAAAGTTGCAATATCTAGGACATATGCGAAATATAAAGAGATACGACCTATTCCAAAAATAATTCAAGGGAAAATTAACAGCAAAAGAGGTACTGGAAGAACCGAACATCTTGGTTTGACAACCTTAGATGCTGGTTCAATATGTCTTCAGCTGAACTTTTCCGCATATCCACCAACAAGATAAGGATAGCTATCATGATCGCCAACATCCGAACCGGATAGGCACCGAATGAAGAACGCCTAAAGAGGAAATCTTTCTTTAAAATTGTTCTTACCGACTCACGTGAAATTCCTATTTGCTCCGATGTCGCACGGATTGATTGCAATTTTCTTCATTTTTGTGCCTAACTTACAAAGGACAGTATAATCCTGATAATCCAGCGGTTGGTTAATTCTACACGTTGAGTAATCCGGCGCTCTGGGGAAACACGTGTCTTTTCTTTACGCTGCACTGCGCCGGATATAAACCACGCGCACAGAAGGAATAAAATTCAAAAACAACAACAAACAGTGTTCTTGGAAAGAGGTATGGCCAACATACCCTGCTTTTAACTTGATTGACGATTCTGACTGAATCTCAGATTCGATTCTGAACAAGCAACTCCACTCTACAATTGTCTTACTATCTGTTCTAAGTTTGTACATATTTTTTTGTATGTACACTTTTACATATATAGATATATATATATATTTTATTCTTTCTGAAATACAATTTGTACATAAAATATGTAAAATTGTTATTGTTTTCTTTTAATCCTGATAATCCGGCAGTTGTCTGGTCCCATATGTGTCGGATTATCAAGATTATACTGTATTCACTTATGTTCTATTAGTTTTTTCATCTCTGCAAGTATAGTATCCTTAACGACGATATTTTTCGGCCCATCTTGCAGTTGTTCTACAATTTGGCGGCGCTGGAAAATTAGCGCAAACTGTTGTCGATACCCCCTCTTAGTTTGAATAATGGAGTTCGTTCTATTAAAATGTTCCACGGAAGCAATCCTTTGTTCAATCGACCACGGCTCCATTAAAAAAAAATGGAGGTTCACGGAATATTAGACAGTTATTTATTAAGTAAGAAGAAGGACACTCTTAAGTTGTAACCATTTAT
Organism: Phosphuga atrata; assembly: GCA_944588485.1. Taxonomy (NCBI): domain Eukaryota; kingdom Metazoa; phylum Arthropoda; class Insecta; order Coleoptera; family Silphidae; genus Phosphuga; species Phosphuga atrata. The sequence goes on from OX155893.1 coordinate 58,217,232, forward strand.
ATTGTTGCATTAGCTAACATTAGAAATATTTACTAATAGTATATTACGTCACGAGAGTTAATAAGCATATTACGTACGAGCGGAACAGTTACGCAGGACCCGCGTAGCGGCGAGTGCGTACTTCCGCGAGTACGTAATTGCATTACAACTCGAGTCATGTACTATACGACCACACTAATTTGTTTCTGTTTAATAAGAAAAATATGTTTGATGTAACAAATTTATTTCTTATTAGGTACATTATTTAACATTATAATTAACAGTTGTATTTTCATATATAACTGTTACTCGACATTAGTTAACTTGATAGAAATGAAAAGAAATATATTCTTAATGGTACCTTATCATTCAGCACTTATTTGTAGTTAGGTTTAGGTTACCGTTAGATTTAAACGTGAAAAAACGAAATGACTTCTATGTCGTTCAGCGCGTAATACGTTCAGCGCCCCCCTGCCAAAATTCGGCATTTCGCTCTGCCGCGCGGCCTCTCGATCCGAAATAAGAAACAAATTTCAATAGTTTACACAATTTTTATATACTAATTTTTAACCAATTTTTATATATAAAATTTATTTTCCCTACCCCTATGTGACTTGCATCCGCACAATGGGTATATCGGATTGCCTATATCTATGAGCACAACAATAGTACCAGCTCTCAAACAATCAACGAATCGTAAACCAAACGCACGTGGGTGTTATCAATCACAACTCATCATTAATCGCGGACTGTTACATAGGTGTGTGTTATGATGGATTTACTTAGTTCACGAACTGTAGAATAATGGGCATTTACAATAGTGGTCGTGGATAAATTTATAATATATACAATAAATAGATGAAGCAGATAAATATTTTATATAGAAAATTTAAAATTATCATCAATTCGCACCCCAAAAATTCGTATAAAATCAATAATTCTTAATTAAATTGAATATTATTTTTATTCCAATTTAAACTAATACATGAGTGCTAATTATCTGAACTTTATTAGACAATTCCAAACTATATCAAAGGTTTATAGTCAATAAATAGATGAAGCAGATAACAAACCTAACTGTTTAATTTGTGGAAATATGTTTATGAGTGAATATTTATATAAAAAAAAAAACTACAAAACGAGGTATATCTGATGAGAAAAAACATTGTACGTGATTAACATACATTCTCTATATACCTAAGCTTTTAGTGCATATTTCTAACAATAGTCACGTTATTCTTCGTTAAATAAAACAATCTGAACTTTCACCAAACCTTAATCATATTATTCAAATATACTGTGTGACATAAAAAATGGAACAGTAAGAAGAGGTAGGAATGTTTAGACCAAACTTCGCAGAAATGTTTAACTAGTCAAAGGTAGTAAATTGATTAAAAATTCGAATTGGTAAAACCATACTACATTATAGATAATCACAGTAGTATCGGTCAATCGAGCGCATGCCCGGGGCCCACGTGCTAAGGAGGCCCCCACAAAGGCTGTGCCCCCCCCCCCCTTTTTTGCTGAAATTAATGCAAGGAAAATAAAGTTCAATTTTGTTTTTCTTTTATATTAATATATTATTATATTATATTTCTTCGGTACATATGTTCCTTTCTTGTATGTATTAAAAATTAAAGAATTTATTTGTTTATTCACTTTTTTTATATACTGGGGGCCCCACCTCAACATATATGCCCAGGGCCTCAAAATTCAAACGATGGCGCTGGATAATCATATAAACTTAATAAAGACGGAACACAGCCTGAAGATATAAATACATTCAACCTTTCCGGAGCTTTATAATGGAGCTTTTTACTGAGACTTTTTAGGACTCCCAAAACAAATCTCATGTGAAATTTGTCAGTTATTTTATAGCTTTTAACCTTCGTGGCACTCAACAAAAACCAGAAAACCAACTAACAAATTTCACATGTGATTTGTTTTGGTAGTCCTAGTAATGTTATAGAGCTCCGGAAGGGTTGAATATATTCAGGCTATGTTCCGACTTTATTAAGATTAAAATTTAATTCAAAATAAGCTATGTAAAGAAGCCAAAAGTAGCCATGGCAAATTTGACATTTTACTTATTATTTTCAAAATTATCGGGTGTATTTCTTGCGAGATTCAGTCGATTTCGATTTTGTTTTCGGTTGCAATTCTTTTCTTTTTGAGACCTTCCTTGCGTTTTGAGGTTGCGATTATCCCTAGAGTACAGCAACGTAAAAATTATCGACAAGTGGGTGAATTCGACCGGGGTCGCATTATTGGCTTACGTAAAGGTTTTTCATTCAGAGAAATTTATAATCGTCTTAACTGTAACCAATCCTCTGTAGTACGGTGTTATCAAGCATGGTCTATAGAAGGTAAAAAACGTCGTAGAAGAGGAAGTGGACGGCCCAGAGAGACAAACGTGGTCCGGGAACGCCATCTCCGATTAATGGCATTAAGAGACCGATTCTTGAGTACAAGATCAATAGCCGATCAATGGTTTGAAAACGTAGGACGTCCTGTAACCCTTCGTACAGTTTACCGACGAATTGGAGCTTTTGGCTTGCAGTCCTATCGACCACATCTAGTACTTGGATTGGGACGTGGAATGGAATAGAGTGTTCTTCAGTAAAGAATCCCGACTCTGCTTGGGAATGTACGATGTTCACATAAGGGTCAGACATAGACATGGCGAACGTCGCCATGTGCAATTTTCTGTTGAGTGGTCCCACACAGTGGGGATTATGGTATATCCCTACACAGTGAAGATTATGGTATGGGGTACTATTCTTTATGGAAGCAGGTCTCAGTTGGTATTCATCCGAGACAATATAAATACCCACCGATATGTTGATGAAGTTGTAGAATCCTATATCCTTCCATTCCTCCAGGAGCTGGAGAACCTTATTTTCCAACAGGATAATGCCCGTCCCACACTGCAAGGCATTCTACGAAGCGCTTCGAAGAGATTAACGTCAATATCTTGCCGTGGCCACACAGATCTTCCGTCCTTTTGCCCGTCGAACATTTGTGGGACATGATGGTCAGAAGACTCAAGCAATTAGCCCATCCTCCACAGATATTAGAAGCTCTCCGGCATGAACTACAGATTGCCTGGGATGCAATACCTCTCGAGAGAAATCGACAACCTGGTGGAATCCATGCCCAGAAGGGCGCGAGAGTGTGAAACTAATTGAGGTGGTTCAACACATTATTCATAAAAAATGCCTTTATCTTTTATTTCTTTGAAATTTTAATTTACTACGTTTGGCTAGTAAAACATTTCTGCTGAGATTGGTCCAAAAATTCGTAACACTTCTTGGTGTTGCATTTTTTTAAGTCACGGAATATACCATATTTTAAATTAATTTTATTTAAAAATATTTTTAATTATCAAAATTATTTTGAAAACAAAATTTCGCAAAATAGTATAATATATTGTTGGGTTAGGTAACATTTTAAATGTATACTAAAATTATTAAATATAGATTATACTAGTGTAAGATAATAGTATATCACGTAACGAGAGTTGTAAGCAGCATATTATGTCCGAGCGGAACAGTTACGCACGATCCGCGTATCGGGGAGTGCGTAATTCCGCCAGTACATAATTGCCTTACAACTCGAGTTATGTACTATACTTTATCTACGACCACACTAACTTGTTTCTGTTTAAAAAGAAAAATATGTTTGATGTAACAAATTTATTTCATATTAGGTTATGTTTGTACTATCATTATTTAGCATTATAATAAAGAAACAGTTGTATTTTCATATATAACTGTTGTTGTAACTCGACATTATTTAACTTGAAAGAAATGAAAAGAAATACATTCTTAATGGTTACATACCTTATTATTTATTACTTATTTGGGTTAAATTGGAATAAGTGCTCATATATATAGGCAACCCAATGTACGCAATGCCAATTTCCGTTAGTTTGAATCGTGGCACGGGGGGCGCTGAACGCATGAGCACGTAGTAGCAGCTCTCAACCAATCAACGAATCGTAAATCAAACGCACGTGTGTGTTATTATGTATTTACGTAGACCACGAACTGTACAATAATGGACATTTACAATAGTGGTCGTAGATAAAAGAATTATCTGAACTTTATTAGACAATTCCACACTATATCAAAGGTTTATAGTGAATAAATAGATGAAGCAGATAAATAGTTTATATAGAATGTTTTAAATTCATCAATTCGCAACCCAAAAATCGCAAAAAATTAAATCAAAATTGTTTTGAAATCAAAATTTCATAAAATATTTAATTATCCTTAAATATTTCAAGTCAAATATTCCTGGACATAATTCATGTCTTTCACTATAATTGTAAGACTAGTAATTGTCCATTTGTTTTCCTACACCAAACTTTTAAAAATAATTATTTTATCAAAATTGTTTCGAAATAATAATAATTGTAAGACTAGTAATTGTCCATTTGTTTTCTGCACCCCAAAATTCGCAAAATGTTTTTATCAAAATTGTTTTAAAATCAAAATTTCACAAAACATGCTATTTCAAGAAAAATATTTTTGGACATAATTCATGTCTTACTATAATTGTAAGACTAGTAATTGTCCATTTGTTTTCTGCACCCCAAAAGTTCGCAAAATATTTAAAATATCAAAATTGTTTGTAAAATGAAAATTTCACAAACTATCCAATTGCAAGTAAAATATTCTTGGACATATTCGTAATTTATGTCTTACTATAATTGTAGGACTAGTAATTGTCCATTTGTTTTGACTAAACTTTCCAATTCTGTTTCTGTTTACATTTTACACATTTAAGTATTTATAAAAACATGTTGAAAACACTCAATTCGCTGTTTTTAAAAGCAACATTACTGAAACACATAATATTAGATTAGCAATATATGGAGCAAGTATAATTGAACCAAGCCTACTTTTAAAACCTTTAAAATCGAACATCATTGATAAACAAGTTATCCAGAAATATTTCATCAGAAAAATCAATTAAATAAAATACATCAACATTTAATAAAATTTGTAAGTTAATCAGATAAGTTAGATTAAGTTGCAAGTCTAAATGTGGATAACACTAGGAGCGAAATTAAATTATTTTTATTAAACATTGTTTATTTAATGAATGATCTAATTATTGTTAAAATGAGACCTTTAATATATAGTAAGTAGATTGAAACAGATATTTTATAGAAATCTATAAGTTATCAACACCACAGCATAATTATCACAGATATCGTATCACACAATTTCGTAGAAATCTATTCATTCTTCATTTCTAGATTAGAAAATATAATTGGACATTAAGACTAACTTGTTTACAAAGACCAATATATTAGAATAAGAAGACAATATATTAGAAAATGTGATATTTAAATTACCATTAATCCAAAAACCGCCATATTTAATAAATAAATTTAATAATAAACAAAATTAACAGAATTTTTCCAACGAAGCATATTATTTATTCAGGTAATAATTTAAGGTTTACTAAAACTGTGAAATATAGATTAGACTAGAGTGAAACAAAATAAATATCTAGATTTATTTATATTTGAAATATAATTTTGTTTATATATAAAACCACATAAACTATTTTTATGATTAATTAAAAATTCAATAAACAAAACGAAATAAAATGATGATAATAGCGATCTTAAAAACAAGAAGATTTGAAAATGTTAAGAGATTATACAATTAACAATGAGAGTAGAGTGTATTAAAGTATCGTGTAGAAGCTGTTTTGTTTGGAAGGAAATTGTAAGAAAGTGTATTGGCAGAGGGAATATTTATTTTTAGACTGTGTACTTGGATTTGCCAATTAATAGTAGTTTCTTCTAAGTGAACAATCAAAGCGTCCCTCTCGTCGAGTATTTATTTTGTCACAAAGGATTTCGACAACATTTATATATTTCCTTTCATTTTCCGTTTTATATTTAGAATGTTTCCGTTCTGTCTGTAATCTCGCGATGTAGGTAGCATTTAATAACGAATAGTTTGGTTGTTGTCGTAACGACGGCATTTTGAAATGAGTATTTTTATCGATCCTTAATATACGGAAATAAAACGTGAATAGCTTTCGGTTTGGATTTACAATGCGTCAGTGAAATATTTCCACCAAATATTTTTATTTGCCGATTAATTTAATTTCATATTTTAACAAAAATGAAGAAATACCAAATAAATAACAAGATTTACAGGATAAAGATGTGTTGGAGAAACAAAACTAGATATGCAAAACAGAAACATTCAATAATCAGGCAGGATAAGCTAATTGTCCGGGAAAAAAATCGAAGAAAATTATATAGCCTCCAGAAGGGGCTAGAGAAGCTTGAATAATATTAAATAAAATTAAACAAACCTAGAACTAATCATTTAACAAAATGAAAGAATAAAGAAAATTTATACGAAAATGTAGAAAGATTAATAGATATACAGAAGATAAAATATTAATTGTTATTGTTCTTATATATGCTAAAAATATATTTTTACATCCGAAATAGAGAAATTTTATCATTTTACAGAAACCTTTGAACAAGCATGGCATGTTTTGTACAGAAATACAAAACAGGCACTTGTTCCATTAACATACTTTGTACAGTAAAATTCCTTGTAAAATATATCGTTATACAAAGTCTACAATTTTTTTTGTACAATATCAACAAATGTGTATAAATTCATACTTTATAAGGTTTTATATAACATATAAAATTGTATAGTAGGCTAGATAAATCCATCAAAACTATCAAGTGTTAAATAAATTCTAAATTTACATAAATAAATAGCATAAATAGCAAACTATATGCACACTGGCAGAAAGACGGTAAGGTCTATAGCAATTTGTTCCTTTTGGTGAGAATAAAGATTATTATTATTAGAGGAAAGTAGCTAAATATGGAATAGTATCCCTAATGTGGAATACCGGCATTTCTCGGAAACAAATACCGCTAGACCCAAAAATCAGTGGTCATTCATTTCTTGTGGTCTAACACTATACGCGCGTATAGGTTTCAACTCGTCAGCAGAGGAAATGCTTTAGCCGCGGGGAGACTGTTTTGTTTTTCCGCTGTCAGAAAACTTTTCATGGTTCTTAAAAATTAAGTAATTTTTGTAATGTAATTGGAAATAGTATTATATTTATTGCATCTATGCATTGCCTAAATGTTTGTTTGTAAGTATTAGAGGTTTTATTGCATTGTTTTGTTTAGTTTAAAAATATGGATATAAATATAAATTCGTTAGAATTGCCAAATATGGACAGTTCGCGGTATCCAAATATGGACCATTCCATATTTGGATCCCAAAATATCAGCTGACTGGATAACTATTTAAATTTATTTAGCAAGATACCCCAAGTCGTCGGCCGACAGTAAACAGCTAATGAGAGGCAATTCCCCATGTGATGTTGTCATTGCACTTCCATCAGGGTAGATACAAATGAATATATTTACTGATTGGTTCAAACATTTAATCAAACACACAAACCTCACCGCAGAATCGAAAGTCTTGTTGATTTATATGTTCACTTTACTAACACCCAAAATAATAATCACACTCGTAACATCGATGTGATAGAACTTAGATAAGAACCGAGATAATGTGTCTTTTATGGGACCACTGAAGTCTCATTACAGTGAAGAAATACGAACGTAGATTAGAAATGATAACAGGCCACTAAGTCGTTATGACATCGTTGAGCTCTTTGACAAGGCTTACCTAAAAGTGCAAACGGGTGAGATTACAGCGAATGGGTTTCGTGTCACAGGATTATAGCCACTGAATAAAAACATATCTGCACAACAGAATGTAGTTAAAGATGGCTGCATAGTCAATGTTACTCCAACAAAATCTTCTGGGCTCTCTCGCAGCCGTCTAAATCTAGTTTCTCCCCGTTATATCGGCCCAGTGCCACATAAAAAAGGAAAACATCGAACAGGGGAAGAAAAATATTTGTTGCAGCAATTATCACGTCTTCACCTTACAAAAACGACCTCATCGAGAAAAGAAAGAATAAAAAGAAAATAGAATGAGTAAAGCTAAATAAAGGTAAATAACAAAAACAGAAAACCAAGGCTAAAAATAATCCAGCGGATTCAGATGACGATAAGATATTACTGTTTGACACATACAGTGGTCCGGATGCCTTGATAGGAAATGAAGCTGCTGCCTCGGAAGATGTAGAATGTATGTTCTGTCATATGATATTTTCTGAAGATACTCGAGGAGAAACGTGGATCAAATGCTTCATGTGTGACCTCTGGGCACAAAATGATTGTGCTGATGCACAATTAGACACCTGGATTTTCGAATATTGCAAGTAGTTTAAGTTATATTTTGTATTTGACCAAAGTTCTTAAAGTATCTTATAGAAATTAAGGTTGATTTTGGATAGTTTTTCTAGTGTTCCATATTTGGGGTACCTATTCCATAATTAGATAGCTTTGTGTTGATTTTGTTTTAGAGAAATTATAGTACTTATAATTAATAAATATAATACAAGACTGTTACTATCTGAAGCGCAAATGTATGTCTGTTAATAATTGCAAATTAAAAGTTTTTGATTTTTTAAATTTGTTTTTTTATGCGTAAAAAACTAAACGGTATTTTGTATTGTATTTTGCCCACATTATTCTCTTATAGGCCCAGAAACCTAGATGTTATATAAATTCGCATTAACTAATTACACTTGTCTTCTGGTACAAATTTGTTAGTTAACGCTCTAACTCTATAGTACATTTTTTTAAGAAAGCAGTAACTAGAAACCTGATTTACACTATGACAAATATTCAATCTAGTTACAAAATTTCGCGCTAATTTCAAATATAGTTATTTGAATATAAAATCGATAATTTATTAATGCTTTGATTGAATATCTTATTATTATTGAATAAATTATTTAAAAAAATATAGAAATTGAATAACTTATTATTATTATTAAGAAAGCATAACGAATAATTGTTGTAGGCCATTAATTTTAGTCCACCAGGAGCCAAAAAGTTTTCCCATTGGATTTTTAAATATACCTTTGGAAGTACTGGACACCTCGATATCAGCCATGGTCTTATAAAAATCAAAATTACACGACGGTGCACACTTTCTTCAATGACATAAAACAACAAAATCAGAAAGAACGAATACTTCTATTGTTAGTATTGAAAAATACAGATTAAATACACCAAATGGCAATAATAGTAATAAAATACAAACAAATAAATGGAGAAAAACCCTAAAAATCTAAATGATACAAACAGATCAGATGACAATAGACCTTTTCATAGTTCCTAAAGTACCCGAACTTTTTGACGTATAACTAAATGTGCCCGAAACTTTCATATTCCCACCTTTCAAACTTGGCGGATGCGCATGCGCTTAACTAACCGTAAAAACGTCTATTGTGAATTGACACGGCAGTCATTGACTACTAAAGTGGCTTACAGACGATCAACATGGTTGGTCAAATGCAGTGGTGAAGTGTTTGTTGAACATCTATAGGCAGGTTGGATGGTTGAGGCTCCATCCAACCTGCCTACAGACGTTCAACAAACACTTCAATACTGCATTTTACCAACCATGTTGGTCAACCATGTTGATCGTCTGTAGACTCCTTAACAGCTCAACGTGTATTGGCGTACTAAAAAAATATACTTGGAGTTAATTAATTATTTTATCTTTAAATTAAAAATTGAATATTAAATTATATATAAAACATGATTTTATAATATAGTACTTATTACCTGTAGTATAATTTAACGTTGTATTATATTTCGAAATTATTCGTAGTATTATATTCATTTAATTACATATTACCAAATTCTACGCCAGTGAATGCAAATAGAAATAGAAAAGAGAGAGATGGAGAAATAAATTTCATCGGTGAGAACTTCTCCTCGATTTAACCCTTGGACCACTGTCGGGACATATATGTCCCAGTCAAATTTAAAAAAATATAGATGCCTTATTCTGTGTGCTATTCCAACCAACGCTTTTCCCACTCGTGTTTATAGTATTTTCGACTAGTTTCGTCTATACTCGTTAATATACGTTCTGCCGGCTAGCAAACGTAACATTTTATTTCATTCGTTGTCACAGTTTACAGCATGCGCTTTGTGAAATAGTGGTTATAATACCTACATCATTGTTTATTTTGGGAAGTATTTATATCAAAAGGTGAGCACATTTATTTTTTTGTGTATATGTTTATATTTTTTCTATAAAACTACATGCAATAATAGTTTTTGCCTTACATTTAGTTAGTGGGACATATATGTCCCAAAAGTGGCAACTGCAATGTTACAACTTTTTTTATTTGCATTATGGGTGAAAAATATCTAAGTGAAAAAGATTTAGAAGACATTTTAAATTCATGGTCCTCTGAAATTGAGGGCACCTTTCACACAACTGATGACGAGTCTGATAGCGATTTTGAACCTCCCGAGGCCAGGAGATCATAAAGATCAAAAAGAAATGTGCCACGCCAGCAAGATTCAGATGAAAGCGGAACTGATTTTTCTACAAATAGTGATTTGGAATTGGATGGTGATGAAAACACTGACCTTGCAGATAATATCGCTGATTCTGAGAAACAACAAAATGCTAAAGGCACAAACACTACTATTCATTGGAACGACATAGAACAGATTGCGAACTTTCAACAAAAAAAGATTATGCCTCCTTCTCACGATGCAGTCGTTACAGCAAATCTTCATCGCCAATCATCAAAATTGGAAGTATTTTTGAAGTTATTTCCAAAAAGTTTATTTATATACATAGCACAAAACACCAATAAAAGAATAAGCATATTCAATAAAAATAATAAACTGGAAATACCGCCAACAGATAATTTCGAAATAATGATAGTTATTGGTGGGTGGCATGTTCATAATGTGCTACAATCGTGTACCTTCCTTGTACGATTACTGGTAAAAAAATAAGAGCTTGGGTAATAAATACGTCAAACAAGCCATAAGTCGAGATTGTTTCACCATGCTTTTATCTAAAATGTATTACACTGATCCTGAGAAGCCAGAAGACAGTGGTAAGACTTACTACGTGGATGACCTTACTTCTTGCTTGAAGCAAAGGTTTCAGTCGGCTCGATCAATGTGCTCCCATTTGAGCATAGATGAATCGATGGCCAAATTCATAGGTCGATCTACACTCAAACAATATCTTCCAATCAAGCCCATAAAACGGGGCATAAAAATATGGGAGCTTTGTGACGCTAAGACTGGCTATGTTTATAATTTCGATATTTACTCGGGTAAAGATCCACAATCTAATTCAGACTGCACTCTTGGAGAACGTGTTGTCAAAAAGCTTGTAGAGCGTATTCCAGAGACGGAAAAAAATTTCCTCTGTTTTGACCGAATTTTTAATTCAGTGAGACTACTTTATGACCTACCATTTGCCGCATCAGAAACATGTATCAGGAATAGGAAAAATGTTCCAGAAATGAAGATGAAAATACAAAATCATTGCGACAGATTCGGGACTCACTGCGAGTTTTTGGCAAGATACAAAAGAAGTACTTGTCTTGAGCAACTGTCACTCAAATGAGATAGTGGGAGTAAATAGAAAGTTAAAAACTGGCGACAAAGTGACGTATTCTTGTCCAAAATCTATAGCTGACTATAATAAGTTTATGGATGGTGTAGATCTGTCAGACCACCTAACCACCTATGATTTCGACAGAAAATCTTCCAAGTGGTGGCGTAAGGTGTTTTACAAATTATTAATTACATCAGCAGTCAATGCATGTATTTTGTACAGCGAAATAAATCACAAAAAGGGGAAGACTCTACCATTCTTGGTAGACTTGACTGAAGAGCTAATAGGTAAGGGAAGGAAAGTGCAAAAATTAATAGAAAACGTACAAGTGGGCGGCCATCAACGTCAGCAAGACATCTATACAACGTTGGGGATCATTTACCAGTCCAAGGAAAAACACGCAGGAGGTGCTTTAGTTGTGCCAAAAAGAAAATTGAACATCGTATGAAAACGATGTGCACCTCATGCGATCTGCCATTATGCGATAGCTGTTTTACACCATTTCATGTATAAAAATGTACCTTGTAACATTTAGAATAAACTTTTTTCTTATTTATGTCCCCCACACCCCATATATGTCACGCACTCAAATTACAAATTTGCAGCATAGGAAAAATTTGAAATCAACATTACACGTTTTAAACAAGCTATATAGCTGATTTCTATCGTTAAAGTTACAGAAATTTCATTTTTTTAAATTCGTCGTCAAGGGGTTAAGGCAATCCGAGAACAAGGTCAAATAAGCCCTATCTTCCCTGTACTGCATTCTTAAAAAATGGACTTTAGACCACGAGACCTACACTTTTAACCATAAACAGTAAACAAAATCAAAGAAACAATAACTAAATAACGCTTGTCATTGCATGTAATAGACCAAATGAAACAAGATATGGAAATAAATGATCCAATATAACAAGGGAGAGTAAACAGTAAAGAGGACTTTCCAGGAACCAACAAGATAAGACACGACTAAATTATCCAAAACTTTACACAGATAAAACTAACAAAAAAACACGAATGTTCACAAGATATAATATATTCTTCTTAAACAAGTAAAATTGTCACAATTGGAGTGACGAAAGCCCACATGTGTCTCATAAGAAAAAAAATTATTTCAACCGTGTTAACCGAGGCATCGTTGGAGCAACAGTCAATGTCGAACGGTATCAGGCATAATAACCCAGTTTCTTGTGCCTCCAATGGATGGTGTGATGGTATCTCGAAGACATGTGGTTGAAGGCTTGTGGTTGTGGCTCAAAGATTGTGGTGTCACTTGCCACACAACAAGTCAATGGCATTATTGCACTATTCCTTGGCCCTGAAATCCAGCCTTAGCTATGTCGATTATCGAAAATGCCAATTATGCCAATTCTAGTATTGAAAATTTATTGAAAACAACGCAAATATGCCAGCAAAGCTGAGGAGGGCATTTATCAGATATGTTATTCCATACATAATTACCAAATTATAACAAAAACATTATAAAGCTCATTCAAATTATTGAAGATTATCCGAAATGTTTTATTGTGGGCGTTGAATATGTAGGTTCGAAATGCAGCAAATCTGTATGTGTAGGGCCATCAAGGGTCACTTGGAGAGAAATAATGCTTTTGAGAAACTTCTCTCCCACATCCGTGGAAATGTCGGTTTCGTCTTCACCCGTTGAGTTCGTGACCAACTATTGGAGAACAAAGTCCGTGCCCCAGCTCGTCCAGTTGCCATCGGTCCATTGTCTGCCATCATTCCAGCTCAAAACACTGGATTGGATACAGAAAAAACTTCTTTCTTCCAGGCTTTGTCTATTCCAACCAAAATTTCTAAGTGTACAATTGAAATCAATTATGTACACATCTTAAAGCCTGGTGATAAAGTAGGGGCTTCAGCTGAACATGCTGAACTTCTCTCCATTTTTATATGGTTTCCTTGTTGAACAGGTTTACGATTCTGGCAATATCTTTGCCCCAGAAATCCTTAACATTAAGCCTGAAGATTTCAGGGCTAAGTTCATGGCTGGAGTTGCTCAATTTGGCTTCAGTCTGTTTGAGAATTGGCTACCCAACAAATGTCTCTGCACCACACAGCATTGCAAATTGCAAAATTCAAGAATCTCTTTGCTATCGCTGCTGTTACAGAGGTTGAATTCAAAGAAGCCACCAGCATTAATGAATAAATGTCTCTGCACCACACAGCATTGCAAATGGATTCAAGAATCTCCTTGCCATCGCTGCTGTTACAGAGATTGAATTCAAATAAGCCACCAGCATTAATGAATACAGCAAGGATCCTAGCAAGTTTGCTGCCGCGGCTCCAGCCCCGTCTGCTGCCACAGCAGCTGTTGCTCCAGCTGCCAAGAAGGAAGAAAAGAAAGAAGAATCTGAAGAGGAGGACGATGATATGGGATTCGAACTTTTTGACTAAAATATTCAACATCGGTCGAATGCTGCTGCTTTTCTGAAAACCAGACTGTCGTAGAAATAAACACACAGTAATGGAGTACAACATGTCTACTTTATGATTCAACTCTTGTCTTCCACTGTTGTTGGGACATCCAATAGAACTGATAATTAACAGTTTTAGCGCCAGGGGTTTTTAAAACCCGTGTTGGACAGTACCATGCAGCACGATAGCGCTTCGTTCAGGTATCTGCTAGCAATGCCGATCGTCGAGATCGCTGCACATTTCACTACAGTGGCGCTAAAACGGTTAACAAAATAAAAGAATAAAGAAAATTTATATGTAAATGTAGAAAGACTATATATGAGTAAACAAGTCTTAATGTAGATAAAACCTGAAGGTATAACAACATTAATTGTAATTATAGTTATATATGTTAAGAACAAGTCTAGTCCGAAATCATACAGTTTTAACATTGCACAAAAACGTTTTAATAACATAAAATAAATTAAAACAAAAATAGAACTAATTATTTAACAAAATGAAAGAATAAAGAATAATTATATGCAACTGCATAAAGACTATATATGAGAACCCCAGACAATGTAGTAAAGTCCAGAAAATAAAACAACTTTAATTGTTATTTACACTATATGATAAGAATTACCAATTTAAGTTATTTACAATAATTACAATATATGTTATTAAGTCATGTCTGAAATAGTGCAATTTTAACATTGTATAAAACGATTTTAACAGGGATGGCTTTGTACAAAACAGAAACTTCTTGAAAAAATAACCTTGTAATGTTGTACACAGTTAACGTTGTACAAAAGTCCACACAATTTTTTGTACAATTATCAACAATTGTGTACAAATTCGGATTTTAGAAGGATTTATATATGTGGTTATACAGGGTGTTTATATGTGGTTATACACGGTCTTGTGATTTTATTTTCAAGGGGGAATAAACATCTTAAAAGAACGTCATTAAGCTTAAAATGTCTTAACAAAAGTTGCATAATAACAGAGAGATATTACTGTTAAAATGTTTAAATTCAAACGATAAATTATCAGTGATTTTTTTACAAAGTATGCTGATGATCTAAATCTGTCAAGCTGTTTCAACAGTTCTCACTGCACTGCGATTTGAAATAAATTCTTTTGAATAAACTCTAGTAAGGAAATAAAAAATGGTCCATCGCACCAACAGTGAATACGTTGACATGTTGTTAATTTATGGAGAAGTACTCCAGAATTCGTGATAAAGAATTAGTAATAAATCAAGGCTCCAAGAATTAACGGATATCACAACTACCGAAATAGAAAAAGCACTATCAGGAATGAAAAACAACAAGGTGGCGGGAGAGGACGGCCTAGTTATAGAAGCCGTAAAAATGGGAGGCGAGAATTGATACGATTAGTACAGGCACTTTTCAATAAATGCTTCGAAAACAGTACTACTCCAGCACAGTGGAACAATGCAATAATGGCATTGACTTACAAAAAGGAGGTTGCTACTTGTTTAGAAAATTATAGGCCGATTAGCCTGTTGACACATTTGTACAAGCCCTTCACAAAAATAATTACCAAAAGAATAACAACAAAACTCGACTTCTCACAACCAAGAGAACAAGCCGGCTTTCGAGCAGGTTATAGCACTAATGTTCATCTGCAAGTATAATAAAAGACCCTAGTTGAGAAAAGTGTCGAAAATAATCTGCCGCTGACACTCACGTTTATAGACTACGAGAAGGCCTTCGACTCCATATAGTTATGGGCTATTATGAAGGCATTATCGGAAAGTAGAATCAACTATAGATACGCAAATCTAATAAGTAACATATATGCAAACGCCACATCCAAAGACTACGCACAGAAACAGAAACCTTCAGTATCGAAAGGGCGTCAGACAAGGTGATGCGCTGTCCCAAAACTCTTTACGGCAGTATATTAGAAAGCATTCTGAAAGAACTCGATTGGGACAAGGACATAAATATCCAAGGACAAAGGCTCAATCATCTATGATTCGCAGATGATATTGTTATAATAACTGATAACCTCAAAGATGCCAAAGAAATGCTAGAACAACTCAAACAAGCCTCAGAAAAAGTAGGGCTAAAAATAAATATGTCAAAACCTAAAATTATGATGAACCTCGTCTAATAATGATTGACAATGCAACAATAGAAGAAGTTGACGCATACAAATACCTTGGACATACCATCAAAATTGGTAGAGATAATCAGACATGCGAAATTACCAGAAGGATAGGCTTAGGATGGGCGGCCTTTGGAAAATTAAAACACATACTAGGAGGTCAATATCCAATATGTTTAAAACGAAAAGTCTACGATCAATGCGTGTTGACTGTTATAACCTATATAGTCGAAACTTTAATGTTAACCAAGAAGACAGTGAACAAACTACGAATTGCCCAAAGGGTAATGGATCGACCGATGGAAGGAGTGACCAGAAGGGACAGGAAGACAAATGAATGGCTAAGACAAACAACAAGAGTTACAGACATAGTAGAACGCATAACCAACTTAAAATGGAACTGGGCAGGGCATCTCGCAAGAACCACTGATGACAGGTGGACAAAGAAAATATTGACATGGAGATCCTGGGAGTCCAAAAGAAGCAGAGGCCGACCTCCTACAAGATGGTCTGGCGATATTAGACGCGTAGCCGGAAATTGGATCAACTTGACACAGGACAGAAGGAAGTGGAAGAACGAAAGGGAGATCCATGTCCAGCAGTGGACTCAGATGGGTTGAATGATGATGATGACTACAGAATTGTACGCTGAACGGTTTCCTAACAGGCCAACACCTTATCCACAAAAAATCACCGTTCTACTCATTTGTGCACCAGAAACTGATGTTTGCAGTACATCAGGGTCGGGACATCAAGGTCGGGATGGTGAACCTGGCCGACACCAAGGAATTTCGGATACCAAAAAAGAAATCTTAAATCTTGTAGAAGAACATCCTTCTAGTACTACTCAAATATCTCGCATAAGTAGATGTGTCAAATCGAATTATCTGTCGAACACTGCGTTATAGCCAATTGTATCCTTTCCATGTACAAAAAGTACAGGATTTACAACTTGAAGATCATTCTTTACGTTTACAATTTTGCCGATAGTTTCTACAAAAACATGCTGAAGTTCCAACATTTTCATCCATTGTATTGGCGGCTGATGAAATAACATTTACATGTAACGGCATAAATAACAGCCATAATAATCATATTTGGGCTGTCGACAATCCACATGCTGTCCGCCGTAATCATTTCCAGCACAGAATTTCGAGAAATATTTTTCCAGAAACAGATTTTCGAGACAACTTGCCCCCATGTGTTGCCAAATCAATTGACTGGAAATGATTATTTCTTCTTTTTGCAAAATTAGTTGATAGAACTATTAGAAGAAGTACCTTTGAATGTACGTCGATAAATCTCTAAGATGTTGCACCTCGGCATTTTAATCGTTTAGTTGGCTAACATTTAGATAATGTGTTTGAAAACAAGTGGATTGGTCGAGGTGATTCTTTTCCATGGCCTCTTCGGTCACCTGACCTTAACCCCCTTAATTTCTATTTATGGGGCGTTATGAAGACCATGTTACACCAACGAAATAATTTATTTAGATGATCTTCGTAAACAATTCGACAGCAAGACGAAGGCCTAGTAAATTATAGATAATTCGTGGATAAGTCGAGTGAGACTGCTTCCATAAAAAAAATGTAGTATGTTTTATTTAATATGCTTTATCGCCACTTAAAAAGAAAACAACAAAAATTTAAAACAGTCTCTCTTATTATGCAACTTTTGTTTAGACATATTTACATTAATGACCTTCCATTAAGATGTTTAATCACCCCTTAAAAATAAAATCAGAAAACCGTAAACACGCTGTATATATATATATAGTATATATATATATATATATATATATATATATATATATATATATATAGTATATATATAGTATAGACTGTTATATAAAAAGACTAAATTGTCAGACGACATAAATAGCAATCAATAGGCTGAATATTTGGCAGCTTTATCCATAATCGAAAACAACTGAAATGAAATAAATAATAACTAAATAACGTTTGTCAAGGCTAGATGAGACAAGATAACACTAAATTGTCCAGTAGAACAAGGGAGAGTAATAGTGGAACAAGGGAGGGAATAGGAATGAGTAAATTCATAACTTTACAAAGATAAATCAAAGAAAAAACAAATCTTCACACGATATAATATATTCTGCAGTCTTGTATAACAAAAATTGTATTGTTAAAAATATAAACAATAAATTAATTTGGTTGTGTAAGTTTAGACAATATTGTAACTTTTCTGAAAAAAAAAACAGTTCTTTCAGAAAAAAAACGGATTCGATAAATGAACCGTCCTTAAAAGGAGCAATTTTACAACGATTTCAACGATTTTACCCAAAGTATTGATTTAAAAACTATAAGTAGAAAAGGCCATGAAATATATAAATAGTGTTGTATTTGTTTTCGTAGTCTTATATTGAATAACAGGAACATAGTTAAGTCTAAAAAAAACTGGATATTGATACAAATTATACAAATACTAGATATGAAAACTAAGTATAGTATCAGAAACACAACAAATGAAAACAAGTCTGGAGAAAACTATTATAAACAAAGTTAAACATGTGGTTTAGAAACATAAAAACAAGGTCGAAGTACAAGTCTATACAAGACTAAACCCGACAATATTAGCAATATACATATTCTATATATACCTCGTACTACATTTGTTTTGTAGACATTTGTATATTTAAATTATCACATTATTTATGTTGCAATCATTTCCAAGTTTTCGATAATCAAAATATTAGTATTTTGTCACACATATTTCAACTGGAATCAATGACGCGCAAATCAAATACGAGTTTTTCTATATTCATTGATACAAATATTTATATAGGAATGTAAATTAAAAAGAATTAACCAGACTAGACAAGGAAACACAAGGTTATACTTCTGGATTATCCAAGGCTGCTCGTGGATAGACAAAACTAGACAAGGTTGTATCAGACAAAAAGAAAAATGGCAAAAGTTAAAAACGTACAATGTCACTGTTATAATATGGGGCGAGAAACGCATGAAAACTGGCTATAAAAAGCAATTGTATGAAAATTATTATGATATTTCATATTTTAATACTATAAAATGAAAATATCAAAAATTTGTCATCGTGTTTTTAACCGTAAACAGTGACGCAAAACAGCGAGATATTTTGGTTTCTCTATATACATTCATTCAAATATTTATTTGATTAGTCAAGCAGTCTAGCAGTGGACCATCAGTATTCAAATTAGAAACTTTTTTTATTACATTTTTTTTTCATTTGAATTGATGGCTCTTGAGAGTAGAATAGTTTTAAAATTAGAGAATGATTTTCTTGTAAATAAAATAAACCGGACTTACTTTCAAGCATAAATAAAATAAGAAAAAAACGATGGAATGACTAGACAGGCTCGAAGAAAAAGTAAAAACAGTAGATTGATTGTCTATTAATAAAAACACTTTGAAACTCATTGGAAACTTTTTGTTTACATTACAAAATAAACTATTTTAGCTCCAACAAATTTTTCAGGTAAATATAATCGAGTAAGAACATACACATTGCAAAATCTTACTTTATTTCATATTATGAACATAAGTAAATTTGGAATAAATTATAATTGAAAACAATCAGTATAGAAAACAATACATAAACATTATTAATTTATAATGTCTTGTCATAACGTAATTTTATTTAATTTTTTTTTCACCTTAGTAAACAATTTTTAAAGTTTGTTATTAAAAAAAAAATTATTTTCATTGCATTAACGTCCACATTATATATTAAAAATATATATATAGAATGGGTGGTTATATACAGGGTGTAAGGCAAACATGCGGCGAAAATAAATTCCTTTGCCTATTCTAAGAATGTTTTGTCTTATGATGATTTCTGAAAACCCCTTTGTTTCGAAGATACAGAGTGAACATAATTTGCGACAGTAACAACATTTTATTATCAAAAAGGCAATGTAAAGTTGCTCAATCTACAATAAATGTTGAAAATGACTTCCTCCAGCCTGGATACAAGCATTCAATCGTCAGTGAGTGCCCACACACCAGGATTGTTGCTAATTAAGATACACCCAGCAATTATCCGATTTCGCAATTCGTCCAATTCTCCACTGGAGACGCGTAAATTAATGACTTCAGATAGCCCTGTAAGAAATAATCCAAGGGGTTTAACTCTGGGGAACGAGCAGGTCATGCGTGTGACCAAAAAAATCACGT
The DNA here is from genome assembly GCA_944588485.1 of Phosphuga atrata. Lineage (NCBI taxonomy): Eukaryota > Metazoa > Arthropoda > Insecta > Coleoptera > Silphidae > Phosphuga > Phosphuga atrata. The sequence goes on from OX155893.1 coordinate 58,237,471, forward strand.
ACCAAACTGAAATGTGGTGGTGCACCATCGTGCATAAACCACATTGCAATTCTTATCGCAAATGTTACATCCTGCAGAAACTCGGGCAGTGTTTCTTAAAATTAAATACCGGTCCAATTGGATAGTCACCCACAATTCCAATCCAAATAATCAATGGAAACTGATGTTTAGATCCATCTTCACATACCTCATGCGGATTTTCATGTGCCCACACATAGTTGTTATGAAAATTCCTTATTGCATTTCTTGAGAAACTGGCTTCATCGGTGAAAAGAATCTGTGTCAGGATTTGAGCAATTAGAACTAATGTTTGCAAAAGCCAGTCACATAATGCAATAGGTGGACGATAATTAGCAGGTAGTAGTGCCTGAACACGATGAATTTGGTATGGATACAACAAATTGCCCTTAAGAATTTTCCAAACTGTCCAATGACTTACATTCAAAGTATTAGCAAATTGTCGCGTAGAAGTAGTTGGGATCTTCCTCTATCCTGTCCAGCACATTCTGTTCCTGTTGTACCGTTCTTACTGTCATTAATCTTCCTGGCCCTCTATTTCGTTTCAATATGCCTGTTTCACGAAGTCGTCTAGCTTGTAATGAATTGCCATGAGCAAGTCCATACATAAAATGCATGTCATTCATCTAGGCGTTCGTATACATGGCAGAGGACTTCACTAACTATTAAAGACACGTCAAACAGCCAAACGTAAGCAAATGTTCTTTTTTTGCCATTGTAAACAACTACGGCCGATACAGGTGATGATCACTGGCGAGACGTATTCAAATGAAATCTACGTGTACGTCAGTAGATAAAACATCCGTTCCAAGTTATCGTCAACAATTTTTTGTACTTCATGTGTTGTTCATACTCATTGTGTTGTGTTTCCCAAAGTGTGGTACGCGTACCCCAAGGGGTACGCAAAAGGTTTGTAAGGGGTACGAGAAGATTTTTTCTTTTTTTTTTCTTTTTTGTGTGTGATAAAGCGAAAATAAAAAGACAAATAGCAATTTGTAATTTACATAAAAATAATGCTTCAAATATTACTTTTTATATAATGTTTGAATCCTGTGAATTAGCTGTTGATTTACAAGAGTTCAATCATCCTAGACAGATAATTAATATAATACAAATCAAAACTATCTTCCGTTTCTTCTGTTTTCAAATTATTGTTTTTCTTTTATAATTTTTATATAACCAAGAGTTTATTTTACCAACTGCTGACGATAAAATTTGAAGATTGTTTTTACGTATTTAAAGTCAAGTAGAAACTCTCTTAAAGAGAAGAAGAACAACATTTTCATCAAAATTTTTTTATCTTTTACTCTCCATTCTGAGGATTTACTATAGTACTTTTACTTTACTTACGATTACTATATTACTTACGATATTACTTGAACAATATCAGTACAGTTTCTGTTTTAAATAGCATATCTCAAAATTGTTCTACTATTTTCTACTACCCTTCAGGGAACCAAGGGATAAAAAATGTTTAAAATGGGTACACATGGGTAGAAAGTTTGGGAAACACTGGCGTACGCAATACTTTTACGCCACCCTGTATCTTCTAGACATAGGTGTTTCTCAGAAATTATCATAGAACAAAATATTCTTAGAATAAGCCAAGGAATAACCCCTTGAATTTTTGCCACATGTATACCTAACACCCTATATACGAGGTGGCCCAAAATTAGCGAAGGCGTTGGATTCCTTATAATTTTTTTAGTAATAATTTTTTTAAATTTATTTTCAGAATTTTGTAAAGAAGACTTGAGGAATTTAAAATGGAACGATAATTGAACAACGTACCCAAATCGTTGAACTTTATATTTCAAATTAACGGTCTATTGTTTTGACCCATATTTTTTTGAAAATGAAGACGCTGCCGATTCCACCACTGGTGTTCTATATCGGAAAATGTTGAAATTTTTTTTTAAGGAAATCCGTGGAAAACCATCAGCAAGTATGTTCTAATAGGATAGAGCCACAGCGCACACTGCGAGGGACACAATGGCTCTTTTGCGCGACATCTTTGGTGAACGATTTTAATTGGCCGTTCACCGGATTTAACAGCTCCAGACTGTTTCCTTTCAATTCAATTAAAAATATTCTCTATTAATATACTGTATTTAAAAAAAAAAAAAAATTGTCTTCAATAAAAAGTTATAATGAACTCAAACCCCTTCGGAAGTGATATATATATATATATATATATATATATATATATATATATATATATATATATATATATATTTGTGTGTGAAATAATGCATATATAACGCCAATTTAAATATGTAAACAACATTTTAGTTTATCATTTCTTATCTCCATAAACAATTTTCTTAATTTGCACAAAGGGTTTTAAGTCAAACAAATAAGATAGATTAAAAATTATTGAAAATTTTGCAAATTTACATAAAAACATAATCCAATCCGTTTTAATTAATTCACTAAAAGATTAAGATTTAAAGCGTTGAACTGTTAAATACAGAACCATACATTTGAATTCTTATTTAAAATAATATAATTTATAAATATACATTTACGATCGTTTCTTGAACGAGTATTCTAGAATATCTACAATCGCCAGTAGACTGAATATCTACATACAATATTTGCTGATGAAATTATTGTTGTAATTTACAATATTTTTGCAAATATCACTTTTCCAGGAATATTTTATTCATTTTTATCTTGTATATGCAACATTTTTACACATTTATGTATTCGGTTAAAAGATTACATTTCCAAAGAAATTATAAACATAACAAAATTAATTTATTTATATTTTTTTATGGAAGTCAAATTTGAAGTTTACTACATTGAGTAATGACCAAACATGTTTACCATTCTAATTGGAGAAAGCTAGGAAACAAGAAACATATAATTTTAAAACAAATATCCCCTTTAATACATTACATTGTTACAATAGTTTTTTGAATAGATATTTTATTTTCTTATTTATATGTTTTTTCCATAACATTATAGGTATTGTATAGCATTTGATGAATAATCAATTGGATAAAGAATCAAGTAGAGACATTTTATACAAATTTAATTTGGTTAAATATATTCACGTTTATAAAGTCGAACGTTGTTTAAATCCATAATGTCGTAAATTAGATTATAGACTGAATTTTATATATTCTGGAAATTAAAAAATTGTTTGATAATAGATAATAATGATAAAATATAAAACGGGTGTTAAATTTATAATGTGACAATCTTGACAGAATAAATCAAATACGATTATAAAGACAACGATTACTTTCAAGTCTGGACGAAGAAGTGACCAAAAAAAAAAATAGAATATATAATCTTGTGTAGTATTTACTATTTAAGAAAATATGAAAAATGCAATATTAAGAAATTCACAACTCATGCAGAAATAAATTTGAGATAAATCGGTGAATACGGATTTGAGAAATTGAGTGATTAGCTGAGTGATTAGCGATTAACTTGAGTGATTAGCTTGTTGGATGAATTAGTCTCTAAATAGAGATCTCTAGATAGAACTAAAATTAGTTTCTCTTCTATTCAGAGAGAGAGAGAATATATTTATTGTATACTTTATACATTATACAAAGGGCTATCGCCCACACAGTCCTTCTGCCCATACATTTTAATTGAAATTGAAAATTAGATTATAGATTGGTTTTATAAATAACTACTAATAAATATATTAGCACAAATGAATATAAATTGTTAAAATCAAAATAGAAACAAAATACTGTTATAAGACATATTTTTACAAAAAGACCTAGATATACTGAATCTTATTTAAAACAAAACAAAAAATAGATTAATAGATAATATATAAATAAATAAATAAAATAGCTAATAAAACATCATAAAATTAAAGTGATTGTATCAAAGATTGAAATTTTTATTTATTTAAATATCGAATTGATATGAGAATGTTGAGTACAAACTATTTGCTACTGAACTGATTAAGCCGGGGGTTTTCAAACTGGGTGGTCGGAAATCCCGAAAAGCTGGCCGAAATTAAAAAAATAAGATTATATTTTGGAAATTTTGTAATAGGTAAAGAAAAGTCTTGTGCTTTCAATATGAGGGCTAAAAAGGCTCTCGCAATTATACCTGATTCCGGGTATAAATTCAAAGTGAATTTATTTTCGCGCCTAATTTCATGTTCGAGATGTTACGTCAAAAAGTGCTGAGTGAAATACTATACAGTTTGGTATTCAATAATTTCTTTATTTACTGTTTTCGGAATAATCGCTCGGACATGTCAATATTATTTTCCCAAATGCAATATGATGGCCCGGCAATGTTGCTGGACAATGTATTGCCGACATATTGCTAGGCAATGTGTAGTCCAGTATGTCGCACAAGGGGGCCCTGTCAACTCGTCATCACCGATTTGGCCCAAATTTACATTATATGTAGGGCTTGACTATAAATGAAAGTGACGCAAGCGGGAGGGCCAGATGGCCAAGCGTTAAAAAAATGATCCAAACTGACAACTCATAAGCCCGCTATGTTAGCATAAATTTCAATGGCCGGTCAGCGCAGCGGTAAGAGCTCGGGTTCATAGTACGAGGATCGCTGGTTCTATTCCCCGTGGGGACGCTTTTTTTATTTACAATTTTTAAAATGACTCTTTTATTATTATTATTTATAATTGTTTTTAAACTTTTTAATTGTAATTATTAATTTGTTAATTTAATTATTTTATTAGTATTAAAATTTATTAGCTGTTTGTAACATTTGTTTCGACGATACGCTGTGGAGATTATCAGTGCACATCACATCTTCTTGTTCTACCGATGTTCCAGGCACATTAATATTTTCACTATCAGTATTTGACATTTTCGAAAGCTAGATTCTCACAATATTCAAGTTACTCGGTCAAGAGCTAGCAAACGACTAACTCATAACGATATTTGGCCAACTTCCCCCTCTGCCTTCCATTGTCAGCTTTCCTATTAACCATTCAGGTCATTTTAAAAATTGTAAATAAAAAAAAGCGTCCCCACGCGAATCGAACCAGCGATCCTCGTACTATGAACCCGGGCTCTTACCGCTGCGCCGACCGGCCATTGAAATTTATGCATAACATAGCGGGCTTATGAGTTGTCGTTGCTTATGAGTTTTTAAAGCTTGACCATCTGGCCATCCCGCTGGCGTCACTTTCATTTATAGTCAAACTCTACATATACTGTAAATTTGGGCCAAATCGGTGATGACGAGTTGACAGGGCCCCCTTGTCAGCAAAAGCCCTTGATGCGGTTAATTAAGCGCATGCGCGTCAGCCATGTTTAAAAGGCGGGAATATGAAAGTTTCAGGCAAATTTTGTTATAAATAAAACTTCTTTTTAACATTTTGTTAAAAATACATTAACCGAAAACATGACGGAAATTTGAAAAGGTCTATATTTTGAATATGGTAACAGTATTGACACAACCTCGCGCGTACACGTTCAGCAATTATGGTCTACAGCGAAGAAGTACATGATAGTGCAGCATAGATAGTAGTTGATAATGAAAAGAAATTTGGATACATGAAAGAATCCCAGATGACTGGAAAACATCCCTTATACATTCACTTCTTAAGAAAGGATCCAAAAAGACCCTGTCAACTACAGAGGGATATCTCTCCTTGACGTAACATACAAGATATTCTACACTGTCCTACTTCAGATAGTCAAGTACAAATTCGGTCGATTATTTCTTCTCAAGCGAAACTTCGTAAAATGCATTAGGGACTTATACTATGAATACTCCCGACCGTCAGCTGCGACTCCGTTGGTGGGGTGGGCAGTGGTAGCCCTCCCATGCATGGAGAAAAAAAGTTTTTTTAGATATTTCCTCCCATTTGAAAATTTGTCAGATTATAGTTTACCTAATATTTTGAAAGAAAAACAAAGTCAGCTGACCATACTTCTCGTTCTCGTACTGAGAAACTTACAGTTGAACTGATTATAGAATATATTTTCAAAAGCAGGAAAACTCAATGTTCGTTCGCACTTGCCTGACACTGACATTAAAATTAACGGCAATATTGAGTTGTGGTCGCTCCGGCAGCGATATCAAAAGCGGCATGTTGCTTTTGATCAGTAGTGGCAATACGGGCCATATTGCCAGCAACACAGATATATTGTCGATCCATACGTACATATTGCCGGAAATGTTGCTAAATATTGAGCAAGAATGATGTTGCCTAGACATTATTTGATCTTTATGTCGTAAAAAAAAATTCGTGACGTCATTGGTGTTTGCGCTATGTCATTGACATTTTTTTTAATGGCAACACCCATTTTTTATTCACAATTTGGATACACCATTTAATATATTTAGATATACCATATGGTGATGTAACAATTTTGATAAAATTTTCGAAAAAAACTAATTTGAATTTTAAGATAACCAACATTAGTCAGTTTAGAAAACTGGGTTTGTAACAAGAAAATCTTAATAATTTTACGACATGTCCTCAAGTCAGCTTTATTTTAAAAAATTACGCATTTCTATAAACTCTCTTTTTTCTCTGCCTTTTTTTAAATAGCGATTCTCACTCGTTTCATTTGCTTCTGATTAGATCCAAGTAAAGTTTTTTGGATAAATCATATAGCTATAGGATAAATCGTGTAGCTGCGTGTAGACAAACCTCGATACATTAACTAATTATTATAAAAAGTAATTAATCTATTTGAAGTTTTTTTCAATGGTACGTCTTCTGACTGAATGGGAAAGAATAGTGATTCTAATGATGGTTGGATACGGCGATAGGAAACGCAATCATGAAGCATGTGAGTTATTCAATCAAGAACATCCTGATTGACCCCCGATTGTAAAAGCGACAGTAAGTAAATTGGTCACCAAATACACAAGAACTGGATCCGTAAAAGATATGCCGCGACAAGGTCGACCTCCAGTAAATGAAAAACCAAATTAACTATGCTACTTGCGGCTAAGGAAAACCATCATATTTCAACAAGACAAATTGTTTTAAATAACAATGTAGACCATTAAGTAGTTATGAGATTATTTAAAAAAAAAGTACCACCTGTACAAAGTTCAACTGATCCATGAGTTACACGAAGATGATCCAGATCGATATTTACAATTTTGTGAAGATCAGTATATTGCCACAACTGTAGGTATTGGTCAAGGGAAAATCCTCATTGGACGCAAGAATCCTAGTCAATGCAAAAGTAAATCAGCCTAAACCACTGAAATATACACTAACTGGAACGAGCGCTGGCCTCTAAGCTTGTGCGGACCGAGAGAGAGGTCCCAAGGGAATCCCTTCATCCTTGTCTAGCCAACAGTGAATTAGAGAGTGGGAGGATGTGATACAGTCAGAGCGAAAAACTAGTTGTATTGAGTTGTATCAAGAAAGAAAGTGAGATCATTCAATCGGTGAGCATATTATAAACCGAAGTTTATTTAGTTTAATGAAAGTTGTTTCAAAAAGACAATGGTAAAATACTGTTGTATTTGCAACGGAAAATGGACGTCGGGCGTCGGACACGCATTTAGTTTTCCTTTTTGACTGTACTAGACGAAGACAGAGCGATACGAGAGATACCTTGTGATGCTCTCTCTCGGCCCGCAGAAGCCAGGAGGCAGCATTCGTTCCAGTTAGTATATATTTCAGTGGCCTAAACACACACGTTTTAAGTAGATCATAATCGTAGGTGGGCGTTTTATAGGACCTTACTTTTTATAGGACCTTACTTTTTATTTTTTGCGATTTGATTTGATGTTAGTCCTAGCAGTTCTTTTTTCAAACAATAAAGATGACGATGTACCACATCAGAATATTTGGTTTCAGCAAGATGGGGGGAGATTTGGTTTAGAAGTTCGTCAATAAATCTTGACGCCACGTTTCCTGGAAGATGGATAGGACGTCGGGGATCAATGGAGTGGACTTCGCGTTCTCCCGACATAACTCCATTAGATTTTTATCTATGGGGTTATCTAAAGTCGCGAATTTACTTCAATAGACCTAATAATTGGGGTCCAATTAATGGGGTTCAAATGGGGTAGTGCATACGCACCGCACGATAATCGCACAGCAGATTATCGCATAGCCTCTCCTACTCAATTCCGTCTCTCACCGCCAAGACTGGTGAACCCTGGTAACCCGGCCAACCTCTTCTGAGATGCGGTATCCAACCCGTATGGATGAGGAGGAAGGACGGGGCTAGCGAGAGCGAGAGAAATGGCCCTCTGAAAAGGGGGTTTAGTGCAGGGCCAACAACCCTGCCTAGTAAAAACACAGCAAGTTACGAAAGCTACACACCAGCCTCGGAATGGACTGTCCAAAACGGCGACGACAAGGCAACGAATCAATGCTAGGAAAACGGAAACTGATTTAAAAGTAGGCACATGGAACGTGCGCACAATGTTGAGACCAGGAAGAATGCAGGAGATAGCGGAGGAAATAGATAAATACAAAATAAATATAGCGGCCTTACAGGAGATAAGATGGAAGGTAGAAGGCAGTATTGACAAGAAGCTATACAGATCATATTACAGTGGAAACCCGGATAAGCAAGGAGAAAAGGGGGTAGGTTTTATAATAACGAGAGAAGCAAGGAAGGCTGTACTAGGATTCACAGCGGTCAGCGACCGAATATGCATGATACGCATGAAAGGAAATTTCCACAACCTTAGTGTAATATGTGCTTACGCACCAACTGAAGAGGGAGAGGATGCTGAAAAGGAACACTTCTATATCAAATTACAGAGAACCTGCGAAGAAGTGTCGGAACATGATGCATTAATAGTGTTAGGCGACTTTAATGCGAAGGTAGGAATAGAGGACGCGTACAGAAGTGTAGCGGGAACGCACTCACTACACGACCAAACAAGTGAGAACGGGAAAAGACTGTGCCACATGGCAGCGGGTTGCAACATGAAAATCAGTAGCACATGCTTCCTGCACAAAAGAATACACAAAGGCACGTGGGTGATGCCAGGAAACCGAGGGGTCAACCAAATTGACCATGTACTTATCAATAAACGAAGGGCAACAATGATCACAGACGTAAAAACTATGAAAGGCGCTAACTGCGACTCTGATCACTATCTGGTACGTGTCTCGGTGAGGCAAAGAATTACATGTATTGTGCGGGGTAAGAAACATGTAAAAAAATGGAATACGCAGGCCCTAAGAGCGAAGGATAAACAAAAACAATATCAAGACCTAATTAAACGTTCCCTAGAAAGAACGGAAACCGGTGAGGGTTTGAACCGCTATAAAAAGTGTCATAATTGACGTAGCGGAAAAGACAGTGAAGGAATGAACCGCTATAAAAAGTGTCATAATTGACGTAGCGGAAAAGACAGTCGGGAAGGAACTGAAAGGACAGAAACACTTGGTTCGATGATGAGTGCAGAAGAGCTCTGAGCGAAAGAAACGAAGTCAGAAAAAAGATGCTGCAAACAATGACAAGAGCAAATAGAGCAAAATAGGAGGAATTAAGAAGAGCGGCAAAAAGAGTGAGTAAACAGAAGAGGAAAAATGCACTAAACAAACAAGTAGAGGACTTAGATGAATACAACAATAACAACCGGAGTAGAAAGTTCTATAAACAAATAGCGATGCAAACCAGAGACTTCCAATCGAGAACCAACACCTTTCTCAGTAAGGAAGGAAGATTACTAAGTGCGGAAAAGGAAATACTTGAAAGGTGTCGTCAGTACTATAGCGAGCTGTTAACTTGTAAGAACGAAGAACATGAAAACAATGGAGAAGACGCAAAATACTATCACGCAGCGCAACCAGAAATCCCGGAACCCACCTATCAAGAAGAAAGAGAGGTAATAGTAAAGCTGAAAAATTATAAAGCATCAGGAAGTGATACCATAACAGCAGAACTCTTAAAAAGCGGTGGAGAGCACTTGTGGACACGAATCCACGGATTAATTGTCATGGTATGGAATACGGAAACCATGCCTAAGGAATGGAAAAAAGGCATCATATGCCCAATCCATAAAAAGGGAAATAAGAAGGACTGCGCTAACTACCGAGGGATCACTCTTTTAAATATAGCCTACAAGGTGCTGTCAGCAGTAATATGCAAAAGACTTGCAATATATTCAGAAGAAATATTAGGCGATTACCAGTGTGGATTCCGAAGAAACAGGTCGACCATAGATCAAATTCACACGCAAAGACAAATAATGGAAAAATGTTATGAGCATAACATAACATTGTATAGCATATATATTGACTACAAACAGGCGTTTGATAGTGTCTCCAGAAAAGAGCTAATGAGACAATTACTGGTACTTGGAGTACCCATGAAACTGGGTAGACTTGTAGGACTAACACTAACTGAGTCAAGTGCGCAAGTCCTAATAGACTCCAAGCTCACGGGCGACTTTGCAATAGGAACGGGAGTAAGACAGGGCGATGCCTTATCTGAAATGTTGTTCAACCTACTGTTGGAGGCAGTAATCAGAGAGGTGAATGTAACATGCTCCCTAAAAACTAGAGCAGCGCAAGTGGGAGCATACGCTGACGATATATACATCGCATCAAGAGGTAGGGAGCACCTAAAAGAAATAACAGCGAGACTTGAACAAAAATCTGAACCATGCGGACTGATAATAAACGAAAATAAAACAAAGTACATGAGATGAGGTACGGAGCAAGTGACAGATTTAAGACCAATTCAAGTAAATGGTAGAAACTACGAGGAAGTGACCGAGTTTACCTACCTAGGGGCTAACTTAACGAGCCAAACTAAGATGAGTGAGGAAATCGCTCAGAGAATTATTTTAGGGAATTGTAGGGAAACTTATTCTAGGAAAGCATACTTTGCCAACAGGAAACTGCTAGGATCCAAACTACTGAGCAGAAAAGCTAAACTGAAAGTGTACAAAACACTAATCCGTCCAATAATCACTTATGCGGGGGAAACATGGACAATATGCAAAAGTGGTGAGGAAGCTTTAAGAGTATGCGAAAGAAATATCATAAGAAAAATATATGGAGGGATACAGGAAGAGGAAGGATGGAGAATTAGAACCAGCGCAGAAATAATGGAATGAAAATATGGAATAATGGAATACTCGAGGGAAGAGACATTGTGAGGCATGTGAAGGCTCAAAGACTAAGGTGGTTCGGGCACATCATGCGAATGAAGGACGACCGAACCCCAAAAGCTCTGATGCTATGGTTGCCTGCCGAAAAGAGATCGAGAGGCAGGCCACGAATACGATGGAGAGACGACGTTATTAAAGACTTGAAAGTACTCGAGGTGCGGCAATGACCCCACACAGTACAGGACAGAAGGATATGGAGGGACGTTGTAAAGCAGGCCAAGGCCCATAAAGGGCTGTAACGCCAAGAAAAAAAAAGAAAAGAAAAAGACCTAATAATTGAGGTAATAGAGGATAATAGAGGTAATAGCGAACTCCGAATTCACACTGAAATGGAACAAATGAATCCACAGATGATTGAGCGCAGTGTACAAAGTGTTTACGCTTGTGTAGGTCAGTGTCAAATGGTTGGTGGTGGACACTTTGAACATTTACTTTTAACAATAATTTGTTTTGTTTTTAATTGGGGTTTAAATTTATTTTTTTCTGTTAAATGTTATATTGAACCTAATTTAATTTTTTATAATCATAGTTTGACTAGTAACCGGAAGCAAAAGAAACAAGTGAGAATCGCAATTTAAGATAAGGCAGAGAAAAAAGAGAGTTTCTAAAAATGTGTATTTTTAAAAATAAAACATACGTGTTTGAGTACATAGAGAGTTCTAAAATTATTTCGATTTTCTTGTTAAAATCCCATTTTTCTAAACTAATGTTGGCTAATGGTTATCTTAAAAATCAAATCAAGTTTTTCGAAAACTTTCTAATGCAACATATCAAAATCTTTACACCACCAATTAGACAATTAAATGCTCTATCCAAATCGAGAATAAAAAATGGGGGTTGCTATTTTAAAACAAAAGTCGATGACGTCATAGCGCAAAAACCAATGACGTCGTGAATTTTTTTTACGACATAACATTGCATTTTGGAAAATAATATTGAAGTGTCCGAGGGATTATCCCAAAAACAGTAAATAAAGAAATTATTGGTTTGATTCCAAACTTTAACACCACACTGTCCAGCCAATCCAAATAAATGGATTCTTCTTATGAAGGCATGTATATTTTAACTGTTATATTGATTTTTTTTAATATTATTAATATCTTGAAAAAAAATCCTATAAATTTTCATAAAATTGTGAAGAAATTTTTTTCCTTCACTTTTATGCCTACACCCACGAAAAAGTTAAAGATGCTGAATAAAGCCTAACGAATGATAGTGTTAAGAATAGTTTTTTCTACATTACTTAAAAAAATATTGCCTTTGCAACAATTAAATTTGAAGATGGTGGCTGAACTGAGTAACTGAAACTTATTTTTACTCATTTTGACACGGAAGTTTTCCAAAACTTCCACAGAAAATAAAGTCTTTTTTTCGGAAGCTATCAAATTATTTTTAGAAATTATTGCTCCAGTTTCGGAATCAGATACATTTGATTATGATTAAATTCGAAAATGGACATGAGTTTAACCCTTTGGCTGCGCGCCATTCAAATGCAATTATAAATTTCGGTGCCAAAATTGAAAGAGAAAAGCAAATTCTTAAATAATTGGGGCCAATAAATATTATAAATTCGTTTGACGAGACCAAAATATCAATTGCATTTTGGCGTCGTCAATTTAACTTCGGAATTTCCGGACGTTTTTAAATTTCGCTAAACAACGCAGTTGTTGACATCTGAATGGCCCGTCGCAACGTCTGTAGTGTTTCGAAATTTGTTGCAAAGAATGCTAATCATATGACATATGCCACTCAGTAATAATACTGTCAGGTTATGTTAGGTTAGTAACTTCTGCAGTGTTCACTGCTGGTGTTCACCAACTGAATGCTGCGAAATTTGCTGCGAAGAATGCTAATCATATGAGATATACCAGTAACAATACTATCAGCAGCATATAATAAGCTAAAAAACTACTTAGATGTCAATAATATACCTATAAAAACCAAACCTAACCTAATATGATTGGGAAAGAAAAATGCCTGCTTCAAATTGATGAAAGATGAGAATGAAGAAATGATTGTTGTGCATTGTGTTATTCATAGGGAAAACTTTGTAGCTAAAAACATATCGCCTGTTCTAAATGAAGTACTAGATTCAGTAACAAAGTGTATCAATGCCATTAAATCTAATGCCAAATATGAGCGTCTCTTCAAGCTATTTTGCGAAGAACAAAATGCAGAACATGTGAGACTTTTACTTCAGACTGAAGCAAGATGGCTCTCTAAAGGGAACTGCTTGAGAAGGTTTATGGAACTGTTTGATACTCTTAGTAATTTTTAAAGCGACAAATCTGAAATTAAGTATCTGTTAACAGTCGATGATAACGCATTTGTGAGTTATCTTTGAAAAACTAAATATATTAAATAAGCAACTTCAAGGAACAAATAAAACTCTTGTCGCGACATGACGATTCAAAATCCAAGATATTTTTTCATTACGCTTATTGAGTTATGTCAGAAATATATTAACGCGATAAATATAAAAACTTTGAACAGCTTCATTCGCAACAAAAATGTGAAGTAATGATACCGCTATACTTGTTATTTTCGATCATCTGATAATACTGTCGGCTGATTTAAAAGAAAGATTTTCTTATTTACAACAAATTGATTTTCCAACATAGATGATGCAGCCAATGTTAGTGGATTTGTCTGATATATCAAATATGCATTATCAAGAAGGACCCGCAGAAATGCAAAATGATGGATCAGTTAAAACTTTTTTAATATAAAAGGAGGAAAGAACAGAAAGAACAACCAAAAACAGAAATCAAATACCCAAATTCAATTCTTACCGTTTTCATCTTCAAAGTTAACTGAATGTGGATTTTCTGCTGTAAATGATTTACTGGTAAAACAAGAAATAGTCTGGATATAACATAACGGGGAGACTTGCGACTGAAGCTAACCAAATTGGAACTTTACATATAATCTCTTTGCAACAAACTCAAACACAAAAATAAGCATCAAACGCAAGGATTTCACTAAATTAAAATAATAAATTAATATTGAAAAATCTTTATTAAAATTATTTCGAATTTGGCAGAGTTTGGCATTTGAATTTCAGTTTTTATTACATGTTTTGAAAATTTACTTGTTTCGTTAACAATTTCTTAGTTAGTGATTTCTTCCTAAAACCTATCAATTACGTTTCTTAAATGAACAATTCATTTTTTTAATATTAATAATTATGTATATGTTACATAGGGTGGCATAAGAATTTTAGAAAGGCATGGCACAATTTTAGATGGGACATGGCACAAAAAAGGTTGGGAAACACTGCTGTAGAGTAAGCATATGTATATACTAATTACCAGAGATGGGCAACAGCGCGTCGGCAGGCGCATGTGCGCCCTCGTGGAGTTTATGCGCCCGGAATCTTCGGAGCATTCCAAGAAACATATTGACGGCGATCTTTTGCAGATTTTCCCAGATATCAAGATATTGTAAAATAGGTGTACCAATGCGTAGATTTTGTATCAATAAAATGGTGCAATAGTTGCAAAATTGATAGTCAAAGACATAAATAAAAATAAAAACAGCAATGAAAGAAAGAAGGAATGCATCATATCGCATAATCGTATCAACCATTTTTTTTTCATTTACAATAAATTTCTAAAGAATTTTTTTAAAATTTCATCCTGTCAATCAGTTTGGCATTTAAAATAAAATATTGTCAAAATTGTATAGATAAAATAGCCAAAATTATAACAGATACAAATCTTTTGTCTTGTTAATTTTATTAATCGATAATTTCGGATTAATTTGTTTATATTCTATTGCGAAATGTTTCCTTCTGTATGTATTCGTTCTTTCATTTGCAACGAAAATGCAATTGTTAACAAACGATTTTTAAGGATATATATATATACAGAGTTTTTAAAATCGTACCGGTCAGTTAAATACCGCAAATTTCTACTTTCGTACCACCCGCAAATTTCTCTTAATAACAATTTTTCGTGTTGCTCAGCAAGTCCGTTTTTAAGTTAATCGATAATTGAAACAATCTAAGCCGAAATATTGATATAAAGTTGTATATAACAGCCGTGGTAGAGAGTTAAAAAAATAGATAACAAAATTGTAAAATTTAAGCGTTGTTGTAATTGCGGTGGCCATGCTAATATTATATACATATTAAATATTGTTGTATTAAACATAAGCTCACATATGCATAAAAAATGCAACACTACGGAGTTGGACTTTTTAGATCTTTGGCAGAAATGTTTAACTAGTCAAAGGTAGTAATCGATTATAATTTCATATCAAAATAATCCAGTAGCCATAGCAAATTTGACGTTTTACTTGTTACAATCGAAATTATCGGGTGTATTTCTTGCTAGATTAAGTTTTTTTGAGATCTTCTTTGCGTTTTGAGGTTGCGATTATGCCTAGAGTACGGCAACGTGAGAATGATAAAACTGAGTCAATTCGACAGAGGTCGCATTTTTGGCATACGTGAAGGTGGTTCGTCATTCAGAGAAATTGCTAATAGTCGTAACCGTAACCAATCCTCTGTAGTACGGTGTTATCAAACATGGTCTACAGAAGGTCAAGAACGTCGTAGAAGAGGAAGTAGACGGCCTAGACGGACAAATGTGGTCCAGGACCGTCATCTCCGATTAATGGCATTAAGAGGCCGATTCTCGAGTACAATATCAATAGCCAATTCATGTTTCGGAAACGAAGGATGTCCTGTAACCCTTCGTTCAGTTTACCAACGAATTAGAGCTTTTGGCTTATCGACCACATCTAATGCTTCCACTGACGGCTCGTCATCGACAGCAATGTCTGGAGTGGTGTACCTTTGGTCTGGATTGGGACGTGGAATGGCATAGAATGGTGATTCAGTGACGATTTCCGATTCTGCTTGGAAATGCACGATGGTCGCATGATGGTCAAAAATAGACGCGGAGAACGTCACCAGGTGCAGTTTTCTGTTGAGAGGCATGTGCACCACACCGTGAGGGTTATAGTATGGGGTGCTATTGTTTATGGAACCAGGTCTTAGTTGGTATTCATGCGAGGCAATATGAATGCCCACCGATATGTTGATGAAGTGGTAGAACCCCATATCCTTACATTGCTCCAGGAGCTGGAGGACCCGATTTTCCAACAGGATAATGCCCGTTCCCATATTGCAAGGCATTATATGGAGCGCATCGAAGAGGCTAACGTCAACACCTTCCCGTGGCCACCCAGATCTCCCGACTGTTCGCCCATCGAACATGTGTGGGATATGATGCGTAGAAGACTCAAGCAATTAGCCCATCCTCCACAGACACTAGAAGCTCTCAGGCATTAACTACAGATTGCCTGGGATGCAATACCTCAGGGAGAAATGCACAACCTGGTGGAATCCATGCCCAGAAAGGTAAAGCTAGTAAATCATTTCTGCAAGTTTGGTCCAAAAACTCCTACTCCTTCTTAGTGTTGCATTTGTTCATGTCAAAGAGTGTGTGGGGATTCCGCGTTGATATTGAGGGTTGGCTCTGAAAAGAATTCTCGGATTCATTTCCGTGCGGGTTTTAAGCGGTAGACGCATACTGCGTACGGAAGTATGCGTCTACCGCTTAACCCGCACGGACGCATATATCTCTTGAAAATGGCGAATGACAGTTCGCCGAAACGTCGAGAATCCGGTTCTTTTTAGAGCCAACCCTCAACATCAACGTGGAATCCCAGAGAAAAGAAATCAACATATGTTTCCATCCGCGAAAACTTCAAATACAATTATATATCGCTCGTTTGGATGAACAGGGTATTAACTCATAAGGTTCTTGCCTGCAGAATTTATTTTTGTCTCATTGTCAGTAATAGCAAAATTGACAAAATCAATAAGTGAACAAAAACGTTATAAATAAACGTTAATTAATAGTTTAAAAGATACTATAATAGAGGTTAACCAATTATTTACAGAAATGGAAATATATTGACTTGAAAACTTCAAATCGCTCTTCAGGCTTTTTTGAGTTAATACCCTGTTCATCTGGACCGACGACATGTATATAGAGAGTGGTGTTAAAGTTTGGAATCAAACCAATAACTTCTTTATTTATTGTTTTTGGGATAATCGATCCCGTCAATACATATATATATATATATATATATATATATATATATATATATATATATATATATATATATATATAATGACAAATTATTCATTATGGATGTTAATATCTAAATGGAGAAGATAAAAAATCAATTTTATTGCAATGATAGTAAGGATTAGTATTAACTTAACGATTCGTCTGTAAACGTGGGTCATTCGTGTCCCGGCTAAAACTGTGGTTAATAATTTTCAAGGAAGTGAACGGAGACCCTCGCTATTCACCTAAAAAAAGTTGTGTAGGAATGGGAACCTACTGCCAAGTTTCGCTTTCATAACCGCTTTTGAACAGTTGAAATTTGGAGAGGCCACAAATGACCCACCTTTACAGACGGTGTGTACCAAAAATACAAATAAGGGAAAATGTTATTTTGCCTTTAACGTGTTAAAAGAAAAAAGACAGATAAGGCGACACAGAAAGAGTGAGAAAAAAAACACTATATTGCTGCGCGAAATGCCCAAAACCTATTTGCGATAATCATCGAGTAATGTGTTGTGCAAATTACATATAATAGAGTTGCTATTTTTTATATCAAAATGATGATCAAAAAAAATTTTGTCAAATTATAAAAGATAAAATACATTGTTTTTTGTATTATAAATTAAAAACTAATATCTGATACAAGATTTATTCACATATTACCTTCCAAGAGCATTTAACCCATTCGAGACCGATTGCACACCGTGTGTGCAATTGATTTCCGAGACTATAAGTCTATAAGACTATTAATTATTCTGAGTAAACTAGTCGACGAAATAAGATTTTTCTTGAACAAATGAAATCTGTAAAGTACAGGAAAAGAAAATTTGGCATTGGTTTTACTATGTACCAAAAAATCTAAAAAGTTATCTGAAGCCTTTACATGTAAAATACTATAAATACGCATGCAACGCAGGCCTAAGGCAGGAACGTCGGAAATGCAGGAAGCAACCAGTGATAATGAAAGTGATGATATCATGTTTGCAAGAAATAGAAAAAAGAATCGAAATCTTGTTATCATAGATTTTGTGATAGTGATTTAGAAAATGAAGAAAAAACATGAATGTGAATATTGAACTATTAGATGATACACAGGATGAGGTTTTTGAAGAAAATAATTGGAACGATTGTACTGACATTGAAAGTGGAATTGAACAGAATTAAAGTGACCTTACTGAAGATACAGAAACGTGGAAAGATATGGTTCTCTTACAAAAATTCCTTTTGTGGGTAAACCAGGTCTCCAAAAGTTTACAAACGGAGGTAGTCCGTACGATCTTTTTGAACTTTTATTTGATTATACCTTTTCTCTTTGATTGTCAAAGAGACAAACAAGTACGGCAAAATGAGTTTAAAGGAAAAATGGAAGGACTTAACCATTTCTGAATTCAAGGTGTTTCTAAGTTTATTATTACATATGGAAACTACCAAATATCCAATAATTGATAGCTATTGGAATAAAAGCGAACAAATTGGTTTTCATTGTTTTTCCCAACACATGACTAGACAAAGATTTCAAAATGTCTTACGATCGCTTCATTTCTCGTCTGATGATGAAATTGATCATCATCTACGGAAAATAATTCCAAGAGAACGGTACAGAGAAATGGCCCATAGAACATTTAAATGGTACATCAAATTATGGATTCATTTAGTTGAAACTTTGGTTTTTAATTCCTGCAATTTTCATTTTACCTTACATTACACACATGGTGTTCAATCCGCTCCACGCAATAAAAATTTTCCGAGGAGCGAGCAGCACACCCAGTGTACAATGCTCCTGGGGACCGTGCTCGAAAAAATTCATCGTCTCGAATGGGTTAATTAAAAATAAATAAATCGTGATATTTTTTCGAAAAGCTCTACTCTTCAGCTTCAATTTGCTGTTTTTCAAGTTAAAAGTCTTAATTTGTCTTGAAGTTCTGAGTAAATACATAAATATTCTGGAAGTTGCTCTATTTGCTAAAAAAATATATGAAAAAAATATTTTTTTAACAATATTTTGATTGATATGAAGTTGAAGGTTCCTAATAATAGCACGAATTAATTCAAAATTTTATGACCAAGTTAAGTGGGCAAAAAAAAAACGACCGGACTTGAATGACCCACGTTTACAAACGGAAGGTGCCGAAAAAATATTTTTTGGCCTCCTTAATTGTAAAGCTAGCTTTGATATCGTGTATACGTCCAGCGAAACTAGATTTTTACACATAATGTTGCAAAGTACGGCCACGATGTGGTAAAGTGACCAGTAAATTTTAACCTTTTAGGGACACTTACAAAATAAATTAAGTATTAGACAATAAAATCTAATTTACAAAACTCTACTTTACACCAAATTTGTCACGATAATGTAGAAAATAAGAGTGATTTTTTAAATTTTACTGTGCGTCTGACAGGTGGAAAAATGACATATTATGTACCTAATAAATTTGAATTAATAAAAATGTCAAAGTTTGTGTGTACCAACATTAAAAAATTTAATAATTTCCAATATTGTTAATAATCTAAATCTATTTGTTTCTTAAATAATAACTGTCGGCCAAAAAATGCTCCAGCAAACGAGCTGTTGCATTGTAAAATCAATGTTTCCGCACTCTAATGTAAATAACAATTCCGGCCTCCTTAATTGTAAAGTTAGCTTTGACATCGTGTATAGGTCCAGCGAAACTAGATTTTACACACAATGTTGCAAAGTACGGGCACGATGCGGTAAAGTGACCAGTAAATTTTAACCTTTCAGGGACATTTACAAAATAAATTAAGTATAAGACAATAATATCTAATTTAGAAAACGCGATTTTACACCATATTTGTCACGATAATGTAGAAACTAAGAGTGATTTTTTTCATTTTGCTGTGCGTCTGACATGTGGAAAAATGACATATTATGTACCTAATAAATTTGAATTAGTAAAAATGTCAGTTTGTGATTACCAACATTAAAAAATTAAATAATTTCCAATATTGTATATAATCTAAATCTATTTGTTTCTTAAATAATAATTATCGGCCAAAAAATCTTATACAAATTTCGTGCGGAAATGATTTTACAATGCTCCAGCAAATAGGGAACGAGCCCTTCGGCCCGTTCCCCAAACGAGCTGTTGCATTGTAAAATCAACGTTTCCGCACTCTAATGTAAATAACTATTAAAAAAAAGTCATTTTATTTAATACAATCTCTATTAGTTATTTTAAAATCTACAAATTAATTTGTAGGCAGTTTTATATATTTTACAGGCATGATTATGCAGATAATTGGAACTGTCTTGGCCTTGTCTGGCCCAGTTAAAATCTCGTTCAACTACAAAATATTAAAAAATTTAGCAAAAATTTGGCAAACTGATAAATATTTAAAGAAATCTGTAACAAAACATGTTTTGTTTATTGTCTATTGTAATGATAAATACAGCTAGTACGTAACCACGTGCTATTAGCAGAAATGTTGTGAAACAGACGTGTGTTGTGTTTTTGTAAAGTGGAAAAGAGAACGGTATAGTGAAAATAATGAGAAGGAATGCTGCGGCAGTGTTTAGAGACATCAATACTGGTTATTTGTATTTACAAGTAAGGCAGCGGAATATGACACCAATGTCCGGATACCGTAAGGTCGAAAAAGTCCATAGGAAGTTGGTATGTACGGGATGGGAAAACAATGACGTCATCATCCATTGGCGCCGGTAACAGCGGGTCACTAGAAAAAGTAATTCCCGGCGAGAATTTTCGAGTTAAATTAGCTGAACAGAAGTTGAGAGATATTATAAATATGATTTATGTTTTTTTTTTTAACAGGAAAGGGTAGAATGGCATGAGGTTGTTGCTTTTATTGCAGAGACCGGCGCCTCTGTAGGAGAGAACTCTTGGTTCGATAAATTCTTCACATGGATTTCCAAAACGATTCTGAATGAAATGCTGCATTTATTTATAAATACATCTTGACAGAACAGGGTGGTATTTATATTGATTTTGTATGATGGGTTGTTAGTACTTGGGGGGAGATTTAATGTTGTATATAAGTACATAAACACCTGACGTAAATAGAGGCCATGTGTATTAACCTCAAGGCCTGAGCATGAGATAAACATGCACATAGAAAATGTGTCTGTGTGTATTTATATGAGTATGGAGACTTTGTTTACATAACATTGTGTGGACTTACATTCTAGGCAACTGTATCGAGGGGGCCCCTTTTCTTTGGAAAACCCCGTCGACGAAAACTCCGTTTTTTCCATTACACATCATATAGAAATAAGGATGATCGAAGAAAACCTCCAAATGCCTCCGCGATATAAAACTTGAATGTCCCATATTTACATCGACATCACCTCTAGAACTGTTCCTGCCGATTGTTATTCTACTCCGCCGCACTAAATACTCTAATTCGCGGCCCTCCAAACGTGCTATCACTTCCCCCTTGTCTTCGGGGCTCCACTGTACTTTCGAGGGGCTGGCTGGGGCCGATTTCAGGGCTAATAACGCCCAGGCATCACTTTCGGCTGTCCTAGAGTACGTAGACATTGTTCCCACACTCACTTTACACAAATTTTCTTCAGCTCGTGGAACTTAATTATCGGAAATATTCACTGTTTACCCACAAAACGACTGTGATAACGTGGGAGGCACCTGCAATGTATTGGCTGATTTCATAACAGCTCTATCGGTAATACTTGCTTGTAAACACGTGAGAACACAGAAGATTCCATCGATACCATCAACGACATCTCTCCTCAACTCACTCAACTCGATTCAAAATATAATTTTAAAGGTCACACGAATTTATACTAACTCATCATAATCTACAAGCAAACATTAACAAACGTTATTATATAAAACGTTATAAACGTTACCATACGTTACCTTTAACGATCTAATCCAATTTTATTTTAATTTATTTTTTTGCTTAACCCCTCCTCTGCGAAACCTTTATTTATTCTGCCAAAAAAACCGGTTCTGCTCAAAGGACAACAAACATATTTGACAACCACAACAACGTAGAAAAACGATACAAAACATTTACCAACCAAAACAATACAAAATCCAATCTCCATGGAAACGTTTTGCGTCTATTTTTAATAGTGTGTTGACGTCAAGCGTTTATTGGCAACATAACTTTCCCAAAAAAATAAACATATAGAAATTTTAATTATTAAGCAATCACCAGTTTCAATAATAAATATTTATAACCAATAAAGAAATTTATAATGAAAATATATATATTTTTTTATTTATAAAGAGAGCAATCTTAATTTTATAATTATCATATAAAATCTTATTTTTATAGTTTTAGCAAATATTGTTATTTAAGCAAGATTTTATATTTACTCAATTTTCTTTATTATATGATTAATTTGTAATTTGAAAAAATGTGTATAACGTTATCACATAATCCTGATATAATTATTAATAAATAAATCAAGTTTTAATAAAATCATATAATAAATATAATAGAAATGTGTTTGTGTGTATCCAAAGTTGTTTATTTCTTGTGAAAAACCAGAACTGCCAACATAAAAAGTGTAAATAAAACAAAAATAAGAATGTTTCTTATTTGAATTTACTTTTATTTTTGAATTATTTTCGCTTAAAGAAATTTCTATAAATCAATGAATATAAAAATAAATAAATAATTCAATTTCCATGTTAATTTTTAAATAAAAAAATTATTTTTTATCACTCATGCACAATAGTATCTTGGTGCGCGTTTTTTAGTGCGATAAATTGTCATTATTAGTTGTATTATCATATAACTTGGATCAGGGATTCTCAAAGCGTGTTCCGCGGAACACTGGTGGTCCGCGATACACATGTAAGTGTTCCGCGAAAACATCGCAATTAAAAAATATTATTGCAGTTAGAATGGCAAAAGTCAGCGTAATTCTACAATTCGCTATATAGCGCTAATAGCGCTAGTAGAATTGGAGTGAATGAAGAAAATAGAAAAGTTGTGAAATCAATTCGAAATGTCAATCGTTTGTATGACGAAAAATACTTAAAATTTAGATTTACCTGGACCGGACATACAGATTGTCCAACACCTCTCTGCATTGTATGCTGTAAGAAACTTGCCTTAGGCGCCCGCTAAATTAAGGCGTCGTTTCAAAACTGAACATAAAAATCTTTTAACAAAAAACAAAGAATATTTTAATAGAATTTTAGAAATGCAAGGCAAACAGTTTAAAAAAAAACCGGCCAAGTGCGAGTTGTGACTCGCGCGCCGAGGGTTCCGTACAAACTTGTAAGTAAGGTATCTTTAGGAGGACCTAACTGTATGCAACCCATATGCTTCTGGTGCCTGACAATACCACGCAACACATTAGTGTATTTTCATAAGTTTCTAATAGTAAATTCGCATTTTTCTTGTAATCAAACTACATATTTACGGTTTTCAGTTTTTTCCCTTTGCATGTGCTGTAAGATAGGGGTTCTCAAACTTTTCGAAGTCGGGGAACACTAAACTCTGATATATTTTTATGCGGAACATCTACAATTTACAATATAATATAAACGTTAAGACAGGGTAGCTAACCTTTTTGAAACCAAAAACATTAATAACAAACAGAATAATTTGAATAATAAATTGACGAACTTGAGAGATCTCAGCGATATTGACGAATAAATGATAAAGCCCATTTCTTTCTAAATACAATTTCTTCTTCTAAATTCCCTAGTCTCTCGCGTTTGTTTGTCTTTATATTAACCATAGTTGAAAATCCTGCTTCGCAAAGATAAGACGTGGAAAATAAGAATAATATATATTCAGGGCTTTTTTGCTTATATTCGGATATTATATCTTTAACAGTGATTCAAAAATTTTCAGGAATGTTTTCATGGTACTGTAATTTTAATCCACGATCTGAAGAAAGCGACGTCAGTTCTTCTTATTCTTTTAAAGTAAAACTAGAAAATTCGGAAGAAACAAACGTTCGGTTCAGAAGAAACAAAATCATATGTTCTGGGCTTAACAATGGAAAATATTTTTCAAGCTTTCCTTCTATAGTTGATAAATGTTCCATTATCAAAGAAACGATTGCCTCGTTGGTATTTTGCTCAGAGGAGAACATTTCCTCTCTCTTACGTGTCTTTTCCAAAGTAAAAGTATTTTTTTTCATTGAACATAATTTGTCGGCCGTAAGAATGTTTTCATCTTTTCGTTGCATACTCATATTGACGGTATTAAAGAAAACAAAAATATCAGACAAATAGGCCAAATTACTGCAGCAATCATCATTTTTTAGATAACTCACAAGAAGTTTTGATTTTCTGTTAAAAAAAAAACAATTCATTTAATTCATGTAATCCATATTTTAATGTCAACACACGATTTAAAACCTTTCCTCGTGACAACCACCTCACTTCGATATGAAGAAATCTGCTTCCTTCGATGAACAATGTTGAAAATTCGGTTCTTCATCGGTCTCATTTTAATAAAATTAACCATGGCAACTACTTGGTCAAAAAGTCGTCTAATTTCTTCTTATGACAAGTACTTCTCGGTGCAAAAAACAATGATGAAATATGATATTTGAATTTATGGTTTTAGCTAAAGTAACAAATTCTTTGATTCATCCCGTCATGGACGCTGCTCCATAGCGCATCGGTACAAATACTGACGCAATGATCCCATGATAATTTTAAACCATTCAAATACGTTGCTATTGCATCAAAGAAGTCTTGACCAGTTGTACGGCCCAAAAGTTCCTTGTAGCATAAACACTGATTTATTATCTCTTGTTCATAAATAAATTGTACAAAGCTTAAGAGCTGCGCCTTGCCACTTATATTAGTTGATTCGTCAACTTGTAATGCAAAAGACATATTAACAAGCTTACCTGCGACCGTTCTTTCAATCTTCTAAATTTCCTTCTTTGCTTCTTCATAAATTTGCTTAAACATAATTGTCACTATTTCACAGCGGGCAGGCAAAACGAGAGATTCTGCTATCGTGTGTGGCTTTAATATTAGTGCTACTACTGACTCGACAATTTCATACGACGCAAGTTGAACTTTATCACTTACTTTCATTGTTTTTAGGGTTCCGTACCGATAACGGAACCCTTATAGGATCACTTTGTTGTCCGTCTGTCTGTCTGTCCATCCGTCCGTCTGTCTGTCTGTCAAGACCAATTTTCTCAGAACACTTCTTGCCAAATTTCATGACTCTAGGTCAACGGGAAGTACCCTATAGGTTTTGATTCCCTTGTGAAATCGCAAAATATGCGACATAAACGGTCATATCTTTTGATCGCGTTGACTTACAAGTTTGATTTTTTCACAGCTGAAAGAGACCGCAGACCCGAGTATTTGATACAAATTTCAACTTGTTACCTCCACGTGTTCCTGAGAAAAATGGTTTGACAGACAGACAGACATACAGGCGGACAACAAAGTGATCCTATAAGGGTTCCGTTATCGGTATGGAACCCTAAAAACAATGAAAGTAAGTGATAAAGTTCAACTTGCGTCGTATGAAATTGTCGAGTCAGTAGTAGCACTAATATTAAAGCCACACACGATAGCAGAATCTCTCGTTTTGCCTGCCCGCTGTGAAATAGTGACAATTATGTTTAAGCAAATTTATGAAGAAGCAAAGAAGGAAATTTAGAAGATTGAAAGAACGGTCGCAGGTAAGCTTGTTAATATGTCTTTTGCATTACAAGTTGATGAATCAACCAATGTAAGTGGCAAGGCGCAGCTCTTAAGCTTTGTACAATTTATTTATGAACAAGAGATAATAAATCAGTGTTTATGCTAAAAGGAACTTTTGGGCCATACAACTGGTCAGGACTTCTTTGATGCAATAGCAACGTATTTGAATGCTTTAAAATTATCATGGGATCATTGCGTCAGTATTTGTACCGATGCGCTATGGAGCAGCGTCCATGACGGGATGAATCAAAGGATTTGTTACTTTAGCTAAAACCATAAATTCAAATATAATATTTCATCATTGTTTCTTGCACCGAGATGTACTTGTCATAAGAAGAAATTAGACGACTTTTTGACCAAGTAGTTGCCATGGTTAATTTTATTAAAATTAGACCGATGAAGAACCGAATTTTCAACATTGTTCATCGATGGAAGCAGATTTCTCATATCGAAGTGAGGTAGTTGTCACGAGGAAAGGTTTTAAATCGTGTGTTGACATTAAAAAATGAATTATATGAATTTTTTATTTATTTATTTATTTATTTATTTATTTAAACCAGATAATTACATGATTTACATTGTAATTCCTACAGAGGTATTTGTAAATACCTGTACATAGGCCTGGCTACATAAAAGAAAAAAATAACTTGAAAACATTTAAACATCAACAGTAACACATCAACAGTAATAATAGATTATATCACAAATTAACAAATATATATTATATATATATATATATATATATATATATATATATATATATATATATATATATATATATATATATATAATAATTAAATCTCTAGATTGAAAACATATTTTTAAACCGATCATTTTAAATATTTAATCTTGCCCAGTTTTTTAATTTATTCTTTATACTAACTCTATTAACACGCATACCTTTCAATTCCACTGGGAGTGAATTGTAAGTCATTGTCGCCGTGTAAAAACTGTTCTTCTTACCAATTTCTAAGTTAACCTTAGGTAATAAAATACTCTTAATCCTCGTATTACTAAGTGATTGTACATGTAAATTTAGCAAATGCCTGTAATGATATTCTGTTGACTCCAATATGTATGTTTGTTCTATGTTTAGTGGGGTCTTTTAGTTTCTATGTATAGTCTCGTAATTATTTGTTTTATTTATTATTTTTACTATTTTATTTTGCAAATTCTGTAATATATTTAAATGACTTTTATAGGCAATGCCCCAGCCAATTATACCATAATTAATGTGGCTGTGAAAAAGTAAATAATAAATTTTCAAGAGGGTATTTTTGGTCATAAACCTGGAGAGTTTCGCAAAGACAAAGGTTAGATATTTTTTTTTTTACTATACTTTCAATATGGCTTCTCCATTTCATATTGTAGTCGAATATAACACCAAGGTATTTGAAAGTTACAACTCTTTTTAACTGATAGTCCCCGATTCTTATATTTATTTGTTTAGGAACACTGTCCTCTTTGTTTCCAAAAGTCATGAAGACTGTTTTTTGTAGATTTAGTGACAATCTATTTAAAGCTAGCCATACCGAGACCCTATCAAGGTAATAATTATTCATGGTATCGCGTGCGAGGCACCACGAATCTTCTACTGAGAGTACCACTGTATCATCTGCGTAAGAAATTATAGAGTCATCCGGCACTTAGTAGATCATTGACATATAATACAAATAGTATAGGACCTAAAATAGTGCCTTGTGGTACCCCTGTAGTAACTTTCTGATATGTACTGTATATATTATTTACCCTGACTTTCTGCTTCCTGTTTGATAAGTAGCTTTCCATGAGCTTATGCACATTTCCCCTAATTCCATAATTGTAAAGTTTTTGAAGCAGGAATTCGTGATTTACGGTGTCAAAAGCCTTTGCTAGATCAAGAAAAGTGGCAATAATGTATTTGCTCTTATCAAGTTTTTTATAAATCGTGTCTGACAAGCAACTTAGTGCATCTTTAGTGCCTTTATTCTTAAGGAATCCAAACTGATACTTGTTTGGATTGATTGTTTGGATTGACTTATCTTGATTAAATATATTATTTTCTTTAAAAAAGTGAAATAATCTGCTATGTATTATTTTTTCTAATATTTTTGCCAAATTTTAGATTAATGAAATTGGTCTATAACTGGTGGCATTTTTTTTATCTCCTGACTTAAATATAGGTATTATTTCCGCGTTCTTTAAAGCATTTGGCCAGATTGAGTGTTCTATTATCAAATTAAAAACATGAGTGAGAGGTTGTGCAATGTAAAAAAAGTGAATTAAATGAATTGTTTTTTTTTTAAACAGAAAATCAAAAACTTTTTGTGAGGTATCTAAAAAATGATGATTGCTGCAATAATTTGGCGTATTTGTCTGATATTTTTGTTTTCTTTAATACCGTCAATATGAGTGTGCAACGAAAAGATGAAAACATTCTTACAACGACCGACAAATTATGTTCAATGAAAAAAATACTTATACTTTTGGAAAAGACGTAAGAGAGAGGAACAGAGAAATGTTCTCCTCTGAGCAAAATACCAACGAGGCAATCGTTTTTTTGATAATGGAACATTTATCAACTATAGAAGGAAAGCTTGAAAAATATTTTCCATTGTTAAGCCCAGAACATATGATTTTGTTTCTTCTGAACCGAACGTTTGTTTCTTCCGAATTTTCTAGTTTTACTTTAAAAGAATAAGAAGAACTGACGTCGCTTTCTTCAGATCGTGAATTAAAATTACAGTACCATGAAAACACTCCTGAAAATTTTGGAATCACTGTTAAAGATATAA
Source organism: Phosphuga atrata (assembly GCA_944588485.1). Classification (NCBI taxonomy): domain Eukaryota; kingdom Metazoa; phylum Arthropoda; class Insecta; order Coleoptera; family Silphidae; genus Phosphuga; species Phosphuga atrata. Next base: position 58,266,064 of record OX155893.1, read on the forward strand.
TATCCGAATATAAGCAAAAAAAAGCCCTGAATATATATATTATTGTTATTTTCCACGTCTTATCTTTACGAAGCAGGATTTTCAACTATGGTTAATATAAAGACAAACAAACGCGAGAGACTAGGGAATTTAGAAGAAGAAATGGTATTTAGAAAGAAAATACGGCTTTATCATTTATTCGTCCCAATATCGCTGAGATCTCTCAAGCTCGTCAATTTATTATTCAAATTATTCTGTTTGTTATTACTGTTTTTGGTTTCAAAAAGGTAAAGTTTCGCATAAAAATATATCAGAGTTTAGTGTTCCCCGACTTCGAAAAGTTTGAGAACCTCTGACTTGGATAACGCACAGAAATATTAAATATCGCTAGGTTACATTAAAATAAACAAATAAATACAAATAAAATGAATACAATCAAGACCTCGGTATTAAAAAAGTTCACGTTACGTTTTTTATACCGAGGTCTAGATTATATATATATATATATATATATATATATATATATATATATATATATATATATATACATATATATATATATATATATATATATATATATATATGTATCATTTTATTTGTATTTATTTGTTTATTGTGTGAGAAAAAAGTGTCAGAATTTTTTAATTTTTGATTTCATTTTTTTTGGATGGCACCTGAATCCCAAGCTTGTAAGGTACGTCCCCTCGTATGAATGATAAAAAATATTGTTTGTAATACGGGCTCAATTGTCAATTTCCCTCTCGAGCGAATGCACCACCTGACTTCGTACGCACATTTTCGCTCTCCAGTAATATTGACAACCTTTCGTCCTAGTTACAAAATCTACTATTAAAGTTTTGTCTACAGGTTTACATTAAATGCATCCTTTTGCAAATGAAATTCACCCTTTTTCAAATAAAATTCAACCTTTTTCAAACGAAATTCACCCTTTTTCAAATGAAATTCACCCCTTTGCAAATCAAGTCGTTATACTTACATATTATATTAAAAAACATTAAATAATGTTAAATATCGGGTTTTTCAGTATTTCAGTATTTTGTAATAGCTTATAATTGAGTACATTTCACAATTTGCAAGCTATCTATTTATTGTTTTTTCTCTAGTAGCATCGGACCTCGATTTTTCAGTAGGGACGACGCATTTCGTTTTTGACGTCTCTCGAATAGGAATGAAGCTGCCTTCGCAATTCTTTCATATTTTAAAATATGAATCTATGCCATTTAATCGTGCCGCGCCAACAACTGTCAACGGCGATAGCTAACCTAACCTAAGGACTTGGTTCCAAGAGGACGGCATAACCAGTGCCGTCTTAGGCTATGCCGTGGCCCTTGGGGCCACAAGAATTTGGGGCCCTGTTGGAAAGTAAAAGAAGTGAATGACAAAAACCTTTATTTATTATGGTTAATTGATACAAATCAAATATACATATGTTATTAATTAGATAAATATGCTGCTGGTTTGAAATGGTTACGATTACGATAGTTTTTTTCGGGATTTCTGTAGTGCAAAATCAATTATATCTTAAAAGTCAATTTTTTAAGGATATCACTTTCTATGCACATAATTGACAAATTAGTTAATCGTTCTTGTAACAAAGTTGTTCGCAATTCATTTTTCATTTTCTTTAGCTGTGAAAATGATCGCTCTCCACTAAAATTGGTAACCATTAGCAAAGGAACATTCTTGTAGCAACTTTAACATTTGGAAAAGTTTCTTCTAATTTATCAAACTTTATTAATTTATTTAATTTTAATTTTAAGGCTGAGACAAACTCCGCTGATTCTTTTGCTATGATCTTTAAATAAAACATTGAATTGAAAACATTAAATAAAACAAACACATAAATGAAAACATTCTGATTTGAGCTCATATGCATTAATGTCCAGGCGCGTTTTTAAGCTATTATGCGGCTTGGTGCAAGTTTTTGGTGGGGTCCGCTCTCAGAGAAGAGAAACGTACATAGAAGAACCGTCACCAAGAGTTCTGTTGGACAATTTTTTGGCACACATTGTGGCATCACGCTGCTAGTTCTGTGAACTCCAAAACCAGATGACGTTGAGTTATTGCCACGCATTGCAAAGTAACAAATTTAACAAAAGGCATATACTTTATCGGGGTTAGAACTCATTTGTTATACAGGAATAGTGATACAGACAAAATACAGCGATACCTGGAACTAGCCAAACACCTTAATGTTCAGTTGGTCATTCTTACGGAAACAATTGCGTTCAAACGTTCAAATGCTCCCATAAAGATGGTTCTTCTATAGATGTCTCTCATTTTTGCGTCCAACTCCGCAGTGGAGTAACCAGCGACAAGTATCTAAAGGGAGTAACCTAGCCAGTAAAGCTATTAAAAATACAGCAAATAATACAAAATTCACTGAAAATTTATTTTTCTTTTAAGTAAACAAAAGTAAGCAATACAGCATAGACAAAATCAACAAAGGTTTAAAAAGAGGTTTATGTGCGAAAGCCTCGCCTAACTTTAGCCGATATAATTATTTTTTTTAATTTCCTCTAAATTTAAATTATTGAAAGTACCTCTTTCTATTGAAAGTAATGCTAAATCAGAAGTTTTAACATGAGTCATTGTGCTCCTTAGGTGTGTTTGTAATCTACGCAATACACTAAAATATCTCTTAGCAGTTGCTATACCTTTGGGTAGCGTTACAAACAATCGAAAAACTATTTCAACATTGGGGAAAATATCATACATTTTCTGTTCAACCAAATATTATAGATAATCAGTACACCTCTATCACAACAAGGGTTATCACCTGAAAAATAAATTGTAATCATATCATCTATCAAAATAGGGGAAATAAATTTAAATGTATCACTTAATAATGTACCTTTTTGCCAAATCTTTTTTTGCACTGGTTTTCATGAAAATTGGAATTAGAAAACCAAATAATAATTCTGTAACATCTTCTAGACTCTTAATACTGTCAGACATTTCGTTTACCGTTGCATCTAGAGTTATATTTATTACATCAGTTTTAAAATCGATTACAGGATCTATAACAGGATCGTCTCTGCTGCCTTCATCTTTTTAGATGCATGTGATCTTCGTCCTTTCACATTGAAGCCATTTCGACTTGGAGAGTTCTAAAATTTGGTTGAAATAAGCGTCAGTTCTTATTAGTGATGCAAGTTTATCTTATTACGATTTTTTCATCCACAAAACGATATGAATTGAATAAATCAATGTCTTTCTTCTGCAATATTTTTGATGTAACATCGATAGTTTGCAGAACATCATTCCAAAAAATTAAAATCCTCAAAAAATCAAATGTGACACTATTTAAAATCCTGAGGCCGTAGCCACTTCATAGTGGTCGTACCTTATCTCTACGATTGTTTCAAAACACGAAAGAACTGATTTAAAATTTTGTAATAAAGCACTTGTTGCCTTTGCTCTTGCAGGCCACCTTGTGTTGGACAGATCTTTAAGTGCGTTAAGTGTGTTGTTTTTCCTTTCTTGAAAATATTTCCTTTCTTCATCTTCTTCATTTTGTTTATGTTCCATTTACATATACGAAAAGATTCAAGCATCTTTAGAAGCTGCCTTTAGCATAGCCCATCGGCGTTGGGGCGAATCTGCAAAAAGAATGTAACATTTTGTACATTTCCAAAAAAAAAAACAGTATTTGTGTTTATCCGTTTTTTCAGCAGCGTCACTTAATACTAGGTACAACTGATGTGGTGGGCAATGCACGTAGGTAGCAAAAGCTTTATGATTTTCCCGACTCATAGCTTTACGCAATAGGGTATAGGACACCTTTTTCACTACCACTCATCAGACTAGCTCCATCATACGCTTGCCCAACCATGTTGTCTGTATTTAAATTATGACATTTAAATGCATATAATAATAATAAAATTTATCCAGTAGCATTGTGATTGTCCAAATTCAAATATTCTATAAATATTTCTTTTAACAAATTATTATTTAGAATATCTAATAAATGTACATAACGGATCAATAAAGCCACTTCCAAATGACAGTCGAAAATACAGCTTTTTGAACTTCTTCCAGCAATGTAGTCCTAGTAGCAGTTGCCAAAAGTCGAAATTGTCCTTCCATTATTGAAGCACTCAAATACTTTAATTTCGTCGCAGTTTCTAAATGATACTGCAATTATGGACAGTATCTTCAAAGAAATTTAATAAACGTTAGGTATACACCACAGTCGGTACGATTCAAGTCACTAGAATGACTTCGTAAGGGTAAAGTTAGTGTATAATTGTCCGCAGGAGATCAAATTGCAACGTAAGAACTTCTTTTTATCTTTTCTGCTCTGAGTCATACTGTCTTTTAAGGGATGCATTAATTGACTTTTCCTCCAAATCTGCCCGTATTCCAGTTGTAGCCATTAGATGAGATTTACTTCGGGAATGTTAATGAATTCTGGTGAATGGATGTCCCCAGTAATTCCACAAAACCATGTTTTCCTTTCCATATAACCAACATGTGGTAACATGGCAATAAGATACATCCATTTGAGGTGGATATGAAAGCCACCATCTGCTACGTTTTTCACCTAAGCTATTCTTAAAGTTGAAATATTTCTCTGAAAAAACTGCGATTTTTTGTTTTAGTGGTTGGCAAGCATCTACACGTACTAAATTTAGTTTTTTACTTTTGGAAAGTGAATCACTTTTAAATAAGACGTAGTCCGAGGGTTTAAAAGTTTCCTCCTCGAATTCCTACGTATTATTGGTTCCTCCCTCACTAATTTCAGTGTTTTCTGTTTTTGTAGTAAACTTATCTAAAGATTCTAAAGACTCGAACTCAGCGCTATGTGTAGAATTCAACGATGGTGTAGGTGACAGAAAAACCGGCAAACATTCATTTTCTTACCCTGTGTATCTTGACTCGGAGTCTGATTTAACATCAGAAAAAACTGATTAATTTGAAACAGCAGCAGAAGGTGAATGTGAAAATGCAGAAGGTGAAGCGACAAAAAAATCTGACATTTTCTTAAATTTTACCGCACGTTTTTCAGCGCCCAATTTGTGTTGTGTATACTTGTGTACTACTACTATGTACTTTGTACTATGTTCTATTACTGTACTACTTTGATTTATCCTTAAAAGCAAAAAATATTACAATTCGATAGATAAAATGATAAAGAAAAATGTATTTACCATTAGAAATGTTAGAAAATTTGTAGCACAAACTCAAACTTCAGATGACATATAATAGAAACAAGGTTGTATTTGGTAGAAACAAGTTCTTGTATTCTAATTTTAAACTTAAAAGAATAGCTTTCACCCTTGGTTGAAAATAATTTTTTTTTTTACTTCTCTTATATACATGGATATAGGACATATGGATATAGGACATACAGGACATACATGTGTATTGTAAAGTATTGACACAGGGGCCTGCGCGCATTGGGGCCCGTCGGTGCTACGCACCGATTGCATCTACGTCAAATACGCCTCTGTTAATGTCTATGTGGTAGAATTCTTCAAATTCATTGCATTTTTTCTGTCAACTCGTCAGAATCGATTGTTATTAATTGACAAAGAAAACTAAAACGATTGTCAATTTCTTGGTGTGCTGCCGAATAATTTTTTAAATGTTCATATAATGTGTCGATTATGGAAATATACTTACCTAAGTACATGAATTTTTTTTGCCATTCAACTCTACAGATTTTGATGATCCTTTAAAAAAACCGGCCAAGTGCGAATTGTGACTCGCGCACCGAGGGTTCCGTACAAACTTGTAAGTAAGGTATCTTTAGGAGAACCTAACTATATGCAACCCATATGCATCTGGAGCCAGACAATACCACACAACACATTAGTTTATTTTCATAAGTTTCTAATATTAAATTCGCATTTTTCTTGTAATCAAACTACATATTTACGGTTTTCAGATTTTTCCCTTTACATGTGCTGTAAGACACCGCTTCTTGCCAAATTTCAAGATTCTAGGTCAGCGGGAAGTACCCTATAGGTTTTGATTCCCTTGTGAAATCGCATAACATGCGATATAAACGGTCATATTTTTTTATCGCGTTGACTTACAAGTTTGATTTTTTGTTGATTTTCACAGCTGAAACAGACCGCAGACCCGAGTATTTGATACAAATTTCAAGTTGTTACCTCTACGCGTTCCTGAGAAAAATGGTCTTGACAGACAGACAGACGGACGGACAGACGGACAGACGGACAGACAGACAGACAGACAGACGGACAACAAAGTTATCCTATAAGAGTTCCGTTTTCGGTACGGAACCCTAAAAAGTGACGCGTGTACTGCGAATTCTTTTTCTTTCAGACTTATCTTTATAGTCGGCATTTGATTATTTTTGTTTAGCTACCGATTCGTACTGATTGAATTTATTGCGTGCGTTATTGACATAATCGATCAGATATACATAAAGTTTCCTTGCAACGTCCATGGTAATAGTGCTATTCTGGAAACTTAAGCTTGTTTTATTTATAATTCCCAAAAGATCATTCCATCCTCTGTTAAAAAAATAGTATTCAACTTTTCCATTTTTTTTTGCTATGCTTTAGGCTTCGTTTCTTGTTTCTCCTGGTTGACTTGCGGACTTGGAAATTGCGGACAAAGCCTCAAAAAAAATTTAAATTACCATTTTGTAAGGCATTAATAGCATTAGCACGTGTGGACCATCTAATATTCGGGAGAGACTTCAGGACTTTATTTGCGCCCAAATGCTCTGTCATAATTTTCCAACGTTTGGTCGAAGCCGAGAAAAACATGAATAATTTTTGGATAAATTGAAAATATGCTACAGCTTCGGAAACATTCAACAGCCTGTACCTACTAAATTTAGCGAATGTGCCGCACATGGGACGAAAATTGCAAATTTACATTTTTCTTTTATTCTTGACTGAACACCAGAATACTTTCCAGTCATATTTGATGCATTATCATAACTCTGCCCACGATTATCTTTTATATTAATATCAAGGCTTTAAAAAATGTTTAAAATAGTATCTGCTATGTATTCTGCATTATGCTTATCCATAGAGAAAAACTGCAAAAATCTCTGAATAGGCTCTCCGTCTTTTACATATCTAACGATGAAGGTCAGTTGGTCAACGTGAGAGAGATCTGGTGTAGAATCCACGCTTATAGAGTAGTATTTTGATAAATTTATTTCGTTAACAATTGATTTTTAAACTTGCTGTCCCATTATATTAATAAACTCATTACAAATATTAGCAGACACATATGATGTAATTCCTTTTCCACGATTTCCGCAGTTTCGTATATGATCAGCAAGAAAAGGATCAAATTCACTAATCAGTTCTAAACATCCCAAATAATTCCCGTTATTTTGAGACTCCAATATCTCATTATCACCACGAAGGGCAAGACCTCTAGAAGCTAAAAATTTCACTATTGCGACAATTCTAATAATTGACTTCTGTATTATATTTTGTTTGAGTTTTGCTTCTTGCGACATAATTTATCATTAATTGCCTGTGCTGTAAACTGTTGTCATGCTCAAGTAATAAGTTTCTTATATGCTTCCAATCTTTATATCCATTCGGAGAAGAAAAATTATGTCCAGTAGTAGTATTAAATAGACGGCAGCAATAACAGTACACAGATTTCTTCGACGGTGAATAAAGGAGTCATTTTCTTTCTAAGGCTCACCATTCGTCAATTAACGGGTGAAAATATTTTTCGTCAAGTATCTAGTTTTTGTTTTATCGCTTAAATCTGGAAAACTTGTAGAAGTTTCGGAGAAGTCACATTTTTTTTTTGGAAAAACTGGCCCTTTTCGAATCCAAATATCGCGTAATTCTTCTGTTAAAATTTCGTCACAGTACGCACCAGGATCAGGTGATACATTTTCCAAGCTTGTAGTTAACTAACACTAGCTTGAAGTAGAGGGTTCAGCATCTCATGTGTGTTGATCATTTTTGTCACATGTAGGATCTTTTTCCAATTGATATTCAGAAGTATTTCGATCTTGAGGTGATGAAGGTGAAAAAATAGTCAGCCTATTTGCTTCTTCAACCGTAAAAAATGAAGTGAGTTTAGGAAGTGTCTTGTTTATTTATTTTTGAGCTACAACTTTTTTTCTTTTTTGTGGACCACTTAAAAATGTTCTTTTCGGCATAATAAAATGAATAAACAAACGAACACGACAACACTTCTATTATCAACACACTTCTATTACTTTGGTATCTTGGTGGCAAGAAAGATGGATTTAAACTAAAGATAATTATATATTGTTAAGAGCAGGAAGGGTTACTCCCCGTTCCCATTGGCCTGCCCCCACTAATAACAAAAGAATTGCCATCCCAAGTGCACTTAGTTTAATAATTAGTTTCTATATTTAATATTTACAACTACAGAAAATAAGTACTTATAAGTATCTAATATTTGTAAGTTTAAATATTACATTGTTTACAAACGCATTTTAAACCATTAGTGGTCGCAAACAGTTGCAAGCACGTAGCGGTCATAAAACAGCCCCAAAACGCATTCAAAAATATTAGTGCGTCACGACCAGATGTTAGGACCTATTGGTCGCTTTATCGTAATGTTAGTATAATATGTAAACATCTAATTTTAAGAACCTAGAGATAAAGAAACTAAAAATTTTCATAATTTTAAGACACAATAAAAATAGAGTTGTTGGGTCAAAAAAAAAATCACGCCACTTTCGGGAATTCTCCAACCATAGATAAAGTCGACTTAAGCGGCCCATACACTATACAACTTGTTGTACAACCAAGTCTTCCAACGTGTTGTAACTGTAGGCTGTACACTGTCATACCAAGGCTTCCAACATTACTTTTGAGGTGAAATTTGATCTGCACGGATCTTGTGCTAGTTGTGCTACAATAATATTTCTTGGTCACTTAAGAAATCATTTAATTAATCTAAATACCATAATATATACTGCTACAAAACATAATGCAGGGAAGAATAGAGGGGAAGAAGGGAATAGCAAGAAAGAAAAAATCCTGGCTCCGTAATATAAGGGAGTGGACAGGAATGAATGTTGAAGAACTGTTCCATGTGGCAAGAGACAGAGACGCATTCAGAAAGGTGGTCGCCAACCTTTAATGAGAAGTCGGCATCAGAAGAAGAAGAAATACCATAACGTTGGCTCGTATACATCATCAATTCCTGCACCAGATTTTTCAGTTTTTTCCATCTTTATCAGTTCTCTTCCATAACAAGTCCTCTCCATATTGCTTATTCTTTTCTTTTACATCATCTAAAGATTCATTTTCATCAATTTCTTTTAAATTAGTTAAAAGAGTTCGCCATGCTTTATAACATTTGTATTTTATATTTATACATTGCACTTTTTACTTGCTACATTTCAGGTACACTTCGGTATACAGTATAATCTTGATAATCCGGCGCTCTGGGGAAACACGTTTCATTTTTTTGCGCTGCCCCGCTCTGGATATATCACAGAGCACCTTGCGCACAGAAGAAATAAAGTCAAAAACAACAGCAGCCAGTGTTTGTACAACCTGCTTTTTACTCTGGATTCAGACCATGCTAACTCCACTCTACAATTGTCTTACTATCTGTTCTAAGTTTGTACAGATTTTTTTGTATGTACACGTTTACCTACCCCCTGCCGAGGGGGCCCTGGGCACGTGCCCCGTGTGCCCTAATGGTAAAGACGGTTATGAGGGCGCAGTTATAGAAGCTCGGTTGATCGGATGGGATACTGTCAAGCCAGCCGTGGCAGTCATTTTTATGATGTTTTGTTCAATCGTCAAAAACGTCCAATATTCTAATAAATTCATGATTTTGAAAAAATATTCCTTACTTTTTTTTTTATATCTGATTAAATTCCAAAAGATAGATAGCCCTTTAGTAACCAATCATATTGGATATACAAAAATAGGCAGACCGTATTAGACAATACTAGATAGATATAACAGAAGATAATACATAAGAATAGACTTCATTTATCAAATTGAAAATTTGACATTTCAGATTTTGACATTTTGCATGTTTACAAATAGATTTTGATATTTGAATATGAAATCGCTAATAGAAAGACTGTATCTATAAAAAAGTATACATCAACGTTCCTCAACTAAGATAAAACGAATTATAAACACATTGTTATTAATCAAGTATTAAATCTAGCAAATTCCATACCTATTTAAATGTGCAATAAATATAACCAACGTTTTCCATTCGGAGAAAAAATGTCATACTTATCTTAATTTTATCTAATCATAAATAGCAACAAACGGTACAAATGACTCAGTATTAGTTTAGTGCCCAATATGTCAGGACACAACCGAAATGAATTTCATTTGGATGAGATCTCAACTGAACATGAAGGAAACATTCAGTTTGCTGAAGACACAAGAGAATATACTTTCTCCGAAGAGGTTGACCGGACTGGAGCTTATACATTGAATCATCGTACCACTTCTTTACACAGGAATCGGTTTTATCAGCATGAAAACAATTTAAACAACCCACGGACACAAGTAAATTGGGCACAAACAGCAGGTATAGTATTTTACTTATTATAACAATGAAACTTAACACTTCCATGCAATATTGATTATTAAACACAAAACAATACCTTTATCTGGCCTCATAATATTTCTATAATGGTTTATAATTTAATATTTATGTATACAAGATTAATTTTCCTATAATCTGTCATTTCAGGAATTCTTTATTTATTAATGTTCTATATAATACACGGTCCATTAAGTAAAACTGAAGTTGAACTAAGTATTACTATATGTAATTCTAAAATTCTTTAATTTTATCCTATCTGTCTATCTAGTCTTATCTGCCTAGTCTTGTCCGACTGTCCTCGGTGTAGTTGACAACATACCCATCTTTCAACTCGGGAGACCTGGGTTCGAATCCTGGTCAGGGCACAACAAGTAGGGTGATTTTCACTAACCGTCCGGGCTGCCAACTCTGAATGAATGCAATATATGCGATACTGGTGTGGCACATACTAAAAGCCAAGGTGGATTAGGGGGTTTAGTGAGAGCTTCCCCCAAATCACTTTATTTAGTCTTGTCTGACTAGTCCTGTCTGCTTACTCTTGTCTACTTAGTCTTATCTGTCTTTTTATTTTAAATCATTTATTATATAATAATAATAATAATACAGAACATAAAACATGACACCCCGGACCCACTCTTCGCATTACTGCAGGGTGTATGTCCTATTCTACCCAGTGGATATGGTCAGATGCCTCCTCTCTACGGCTTGTCGTAGCTTATCGTCTTCCTTCTTTTGGGTCATTATGTCTTTTACCGCTTTGTTCATGTTGTCACAGTTCTTTTCTGTTCTTAACATGTAGTCTGTTATTGTTCTTGGCTCTAACGGTCCGTCCTTCATTATCGTTGCTCGTTCGCGTTCCCAACTGTCGCAGACGAATAGGGTGTGGTACACGCTGTCGTCCTCTTCGCAGTAGTCACACTGTGCTTCGCTTGTTCTGCCAATGCTGTGCAAGTAGTCCTTGAAACATCCATGTCCCGTGAGAATCTGTGTCAGGTGGAAGTTGGGTTCTCCGTGCTTTCTGTCTTTCCATTTGATTGGGTCTGGGATTAATAATCTGGTCCATTGTCCCCTTTCTGTATGGTCCCATTTTCTTTGCCATTCCTTACGAGTATTTTGCCTGGCTGTTTCTTTTTTCACTTTGTTTCAGCCTGCAAGGTAGTAAGACATGCGTTCTTGCGCAGTCAGCTCGATGGGGACGATACCAGCGATTACAAGAGCTGTGTCTCTAGATACGGTCCTGTATGCACTACACACCCGTAGTGCCATTTTTCTTTGTACCTTGGCCAGTTGCTGCTTCTTTCTTTCTGTCAGTGCGTTAGCCCACACGGGAGCCCCGTACAACATGATGGAGTGGGCCACTGAGCTAAGCCGCCTGCGTTTGCTGCATTTTGGACCTCTGACGTTTGTCATCAGCTTTTGTTGCGCGTATGCGGTCTTTGTGGCTTTTGAGGCAGCACAGCTTATGTGTGCTGAGAAGTTTAATCCTCCTTCTATGACGAATCCCAGATATTTTATCCATTCCTTGGGTTTGATCTTAGTTTCTTGGATCCCAAAGGATATTGGTGAGAGTTGTCTTTTACCTCTCAGAAGCACGGCCTCCGCTTTTTCAGGCGCAAGCCTTAACCGCTTATTTGTCATCCATTTGTTTATTTTTTCGACCGCTATGTTTGCTTTCTGCATCAGTGTCTTTTCTGTCTTTGCAGTTACTACTATTGCTAGGTCATCTGCAAATCCGATTTTGTTAATCCTTCGGGTTGCGTCATTTTGAGCACTCCATCGAACATTACGTTCCAGAGTGTGGGACCCAGGACCGATCCCTGTGGGACCCCACTGGTGATGCTGTATTCTCTTGTGTCGTTTCCTATTTCGAGACTGATCGTATGGTTGTTTAGATAGCTCTTTATCATCCTTTGTAGATATGGGGACATGCCTTTTCCAGATATTGCGGTCATTATGTGCTGCCACGATGCATAGTTAAAGGCGTTTCTCACATCTAACGTAATGAGAGCACATATTTGGCGGTTCCGTCCTGTTCTCGCTTTTACGTTTTCGACAATGTCTGAAATAGCCGTTACCGCGTGGCAAGTAGAGCGACCTTCTCTGAATCCATATTGTCTTGTGGATAATTCTTTTCCTGGAGCTTCCAACTCCTTTTTTATCCGTATCAGTAGCAGCTGTTCAAGAGGTTTTCTCATGGTAGCTAGAAGACATAAGGGCCTGTACGACGTTGGCTCTCCCACTGGCTTATCGCCTTTTCTTAAAAGTACTAGTCTTGCTCTTTTCCATGTCTCTGCATGGGAAGGTTCCAGTCCTAATGTTTTCATTCATCACTGCAAGTACAACTTGTGGGTATTGGTGTACCGTTCTTTTGATGATCTCTGTAGGTATGTTGTCCAGTCCTGGGGCTCTGCCAGTATGAAGTGGATTGCAGGCGGTTTTCAGTTCGTCTTCTGTGAAATCTACGGTAGTATGGACTGTCGGCAGTTTCCATTGTGGCGTATCTTGTGTTGGGAAGAGAGCTTCTACTATCTCATGGAGTCGTGGCGGCCGTACTTTTAAATATCTTTGAGAGATCCTATATGCGTCCCCCCATACATCCTCGTCTATGTATTTGCACAGCTTCGCCCAGTGATCCCTTTTAGATTTGTTTATTTTCATTTTTAGTTCTTTCTTTGTGGCCGCGTATTTCTTTTGTAGCGTTACAAGCTTGTCGTCTTCGCTATGTCTACTTCTTGCTCTTTGGTATTTTCTTCTATTATTTATGCACTCTGTCCTTGAACGTGCAATGTCGTCGTTCCACCAATATACCTGTTTTCTGCCTGAGCTTGTTTTTTTCCTGGGCATGGATACATCGCATGCTCTATTAATTTTTCTGTGTTCCTCCATCAAGTTCCTCCACATTCACTTTTGGTTCCTTCATTTCGTGTGACAGTTGACTACTGAATTTTTCCTCGTTTATCTTTTTCAGGTTCCATCCAGGTTTCATTTCTAGGTATTGTTTATGCTGTTTGGTTCCGGGGTTCATTCGCATTTGAGAATACTATATATTTGTGGTCACTGAGGGATTCTTTGTCAAGAACCATCTATCCTGTAATTCTGTTCGCGATTTTCTCTGTCGCGAATGTTAGATCTATTATCGATCCGGATTTACCCCTCTCGAAGGTACGTTTGTTTCCCTCATTTTGGATAAAGACGTCAGTTTCAGCTGCCCAGTCTGTTATCATATCACCTCGATGGTCTGTTTTTTGAGATCCCCACTCCGTTGATTTAGCGTCGAAATCACCAGCTACAACAATTTCTTTGGTCGTTCCTCTCATATCGCTGCTTAGTGCCGCAAGGGATGTTGCTAGTTGTAGGAAGGTCTCGTTCGGTGAGAAGTAGCAGCTATACAGTCTAAACTGTTGCACTTCTACCCAAACGAATCCTGTCCCACTGCCTGAATATGTAACTGCCATTTTTTAATTTTTAATAAGTATTGATGTGTCTTTCTTTTCATCAGTAAACCATTCCGCGTTATTTACTGTTTTTTTGTTTGGTTCGCTTAACACCAGGATGTCATCTGTTGACTCATCTGTTGATGTCATCTTGTATTCCCCATATGTGGGTCTCAAGTTCTTAATTAACACGTTTTTTTCTCCGTCCTGCATTTTTAGGTGCTTTTTAATTGCCTGCTCTACCTCTGCTCCAGTAACGGTGGCGTCGAGATCTTTTATATGCAGTACAGCATCGGCCGTTTTTGTACGTATTTGTACATCTGGTATTTGTCTTGCTATTTCATCTCTTAGACGGTTGGCATTCCCACGATTCACTTTAATTAGCAGTTTTCCGTTGTTCGTCTTCCTAATACCCTTTACTTCAGTTCCTGTTGATGTAAGATCAACTTCAGTTTTAACTTTTCGCATCGGCGTATAAGTCGGCGTATAAGTAATTTTCTTCTCTTATTAAGACGGCCTCTGTTTGTCTTTCCTTTTTACGTAGCGTGCTTATTTGTTGTTTTGTTTCCATCCATTTTTGTTCATCCATTTCCATCTCTTCTTTTTCTATTTTGTCCTTTGGAGAGTAAACCCTTATTTCCACATCTGTGTCTGTGAATGTGAATTCTATGTTTTTTTTAATCCTTGGCCACTGTGATTCCACAGACTTAGGCATGGCTATTTTGTACCTGTTAAATTTGGTTCTTAGGTGCATTAGCATTCGAAGACTGTCGTATATTGTTGTCTGTCTAGTCTTATCTGTTTAGACTTGTCTGTCTAGTCTTGTCTGTCTAGTCTTGTCTGTTTTGTATTGTCTGTCTAGTCTTGTCTGTCTAGTCTTCTCTGTCCAGTCTTGTCTGACTAGTCTTGTCTGTCTAGTCTTGTGTGTCTAGTCTTGTTTGTTTAGTCTTGTCAGTCTAATCTTGTCAGTCTAGTCTTGTCTGTCTTGTTTTGTCTGTCTAGCGAGGCGATGTGGTGATGGATTGAGCAGCGGAACTGGACCTGGCCGTACTAAACCAAGGGAATCAATGTACACTTGTTAGAGGAAATGCATGCTCCATCATTGACCTTACCTTCTCTACACAAAATCTTGTACATAAGATTGGAGACTGGAGAGTGCTCGATATGGAAACACTGAGTGACCATCGGTACATAGCCTATAACATGGAAGACAAATACACCAACAACAAAGATCCTCATAATTTTCACTTGGCGAAGAAACATTGGACAGTCAATCATAAAAATGTACAAAAATTTACTAACAACATAACGCAAGAACTAAGTATTCAAAAAATCAACTCCATAGGGTCACTAATCAAAGCCCTCAGCAAAGCATGCGAAGATTCCACCCCTAAAAGGGTAATCCCTCGAGGAAACGGGTGTACTGGTGGAATGACACCATTGCGAAGGTAAGAACCACTTGTTGTGCCGCAAGAAGAAAATACCATCAACTAGTCAAAAGACTCAAATAAAGCTCAAGATCTGAAGCATGAGTATGCAATTGCAAAAAGGCAGCTCTGGACAGAACACTGGGAAAACTTGTGTAAAAGTATAGATGAGGAAACATGGGGACAAGCCTACCAGTTAGCTACAAAAAGCCTCAGAATTCGCAATGCCAATCCACAACTACCAATGGACAGATTGCTGGAAATAGCCGGAACACTATTTGCAAGCCACTCTTATCCAAGCAGGGAACAACACTCCGTCTCTAATACCCCGCTATTTACCCAAGAAGAACTTAAACTAGCAAGCAGTCGCCTCGAAAATAACAGAGTCCCAGACCCAGATGGGGTCCCCCCAGAAGTCATTAAACTAATGACGCAAAACTTTCCAACTTTGGTACTTGAAATATTTAACAGGAGTCTACTGGCTGGTTCCTTCCCAGACAAACTGAAGCAGGCCAAGCTAGTGCTCATCATAAAGGGAGACAAACCCACAGATCTATCTTCGTCATACCGACCTATATGCATTCTGGGCATCGTAGGAAAACTCATGGAACAACTAATCTTAGCATGGCTGAAAACAGAACTCCAAAATAGGATCAATCTATGCGAAAGACGGTTCGGTTTTAGAGAGGTGAGGTCAACGATGGATGCAATAGGGAATATGCAAGAGATTTAGATTTACTTGATTTTTTTATCCCCGATACTTTATGATCTTAACATTACACCTATACCATTATTTTCTTATTTAGTTTGTATTTAATTCCAAAAATTAAAATCAAAAAGTCCAAAATATGCGAGCGAAATTCAAATTTGCGAAACGCATCACCATTGGTCGAGCCGAAACCAGGACTGTGACGTGCACGTTATGATATTGATCGGCGTTGATATACACTGTGCTGTTTTGCTATGCAATATTTCTCTAGTATTTTCCAATACCTAGTGCGATTTTGGTATATAGTGACATTATAAATGATCAAGAACAATGACTGAAAGTGGTTTTTTAAAGTACAATTGGACAATCTTCCAAAAATAGATACATGAAAGCAAATTTTGTAGCGATTTCGCAAAAGATGTGGGTAGGGTGTACAATACACCTCGATTGGGACTTTATCCAACAGTTTATTTGGTGTACTTATAATAGTGTTATTGCATTCCGGTAATATACAATATCTATAAATGTTTTTTTAACTTTTTCCATTATCGAAATAGCGATTCAAACTGAAAATCCTTAACTGCCTATGCAAATAGTAAACAACACTGAATGACAACGAGACCTGTGACGTCATCCAAAGCGCGCGATAAATGGGACCATTCAAACAGGTCAAATTTAATTGGTATTTTATATATTTAAAAAAATTAATTAAACCACTTTCAACAGTATTTATATTTTTTACTATGTTAAAAGGAAGTAAAAAGTGAATTAAGCAAATAAAAAAAATTGATGCATATTCCCTATTGGGTTGTTATCCCAAATTATCGATTTTTTATGTATTTTAAAATCTTATTATAAATAATTCGGATGTGTGATGCGAAAAAGTTAAAAAAAAATTCAATTAATTATAAACAATTTAATCACGTGACTCCAAACGCCCCATAATTTGTTTGTGACGTCGAAAGGGTGAAACTTCATTCTAACATTCAAACATAAACATTCTTGATAAAATCGTCGTTTTAGGATTTTTTTTGGCGCACTGTTTAAAACCATTGGTTTCGACGTTTAACAATGCGGGACATTTAAAAACATTTTTAGAGGAGTTCTTTTTGTAGTACTCTACACGATGGTACGAAACAAGCACGATCACTTTTAATATTTGATTTTTAATATTTGACATATTTGTATACTACAGCTGCTGTATCAATAAAGTCTGGCGCGGGTAGAAATTACCCATTTTACGTCACAACGCGACCGGCCTGTTTTCGGTACCGAGTTTAAAAATATATTTTCAATTTGTTAATTACAAATATTATTATACAAATTACTATTTCAATTTACAAATTACAAATAACTTTTTAATTACAACGAAAAAAAGAAAACAAAAAGAGTTTTGTTATAAAACTTATATATGAGATTTTGATTTATTACAAGAAAAAATTGATTCAAATACCCAATTAGATATGTCATCAACGCAGCAAAAAGTGCCAAAGAAGGTACCAAAAGAACCCGTAAAATATGCGCACTAATAACACTAGATATCAGGAACGCCTTTAACTCCGCAAGTTGGCAGCACATAATGGTTGAACTGACAGATAGAGGTATTTCTCCATATCTATTGAGGATGGTGCGTAGCTTGTGTAACCGTAGCGCAATCCTACAAGCAAAAGACGCTTCCCGACCCTTGAACATCATCAGCGGTGTTCCACAAGATTCCATCATGGGCCCTACACTATGGAATATACTCTACGATGGTGTCCTAAAGTTGAAACTCCTCGAGGGAGTTGACATTATAGGTTTTGCAGACGACCTAGCTCTCACCATAGTTGGAAAAACAGAAAGGGGTATTATGGCTACGGCTAATCTAGCAATTGAGCTGATTACTGACTGGTTGTCAACTCGGTCCCTCAACCTGGCACCGGAAAAGACCGAAGCTATCCTGCTGACGGGCTATAGCAAACTCGACCACATATCTTTTAAAATGTTGGGCGTAGACATAAAACCGAAGCACAGCGTAAAATATCTAGACATAACGATTGATAAAAGTCTATCCTTCACTGAACATATTCAAAAGGCGTCATATAGAGCAGCGCTGTCCAACTTCTCTTAGCCAGCGGGCCATTTTTTCTTTAGCAAATATTTCGCGGGCCGAAAAGGATAGGTAAATGAAAAGTCAGTTCATGTCAACTCAAAAGTTGATTAAATTTTATTTATACGAAAATGTCAAAGATAATAACATTTTTTCGACAATAAAATTTATATTTTTGCACAATAAACATTGCGTTATATTAAATGTTAAAATGAAATATCATCATGAAATTTTAATTTTTATTTCATGTCAGAGAATGCACGCTCGCAGATAGATGTACTTCCGAACATAGAAATGATTTGAAGTCCAACATCTCTCATTTTTCGATATTTTCTTTATACAAATGTTTGAACACTTGTATCGCAGTTGTGCAGCACTTGTATTACAGTAGATGCAATGAATGGGTCAGCCTGAAGGTCGCATAATTCCTTTTTATATTTAGGTTCAACGGAGGTAATATCGATATTGAATGGATCACTAAATAAATTAGTAGTCATCTTTAAATCATCAAATTGAGAAAATCTTCTATTAAAATCCTCAATAAACATATCTAATTTAAAAAATGTTAAAATTCACTTCTATGTTACAGGCGTTCATTTCTTCATACATCTCTTTGCAACATTCAAAATTAAATAAATTATTTTCCTGCAAATTTAATTTTAAAATTTAACCACAATTTTAATTTATATCTGAATCCTGTTACATGATTATAAAGACAACACACATCTTGATCTTTTCCTTGCAAGCATTTATTCAAAATATTTAAATAATTTTTAATGTTGGTTAGGAAAGCAAGTGAACAAAGAAAAATTTTATCAACTAAATTTGCTGTAAAATCTTCATCGATGCCAACTTCCGTTAAAAAATGATGAATTTCTTTTCGAAGTGTAAAAAATGCATATGTAAAAGCAAATCACCATACTCACCTTGCAGTTCGTCCAAAAAAGTTTGAAATTTTCGATGTGTAAGAGTACGATTTGGCTCCTCGAATTAAATTTGTTATTTTGCAAACCTTGTCCATTACGTCTTTTAGTTTTAGTGAAATGCCTCCTGATGCGCAATACAATGGAACATTCGACAATTTCTTCCTTCTTTTTGTAAGATTCCTGCGTGCCCAATATTTTTCCCGTCATAGCTCTGGCGCCGTCAGGCAATAGCGGTTCACTTGTCAAATCCGCCATACAAAGCCATTGCACATTTTAATTCGTTATAAATGTCTGCATCTTCACCTTTTGTTGTTCCGTGTAATGATCGTCATTTTGAAAGTTGTTCTGAATAATTATAGTTTACATTTACGGTTCTTATAAAAATAACCATTTGACTTGTGTCGGAAATGTCTGTACATTCGTCAAATGCTACGGAAAATAGCAGCAATTATTGATTAGGTTTTGTAATTTATTAGTGACATGTATACTGATCTCGTTAATACGTCGGCTTACAGGTGGATGAGAAAGAGAAACTGTTTGAAATTTTGTTGCTATTTCGTTATTATTAAAAGCTTGATCCATTTTTATGGCACATTTTTTAATTAGTTCTCCATCCGAAAAAGGCTTTTTTGCTTTTGCAATTTCTAAGCACTTCAGACGATGCAGTGATGCTTCTTGAGAATTGGTTACTTGGGTAAAATTATTCGTTTGATAGTTCTGCTGTTTTTTCAATGTTTTTACTAATACTATTCTCGAGTCTCCCGTGCACGAATAATACTTTTTTTCATGCATTGATTGGTAATGGCGCTTTAAGTTGTATTCTTTGCACAGAGCTACAGTCTGTGAATATTCCAAACACTGTGGCCTTGTCCTTGTTGATAATAAATAAATCTACCTCCATCCTTCTTTTAATTCTCGATTTTCAGTATCAATCTTTCTTTTCTTAGACCCACTCATAATTAAGGATTGTTTCAATTAACGAATAAATATGAAATTCAGTTAATTGTGTTTTATTGCATTTCACAGAATGGCAAATAACCTACGGTAGATGTAAACATTAAAGTCCGTTAACTACTGTTGTACTGCAAAATTTTTAATTTTCATTTTTTTCGACTGCATTGAGGTTCATATTCTTGGAAAATAAGTTATTAATGTAAAATCAAAACCTTTTTGATTTCATATGAAAATCGGAATGACTACACTGCACGCAATTGGAAAACTAACTTACAACCTTCGGCGGACATCAACTTGTTATTTACCGTAACTTTGTTATTTTTGGCTGAAATTATTTAAAAGAATTCACAAAAATTGTTCGAAATATGAATGAAATGATATCAAAATTTGATAAAATTCTAGTTAATTTTTCCCACCCAAAAAATCAGTATCAAACAGCCTCCTAATGTGGTTTCCCCCCTTAATGCAGCCGCGGCTACAATCCCCACCACTCCTTCTGCCACCATGTAAACTCGAGACGGACAAGAACGGACAATGCGCAAAGCAGAAGCGAGCCATGAAACCATAATATGACCATATATGACCTTAAAACCATATGACCATATTGTATATATGTATATATCTGTAAAACAACCATGTTTATTCAACATTTATCAATTCTTCGTTGGAAATTATGTTTGGCCAGAAAATTCCCACAATGCGTCTTAAACATTTATTAAGGGGGTACTCGCTCAAATTTTCCGAAAAAATGACACATTTTTGAACGGGTGCTAAAAGAAGAGGAAGAACAGATAGAGAATTGATTTTTTTTAAATTTTATTTACATATCCTTCGACTATTTGTCCATTTTTTTACGACGCGCGTGCATGCGCACAGCTGTGCATCTCAAGAGACAATCAAAAAAGTCTCTATATGGTGCGCACGATTAGCGGTTTCCGGAACCTCATAGAACAAAAAATCAAACTTATTATTAAAGTAGAAGGATCTAATTCCCCATTGAAGGATGGAAATTAAAAATAAATCGATTTTAGAGAAATGGCGCATCTACGAAAAAAAGCTTCCAAAACGCTCGAAAATTTCGAGAGGAAAAAAGTCATTGAATCGCGAAAAAAAATTATCCAAATTTCCATCCGTCAATGGTAAACTTTTCATACTGTTAACAAATCCGTAATCATGCGCACCATATTGAAAAAAACGATTCCGAGAAAAACACGATTGAAAGTACACTTGTAGCTCTCTCGTAAAAAAATCGGCCCAATTTCAAAAGTATGGGGGATTCGTACCTTGAGGTATTGGGAATAAGTGGAAAAAAGAATTTTGAAAATATATTGAATACTTCTGAAATTATTCACGGCCCAGCAACGGAAAACCGGAATCGGTGTAAATCGGTCGGATCCAGCGGAGAGGCATTTTCGACGGAAAATTAAACATTATTATGATTCTTTCTCGCCCACCTCTATGAATTGATTCCTGGACCATATAGCAATCCTTTCACGACTTCGTAGCTCTTATCGAGCTCAGATTGCTCTTCTCTCTGGGTTAATCGACACCTTTTCGCTTCGTCCGTAGCGCAGCGATCAGCATTTGATTTACACTCCGCATCTCGCCTCGTTGCATAATCTACGGCATGTTGACCGACGTCAATTCCGAGCCCTTTCATGACTTGTAGCACTGTCGCGAAACCCTCGTTGAAAATGGAAGCTGCCAACCTGACAGAAATATCGACAATTTCTTTCCCGTTGAACAGATGTTTCGGGACAAACTGCCAAATGGTGGCATTGGTCAAAGGTCTCATTGTTGTTTTGAGTGCTCTTGCCGAGACATCTTTTCAAGACACCTGTTCTTCTGTCAAATCCCATAAATTTTCGTCACTATTTTTGAACAATTGTATCGAGCGCAGGTTTGTGAAAATGAGTAGTCCCGTTTTGCTGGGCCTCATCCAGGACCAGGTCTCATTACACAGATGATGTTGAGGATTCGAATCCGTTGAAATCTTGTGATAGCCACTCCAAATTTTGAGCGTTTCTCTTCTTCCACAGACTCGATGCAGCTGGCGGCGCGCTCTTGAAAGCGCTGTACCCAGCGTTATATCGGCATTTTCAAGAAAACATTTTACAGGGGCATTTTCAATACATGAAAGAACCCAAATATCAAAAAAACAAAAAAAAAACTATTTTTACAAAAAAAATTGAGCGAGTACCCCCTTAATGAAAGTTTGGCGCCGGTGAGTTAGCTGTTTTGTCACGTTCCACGTTTCACATCCATACAGCAGGACTGGTTTCACGTTTGTATTAAATATTCTAAGCTATGTGTTCTTGCTGTAGGTATATGGTAGATTGTCATATGGGGCGTAGGCGTGCATATGCGGCACCCGCTTTCCGTACCCTTACTTCAATATCTTTTTCAGTGCCGCCACTTTCATCACAAGTGCTACCTAGGTATGTAAAGTAGTCCACTCTTTCGATTAACGCTTCGTGGATTGACATTCGCTGCTGGTTGCGGCAATTTATCCTTACTTCCTTGGTTTTGAGGTAGTTAATTTTTAGGCCAACTTAGCTTGCTGCGCTCTTGAGCTACTCCATCTTAGTTCGTATGTCGGCATGTGTGTGACTAAGAACACAGGTATCATCCGCTTATGCTAATTCTTCTAAGCTGGTGCGAAGACCCCATTGTATGCCCTTATTCATTTTACATGCCTTGAGAACAAAGTCCAATGCTAGAATAAAAAAAAACATGAAATTAAAACATGAGAAAACCAGGCAGATCATAAATATATTGACCAACAGGAAACACGGAGAAGTGAGTTACTATCTTAGGCAATTTCTAACTGGTCACCGTTGTTTTAACGACTTTTTACACCACATTGGTAGAACATCGGATAATTGTTTTGTATACTGCGGTGAAATAGATGCAGTAAACCACACAATATTTGAATGCTACAGATGGGAAAGCGATAGAGAGGAAGCTCTAAAGAATAAACAAACCTTTCAACGCACTAACACTCATGGGCTAGATGTTAGAATATAAAGAAAATTCGGACAAGATACATAGACATATTCGAACTATAATATAGACGGTCCCCCGAAGGGGCATCATAAAAATATTAAATAAGGTACTTTTAATGAAGTTAAAAGGGCAAAAGAGAAATTTATTTTTTTTACTTTTTAGAGATTTTTTGTGTCGGGGGTTGCTTAAATTTTTTTATTTTATTATGTTGTTTGTTGATTGAAGTGGTTGTTTTTTGCAGAACATTCAAAAACATACTTTTCTGCTATTCTCGCTAGGTGGGGGTCTCAGGTTCCATGCAGTCCCTAGTTTACAATAGATAGCCGATCCTACTATGCCTTTGCCTACTTGACTTGTCCATAGAAAAATCGATAATCCAATAGATATTGGATTCAAATCCTGATTGAGTTATAAATTCAGTAGGTTAAATATTTCTACGAAATGACGACCTTATTCTTGATGTTCCAGAAATATATCATAGATCCTGTCCTAATGATAACATATCTTACTATGATAAATTAAATTATATATTTGGACATTAAAACAGAAAGAAGAATCTGCCTATCAACATTATCTTGCGTCATTCACATTGTCTAGTTATTGTGTTGGTCTTATCCTTATTTACTAAATTTATGTCTATGCTAACAGGGAAGGCATTAATCGTCTCGACTTTTGTCTCATTTGTAGATTTGTTGAATTTCGTTTCTTGTGACTATTTAAATATTCCATTCACAATTTTACATAATATGTTATATTATTTTTCTACATTTCTATTTTTCATAATATTATATTATTTTTCTACAATGTAGCCACACTTCGAAGATGGCCATGTGCGAATACAACAAATATAATTGTTCAGGGTATCGAAAAAGATTACACCTTGAATGCAGATACCACCCAAGCTGAACAACTCAGGAAGTAAAAAAAATGCTTAAAGACTTGTCTTTCGGTTTTAATCCATCGTGTGTGTTTAATTTATAGAGAAGCCTTAAGAGATTTACCACAGAGTCTGACTATAAAACGAGAGGTGAAAAATAAATTGCAGCATAATATGCAAAGGACTAAGAGTAGAAGAAATATCGGATGTTGCAAAAGGATGCAATATAGAATGACAATGTTTTGGACAAATGTATGTTTAAAAATAAGATAAGTTTAAACTGACAGTATTGTACAGATGGCTTTACAAATTCATGTAGATAGAAAAAACAATACTAGGATGATATATAGCTATACAAAACAAGATTAGTATATATATAGGAAGAGAAAGATAACACTTGATATTATTTTAATTCTATCTTTTTTTAGCTCAAAACAAATTTTATAAATTTTCTATACACAATACAATTATGGTACGGAACTTTGAAATGTATTGAAGGAAAATTTGGGTCTGCAGTCGCAACATATTTTATATTTTACAGACAGATATTTTTCATAAATATTTTTACGTTACTTATTATATTTCCTTTGATAGTTTTACCTCAAATTATTAACACAGATTCGTTCGTCCAACAGACTGATAGTTTTAATGTTGCAGATATCTTTACTGGAAATGTAAGTAAAATAGTCCTTAAACACTTGAAAATTATAAATTGGATAAAATAAGTCACAAGAATTTGATGTTATTAATAGATATTTTTTTAAATTTGGTAGATAAATAGTTAATATAATTTATATAAATGCATATTTTAAACAAAATCAAATTTAAAAAGTGAAACTCGAAAACAATAATGGATAAATAGTTAAAACAATGTGTTATTATTTATATGAAAACATGTTTAAAAAGGACAAGTTGTAAACTAAAATAATTCTCTTTTAGGGTTCATTTAGAAATTCCATTTTATATTATGGATATTATACAAACGACACAATTTCGGTTTCGAATCTGGATTACGTGATGCCTTACGCGTATTTCTTCGTGATGATGTGCACGTATATTGCGATTTTTATAATCATTAGTGTCAGGTGAAAGGAAAAAAGCACACGCGGAAAGTTTTTATCTTTGATTTTATCTTTGTTTTTGCAGCATGGCCAAATCGTATAGGAAAAGTTATATTGAAACCAAAGGAGGATTGAAAAATGTTTTTGCCAACAAAGTAATTTGTGGATGGGATTTTAGTATTGCAAATCTTGAAGCAGCAGAATTGAAGTCTTCGGCTATTTATCTAGAAATTCAAGTCAGTATTTTCTAAAATAACTATTTTAATAAATACAATGTTAGATACAATCAGCGCCGTAGCTAGGAACTAGCCAGACTGGCGGCTGACAGGGGTGCAACGCTCCTGGCATGCTTCGCAAAAGTCTTCCAGGGTCTTCTGTGGTATTGCGTCCCATTCTTCAATAAAAGTCACCGTAGTAATCCTCAGTCGGCTATTGAGGAGGGGGTCGCCCTCGCAACCAACACGAAACGATACGTTTCCACTCTTTCCGTTCGATTGCGATGTCCTTGGCTTGATGGGTATCTAGTCTTTGGTTTCTCAGATCTTCTTCCACTTGGCTCAACCATGTCGTCTTTGGCGCGTTTCTTTGTATTCTCCAGTATGGCGGTCACTCCCGCCAAAGAAGTTGTTTGTAAGCCGGGAGTTATTCATCCGGCAGACGTGGCCAAACCAACGTAGCCTTCATTTTTATATTTGTTCTTCGATCCGTGGCTGTTGATCGCATCTTTCTCTAATCGTCTCGTTTCGGAGTCGGTCGCGGATAGAGACACGGAGTATTTGTCTCAAGCATCGCATTTGGAAGACCTCGAGCTTGCTAATATCCGGTTTGAGTAGTGTCCACGTTAAGAGTGTGACGGTGACTTTTATTAAATAGGAAGGATTAACGTTCGGTATAGGCGTAATTTAGTTTTGATGGTGATATTCGTCCGCTTCCATATGCACCACTTGTGCGTGGCGAATGTTGCTGTTGCTTGACCGATCCGGCTATGAACATCGGCCGTCGACGTCAATTCCTTCTCTGTCACAAGCGATCCCAAATACTTAAATTGTGGTACCTGTTCGATTTGGGTTTCATCGAGGTAAACCTTCGCTTCCGATCCGTACTTTGGTTTTATCCGCATTGATCTTTAATTCGTATAACTGGGCGATGCGGGAAATGTCATACAAAATGTCTGTTGCTTCGGCATCCGTCTCGGCGCAGACGGCGATGTCGTCGGCGAACATCAGATCGGTTATGAAGTTGTCGCCGTTGCCGTATCGGACTCCGCGTCGTTCAACAAATGCTTTCCGCATAATCGCGTCAACCACAACGTTAAAAAGTAGTGGTGACGTCTTCTTGTCGTACTCCAGTTCGAATCAGAAACATCTCGGATATGTCATTTCGAATACGAACACTGCTGGTTGAGCCGTCGTACAATGCCTGAAGAAGTTGAATGATTTTCAGCTGCACATGTTCGGTCTCCAGGGCTCTCCACAAACTGGCCCAGTCGATGCAATCAAAGGCGAATTTGAAGTCGATGAAGACGATGACGGTTCGTTTGCCGCATCGAATTCTTTCTTCCGTTAGCCTGCGGAGAGCGAATATCTGATCGATGCAACCTCGATGTGGTCAAAATCTAGCTTGTTCTTCCCGGCTCGTTTGCTCTCCGATGTTTCTTTAGCCTCGATTGTATGATTTTCATAAATACTTTACCGACGATCGAGAGGAGACTAATACCACAGTAGTTCTTGCAATCTCGACTGCCTCCTTTCTTCAGAATAGGCACAAGGATTGCTTTCTTCTACTCCGACGGAATACGATCCGAATCCCATAAGAGTCGCCGTTAGCTTCTGGATGGTCTGAGGAAGATGCGGGCGACCACGAACACGTCTGCCGAGCATATCCCAAACTAATTTAAATCAGAACACAGGCCACCATTGTTTGAATTTTCAGTTATTGTAGGAAGTTCTTGTAAAATAATTCGCGCAGTATATGGTATTGGACCATTGGAATATGGTATATTGAAAATTTGGACCTATTCCGTATGTCATTTCTATTCCGCATGCCATCAGACACAACATGTTCTCCTAACACAATGTCAACATAGAGATTAGCGTAAAGATTTCCTGAAATTACGTCGTAATTATAAAAATAAATAATTATGGTCGGTTCTACTGTAGATAATAATCCCACCCCAAAGAATAGCTGAACCACCTCCAAATCTTTCGACTTGGCCTTTACAACGATTACTACGGAATCTTGATTCATCCGTAAAGAGCACAGACTTCCATTGTCGAAATTATCGATATATCTTATGTCGATAATAAGTCAAAATTCATCCTTGCTATTCTGTAGCATCGTGTCACAGAGGGTTTTCGGGCTGGTTTTCTTGCCCTCAAATTTGATTTCCTCAACCTATTCCTAATTGTCTGGTCTGATAGAGTGAAATTAAGAAGTCTTTCGCCGTAGAAACTCTTTTACGAAGACTCGAAATCACAAAAATTGGTCTTGATTTTGTAATTTATATTTTTTTAATATTTCCTTAATTATTCATTTGCCGTCACTGTTTTATCAATTTTTAAATCAATTGTGATAAAAGTTTTGAGAAATTTGATATTTTATTAAAATTATATTGTTTATGATAACATTTTTTAAACTTCAGATGATATGGAATATTTTCTAGGAATTGTTGGAGTTTACATCACCTAGAAAAAAGAGAAATTTCATGTATAAATTAAGATCATTCATGGTTCAACTATTAATGAACATATTGTTCTTCGTTATATTGGGAGGAATTGTTTATGGTTTGTGGATTCTATTAAGCACACATCTGCTGGATGGAGGATCTATAGTTATTACAGCTGTTGTTATTAACATTTTTATATCATTAGTTCCTTTAATATTTGGATTTTTGACAAAGTAAGTATTGCACTAATATATAGAAACCCTTTCATTTAATAACAGCCTTACAGACATTTTGGTGCCGAAGATTTTTTAACTGTTTTTTATCTACTCATATTTGGTCTAGATCAGATCTAGTTTTTGAGATGCGCTATATTAGCCTTTTTTAGTATTTTCCGCTAACCACTAACCACTACTTTTCCACTAACTTTTTGTAAGGTTTACTTCTCCGTTTACTAAATTTATGAATACCGGTTGTTTCTTGAGAAATCATTTACAATCTAAAAGATCTTTAATTGAAAAACTGTATGTTTTTCGACGAATGGCGAAAAGAACTTTAAGCGATAACCTGCTAAAAAGTTACAGCATCATTAAATCGCCAGAAAATGCGAGAAAATTAATTTAATTACCATTCTGCTACGACAAAAATTCAGATAATTCTGGATTTAGCATATTATACAAATCAGTTCTTACTGTTCTGGCACCAAGACAAATATTTCATTTTCTTGGGTTGTGTAAATAAATATCTATAAACGGAAAATAATAATTTAATTCCCATATTTTACCATATTTTTCTTATATAATGAGAATTAATAAAAAAAAAAAATTGTCGCTTTTTTGGTGGGGGCCGTTTGGCTGCAAAGTCTTTCTGCACTGCGACCATCTTGATCTATTGTACTTGACCCTACTACAATTACACTCCCAGGAATTCAACTTCGTGAACGAAGTCTAAGATATTCCTGAGAGGCTTGCTACTCAGCTCCCAGGTGGGCAAGCCTTATGTGTGCTAGCGCTAAACAAGTGCACATTATGTGTTCATCGGTTTCTTCGTCTGATTCACATAATCTACAGGCAACTTTCCCTACCTTTCCCATTTTGTGTAGGTGATATCTCACCGGACAATGTCCTGTGAGTATGCCTACCAAAGTTCTGATTTCTTTTCAAGAGAAGCTTAGCATCTGCTGCGTTTTTGCGGCAGAATAGTTTATGAGCATTTTAGCTTGCCTCTGTCCTGGTGTCTTCTTCCAGTAGGTTTGTTTTTGCTCTTCTTCCCATTTCTGTTTGTCGCTTAATATCACGAAAATTTTGCGGTGTCAAATGATTTATTGATTATAAACACTTTAAAATTCCACCTAGAAGACTGTATACATGGGCAGTCTCCAATGGACAGACTTGGTAGATGTATGAGAAACCAGATTGATTTCATACTGGTAAATAAAGGTTTTAGAAACAGCTGCACCTCAGTTAAAACATACCTTGGAGTAGATGTAAATTCAGATCATACACCACTGGTAGGAGTTTTTAGAGTCATAATGTAAGAGTGAAGAGAAAGAAACGGCAGGTGTACCATTTGAGGAACATGAAAGACCCTACAGTAAAACAGAATATGCAAACAGAACTCAACTTGACAATTAACACAGAGGTCATCACAAGTAACAATGTTAAATCAGAATTGAACAAACTACAGAATGTTGTACAGCAAATAAAAGAGAAGTATCTGAAACCAGAAAGGAAAAAGAGAAAGTCATGGATGATGGATGAGATACTTAACCTAATGGAGGAATGGAGATTAAATAAAGAAACCCAACAGTATACAGCAAGATAAATGTGGACATCAGAAGAAAGATCAGGAGGCAAGTGACAAATTGGAGCAATGTGAGGAGATTGAGTTTTGTCAAAGTAAATATGATCGTTTCAATGTACACAAGAAGTAAGAGAAATAAAGTGAAAACATAGGAATAGCATCAGTGAAAAACTAGTGGACGAAACAGGGAACTGGTGGTGGATTTTGAAGACAAGGAAAATATATGGAAAAAGTATATAGAAAATTTATTTCATGACACTAGATGTGCTTTCAGTCCAAGTACAGATGAAATAAGTGGTATGGATATATTAGAAGTAGAAGTTCAAACAGGCATAAATCAGATGAAGGAGAGAAAGGCAATGGGGGCTGATAAAGTAGAAGCAGAGTTCTTAAAATTGATGGATGAAAATCATGTAAAATGGATAACTCAAATTTTCAATCAAATTTATGTATCCAGAAAGATTCCCTTTGAGTATCTGAACTCAAGAGTTCAATTTTCTGCCCAAAAAGCCAAATGCAAAACAATGGGGAGATTATCGTACGATTAGCTTGATGAGCCAAAGTTTTTTTGAGGGTGATACATAGAAGAGTATATATAGACTACGTGAAGAACAGATATCAGTTTGGGTGTGTTAATGCAGTGGGTACAAGAGAAGCCATGCAAGTACTGTTCTGCTCCCGTGCAAGTACTGTTCTGCACACTTGTCAGTGTGCAAGTACTGTTTCAGAAATGTAAATGTATTTGCTTGCCTAATAGATTACCAGAAGTCTTTTGACAGCGTAATACACGACAAATTCATGGCAGTCACCCAGAACCAGTATTGGAATCAAACAGCGGTATTGCGTGTTGATGAAGAACACACCAAAGCAGTCCAAATTTTCAGAGCAGTATGACAGGGATGTATCTTGTCACCTATACTATTTAACATATATTCAGAATTCATATTTAGAGAATCCCTGGAAAAGCAGAAAAAGAAATTTTGATAAATAGAATGAGATTAAATGAGTATTTGCTGATACTATTCAAACACTTACTTGTATAGTGATTAATGGATAGAATTGTAAGAATGAGCAGTCAGTATGGGCTTGAAATAAACACCACAAAGATAAACCTCATGGTCATATATAATTAAAGGAAATATTACAGGAGTAAACTTAGTCATAAACCAAGGAAATATAGGAAGGGTAAAACAATATCCGTGCCTTGGAACTATAATAAACGAAAATTGCTATAATTCGCAAGATAACAAGATTCGTATCGGGAAAGCAAGAAATTTGTTTCATAAAATGATTGCTGTCTTCAAAAGCCACAATATAACTCTATGAGAACAAAAATCAGACTTTTGCACTGCTATGTATATTCTGCCCTCCTATATGGTGTAGAGACATGGACCTTAAATAAAAACACAGAGAAGAAGCTAGAGGCCTTTGAATTGTGGCTTTATAGACGTATCTTGAGAATATCATGGATCCAGAGAGTGACAAACATAGAAGTAATGACAAGAATGAACACAAAACCTAAATTGTTCAAGATAGTGAAATGCCGAAAGTTGCAATATCTTGGACATATCATGCGAAGTACAAAGATATACGACCTTCTCCAAAAAATACTTCAAGGGAAAATTAACAGCAAGAGGTCCTGGAAGAAGACAAAATCTTGGTTTGACAGCCTTACATGCTGGTTCCATATATCTTCAGCTGAACTGTTCCGCGTCGCCACCAACAAGACAAGAATAGCCATCATGATCGCCATCATCCGAACCGGATAGTCACCGAAAGAAGAAGAAGAATATCACTTCTGAACGTTGCGCGGAAAGCGGCTATTGAGATATTATTAAGAAAACAATAATTACTTAATATTTATATTAACAAATTAACCAATAATGACCTAACGTAAACCAAAATTAACCTAACCTAACGCAACTTATCGATTTACTTCCCGCGATAAAGTTGTGCGAAATAGCGTTCTTTATCGACAGTCTAATACTTCTCAGTAGAGATCGCAGATTTTTCACAATCACACCAGACGCAAATCATTGTCTTCTTGGGAAGGAAATCTTGCTTGATTCTCCGCGTTGCTATGTCTCTTGGTGCCGTCCACGCACACTTTATATTAACGTAAAGACACCCGGACACAATTCTGTATAAAAATCGTTGACTGTAACCGCGGGTTGCACGATGTCGGACGAGATTTTGACCTGTTTTTTCGCGACGATTTTGCTTGTTACCACCATTCAAGTTGTGTGGCAACCAAAGGTCTAAGGTTTTGAGTAAAGCCAAGTCCAAGTAGTTTAAACATTACTCTGCTGCCTCGGCTAAATCTCTTGTTGGTTGATGACCGCCTTACTTCAGACACTTTTTGAGACGATATTCAGCGAAGTCGGAGGTCAAACGGTGCGGTGCGAGGTTCGTCGCCAAGATTGAAATTGTCATTTCTTAACATGGCAAACCAATCATAAGTGGTCATCGGAGATATAATATCTACTCTATACATACAATCTCCTCATACAAATATCACGAGCTGTATTCGATAGCTCGAAAATGATTTTTGTTCTGGAACTTTCATTTCAAAAGTTGAAAATTTATTAAAATTGTCGAATTCAAAAAATTGAAGCAGATTTGTTTGTAGTCAAAAAATAGCGAATGCATATGTAGTTGACATGTGGACTGTATAACAAAAGTATCAGCCACTATTTTCAAAAACATCATTTTTCTGAGATTGAATTGATTTTATTTAACTTATATCTCAGTTAGTTCCAAAGCAATTATATTGTATAATATCTCCGTTTGTAGATAATTTAATCAAGTTTAAGCATATTGTTAACTCATTTAAATATTGATATTATTTTAGAGACATAAGGAATTTACACAATTATATGTATGCGTTATAGTCAATTTTCAAACGTCGATTGTTACCTAAACCTAACTATTAATACCACCTAACTATTAATTCCACCATAGAAGTATTATATATAATTTTAAACCTAATTTAATGTAGTTTATGTAGTATTTTGTAGTAATTAATATGTATGTGTGGTATTAATATAAAGAAACAATACATACAAATAATAGGAGTATTAAATAGTTGTTACAGGTCGTGTTATATTTATTTTTTTCATTTTTTTCAATCACAAATCTGACAATGCCTAAAAAACAAGTGTTAAATGTTTAAGCCGCAAATGACTATGCTTTGAGCTTTATGCGGCTAGCGAGCCGCGGTCTGCTGACCGCCGACATGCGTGCCATAGGTTCGCCTTGTTTCATGAACATTACACTATATATTTTATCTTTTCAATATGTTATTAAAAATGATATTGAATAATGATTATAATTTCAGGTATGAAGATTATAGGAATCCCCGTACGACTTTCTATATCAATTATGTGCGAAACTTTATATTGGAAATTGCAATTATCGGCATCCTAATTGCTTATTGGATAACCTCCGATAATAAAGTGAGTAAATATAATATATAAATAAAAATATAAATATAAAATATACGCAAGGCAAAGAAGATTGCAACATTCGTTATTTTTTTGTAAGTTTTATTTGTTTATATGTGTATAAATGCGTAACTGGTAATATTGCAAAATAGAGTTAAAAAACATATTCTTTGATTCGTAAAATGTGTAATATAAATTGCACATTTTCTAATATAGTTATCATCTAAATCAGTGTTTCTCAAAGGGTGGTACGCGTACCCCCTGGGGTACGGGAGGAGTTTGCGGGGAGTACGCGCTGCACCAGGCTTTGGCTGCGCCTGATGTAACAAGCAGCTTACCTTTTTTCGATTACAAACATAAATATAATAAAAAAACTTCGTTATTTGTTAGTATTGCGTATGTGTGGTTTTATATATATGCGTAGCTGTGGTGTTGCCGGACGCTGGAAATGAACGAGAATGATCCACCTTCAATTGAACCGGTTAAGAAAAAAATACAGAAAACTCGTAACTAAAGTACGACAAAAAATATCTTAAATTTGGATTCTCATGGACTGGAGATGAAAAAGAGCCTATTCCACTTTGCGTCATTTGTTCTGAAAATCTATCAAATGAAAGCATGAAACCATCCAACTTGAAGCGACATTTTGAGACAAGCCGCAATCAGTACAAAAATAAACCAAACGATTTTTTTGAAAACAAATTTAAGTATTTAAATCAATCTCGAAAAGTAATGCGGGGTTGGACAGGAGGTGACAATCGAAAAATCTTAGAAGCTTCGTATCGCGTGTTGCTTTTAATTGCGAAATGCGGTGCAGCGGAGACGATAGGAGAAATTTGAATCAAGACTTTTGACCGCGTTCCTCTCTCAAATAATACAGTTCATCGACGAATCATTGATATGTTTAATAATGTGAAACATGTGTTATTGTTTGATATTTCTCAAAGTCGTTATTATGCATTACAAGTCGATGAGTCCACTGATATTGCGAATTTTATGGCGTTGTTACGAAAAAGATCAATAAATTGATAACGACTTTTTATTTTGTCAGCCATTATTAGGTCATACAACAGGAGAAGATATCTTCAATCTTATGAATAAATTTATGCAAGAGAACAAAATTGTTTGGAATAGATGTGTTGGAATAAGCACAGATGGAGCAAAAAGTATGGTATGAATTAATAAAGGACTCGTTGCAAAAATTAAGAATGTTGTCGAACATATCCGAATCACATACCCCGAATGTCATATCCACACATTGTACATTGTTGCATACACAGAGAGGCTTTAGTAACACGTAAGATGCCCGCTGATCTACAGAAAGTTCTGGATGACAGCGTGAAAATCATTAAAGTCAACTAGATTAAAGGCCGTCGTGAATGCACGACTTTTTTCGCAAATATGTGAAGAAATGGGAAGTAGTCATACTCAGCTTCTTTTTCATACTGGTGTTCTATCTATCACATTACTATTTTATTATCTATATGCTATCACATTACCATACAAGTATTTGCATTCTACCTAATTTTATTTCTGCCATTTTAAAAACTCGTATCTATCGCATAACAACCTTGTAATCTGTATATGGTCCGTGGGCCGGATACCGCGATACAATTATAGAAACCTATATGCCACAGCTACCCTATTTTGGCCATGTAATCGAAGGAATAGGTCATTTAGTCCTAGTCCGAAAGAAAGGTTTGCCCATGCCGCGGTTCTGCTGCATGCGAATTCGTTTTTTTTTCTATTTTTTGTTTTATATATTCTAGTAAGATTTCTGTAGGATTGAAGCTAAATTGCCTATATATAATCACGAACTAACGTAAATAAACAATCGAGTGTATATGAGAAAAAAAAAACGTATATATATATATATATATATATATATATATATATATGTAAATCATATTTCTCATATAAACAATATATAAGAAATTGAGAATCTAATTGAACAAAGATGGCCAAAAAAGGCATAAACTTTTAATCGAAAAACTATTTGTATAAGCCCCATTTGGTCTACGTTCCAAGCGTTTGTTTAGTTGCTTTATAATACGAATTCATTATTTTACTAGCGTGTTTAACAAAGGTTAACGTTCCGAATTTCCCGGGACAGTTGCCTGTCCCGATTTTTTTAAATTTATTTTTTGGTCCTGAAATTATAACATATGTGCCCAATTGTCCCGAAAAACATTTGTGTGAGAAAGTATATTTATTTAAGAAGTGTAGATTGCAAATTGAAAGCGTAAGTTATGAAACGCGTGCCGTACCGGCCAAATAAATAGGGGATTTATCTTAGACATCTAGCGTTTCATCAACATCTTAGAAATCTTAGAAAAATTATAGTGGTGGAGTCCCCTATACAATCCCTGGGGAGTACAATTTCTCATTCCTGTATTTTTCTCCCCAACCCCTTAACATACATGTAATTTTCTCTCACATTTCAGGCTCCTCACGCTCCTTATATTACTTCCATACTAATAGTTTGTTTTTATTGGCGCGAAGAAGAGCATGGCCCATTTCACACTATTCAAGGAATGTAAAAATCGGACGGGAGTCGGATAGCAGTCGGATACTGCCACCGCTTTGCACACTTTCACACTCCGATTTTAAATCGTCCAACTAGTCTGCAGTTTTGCTTGTTTTGTTTATAGATAAATAATAATATATCTTCTTCTTTTTTCGAATAGGCCTACTTTGGACCACGCTTGTTCAACTGTTGGGCTTTGACCTTTGCCCAGTATCGTCGCATCTTCTGCCGTGTAACTCCTTTCTCTCTTCGGTCTAGGGGGTACCTTTCCTTCTAGGTTTTTCCTGAAATCCACGGACTTCCTTCAGGGTGCGTCTCACAGACTGTCTGTTTTTGAGATCTGTTATTCCCAGTTCTTTAATATCCTTCTCAGTCTCTGTCAACCAAGTGGTACGAAGCTTCTTGTTTTGCCAGAAGGTGAACAGACGGTTGGTTAGTTTGGAGGCAATCTTGCAACGTGGCCATAGAAAGCTACCCTTCTTTTCCTTGCACAGTCATAGAGCATCTCAATATGTTCGTAGAGCTCAGAGTTATGCCGTCTTTGGAATTCCCCATCTTCCTTTACCGGGCCTAGGATTTTCCTGAGGATTCTCCTCTCTCTGATTTCAAATTTCTCTATTAGACCCCTTCGGTTC
This sequence comes from Phosphuga atrata, assembly GCA_944588485.1. Lineage (NCBI taxonomy): Eukaryota > Metazoa > Arthropoda > Insecta > Coleoptera > Silphidae > Phosphuga > Phosphuga atrata. The sequence goes on from OX155893.1 coordinate 58,302,135, forward strand.
AAGGAAAGAGACTCCATGGCATAAAGGGCTTCTGGTTGTAAGACTGATGTGTAGTGCTTAAGTTTCGTGACAGGCATTCCTTATTGCAAGTGTTCTTAGTCAGCTGATAGGCTAGTTCTAACTTGCTGTCTGTCTTGGATAATGATGCTTTTTCTGATAAGTTGTGTTCAATACATTCACCGAGATACTTAAATTTCTCAGTCCTCTTGATGTTTCCCTGTTCTAGTAACATCTCTCTGTTTGCTTCTCTGATGTTGGTAAAGAATTCTGTTTTCTCCAGTGACACTTGAAGACCCACTTTGGCAGCCTGTTTTCTGAGGCAGTTTACCTGCATTGTTGCCATCTCAAGAGAATCAGCAAACAGTGCCATGTCATCTGCAAAGGCCAGGCAAACTACAACCAGTCCATCGTTCTTACGTCCCAGGTAGATACTACTCTGAGCACCCAAATTTTTCAGTTCCTTGCGCCATTCTCTCATAACCTTTTCAAGGACACAGTTGAAGAGAAGTGAGGAAAGTCCATCTCCTTGTCTCACTCCAGGTTTTATTTCTAAGCTTTCTGAAATCTCGCCTCTAAATTTAACCTTGGAATGGGTGTTGGGTCAAAGTTTCTAGGATTAGTCTGCGGGTTTTGTTGTCTAGTGCTAGTTCCTGGAGTTCTTTGTTAAGCGTTTCTCTATCAATGGAATCGTAGGCCTTCCTAAAATCAACAAAGGTGACGACCATCTTGCGGTTTCTCATCTTGGAGTATGCAAGTACAGTTTTAAGATTAAGGATCTGTTCAACACAGGATCGGGTCTTCCTGAAGCCCCCTGGTATTCTCCCAGTTGACTATCCAACTGATTTTCTGCCCTCGTTTGTAACGCCTTCGAGAGAATCTTGTATGTTACCGGGACGAGAGAAATTCCACGGTAGTTGTTTAGATCCGTAAAATCTCCCTTTTTGTGAAGCGGATGGATCAGAGCAGATTTCCAATCGGGTGGTAATTTCTCTGTTTCCCAGATGTCCTGGATGATCTCAGTTAGCTTGCGCACGGCATTGTTTCCAGCACCTTTCCACAGTTCAGCAACGATAGAGTCCTCTCCAGCTGCCTTATTATTCTTAAGAAGTTGAATGATCTGGCCAACTTCTTCCAATGAAGGGGGAAGCGAGTCCGGGTTTGGTGTGGTTTGTTTATAGTCGAAGTCTTCGCTGGGTGGGTTACAGTTGAGTAGATTTTTAAAGTACTGAGCCAAAAGGTGGCAGTTGTCCTTGTCGTTATAAGCCAGTTTGCCTTGTGAGTCTCTGAAGTGGAGGCTTGGCGGAGCGTATTTTCTGAGTGCCTGCTAAAAGGTTCCAAAGAAATCTCTGGAATTATTCTTAGCAAAGCTCTCTCCGATTTGGGTTAGTTGGTTTTGTGTGAAGGTTCGTTTGGTTCCTCGAATTATCTTGGCTGTAACCTTTCTTTGTTCCAAAAATTTATGCCAATTTTCCTTGATCTTTTTAGAATTACACTTCGCCCAGGCTATCTGTCTTTGGGCTATTGCATTGAAAATACCCACATTCTTCAGTCCACCACGGATGCTTCCTTCTTCTAGCTAGAGGGGCGAGTTCATTGGCCGCCTTGACAAGAGTCTCCTTCAGTTGATCCCAGTTGTTTAGGTCTGTGTTGTTCAGTCTCTGACTTAGTTCTTGATTGTTCTTGAGTCGCTCGACGTCAAATCTTACCATTTTGAAGGTTCTGTGTAATTTAGTGTTTCTAGGCTGGAGTCTTAGTTTGATCTTTGAAAATAATAATTTATATTAAATAATATTTATTTTAATAGAAATAACATTTTTTTCATTGATGAGATGCACCAAAATCTTACGTTTGAATTTTTTTATTATAACGATTGTATAACCATAATGCTATAATTTGTTTACGATTTCTTGCAAAGCAACCACAATGAAAATTTTGTGTAGAATAAACCGAAAAAAGTCGATACAAATCAGACTATTCTATGCTTTATACCAGGGGTGAGCAAATCTTTTGGCTGTCGGGACAAATTGAGAATGAAAATTTGCGGCCACATTAAAAAGTTTCCTATTTTAAAGTATTTATTAAGTTAACCCTCCGTCAGGCCTCGCATACTGCCAAGATCGGGCGCGGTATGCCTAAACGAAAATTGGCAATAAAATTCATTCTAATCAATTTAAAGCAAAAATAAAAAAATTACATATTCAGGATAATATTTTATAATCCAATTGTTAAAAATAGGCTACGAAACTAAATAGTTATTATAGTTATATATTTTCCCTGTAGGGCTTCTGAACGATTTTACTGAATAAAAAAGTGGAATAGTATATTGTGCAACTAGGGCGGTAAGTTGTCAATTGTCGTTGTCACTAGAGCAATTGACAATACCGCACGAGTTGCAGATAATATTTTTTATTACTCACGCGAGGGTACGTATTTTACAAGTTTGGGGTACAGGGGCCATCCAAAAAAATAGAAACAAGAATGAAGAAATTGCTTTTTCAATTGTCTCCGGTGGTGTGGATTCCTTATAAGAACTCTCATCAGTCTCCAGTATCACCATAGCATTTAGACTCATTTTAAAACGTTTTTTAAAAAAAAAAATTTAATTTTGTAATGAAAGAAACTCTCACGTCAAAAAACTTTCACGTCACTTTTTTAATATCGAGGTTTTGATTGTGTTTATTTTATTTATTCAATTTTTTTTTTATTTGCGTGCGTTGCCCAAGTTATGTGGTAATACAGTCAAAAACGGCCATTTGTCGCACTAAAAAACTGGCGCCAAGATAGTACTTATCCCGCATGAGTAATAAAATACTATTTCCGAAAAACAAGCAAAACTTACAGGTACGGTAAGTTTGAGAGTTTAAAGGGCCTTTTTATGGTCTCGAAGGAAGTATTGCAAAAAATGACCGTGTGGGGTTAGTTCAACACGAAAAGTTAGTAAGCTATTAAATATTTGAGAATCCGGCATCCTTAACGGAAAGAGGGGCAATGTATAGCATTATTGGTGTGCCGATTTGATCACCGGCGCCCGAAGGAGGGTTAAGAGGGTGATTTCAAAAAAAATATGTGATCAGTAGACGTACATGCTTTCTTGTTGAAGTAATATTTTGCAAAATCAACTAAAAATATATTTTTGTATTAGCCATATTTTTTCAAATTAATTTATTGAATGTTTCGCGGGCAAAACTCCATATCAGACATCTAAACGACAAAATTCATAACCACGTAATCAAATTATATAATTTTTGTCTATTGCAACGCAAGTGTTTTTCCCTTCTTGGAAATCCGTCCATCATTATACTATTAAAACCTGGCCAAGACAAAACCGTTACCAAAATAGACCAATCACTGTACTCCCTGTTCTGGGTAAAAACTTTGAACAAATCCAAAAGCCGCGTATGGACTTGTTTGAAAAATCAGATTCCTTGCTTCCAATTTGGCTTTAAATCTTCCCATTCCATTATACATCCACTTTTCATCCTCACAAACAATATACACTCCGCCGCCCGTTTACGCTCGTTCTGTCACGACATCTTTAACATGGACCTCAATCTCAAAAACCTTCCCTACATTCTTCAATATGCCGACGACGCGGCCCTTCGCGGTCCGACACGTACCTGGGAAGCATAATTTCTAATGAGGGCGGCACCACCACCTATGTCTCATACCGAATAAAAAGGGCCAAACAGGTATTTGGTATGCTCAGGTCGGTCTGGACCTCAAGACTATTCCACACGAACAAAACTAAGAATATTCAACTCAAATGTGAAATCCGCCTTGCTATACGGGTGCCAAACATGGAAAATCTCCATAACAATAGTAAATAAGCTTAAGGTATTCATAAACAAATGCCTACGAAGTATACTGCGCATTTTTTGGCCAGATACAATACGCAATGTAGACTTATGGCACCTGACAAACGAACAAGAGCAACAAGAGATACAAAAAGAAATAAAACACCGCAAGTGGAAATGGTTGGGCCATGTATTGAGGAGAGACGAAGGAAACATCACTGGGCAAGCCTTTCAATGGAACCCGCAGGGTTCTCGCAGAAGGGGACGTCCAGCTAACACGTGGAGGAGGACCATAGAGCAGAATTAAAAATCCCAGGAAAAACGTGGAACGAGGTGAAACGCCTCGCTCAGAATAGAATCAGATAGAAGGTCTTTGTAGAGGCCCTATGCTCCGCGTAGGAGTTAGAGGACAACAAACAACAGCATATAGAAATAAGGAGGGAGGAGTAGAGATGACTCTCTGCAAGAGAGCATGGTAGATGTGGAGTTTAGGAATCCTTGTGTGTCAGTTTTAGAAAGTAAATTGGTGCATTTCTGTTATTGTATTTTCTTAAAACTTTCTTCGCGGGCCGGATGTAATTTCGGCGCGGGCCACATTCAGTCCGTGGACTTTCATATACCCAGGCCTATTTCATACTCATAGCTTGCATGTAATTGTAATTTGAATGTGTTGTGGACATTTAACAATATTGAAATTTGATTGTTTATTATTATTTATTATCTATTGTATATATTTATTTTGCTTTTTTCTTATAGGATTGTTGGGAAACTAACTTAGGCCAGGAGATCTATCGCTTAGTAATTTTTGAGTTTATATTTTCTCTTATTTTACTCGCACTCACGGAAATTGCACGTAGTATTATTTATAAGTGAGTTATTTAGTTATTAGTTTTGTTACACCTATATATTATCACTAAAATCACATTTACATACTAAAACAAAATATTCATAAAGTTTTTGTTCATTTTTTTTTAGTTCTTATTTAGATGCAAAAATATGTTAAAATAATTGTTTAGTATTAACTTAGATAGCTACAAAGTGCAATAATTATATATAAAAGTAAAAAATATTTTTTTTGTAGAAAATCTTGGAAGGGTATTGGTGAACCTGAGTTCAACATTGCTAGATATTCGCTCCAATTGACGTACAATCAAACACTGTTTTGGGTGGGATTGTATTTTGCTCCACTCCTATCTGTGGTAGTTATAATTAAGTTGTTTATTATGTGGTATTTGATTACGACAGTAGTACTGCATTTTTGTAAGCCACCAACTAGAACCTGGAAGGCGGCTCAAGCTCAAACTTTGTTTTTAATTAGATCATTCATTAGCTTAATACTAGTCATGGGTGCATTAGGATATATTATTGCCAGGTAATAATCATATTTTTAATTAAAATAATATTATTAATAAGAGTCTGGCTAAAGACCTTGTGGTCGGTAGTGTTTTGATCATGTCCAATTAATATCATTATTACTAGTGGTATATTGGTAGAGACTTGATATGTAGTTCATATGTTTAGTTTTACTTTTATGTATAGCTGCAGTTAGCTACAGGAGACAAGGCAGGCGAACAAGCTTAAATAGACATAATTTATCAGGTAATACTGAATATACTTAACTGGACGGTTTACAAATAAAAAAAGGAATTGGGCAGTTTACAAGATTACGAATAACGCAAGACATACAAAACCTCACTGCAATGATGCAATACAAAACTGTCGCCTTAAACATTAAAACTATTTAATAATTTATTTCAGTATTAAAACATCCAAGGAATGTGGTCCATTTAAACAATACAATTTTGTGTATAATATTATTGAAGTTGCCGTTTTGAAGTTAGAGAATGGGCATTTGTTTTGGAAGATTGTAATTTATATTTTAAAGCCTGGAGTTGTGACGTTAATACTAATTGCTATGTGGTATGTTGAAAATGATTGACTATGTTTATAGTCGTTAGTAACTGTTGTTTGTTGATTTAGCATGGGTATATATTATCTTAGGCAGAAAGAAAAGGCTCAAAATAGTACCATAAAAATGTTACGTGAAAGATTACGCACTGAGGCTAAAGATCGACAGGACATTCTTCAACAAATGTATCCAGCAAGTAAGAATTTAATGCAGTCAAAAGGAAGTTCAAGGAGGGTGTATTTTTCGAATCTATTGATATAACAAATCTGACTAGATAATGATTTCGAGTTATTGAGTTGAAATTTAATTAGTTTAAATTGATACTCAATTTAGTTTTATCTGTGGCGACGCGTCGGTGTTATCACTTCAAAACTTGAAAAGTTTCGTTTCGCGAAAATTTGTGTTATCGACTGTCTTGACTGATGAATATGTTTTAGAATCAAAAGTAGTGTATAGTTTAGGCGTTCTCCAGCTGGAATTTTCATGTATAGAGTATACTCGAGTTCGAGTAAACAACTTCAATTGAACCCGTAAACATTACGGAGTTTTTCGTTTTTCTACAGGGTGTTCTGTGGCAAATTTCCGATTTTTAAGTGAAATAACTCGATATAAGATTGCGCGACAATTTTCGGTGCGCACGCATCTTGAAGACCATGTTTTGGGAAATCGGTTGGTATGGAACGTTTCACGGGCGAGAACCGTGCTCTGTGCATAAAAGCCTATTACAAAAATGGCAATTCTCCTATTGCCGCCCTAAGATTTTTTTCGGCGCATCATGATTTACGAAATTAATCGTGCTCCTTCAGAGAAATTGATCAAGAATTGGGTTAAAACATTTGTAATAAACATTGGTAAAAACCGGGCAATACCACCCAAAAAAAGAAAGGGATCCTCGAAAGACCCAGAACCAGAACACCGCAAATCATTGACCGTGTACGACTCGCCGCTATTGAACATCCACGTCGTTCGCTGGGTAAATACGCATTTGCGCTACATTTACACAAAACAGCTGTTCACACGATGTTGAAAGATGATCTCAAGTTGCATCCGTACAAAATGCAGCTCGTACAAGACCTGAAAGTATAAGATTGCCCGCTTAGAATAAAAGCTTGGACCAATTGGTGCTTTTTGGACCAATTTGAAAATTGTGATAGCGTGATTTTTTCTGACGAAATACATTTCCATCTACACGGTTATGTAAACTGTCTGCAAAAACTGTCCGCTAAAAACTACTGCATTCTCCGAAAGTCTCGGTTTAGGCGCCCCTCGGAATGAATGGAATAATCGGCGCATACTTTCTTCTTGCGTTCTCTTCGCCTTCGAGTGATGTTTAACAGAGGAAGAGACATCTGGTTTATGCAAGATGGAGCCACTTGTCAAACCGCAAATGTGGTTATGTTTCAAAACATAAAACCTCGCATCATTTCAAAAATAGGAACCGTAATTTGGCCGCCCCGAAATCCGGATATGACACCTTTGGATTTTTTTTTGTTTTTTTTTTTGTCGCGTGATGTAAAACTTTAGGGTTCGTTTAGAAGAGGTGAAGGGCGTCATTTGAATGATGTTGTTTTTCGCAAATAATTTCTCAAATAATAAATTTTTATTTGTAATTTTCACGAATAAAAAATTTGGAAGAATAAAAAAATGTATTTCACTTGAAAATCGGAAATTTGCCAAATAACACCCTGTAGTAATAGTATATCCTATTATCGGCATAATTAACACATATAAACATCGAAAGTGCTGAATTCTGCTGGATAATCAAATCCCTAAGTTGAAAATTAAGAAAGAGAAAAATAATAATAAAAAAATAATAGTTGGCCATGAAATTCTGACAGTTTCAGTCTGGCAGATTTTGAATTTTGCCCCTTCCGAAAAAAGGCGAAAAGGAGATAACAATAATTCCAACCAGCAACTAACTGCTTCAGGAACTAAAAATCCCTGGTTCTAAAAAACCAGCATAAGCTGGACATTAATTACAAGCAACAATGACTTGTACAGGCAATAACCAAATTACTCCAGATGGACGATTCACCCGTCATCAGGCGGCAACCCAGCTTTCGGATTCTGGGGAGCTTGGGCCTGTGCGAGGCCCAAGCAACTCGGAGTGCTCGGTAGACTTCCATAAAACACCCATACGTGCATCGGAAAATTCAACATTCAAACACTTGTTCCAACTGGTAAGCTACATAACCTCACGACAGAATCAAACAGAAATCCAGATTTTTGCCTTACAAGAAACACGCTTCCCTGACTCAGAAATAACCGATTACAATCACTATAGGATCTTCAGAAGCGAAAGCAACAAGAAAATGCAAAGGAGCATTGTTATTCGGCATGCCATTTATTATAGACAAAAAAATTCAACCCATCAACAACCGACTAAAGATCATCAGAATTAAACATACGAACAAAAATTACACCTTCATCAAAGTTCATGCACCCAAAATGCTGACCCGAACAAAAGAACCCGACAAAAAACAAAAGACTGACAAATTCTGGGAAGAACTCGAAAACGAAATGTCCAAAATTCCAAATGATGACGTAAAAATTCTCCTCGGGACTTCAATGTGCAAATAGGCAGAGAACGAAAATACCAAAAACCAGTAGGTGATTACCCCGCGAACAAATTTACAAACAAAAACGGCACTCGAATCATTGTGTTATGCCAACAAAACAATTTGAAAATTATGTAAACCTCACAACGAAAATCCCCCAAGATACAGAAAACATGGCGATCACCAATCCACCAATTAGACGAATTTCAAATCGACCATGTCGCAATTTCTTACATCTACCAGAAATAAATCCACGATCCGCAAAGGAGCGAACATCGATTCTGGCTACTATCTCTCCCGAATCAAAATCAAATTCACATCCAAGAATTTTTTTTACAAGAAACCAGCAATAATCCCAAAATTCGACATAAGCAAAATCAAAGACTCCAAAATCGCTGAAAAATGGGAAGAACGACCCATAGAAAACGGGGAAAATTTCAAAGAAAAAATCATCGAAACCGCCAAAACCTTGATGCCCGAACTAAAAAACTTCGGTTGACTAAAAAACCGAAACATCCCTAGTGGAATCAAGAATACGAAATCGCCCTAGACAACAGAAAAACTGCCTTCCAAAATTATAATAGTAACAAATCTGAGAAAAATCAGAAGATCTTCCTCGAGTAACAGACGTAAACAGACGTCATGCTAATATATCAACGATCAACTGACTTCAATGCACTCAGAGAAATTTCACAAACCATCCAAGAAATATGCCAAACCGAAAAAATACCCGATGAATGGAAAACAGCACTTATCCACCCACTACACAAAAAAGGAGATAAATCTACAGAATCCGTCTGTAGATCTCTCCTTTCCGGTCTTCTCTCTCCTTCCGTTCACCTACAAACTTTTCTCAGCATGTCTCTTGATACAAATTCAGGAACAGCTCGAACCAAAGTTGTCAGAGTTTCAAGCAAGATTCAGACCAAACCGATACTGCCGCCAAAATCAAATGTTAAACCTAAAAACAATTGTCAAAATGCGAGCAATTCGAAATAAACCAGTGATGTGCACATTTATCGACTTCAAAAAAGCGTACGTCTCGATTGATAGACAATCACTCTTCCTGATCTTTGAAGAAAGAGGAGTAGACCACAAAACACGAAAACTCATTGAACAAACGCTGATAAATACAAAATCCAAAGCACAATTTATTGGGGAAATCTCGGAACCTTTCGTAATTTAGACAGGCGTTTGACAAGAAGATGGCCTCTACCCTCTCTTATTCAATATCGTCTTGGATAATGTCATGGAAGAATGGGAAAAAGAGCTCAAGAAACAAAATGTATGGAAACCAGTTACACTTGGCTTACGCAAAAACAATGTCTCTATACCATACCTTGCCTTCGTCGATGACTTGGTTATACTAACAGAAGATCAAGAGACTGCAAAAACAAAACAAATAGAACAATCCAAGAATGTACTAAAAAAGTGGAACTTCAAATATCCTTCGATAAAACTCAAGTGTTAAGTCACAAAGGCGAGAACATGCAAACAAAATACGGAATGATCGAAAGAGTCCAACATTTCAAATATCTGGGAGAATTTATCGAACCAACTGGATCCGAAAAAATCTCACAACAAAACCGTCGTTAGAAAACCAAGAGAGCACTCGGACTTCAAAAACCTCTATAACAAAAAATGCATGTCAAGACAAACTAGAATATAGAATATTCTTCGACACTAGAAAACTGTCATCTAACCGGCAAAACTACGCGAAACACGAACACTCAATAAGAAATACGAACTTGAAGAAATCAAGAAAGAAGAAAGAAAAATCATTCGGAAAATACTAGGACTTACTCCTGATGGGTACCGACTACAGTCAATCATGACAACATCAAGACGACATCGAAAATGGTATCAGAAAAAGACGAATGAAATTCTTCGGGCACATATATAGACTACCGAATACCCGACTAACCAAAAGAATACTAGATTACATATCATCACTCAAAAGTACAACACCATGGATGGAAGAAATTAAAAAAAAAATGCGAACCGCTAACATAACCGACACCGTTAACACCGCTAACATATCAGACAGATACTTCTTCCGTAACAAAGTGAACAACTGGGAAGTCCAACCAGAGCAAGCAAAAAACCTAAACCTTACAGATCTAAATGGTCTGACGAAAGAAAATTGGCATTCTCAAACAGAATGAAAGAATAATGGCAAAATAAGAAGAACGTCAAGAATTGAGTCAAAGTGCCTAACGTTTTCCAATATTGGGAAAATACGCTGTAAATAAATAAATAAAATAATAATAATAATACAAACGGTAATTCCACGCTCCCAAAAAGTAACTACAAGATTATTTCCACAACTCGTTTGCTTCAAATATGAGACCCTTGAAATGAAAATTTCATTTGAAGACCGCTATAAGCCGAATAGGGAATATGCATGAAATTTAAATTTGGTTCAAATATTTTTTTTCCGAATCTTTATTGACCGGACAATTGAACTAAACCATTATTTTTGTAATTAATATCTTTTTAAATACTTAAAATTAATAAATAAAAGCAAATTGCAAATTAAGCGAGGGAAATTCCAATTTGTAAAACGCAACACCATTGGTTAAAACGAAAGTGACGTAACATAGCATATAAACAAGTCCGTATTTTTTTTCCGTCCGTATTTGTATGTCATTGCGGTCTTTTGGTTAGAAAACAAACGTCAAAAACGTCAAGTTAAAAATGGAAATAGCTGTGGTAAACAATGGACCGAACTGTCAGTGGTAATTGACGTCAAATAAAATGGCGAAAATGGCGGGTTTGAACAGCTCAAAATTTTTCTCAATTTTAAATATTTTTTTTAACTTAATTACAGAATTTTTAAGCAGTATTTATATTTTTTACTATGTTATAACGGCGTAAACAGTGAATTAAAAGTATATAAAAAAACATGTATATTCCCTATTGACTAGTCCGCTGACTTGAAGTTTTCGTGAAAGGAAATTACATCGAACAACTTTTAATGTAGACAAAATTTGTCGCCACAACACGAAATATACAATTGAATTAAAATAAACCACCCTTCAATTTCGAGTCAATAGTAATTTTATTTACAACAAAAAGCTATTTTTAAGTAAATAACATGAAACTAATATTTATATTTAATATAAAATTAAATTATCTATATTTCAATAATTTTCTTGTCAATAGCTAAGAGAACGAATGCAGTCCAGTCGATTCAGAAACGAAATAGAGATTATGGAGAGACAAGTTAGTTAGAGGAAATAATCAGTATTTGAACATTTTAAGATTTAATTTCTTTTAGATTCAGATGCTGACATATTATTACCTTCATCTTCGAGTAATGCTATTTATTATTAACATAAAAAATTGGATTATACATAGTATGTTTTTTTAAATTATTTCGTTATTATCTTTTAGTTAATAGTTTACCATTTATGGAACATGAAAGGAAATAATATCAGTATTAATTTATTAAGTGATGACTATGTAAATTATATTATTTGTATATTATAATAAAGTTTTTTTTATGTATTTGCACACCGAAATGAACACATTAATAAGTAAATTATTGCATGTGAAGGATGCCGTTATTATAATTGTGTGTAAAAATATCCAATTCGTGCATAAAAGTACAATGTAAATCAAATTTAGTTTCATTATTAAACGATTTCAGTTTATTGTTACTATGGCAACAACTCCCGTCAATAAACAAAAAACATAGATGTAGTGAAAATAAATTTTCTGACGTATATTAAAATTGAATTAGTATATTTTGTTACTAGGGCGGAAAGTTGTCAATTTCACGCGAGAGCCAAATTGGGCGCACGAACGAAGTGAGTGCGCACATTCGCTCGAGACGCCAATTGACAATACCGCCCGTGTTACAAACAATATTTTTTATTACTCATGCGAGGGGATGTGTCTTACAAGTTTGGGATCCACGCAGCCCCGGATCTGTGCCTCCCACGCCCGTCTATATTTTTACCTTTATCATCATCATTTCAGCCATCAGACGCCCACTGATGGACATAGGCTTACCGAAAACTACGCCACAAAAATCTCATTCTGTGTTAAGCCTATTTATTTACAAATATACGTATGTACATGGACGTGTAGGTATATATATTATTTAGTATAGCACAGTATTGGGTCTGAAATAAAATATAAAATTAAAAAGAAAAATCAATTAAGTATATTATTCTATTGCAAATTGAAATTACAATTTTATTCTTCGAGCCATTTGTTCTACAAAAAAATCTATGGCCTTGTCATTATATATCTCATGTGCCTTTCGATTTTCTATCGCTAAGATTGCAAGACTCGATAAACGTTTCTGGCTCATAGTGGATGGCAAATAATTTTTAATAAAAAATGCGGAGGAAAATAGTAGGAAGCGTAGAGTAAATTCGCAGAGCAATACAAATATTAGGAAAGGCATACTGCAAATCATGCGCATAGATCTGCTGCACGAGATAGAAACCATTAGCCTTTTCTATATCACCAAATAAAAGTGGAGCTTGCTCTTTAAAAACGAGTTCTTGGCAGAATTCAACGGCGTTTAAATCTCGCTAGTATTTTCGAGCCAGATCTGCTCCATGCTTTTGCAGTTCTTCAGTTGACTTATTCAAAATTTCAGTACCATTGAGAAATGCAAAATTAAAATTCAGCATGATAGCACAATCAAACCTCTTTTTAATTTCTGATATGATTCGATCAAATACCATCATTATTTCTTTAGAAAAAAGCTGAGCAGGTTGAAGTGTTCATAATTCATCACACATCTCATAAAATTGTTTTTTTGCATTTCAAAAATTGTTTATTTGGCAGAATAGACTCAATGCTATTTATTTCAGCAACTGCCTCGTTTATAGAATGATCAATTGAATTTGTCTCATTTTTTGAAAATTTTTGAGCAGGGCATCCATTAAAGCGACGGATCGCGCAAGGATTATATCTTCTTTTTGAATTTTGAAATTTACTCGATGATTTCGCGGAGAATATTTGCTCATATCATCAAATTCAGAATAAATTTAAAATTCTTTATAGCAATTAAGAGATGAACTGCCTCGTACTTAGCTTCCAGAGCATTATAAGTTTGGTTAACTTCTTCCAAGGCTTCCACTACTTTTGGCAAATTATTTAACAGGGCATTCACAGCAACATGTTTTGACGACCATCTAGTCTGTCTGCTTCCTTTTACATTGGTATATATATATATATATATATATATATATATATAATATTCTTTATAGCAATTAAGAGATGAACTACCTCGTACTTAGCTTCCGGAGCATTATAAGTTTGGTTAACTTCTTCCAAGGCTTCCACTACTTTTGGCAAATTATTTAACAAGACATTCACAGCAACATGTTTCGACGACCATCTCGTCTGTCTGCTTCCTTTCAAATATTTATATTATATGTATATACATATATATATTATATATATATATATATTTTTTTTTTTTTTCATAATATCCCACAGAGCAGTGGAGCCAATAAAAAAGCAATATACTTTTTGAATTAGTCCAAATAGGTTTATAGCTTCCAGGCATGATGAGGCACCTAAAGAGTTAAGGAGTGAACCAAGCACGGTACGAACTCGGCCAGCACATTCCTTTTTGCAATCCTGGCTTGTACTCCTTTATAGATGCTAGCCATTTTGGACCCATTATCATAAGATTGGCCAGGACATTGTCCAATATCTAAAGTATAAAGTGTCAATTTTTCTATAATCTGTTGATAAATGGACTCTCCTGTCTTTCCAGCAACTTCTATGAAATCAATGAAACTTTCTTTTATTTCACACACATCATCAGTTTTTTTTTTACATATCAAATTATCTGGCTCATTTGTTCTGTATGGTACACATTTGGAGTGCAGTCAAACATTATCGTATAGTATTTGGCCTCGTTGATGTCATTTAAAATGCTATTTCTAACTGTTTTTGCCATTATGTCAATAATTTCATTCTTTATTGTCTGATAAATTTGATACTTATCCCTTGTTTAAGTGTCAGTATTCTATGTTTGGTTGATAGATAAGAACTAAATAGTAAACATAAATTGAATGTTTGAAGGAGTTTCCAAATAGATAGTTCAGTCGGTCGGAAAGAAAATTGAAAGAAAAAAAAAAGATTTATTTTGACCGCAATTTTTTTTTTTATAAACAAATAAGATGTTAATTAAAATATCTCGAAAACTATTGAGAAGTTATTGAGATAAATTAGAATATGTGCGTAGGGAAAACATTGTATTTGTCTGCCAAGTTTGAATTTGCCGCACGGGGCATGGGCCCCGGCTTGCCCCTCATAGATTCGTGGCTGGATCCAGGGGCTATTAAAAAAAATGGAATAAAAAATGAAGAATTTGCTTTTTCAATTGTCTCCGGTGGTGTGGATTAGTCTTAAGAACTCTCCTCAGTCTCCGGTATCACCATAGAATTTACGCTATTTAGTTTTAAAATTTCATTTTAAAACGTTTTCTTTAATTTTTATTTTGTAATGAAAAAACAGAAAAAAAATTGACACTTTTTTCTTGATTTCTTGATTCTGTTCATTGTATTTTTGTTTGCTTGTTTTTTTTTAATGCAACCTAGCGATATTGAATATTTGCGTGCGTTACCCAGGTTATGTAGAAAATCAATGCGAAGTGGCATTTCTCGTATTAAAAAACGTGCGTCAGGAAGTACTTTGCACGCATGAGTAATAAAAAAAATGAATCAAGAAGTCTCGGTTTTCCTGGCTCTAATATAACTTAACCAAACCATAACCTAATCTAGATTAAATCTAGGTTAACCTAGATTACATCGACAACGACTTGTTAGCAATTTTGCCACGGATGCGCTGAACGTTCTAACCTTATTGTGTCAGTGATTTGAAGTATTTTGTTAGTCAACATTACAATTTTTCAATATACGGTAAGAAACAATTCTTTTTGTAGATTCAATAGTATTTTAACATGCTTCCTAGAAAAAATAATGTATGATACACATGTGTGAAAGGTTTTTGTGCACATTCGATATACTTAATCATCAACTGCCAATTCTTCTATGCGGTAGAGTGAGAACTGCAAGATTCCACTTATGACTTATGCTCGATGAGATAAAATGTATGTAAACGGTAAAGTAGACACATTGTCGACGCACGCACCCGACTAGAAAGAGAGGATGTGTCGACACATTGTCGACAACCGTAGCTAATGTGTTAATATCGAATGAGACATATTTATATAATAAGAGCTTTATATAATAATATACAGTTATACGATAGAATAAAATACAGTTATACATTTACATTATTACATACTACATACACAACAGAATTGGCGACGAGGAAGTTGAGTAAAGTGAAAAATACGAACTCACAAGAAATCGCCTGGTCAGACATAACCTGTGTTTTGTGTATACGTTTCAATTTTACCACATATCTACCAATCATTTACAATGGAACAAGTGTCACAAGTACTAGCACAAATGATGGAAACCATGCAAGGCATGCAAGTACAGCAAGCAAATCTACAGCAAAAATAAAATAAGTGGCATCGCATTACATCCGTATGATCAAATAAATGAATCATTTTCAAGTTATTTACAAAGATTACAAAACCATATTACATTAAAAGGTGTGAGTAATTCCCCTACAAAACTACAGATTTTTCTAAATTGCATTGGGCCTAAGTTCTATCAAATTTTGAAAACCATAACTGCACCTGAAAATCCTGAATCCAAATCATTTGAAGAAATGGTAAAAGTGTTAAGTAATCATATTTCACCAGAGCCTGGGGAAATAGCACAACAACACAAGTTTTGCCTCAGAGCTCAACAAGAATGCAAAAGCATCACTAACTATGTGGCTGCACTGAAAGAAATTGGTGGAAAATGTAACTTTACCTGTAACAATTGTAAAAATTCAACTTTTGAGACACACCTTAGAGTACAGTTTATTAGAGGTCTGCGAAATACGGAAATTAAGGAAAGCTTACTACAGGAATCGTCCAAAACAAAATTTGAGGATATTATGAAAATATCTATGGCTATAGAAACTTCAAAATCTGAAACTAAAGAAATGGGGCAAGAAATGCAAATAAATAAAATATCAGCAAATAAATACAATAAATAGAATACAAAAACTACAAATACAAATGATACAGAGAAAGGAAAAATAAATTGTTTTAGATGTGGAAAAGATAACCATAAAGCAAGTCAGTGTCGACTCAAGCATAAATTATATTGCAAGAAATGCAAAATAAGAGGACATCTACAGTCGGTCTGCTTCAAAGACCAGAAACAGCTACAGCTTGAAAGAGAGGATCTGAAAATGAGGAAGAAATATATGAAATACATAAAATACCTATGGAGAATAGCACAGATAAATTCAATATTACACTACAATTAAATGGAAAAACCCTTACCTTGGAATTGGATACCGGAGCTGCAGTTACTACATGTTCTAAAGAATATTTATAAAATAACTAAAAAGAACATTAGTTAAATTAAGAACTTACACTGGTGAAACAATATAACCCATTGGAACAGCTGATCTAAATATTAAATATAAAAATAAAAAAATACACGGAAGAATTTTTGTAATAGATAGAAAAGTTGACCCGGTTGTTGGAAGAGAACTGGATAAGAAATCTAAATCTACAATTTGATATAAATTCCATTAATAAAGAAGAAAATGATATTACAGAAGACGAATTCAAAGGAAAATTTCAGGAATTACTTGAAGAATATAAATTATTTTCAGAAGAGATTGGGAAAATAAATGATTATCAAGCTACATTCAAATTAAAAGAGGGTAAGAGTACCCATATTCTTGAAACCACGTCCAGTACCATTCGCACTAAAAACCCAAGTGGAAAATGAAATTGACAGATTAGAAGTTGCAGGCATATTAGAAAAAGTCACATATCCCCAGTGGGATACACCAGTAGTTCCTGTAATCAAACAAAATGGAAAGGTACGCTTATGTGCTGATTATAGAGCAACATTGAATAAAAATCTGGAGAATGATAACTAGCCAATACCAAGAATTGAAGAAATATTTTCTAAATTAAGTGGTGGAAAATACTTTTGTACATTAGATATAAATCAAGCATATTTACATTTGACGACTAATGAAGATACTGCTGAAATGCAAACCATAAGTACATGCAAGGGGACCTACAGAGTAAAGAGATTGATGTTTGGAGTGAAGATTGTACCAAATGTTTGGCAAAGATATATGGACCAAACCCTACAGGGAATGGAAGGTACAGCATGTTTCTTTGATGACATCGCCATACAAGGAAAAACATATATACAATTATTACAAAGAATTAGAATGATATTTCAAAATTCAATTTTCAATTACAAAAATGTGGATTACGCCTAAATAAGAAGAAATGTCAATTTTTCCAAAATTCTATTAATTACCTGGGACACACAATAAATGAAAAAGGATTACATCCCACAGATGATAAAGTAAGGAACATAAAGAACAGTCCACGTCCAACAGATGTATCATCTCTCCGCACTTTTCTTGGAATGATAAATTATTATCAACAATTCCTACTCAACTTGGCATCAATGCTTAATCCACTCTACAAGCTATTACAGAAAGACACCAAATTCATATAGTATAGTCAAGAGAATACATATTACATATATATATATATATATATATATATATATATATATATATATATATATAATACATACATAGTCAAGAGAATGTCAAAACGTTTTTCAAAAGTTAAAAGATGAAATTTGTGGAGAAAAAGTACTTACACCATTTCATGAAAACTTACTTGTTACATTAGCTACAGATGAATCTCCTACCGGATATGGAGCCGTACTGTCACACATTATGCCAGACAAGACAGAAAGACCAATAGCATTTGCATCAAGATCCCTATCAAAAGCTGAAAAGGCTACAGCCAACTTGATAAAGAAGCAGCAGCACTAATATGGGGACTAAAAAAAATCTTTCAATACTGTTATGGAAGAAAAATTACCCTGATTATAGATAACCAACCATTGGCCAGAATACTACATCCAGAAAAAGCTACACCAGCAACTACAGCTATAAGACTGGTACACTATGCTAATTTTCTAGCAGGTTTTGATTATGAAATAAAACTACGTAAGACTTACGAACATGCAAATGCAGACTACTTTTCAAGATTACAAAATTCTTCTAATACCAGTCCAGACAATCGTACAGATGATGATGCATTCTACTTAAATCAAATAGCTGAAATGCCAATAACATTACAAGAAATTAAAGAAGCTACTAGAAAAGACACAGAACTACAAAAGTTATACCTACACATCCAATCAGGAAAAGAAGATTCTAAAAGACTTCATGATTTTTCCTTACAAGACAACTGCATATTTTATGGAATAAGGATAGTAATACCTAAGAAACTACAACCTACGATTTTAGAAGAACTTCACACTGCCCATACGGGAATTGTTTAAATGAAGTTATGTGTGGTGGAAAAATATTGATGCAGACATTGAACAGATGGTAAAGAAATGCAAAGAGTGTTGTTTAATGCATAAGAACCCTACAAAAGTTCCAGTACATATATGGGAGTACCCAAAACAACCATGGAGTCGTATTTATATTGACTATGTCGGACCTTTTATGAACCAATACTTCCTGATTGTTGTGGATGCATATACAAAGTGGTTAGAAGTCATACCCACTACATCTATAACAGCTACAGCTACTAATAACATATTAAAAAGTATATATACAACATTTGGCCTACCAATCACACAAGTCTCTGACAATGGAAGACAGTTCAGAACAGAGGAAATGCAAAGATTTCTGAAAGAAAACGGATTACAAGATAAGTTCACAGCACCTTTTCATCCAGCGACGAATTTCCAAGCTGAGATATGTGCAAAATTTTAAAATAAAAATAATAGCTATGGAAAATGAAGGAGGATCACTAAAAGATAAATTACAGAAGTTCCTGATGATGTACAGGAAAACACCCAATAGTACAATGGCAAATAAGCAGAGGACTAGTCGACGTCAGCGCCCCTAGCGGACGAAGATCTATATGACAATCAATAATGTACCTCTCGTGTTCGCGTTGATATATATGCTTTAAATAATATACAGTTATAAGATAGAATAAAATACAGTTATACAAAATACAATTACATTATTACATACTACATACACAACAATTTAAATCAATGTATCACATTTATCAGCCTTGTGTCAAGAAATGCGTAACATTGTTTTTTTTTTTGAATTGTAAGAAGTACGTACGAGTTTGTAGTTTTCGTTAGATTTATACGTGAAAAAACGAAATGAATGACAGCGTATGTGAATGATGTGACTTTTAATGATTGTTTGGAAATAACGGACTACTATATTAAAAAATAGAATCAACGTGTAGCTCTCAACCAATCAACGAATCGTAAACCAAACGCTCATGGGTGTTTTGGAATTATTACATAACATTAGTCGCAGATTGTTACATATGTGTGTGTTATGATGTATTTACATAGTCCACGAACTGTACAATAATGGGCATTTACGATAGTGGTCATAGATAAAATCAGTTATAATAATATCACAAGATCATCGAAAATAATTGATTATTTTACGAGTAACGAGACGAAATCTGAGAAAGAGGATTTTAAGGATGTCGGTTAGATGATGTTCGTTACTTAGCTTGAGGTATGTCTTGAGAGACTCACTTGAAGAATGGCCAGTAATTTGAATAACTTCTTTTAAGTTGGCTCCAGATTTTATCAAATTGCAAAGATCGATTTGAGTGATGGGTTATTTTTATATTTTTGATATCGATCTCAATATTCTACACGTGTCCACTTACTGAGTTTGTTAATACCCATTGGACAATTGTTGTACCAAATTCATGTCTTCTTCCAATCCGGGTTTAAAGTTAACAACAATCGATTCCTTTTAATATTTTATATTCTTTTGCTTAACATCTTCTTTAGAAGACGCACTGGACACTTGTCTTGACTTTATTCGATGTTAACCATTTAGATGCAAAGGTAAGTTTCTATGTGCCCTGTGTAGTTTTGGAGAATATAGTGTTGTATTCAATAGTTCACCATAAATGTCGACTTCGTTCTTGAAAAATTCTGCTAGGTAGAAGGTTGCTTCGTTGGCACACCACGCGAGCTCGACGGCATAAATCTGGTACAACTTTTTTGTAGGCCGTCCGGTGAGGTTTTGTCATAGTTTTCTACTATAGTGCTGATCTCTTCAATTGCAGCTGCAGAACTGGATTTTCTTTTCTCTGGAAACGTTTGTAGATTTCTTCTTTTGGCCGTGCCTTTCGTCTTCATAAGTTAAAGGGTATCCTTATATATTTAAAGGGTACAAGCGTACAAAAGTATCCAGAAAGTAATAAGGCAGGAAATCCGAGGCGCGAAAGTAGCACATCTGACCAATGGATGTATAGAAATATACATCCTAGAAATAGAAATATACTCTGGAAGCGGAATATGACTCACAATCAGTTAACATTCATAAAATAATCAAAGAGGCTACAGGTAAATTCAGAACAAGCATAGGACCTTGTGTACTCTACGACGAAGATGGATTGGTGATTCATCTAAAACGAGAAAAACTAAAGGAGAGGAAGAAATGCGTCATGAATTTATTTAAAGATGATAGACCAACAACGCCACCGGAATTAACAAAGGATGAATGAGCCCAAATTACAATTATTGAAGTGGAATATGCCGTAAAACGGTTTAAAAACCGTAAAGGTCCTACTCCTTTGCGGTTTTTAGAGAGATACCCAGCGAAATATATAAACTAATCGATAACACAGAAGCATTAAAGGTGATAACAGAATTGTTCAATAAAATATACAAAAGTGGAAAGTTACCATGCGATTTTCTCATATTCATATTGGTCATCGTGCCAAAGAAAGCAACTGCTAAAACGTGTATAGATTACAGAACAACCAGCCTAATGAATCATTTACTAAAAATATTTCTCAAAATTATTCATGGCCGGTTTTATTCTAAGTGTGAAAAATACATAAGCGAATCGCAATTCGGATTTCGCAATGGCTTCGGCACAAGGGAGGCTCTATTTAGGATCCTGGCTGGTGTGTCCTGGCTCAAAGAAGTCGTGATATGTCAGTTGAAGTCTATGTATGCTTCGTAGACTTCCAAAAGGCATTCGACCGGGTCAAACATGATGTATAGAGACTTTGACCAGTGATTACCAAAGTGGTCCACGTGGATCCCCAGAGGTCCATAAGAGATTCCATGGGGTCTACGTTGGCGTGAAAAACAATGGGGGTCCACAAGTTGTAATTGGAAGTCCACGAAAATTTATCTGGTTTCGATATTAAAGAACAAAAATGTTGGCTTGGCTTTACCTATCAATATAGGTAGATAATTAACTACTCTATTTAATACTTCATTTTTCTACTAAATTTTAACTACCAAGTTTTTCTGTGATTTTTGACAGGCAATTTTGCTGTTTTAGAATCTTGGCTGCTTCCTGTGGGTCCCGTGCGACGCCAGTACAGCTGTATCGTCTCAAAATGTGTATGTTGTGGTACCAGACTTTTATGTTGAAGACAATGAAGAAGGTAATTGACAACTACCTTAGGACAACAGTGCTGGTAGGTGCACCACTACACAACTGTGCATGCATACAGAGCAGGAAAATTCACAGTGATCACCCTGTATCAGCTGATAAATTAAATAAAAATAGCACTAGACATAAAGGAAGTAGCGATATGTGCCTTCTTGGACATAGAAGGAGCTTTTGACAACACCTCGCACGAGGCTGTCAAAGCGGCTCTTGAAAGAAGGAATATCGACAGCATTACCTCAAAGTGGATGGGAGAAATGCCGAGAACTAGAACACGGCGGAGGCACAAGTGGGAAAAGACATCATCAAGATCTCCACAACTCGAGGGTGCCCAGAGGGAGGTGTGTTAGCACCACTGATGTGGAGCCAGGTAGTTGATGAATTACTGGCTAGGTTGAACGACCTAGACATTAAATGTCAAGGTTGCGCCAATGACATAGTCATCATAGCCAGAGGGAAGCTTGAGGGAACGCTCTGTGAAATCGTACAGAGAGGCCTCAGAGTAACTAGTAGATTGGGTCAAACAGTGGGACTAAGACTCAACCCGAGCAAAACCACGGTCATACCATTTACTAGAAGGAGGAAACTAAACTGCCTACAGCCCATACTGTTAGATGGGAGGGCAGTAGAATATAAACAGGAGAAAAGAATCTGGGTATAACACTTTCGGTGAAGACCTGCTATCAGGCCTCCTATTTAATCTTGCCATACAACATGCAATTGGCGACCTCAATTTAAAAGATACGATTATAACAAAATGCTACCAAATATGCAGCTATGCAGACAACATCCTGATCCTGACAAAAATGCTCAAACATTAAGAGACAAAATACCTAATAGCAACGAGAAGAAATATAGAAAACCTCCCTCGATACCTAAAGATGAACATAATTTCGAACGAGTGACGAGCTTTAAATGTCTAGGAGTGCACTTTAATGCGTCAAATGACATCGAACTATCGGTACAAGAAAAAATACAAGCAGCAAATGGATGCTACTATACTAACATGAAAATATTCTAATCAAAAATGGTCTCAAAGAACGCAAAACGGCGGATGTATAGGACACTTGTGCGCCCAGTGATAGCATATGGTTCAGAAATATTGAATATGAGAGAAGCTGATAAAAAATCCCTCCTAGAATTTGAAAGAAAAATACTAAGGAAAATCTTTGGAACAACACGAGAAGAAAAGCGAATATGGAGAAAAATGAACCACACAAGAACTAATAAAAGGAGAGGATATTGTCAGATTCATAAAAGCACAGAGGATAAGATAATCCGGACACATGATACGGATGATATAGGAAAGAGCCACTAAAGAAATATTTCAGGCAAAACTTCATGGCTCGCGAGGTAGAGGAAGATTCCGAGCCAGATAGTAGGATAAGATAGAAGAAGACATGAACGTCTTAAAAGTTCAAAATTGGATGGCAGCTGCAGAAGACAGATACAATTCGAAAGAGACAGTAATGGAAGCCATAGCTCATGCTGGGCTGTAGAGCTAAAAGAAGATTTCGGTGAAAAATGGTCGTATTGAGACTTTCAATATAATCTCAGAACAGTTCCAAAAATATTTCGTTCCAATATTTTAGGACAGGGTCATTTCTATAATCCGCGGACAATTTCTAAAAATGATTCGTTTTTTTATGACAGCGCTCATATCGTAAACCCCGATCAGTTAAAAAACATTTCATTTGAATATTTTATGATACGGTCAATATTGTAATCCTCTAACAATTCTAAAAAAAAAAGATTTTGATATTTTTTATTACTCATGCGCGCGAAGTACTTCTTGATGCACGTTTTTTAATACGAGAAATGCCACTTCGCATTGTATTTCCACATAACCTGGGTAACGCACGCAAATATTCAATATCGCTAGGTTAGATTAAAAGAAAAAACAAATAAATAAAAATATTATAAAAACAATCAAGACCTCGATATTAAAAAAGTGACGTGAAGTGTCAGAAATTTTTTTCATTACAAAATAATATTAAAAATGAAAGAAAACGTTTTAAAATGAATGTAAATTCTATGGTGATACCGGAGACTGAGAGAGTTCTTATGACGAATGCACACCACCGGAGACAATTGAAAAAGCAAATTCTTCATTTTTTATTCCATTTTTTGGGATGGCCCCTGGATCCCAAACTTGTAAGATACATCCCCTCGCATGAGTAATAAAAAATATTGTTTGTAACACGGGCGGTATTGTCAATTGCCCTCTCAAGCGAATGTCGCTCTCGCGTGAAATTGACAACTTTCACCCTAGTTACAAAATATACTATTATGATAGGATTGTTACTACAATCCTCGAACAATTCTTAACCGAGTCATACACCAGCGGGTATTCTGTCTGTATTCTGGTATTCTGGACGTTTTATGACAGGATTGTTTCCAACTAACAACTGACAGTAATCCAACTAACGGTACAAATCCAAAAAGGGAAACGAAAAACACAACCGGAGGGAAGAAAACAATCCCCCACAGAACGGGCCCGGATAGCAAAAAAATAATAAAATATAAATACTAGCACCCCCGACATACACAGTCAGTCAAGATACGACAGTCACGCCAGCAAGTTACTTAAATTACTTCCAGTGAAAATTACCGAGGTAAGTTAAAACAACAGCACCACGCTAAGATCACCAATAGTTCCGCGACGCCTTGAAGTTGTCTCATTGTCAGTGAGTTCTCGATTTAATAATTAAAATCTGTTTTTCCGCCGGCATTTTGTTTTTTTCATTGCAATAATTAATTAATCCTATTCTATTCTGTTAATATAGCAATATCCTGTTAAAATCGCCTTAATAATACTAAAACAAACAATTTTTTCTTTACTGGTAGGTAACTGATACGAAACATGGCTGAATCTAAGAAGAAATGTCGACACTACAGTGTTGATTATTTTAAATTTGGTTTTCTTCCATCACAAGTAAACAAACGATTGCCCATATGCCTTTGCATATGGGCAATCTCTATGAAACCATCGATGCTCGAAGATCATCTAAGAAGTTGCCATCCTGATAAAATAGGTACAGATTTAAATTATTTTAAAGTTTTTCATTTGATGGAACGGAAGTGGAGAATGTGGTATTCAGAGCCGTCCTTAGACCAGGGCGAGCGGGGCCCAGGCGCTTTGGGGGCCCGCAACCTTATGCGAACTGACAGCCACGAACGTGAACCTGCACCAAACATTTAGGCTGCCCTCCATTTTTTTTGTTTTTTTTTTTGCTCGGGTCATAGGGCACGTGGCAAAACAAAGGTTTCACTAGAGTTGCGCAGTATTAAAAAACACTGGATGCACACGCAAAGTTAGTGTTAGTGGTGAGTGGTAGTGTCCACTGTCCAGTGTCTATGAAAACATCGATTTAGTTAAATAATGCTCCTAAACAAATAAACTATCAATTTCTCACATGTATGTATTTCTTGCAGTACTATAAATAGATAAAATTTCGGTAGCGATAATTTATCGCTACAGAAATTTTATCTGCATAAACTTATTAAACGTTTTTAAATGAAAATTGCAAAGTTGGAAAATGAATTTTGCAAGCTTTTTAAATATATTTATTTATTATTATTATTTTAAAAGAAAATATGAGAGTGGCTCGCAGAAAAGAAAAAAGGAAAGAAACAGACAGAAATACAAAATCTTCAACGGGGAGGCATGCTCAAATTTCTAAAGACCGGTACTGTCACTGAAAATGAAAATGAGTCGAGAAATTTACAATGTGCGGCTTCTACATCTGGAACCACAGAAAGTGAAATGTCTGAGGAAAACCGCTAGCTTCATGATGAATTTGATAATGAGAAATTTTAAACTGAAAAGGTTTTCTGTCTTGAAAATTATCCAGGAAATTGGGCACTAAATGTTACGGAGTACTATGAGGATGTTTCTCGTAAACAATAATCTAACGCAAGTTCGTGATTTTAACTTTCCAGTTGACGATTCTGGTAGAAGGTTTAACGAATCCCATTATTTAAGATGTTTACCAATTGTCGGAAAAAATTGTCGAAAGTGGCTACTGTACTCATAATCAAAAAATAGAGTATATTGCTATTATTGTTTCTTGTTTTTCAACATTGGTGCAAGATCAGGTTTGGCCCACGAAGGAATTTGTGATTGGAAGTATTTAGAAGACAGGCTGAAAGAACACGAAACATCTATGCTGCACAACAAAGCCCAAAGCAAATATATCGAATTGAAAAAAGACACAATAAAGATCAAACAATCGACGTTGTTCAACAATGACAAATAAATGGCGAAATAGAGCATTGTCGTGGTGTTTAAAAAAGAATTATATTATCAATTCAATATTTAGCCAAGCACAACGACGCTTTACGTGGCTCCAATTGCACAATATTCACAAAAAATAATGGAAATTCCTAGGACCAATTGAAATAATTGCAAAATACGACATTCACATGGCGGAGCATTCAAGAAGAATTAATGAAACCAATGACCACTATTTAGGACCAAGAATTCAAAATCAAATTATTGAGTTGCTCAGTAAAAAGTTAGAGGAAATAATTTCCATAAAAAAAGAGAGAAAATATTTTTCCGTTCAAATGCACTGTACTACCAATAGAAGTCATATCGAACAATTAACATTTATAGTTAGAATTGTAGAAGTTAGTGACGAAGTGAAAATCAGTGAATTTTTTATAAGTTTTACACCAGTTCTAAAAAGTGCTAGTCTAAATTTATTCGACGAACTTCAAACACAATTACTAATTATGAATATTAATTTAAAGGATTATCGAGGCCAAACGTAAGACAACTACGCCAATATGATTGGCAAAAACGAAGGTGTACAGTCTACAATTTTTCATCAAAATGCCAGGGCGTTTTTTGTACCTTCTGTAAAAAAATATATTTTATTTTTTATTGATCATATTTATGTTGATCATTATGATCATTTTTTATATGTTTTGAATATATTTTGTTTTTGAGAAATTTTAATCTTGTATTTGATCACATTTTACATTGTTTTTCATTATTTTTTGCTTTACTACTAGGTGAAGTTTGTTGCAAAAACAAATAAACAGTATTTATTATTACAATTAATTTTCAAAACCCAATATTGTATATATGTACATATGTACAAATGTCTAAGGGGCCCCAAAATTATTTTTTGTCCTGGGCCCCGCACTTGCTAGGGACGGCCCTGGTGGTATTACAAGAGAAGCTAATTGAGCGCCAATGAGGAGCTGAAGGTAAAATTTAAAACATTTTGGCTGCAGGCAGAAATACCCGAAATATATCCTGGGCTGTGGGAAATTGCGAGAAAACTTTTGATACCGTTTCCCTCCTCATACCTTGTCGAAAAAAGTTTGTGTCGTTGCAAACCTATGAACGAAGAAGGAGCAGATTGAAAATCACAGAACGGGGACATTTGCGGTTATTACTTACATAACTGAAGCCAAATATTGATAATTCGTTGTCAATCCATCAAGTACATATCCCTCTCATTAAAATTATGACTATTTTTTTTAATTGTTGAAGTTACGGCACGTTATTAATATTTAATTTTATTAAGCATGTAATAATATTATTTTAATAAATAGACCACAAGAAAGTATTCTGTTTTTATTTTTATTTTAACCACTTCATATTAAGGGTTGGTAGTCAGCCGCGACGAGAATTCCATCGTTGGATCGAATCTACACATTTTTTGACGAGTTTTGGGAATATTGTACAAATGTAGCAGCAGGGGTCCACCGAAACCAGGAATTTTTTTAAAGGGCTCCACGAGAAAAAAAAGTTTGGAAACCTCAGCTTTAGACCATATAGGACTGGGCGGAAGGGATATTAGGATAATTGAAAATCTGTATTGGAACCAAACATTGGTTGTTAGAATAGATGGGGATAATTTACTGGAAATAAAGATCAAACGCGGAGTACGGCAGGGTTGCATTTTATCGCCTTTGCTATTTAATGTTTACTCCGAAAGAATATGCAAAGAAATACTAACTGATATACAAGCCGGTTTTATTATAAATGGCGAAATTATAAACAACCTTTGCTACGCAGACGGCATAGTTGGGCAAAAAATAATTGTGAAAACAATTAACAACTAACAATTAAATTGCCCGATTTAATTGCAACTAACAATTAAAATAATTAATTGTAATTGCAAGATAACACAAGTAACAATTAATTAATTGTTAATTGTAAAATTTTGCAATTACAATTAATTAATTGTTAATTGATTGATGCATTTTTACAATTACAATTAACAATTAATAAATGTCGGTTAGACTATTTTTATTATACTCCATTGTATCACTTGCCACAATGCTTAACTGAAATAGTTATTTACATTAGAATGCGGAATGTTGTTTCCGGAAGTTGACGTAGAAAATGGAAATGGGGTGGAAGTAGTTACCCACCTCCTCCTCCACTTCCGGTCATCCACCTCCGACTTCCCACCCCACTTCCGGTTCCCAACCCCACTTCTGGTTCCAAAAATTCACCCACTTCCGGTTCCGAAATCGGAAGTGACGATGGGAACCGGAAATGAGGGAGGGAACCGGAAGTGAGGGTGTGAATCGGAAGTGAAGATGGGAACCGAAAGTGGGAGTGGGAACCGGACGTGGGGTGGTAACCGGAAGTGGGGTGGAAACCGGAAGTGGGAGCGTGGTGGGCCGGAAGTGGAGGTGGAGGGTTCAGAACGATCATCTTTCCCTACTGTTTAAGGTTTTACATTCATCTAAATAGTTTAATTGTTATAATAAACAATTGATCATTAAGTTAATTGTAACTAACAATTTAAATTTTAATTGTAATTAAATTAATTGTAAACCACAATTAATGGATTTAATTGCAATTGATTTCAATTGCATCTCACAATTAAACACTTAATTGAATTAAATTAATTGCAATTGATTTAGTTGCAATTAAAATTGTAATTGTTTGATCCTACAATTAAAAAATTAATTGAATTATGCCCAACACTGGCAGACGGTAGGGTATTGGTGCCCTCTACTCGGAAAGATTTGCAACGGATGCTAGATGCAGTCGTTGAAAAACGCGCAATAGCCGGACTCGGATTAAATGCAAAAAAGACAAAAGTATTAGTGATTTAGAAACAACACGGGCAGCATTTAGAAACATGAGTAGGGTATTTTGCTGTAGAGATCTGAAGTTAATTCTAAGAATCCGGATTCTCAGATGTTACGTCTTCTCCACCTTGCTGTACGGTATGGAAGGCTGGACAATAAATAAGTACAAAGAAAGACGACTTGAAGCCTTTGAGAAGTGGGCTTACAAAAAAATATTAAAAGTTCCATGGATGGAAAAAGTATCTAACTTGGTAATACTCCAAAGACTGAGTAAATCTACCGAAATTCTTACCACCATCAAAAGGAGGAAACTAGAATATTTCGGGCATGTTATGAAAGACGAAAAATATCGATTACTTCAGAACATCAAGCAGGGAACAATTTCTGGTAAAAGAAATCCAGGCCGCAGAAAAACATCATGGCTCAAGAATCTACGTGACTTGTACAAAATCAACTCAAGCTGCCTGTTCAGACTTGCCGTCGACAGAATAAGGATAACCTTATCGGTAACCAAGGAAGGACAAGGTATTTAAGAAGAAGAGAAATTAGCTCGCTTCATGTTGAAAGCCCAGTCTTTGAGAATACCGGCCAAGTGTTGGGCCTGCCGAAGTCTGCTCAAAAAATTCGAAATGCTAGAAACTTTATGCGTATATTGCAGGCATTTGTGCGTATTCATCGTGTTCTCAGGCGTTTGTTCTCTGAAGATTCAATTGCTTCGTTTATTTATAAACCTAAAGCTTTTCCGAAGCGATTTATTGCGATTTTAATTGACATTTGTTAAGAAATACAAAATTTTATTTTTATGACTATCTATCTATATAATTTTAGCTTTGTTGGACCTACTGAAAAACCGAAGTGATTGAAACTATGTCGTCAAGGGCATATCCGTGTATCTATACTTGCTAACTAAGTAAAATTCTCAATACTAATACTATTGACCAAATTTATGACGAGTTATATAATAATAATTTTTATTTCTAATGTCCCGAAACTCTTGGAATCTACTCTTGTCATGAATTTGAAGAAGCAGGTAATTTCTTAATTCACACAAATAAAATTAAACAAATGATCAACTATCATTTTTAAGTAGCTGTCAGTAGTTTATATAAATTTAATTTGGTGAATGAGAATACAGTATCGACCCGTGCATTGAAGAATTTAGGCTACGTTTTTCTATGGCTGTATTTAATATGAATCAGTTTAGAAGGCAGGTATTACGATCAATTGATTGCTTTCGAAGTACTGGTAACATTAACAACAAATCAAGAAGTGGAAGGCCTCGTATTAATAATGATAATATTATAAACAACATAAGAAATGCAGTCCAACACGAACCTACCACTTCAATTAGGAGACTAGCTCAACAGATGAATTTAAGTCGTACTACCACTCACAGAATTATTCGTCAAGATCTTTACATGAAACCATATAAGTTGCAAATCTATAAAGACCTTTCACCACTCGATTATAATAAAAGACTGGCCTATTGTCGGTGGTTCAATGAGTGATGCCCGAGCCAGTTCAAGTGTTAAATTTAACATATTTCACTGATGAAGCCTCGTTTAATCTAAACGGATACATTAATTCCCAAAACATGCGCATGTGGAGGGTTGACAACCCACATTTTTTTAGAGAGACCCCACTGCATGCCATCAAAGTTGGTGTGTGGTTAGCAATGTCAAGATGCAGAATTATCAGTCCAATATTTTTTTATAGTAATTTAAACGCTGCCACTTATAGAGCCACTATTGTGCAACAATTTATTAACGAACTCCATGATGATGAACTCCAAAATGGCTTCTTCCAACAGGATTGTGCTAGACCACACATTGCCCGTGAAACATTAAATTATCTTCATGAATTCTTCGACGACAGGCTAATAATCAAAGACAGATTTCCACCACGTTCTTGTGATCTAACTCCTCTGGACTTTTTTCTTTTTCCTTATTTAAAAAATTCAGTATTCAGCAGTACAGTGCATACAGTAGATCTGCGAAACAATGTAATAAGAAAATGTGAAGAGATAGACAACACAGCATTACAAAATGTGTTCGATAACATAAAATGGCGAATTAATTTATGTATTCCTGAAAATGGACAACATATTCAACATCTGTTGTAATGTTTGTTCTTCTTTGTTAATTTTATAATTCACAACACTATAAAATAAATCAGTGTTAAATTTATGAGAAGGCGTTTTATTTATAACCTCAAGAGCACTCCAAATAATTCATGGTTATGAATTTACATTAACAACAACTGACAGATACTTAAAAATGTCATTTGATGATTTGTTTAATATTATGTGTGTGAATAAAGAAATGACCTGCCTCTTTAAATTCATGGCAGGAGTGGATTCCAAGAGTTTTGGGACTCACGTTATTATATTTCAAAATTGTGACGCATTTACTTTTCAATCTAGTTAATAAGAGTTCTATTTTATGAGTATTGATTATAAACTATATTGATGATAGTACAGGGTGAGCAAAACTCGATGTCTCAGCTATATTTTAAGAAAACGAAAAACGATAGAAAAAATCTAAAAAGAGGATCTAAAATAGGATTGAGTAAGGGCCATTTTAAGCTAAATTTACTTATTTTTCCATATTTGAAAACTGGAGAACCTTCCTTTTGGAACCTTCGAATTTTGTTTTCCCAGAACCATACCTATATTTTTGCATATTCGAAAAAAGCTAATTTTTCTGAACAAATTTTGTAAAGAAAAAAAAATTGCTTGCTATCTTTTTCCTTTAAAAAATTATAAGCAAATTTGTATAAAGTATAAAGAAATTAAAGAAGTAAATAGTAATATCACAAAGTCGCAATCATCACGATGTAAACAAGTAGCCTTTGGAAACAAATGGTGAAGTCGCATCTGTCAATAATTACAAACTATTAATTAGTATTATTTATTAATTTAACATTACAAAACACATAATATAATATGCATATTACGTACGAGCGGAACAGTTAAGCCGGGGTTATATTAGAGCCACGCCGCGTGTCGCAACGCTGCCTCACGCAACGGGCTGTGATTATACTAGTGTCGCATCGCCGCGCGTGCTGATTAAATTTTTGTGTCAGTTCAGTGGCGACCGCGTAAACGTCCGCGCACCTATTTGCAATGTTCTCTTCCGACTCGGATACGGATCTTGAAGAATATTGCCTACATATTTATGTTAAACCTACTCAAGAAGAAAAGAAAGAAGAGGAGATATTTCAGGATGACAAAAACACAATTTAATTACGTACATTCTTTGATTGAAAAAGATATTAAAAAAATTCATTAATCCTTAAATAATCCTTATTTTTCGGATCATATAAAAGTTTATACTCTCTTACTAACTCAATAATTTCGTACTGAAATGTGGACATTTCAGTACGCGCCCAAAATGTCCGCCGACGAAATTATTGCTTGCTTTCTTGTCAACACACCGCGCTGCAATGCGCGTAGCCACGTGGTGATTAAACTAGAGCCGAGCCAACCAACGCGTTACTTCCCCCACCAGCGATGCCACGCCGATCGAAATCGAGTGGTCTGCGTGGAGTCAGCTCGCTCGGCGACACGCGGCACTGAGCTAATGTAATCACGTTCATACTAAAAGTATGTAAGCGATTGCAATCCCACGCGTTGCGACATGCGGCGTGGCTCTAATATTACCCGGCTTTAGTGTTTGTTCACGTTGGAACGCGCGGGCGCGGTAGACGTGGCGAGTTCGTGTTCACATTGGCCGCCAGGCGTTTGCGCGAGTGTGACGTCAGAGGTTGAAAACATGGACGACGAACTTTTATTTTTAACCGAAAATTCATATCTAAAGTGGGAGATAATAAAAATTATACTTGGTGTGCACGAAATTAATAAAGAAAGAGAACAATTTGAGAGAACATCCTTCAATTTTTTTTGGATATATCAGGATGACTGTCAACTGTTTTGATTACATACTGGATTTAATAAGGATTGAGATTTCAAAAGAAGACACAAATTTTCATAAAAGCATAAAGCCCGAAGAAAGACTATTTGTAACTATAGGGTGAGTTTAATTTTTTTTTATTAATATTACCGTTATCTATTCTACAAAGTTTAATGTTCATAATTTGATGTGCTATATTCGCAAGTATTGTAATCGTGGTAAGCCTGGGTCGTGACACTATTCATTTCATCCATAACAACTTGTGTAATTTTGTTCCTAGTACGTAATTTATGCATAGGAGATAATTCTTTCATGTATGGCAACAAACTTTTAAAAAATAACAGATCTTCGCAATCTTTTTCTCGACTTTCGCTGCTTTGCGACAGTTTAATTTGTAATAAATCCAACTTTTTCTTCTCCAATTCCATAAATTCCTGTCTCATATTTTGTGCACATTTACGTTTGATGCTCGTATATTGTGTACTTGTAGATGAACCAGCTATTGACTGGGGAATTGGGGACCGCTCATTATTATTATCACTACAGTTTCCATCAGTAGTTTCATCTAAATTACCTTCATTTAATTATGGGGTAACGTCATCTTTTATAAACAGCATAATTTGAAAATATGGCCACATTGAAGTGTTTTGATCAGTTCCAGCATCACCAGAACGAGAAACCGGATTTTTGTTCTAACTCTTTAATATAAATTGGTCCCGAATATTCTTCCATTTTTTTTCTTAAAGTATTTTCTGTAAATAATAAATATTGTTTAGTGTTGATGCCCTATATAATTTTAGTAGGTATATTAAGTAATTAGTGTAGATATATTTAAGTTTTACATCATAATTGTATTTTTTTATATGTTTCAGATATCTATCCACTGGGTTGGCATTTCGATCTTTGGCTTATAGCTTTCGTTTGGATGTTAGTACAGAGTGTGAGTAGTGTTGTTAGTACATTGTGTATAGTACCTGTGAAGCTATTTGGAAAAAAAATTGAATGTCCACATGCCACTGCCATCTGAAACCAGCTTAAGCATATTTCTTCAGATTTTGAGAAAATGTGGAACTTTCCTAACTGCATTGGCAGTTTGGATGGTAAACATTGTAGAGTTTTTTTAACTACTAACTTTAGTAATATTTCTCTATTGTTTTGCAAGCTGTGGCTGATGCGAACAAAACATTTTTGACTATTGAAGTGATAGGTAGAGGAAAGCAAATCGACGGCGGTACATTCAACGCCTCGACCCTGAACCGGTTACTCGAAAGGGGCACATTCAATATTCCAGAACCAAGAAAATTACCTAATTCTAACATTACAGCTTCATATGTTATAGTAGCCGATGAAGCTTATCCTCTTAAAGAGTATCTAATGCATCCATATCCACAAAGAATATTGAATCAAGAGAGAGAACATTTTAATAATAGATTGTCAAGAGCGAGAAAAATCGTGGCTTGTGCATTTGGAATTTTATGCAATAAATAGCGAATTGTCTTAACACCTATTGAAACTGATGTGAAGCATGCACGCCTGATCATAAGAACCGCTTGTTTATTGCATAATATTGTAATTGATATAGATGGTTACGATTGTGATGATGAGTTAACAACTCAAACTCGTCACTAAAGACGACCAACTGGAAGAAACAATAATTCATCAAATCGAGCTAAACAAATTAGGAGTTCATTCACGAAATATTTTTGGGAGAACAATCGTTTAATATATACGTAGCCATCTTTGTAATATTTTTGTATCTTTTGTACCCTATCATAATATTCCTATATAAAAATAAAAAGTTTAAAATACCTATAAATATGAGAATATTTCATTTACTCACCTTCCATATCAGGAAACAATTCAGCAATTTCCTTCCATAACTTATTAAGAACATTTCTGTTCATATGATGCCTGTGTTTACTTTGCCAAATCGGAGTTCTAGCCTGAACAGCACTAATAAACTCTTATGTATGCAAAGACATGATGAAAATATGCTATCGTTTCTAGCGATAAGTTCGTACTGGTTGAACTTACTGGCAGCGCGAGTGAATCGCGCGTTCCGCCGCTAGTTCGACGTGAACACACACATAAACATCTCACTCGTTTTATATTGCCGCGCGCGCCAGTCGTTAGCTTGCGCGCTACTTAGACCGCACGTGCGTTTCCTACGTGAACACTTGTATATTACGCCATATGTTTGATATTTCGTGACCGCGCCGCCACCGCGCCCGCGTGTCAACGTGGATAAGCACTTACGCATGACCCGCGTTTTTTTTTCATATTTGTAAACTGGAGTAATGACGTCATCGAATTTTGTTTTCCCAGAACCATACCTATATTCTTGCATATTTGAAAAAAGCTAATTTTCCTGAACAAATTTTGTAAAGAAAAAAAAATAAAATATGTAATGTAAACATAGATATATGCAACTCATTATGTTACTACTATTACCAGAAAAAAAAAATTATGTAGGCAATCACTACAACAAATTTTCAATGTAACCACCTCCTACTTCTAAACACTTATCCAATCTCCGCCTTACTTCTCTCACTGAAGCCTTACGAAACATTTCTCTATATAGTTTATCGCAAGCATTTCAATTTTTTCTTTTAAATGTTCCAAGTTAACAGATGGTGTTCTGTAAACTTTATTTTTCAAAGTTCCCCACAAGAAGAAGTCTAGTGGGGTTAAGTCCGGTGATTTAGGCCCACTGTATCGGTCTATTTATACCTATCCAATTTTCTTTGTATGTTTCATTTAAATATTGTTGGATAATTCTTGCTTTATGCGGTGGAGCTCCGTCATGCTGGAAACACATATTTGCTCGCTGCTGTAATGGCACATTTTCGAGAAGCACAGGAAGTTGTTTGAAGAAATTGCAAATTTCGCTCACTATGTAAAACTCCTTCGTAAAAATATGGACCAATGAAATGCCTATAATACCACACGAAACGTTAATTCCGAAGTGTCCTTGGTCTTCATTCAGATTGACAAAATGTGGATTTTCATTAGACCAAAAATGTTCATTTTTTTATTGGGCTTACCGTTACTAACAAAACGGCTTTCGTCCGTCCACAACACATGCTGAAAAAACCGATTGTCATTTATCTCTAAGTTTACCATCACTTGGGTAACATAATTTATTCTTCGTTGTTGATGTTGATCTGACAAGTGTTCTGGGTTGTTAAGTTTATAATCGTGATAACCATTTTCTTTCAAAATGTTTCGTACTGAACTAAATTTAAAATTGAACTAAATTTAAAAACTCACGATAGGCTTGCCGAATCGAGTTCATTGGATGGTCGTCAAAATACTGCAAAA
Organism: Phosphuga atrata; assembly: GCA_944588485.1. NCBI lineage: Eukaryota > Metazoa > Arthropoda > Insecta > Coleoptera > Silphidae > Phosphuga > Phosphuga atrata. Next base: position 58,338,265 of record OX155893.1, read on the forward strand.
TAGTGGCAACAGTATTGTCATAATTGACCCTTTTAACAATTTTCCTTCACTTTCGAGAAGAAAATGCCTCGTTATTTGCACGTGAATTGCGTTCCAATCTTGCAAATATTTTTAAGCTTGGAATAACACGTTCGGGATAACTCTGGGCGTATAACTGATCTGCTCTTCTAGGTATCTTTTGAGATTCCCCATAAACTAATAACATGACGACTTTTTCGTTGTGCGTGAACATTTTAATAACCTCTCAACTAGTGCCGTTCGGAACCGGCGATAAACTGCTTGGTCCCGTATATTAGTGGATGATGCGTTCCACAAGTATGCGCGAGAGGTTGCCTAAACTCTCGGAGAGTACGGCACCTTATGAAGATAACTAATTTTACAAATGAAAACTTAAGATTATATACTAACGCATATTGATAATCTGTGGTTAAATGCGTTTTTTTTTTTTTTAGTTGGGAATAGCGGTAATTGAGAGGATCTAATGTATTTCTAATAGAATTAGGAATAATAGGGGGTTAATGCGGGAATTTTTAATAATACATTATTTTTACAAATTTGCTTATAATTGGTAACGGGAAAGGTAGCAATTTTTTTGCTTTACAAAATTTGTTCAGAAAAAATAGCTTTTTCAAATATGCAAAAATATATATAGGTATGGTTCTGGGAAAACAAAATTCGATGACGTTATTACTCCAGTTTCCAAATATGGAAAAATATGTAAATTTGGCTTAAAATAGTCCATTACTAGTTTTAGTAAAATAGTCCTTTACTCAATCCCATTTAAGAACCTCTTTTCAGATTTTGTCTATCGTTTTTCGATTTCTTATAATAGAGCTGAGACTTCGGGTTTTGCTCACCCTGTACAATCACACAAAAAGCTTATTGGGGAAAAATTGGGAGAATTTTTGGGCAAAGTCATTTAAACAAGCTACAAACCATTCACCATTGTTTATCTCGAAAATGCTCAACAATAAATTTTTGCCTGTTTAAAAAAAGTTCTTCAGCTGCACGAAAAGAATTCATTTATATGAACTAATCAAAGACTATCAACTTTAATTCCGCCCCTTGTATAATTTATTTGGGCCGCATTGTATAATTTTCTATTTGCGCATCCGTCCTATCCACGCAACGACAAACAAGTAACCGTAGTAACAACAAATAAACAATATTACTGTCAGAATGACAAAACGTGACATTTAATTAAATAATTTATTTTACTTAAATGGGGTCTGAATTGCCCCAGTGCGATCAATACGGACGGAAAGTCCCACCGGATTTACCATGGCTACCCTGGGCCGCCCCATATGGCGAGAAACCACCCTCATATCTGGTAAAAAGAGCCTACGATAGCGTTGAATTTCCTCCACTATGTGCCAAAACTTCGATTTTAAAAGGAGCTACACAAAAGTATACCTACGAATATTTTAAACCATCTGAATGTATAGGGGCTTCATACGTACCTTCTGCTGGCCCTTTGAAGATTCAATGTATGCCTCCAAGAAGAAGAAAAAAGGTACCCCATTTCCTAGATACTCAAGCGGACTTGCAATACCCTCCGAAGAAATCAAAGCAGCAAGAGGAAGATTTACAACGGCGTATGGAAGCATACGAGAAGAAGAAGAAAGCTGTTAGCGGTGTTGTCAAACTTAAAGATTTACTCTCCGGAAAATATTGGAGCGATAAAGAGGAAGCTAAAACAAAATTAGAAAAACGCAAGCAGAGAAGAAAATTAAAAGAATTTGAGGCAATAAAACAGAAACAGTCTAGTCAACATATATTAGCTAAGTTACAAGCTCAATTACCAGTCGATCCAGATGAACAGAAAATGCTTTTAATTGCTCAAGCCGAAGAAGAAATGAACAGAGAAGTCAAGCCAGAAGACTTGGAGAGAATTAAATATTATTTAACTATTGGAATAAGTGAAGACATAATCGAACCTTATAATATGAAATATATAAATATTGCGTTAAAGAGAATTCCTGAGCACTACAAGCTGCTTAGGATGTATTTGCAAATAAAAGCAACATATAAACCAGACATTATAGCTCTTTATGACACATACATGAGACGAGCTCTATTAGATAATGTATTAAGTGATCCTTGGGAATGGAGAAGACTTAAAATAAAAACATACCCAGCTAAATATCCGGTAATGTTGGTTAGAGCTCCGGTGCCTTGGCATACTACGTATGTTATAGGCAAACAGATATTAGAAAGGAGGTTTTTCATTGGAAATCCATTGATATTAAAGATTAGAAATTTATGGCAAAATGAGTATCAAGACATGTATATATTGCCAATGGATCGAATTATCGAAAATACGACATTTCCTTTGGAAACAGAAGCTTTTGACGAGAAAACAACTGCACTTTGCAATGAGGTACGGCAGAAGATTCAATTTGAATGGATGCATGCTTGTGCAGACCTCTGCTTACAAAATAAAGAATTTTGGCGAGAATATATACCAAAAAAGAAAGGCGATAGTTTCGAATTAATAAAAGATTTCTTCAGATGTATAAATGGATTAATGTCCCTATTACTAAGGAGACTAGTGTGGAGAAGCTTGACGCACTTTTTAGAATTCATTGTGAAATTCAAGGATGGAAACGAATTTGAATCTGGCGAATATGAAGATCTCAAATATATAAATTTGTCAATTGTCAAGGTTATAGCGAAACCAGTTTTGGGTACTAACAACATAAAACTGGTCCCAGCCCTACCAATTGTCGGGAAAATGTTGACGCATTGTATTATTAAGATTTTGGATGTTAACAAGGAAATTCCTCGACTGGAAAATATTATGTTCGCAGAATATGAAAACGAAAAACGCTATCTTCACAGTGTTTCCGAAGAAGAAGTAGAAGTAGCCAATTTAATTAATTATATAGAGAAATGTTTTGAGCCAAACATGACTGGCCCCCAAACATATTTGGAATTATACGAGAAATATTACTATATCCAAAATGGGGAAGCTGAGAAGAGTTTGGTAGAATTCATGGCGCAAGAACCATTACCATATTTAAAAGATTTTGGTAAGAGAATAGACAAATATAATGAATTGAAAAAAGAAATTATATTTTTGAGACGATCCATTCCTCTGAATTGTGTTAGTTTAGAGTGCGGTGTATTAAATGATACACTTCATAAAATTATCGACGATTTAACGCTGCAAATTGTCAATTACTTCATCGAGAAGAGTCACACACATAATAGGCTGTAAGTTAAGATTTTGATTATTCTACATTCTTAGGATATTTTTTTATAATATACACGGATAAAAGTACACTGTAGAAATTACAGTTTCAAGCGACCTTACGACTTTGAAACTGTAAAAACTACAATGAGAGTATCAATTTACAAATTGCAGTTTCAGATATTATTTTTTAATTTTTTTTGCTGAACGTTTCACTCTACTAAAAATAATTTCAAAATTACAGTATGATATATAGTAATATTTCGGCGTTCATTTCTCATATTCAATATATATATATATATATATATATATATATATATATATATATATATATAATAGCTCAAAGTGTAATTTTTAGTTAGAAAATAAATAAGAAATATTATATTATAATGTAAAAAATACGTCACGAAAAAATCGTAACTTTTACAGTCTGGACTATAGTCCATTTTTTTTAAGAATGCAGTAACTGGAAACCTGATTTACACTATGACAAATGATCAATCTAGTTACAAAATTTGCCGAAAAATTCAAATATAGTTTCTTGAATATAAAATTGGTAATTTATTTTTGGTTTCATTGAATATCTTATTATTATTGATTAAATACTCCAAATGGCAACAATAATAATAAAATACAAACAAATAAATGGGAAAAAACTAAATGATACAAACAGATCAGATGATAATTGTGAATTGACATGGCAGCCATTGACAACTAACAGCTGCAAATGTATGTGAAAAGAAAGAGAGAAAAGAGGTTGAGAAGGAGAAGTAAATATCGACGGTGTGAACTTCTTGGTGCTAAGCCAATCAGAAAAACAATGTCAAATAAGGCCTATCATCCCTGTACTGCATTCTTAAACAAAATGGACTATAGTAATGAATACATATTGTATGATGAAAAGTTACAAAAATAATAAGTAAAAAATAAAAGTAATTTTTCAAATTGTAAAATTCACAGCTTTCTTATTAGTAAATAAGTTTTAAAAATTACAGTATGAACTTCAAATATTTACAAATTTGTATTCGAAAGACTATTTAAATTACAATTTCTACAGTGTACTTTTATTTTTATCCGTGTATATAGTTCTAATCATAGATAGATCAGTATCATAGAAAATGTAGTACTACTTAATATAACATGAAACTATGTATTATTTTTTTCTTATTTGTTAAAGGATTTGTGAAACATTTGATGAGATGTCCCAAAATGTAAGCCAAACCCCTGAAACGGTTCAAGAATTAGTAGAGTTGCAAAACTACGTCATAGAATGCAGAGACGTTACAATGTATAACATTCGAGAGAAAATACGTCAAACCGCCGAAAACCTGAGCTTTTTAATGAGTTATGCTCATTTGCAAAGTACAACGATTAATATTAGTTATTAGCAAATTAATTTTATTAAAAATTCTTCACAGGTGAAGATATTCAGTTGAATGGTCGAGTATTTTTATGGCCAAAAGACATGGAAAATGTGATAGAATTAGCTTTACAACGTTTGACTATGAAACGTGATCAAGCTGAACTAGCTCTAAAAGCCAAACGGACTGCATTTGAAAGCAAATTGAAGAAACATGAGAAGCAACTGGTTATATTTAGGAAAAAAGATCCTCCATTGCTTACTATGGATGAAATGCTGGAGAATACAGACATTGTAGAAAAACTAGTTGAACGTTTACAGGTTTGATATAAATTAACTGTTATATATATAACTGTTAAACTCACATGAAGCTTTTACATGATATTGTTCATTCATTTAAATATTGAATAAGTTGCAATTGAATCAACTTTATTGAAAATTACTCTTTCTATTTTATATTTACGTATGCTAAACAAACAAATGTTTATATATAAAACAGACATTGCAATTTTACATGTTATTATGTTTCAGGATGACAAAGAGGAAGGCGAACAAATCAATGCAGAAGAACAATTATTGGATTACGATCCTTCTCCCTTCACCAATATGTACGCCATGTTGGCCTCTGTTGAACCATATGACAAACTTTGGCATACCATTTTACAGTTCCATCAGCAATATGATATTTGGTATACCATTATAAAAAATGCAGAAAAACATGTTTTGAAATTTGTTTTTATAGGTATTATGGTCCGTTCTGTGATTTGGATGCTGACGAAATAATTGAAGAAGTGGAAAATATGTGGAGAGTTTTATATAAGTTGGCAAAAACGTTGAGCGATAATCCAGGTGCTAGAAGATTATCGGAAATGGTTCGAGCTAAAGTCGATAAGTTTAAGCACGTTTTGTCTGTATTACAAACTGTTTGTAACAAAGGGTTACAAGAAAGACATTGGCAAGCGGTATGTAATTTTATGAATATTTATTCTTCTTCTTCCCGTGGTACTACAATCCTACTGGACCTTGAAGGCCTTCAATTTCTGCCTCTAGATCAGTCTATTTCTGGCCACCACCTACCAATTTCGCAGCCCTACCATCACTTTTGCATTCTTCTAGATGTTGTCCTTCCATCTGATTCTCGGTGGCCCTCTGCTCCTCCTCCCTTCGAGTTGGCCCCTTGCTACCTTTTTTGGTACTTGTTGATCGACCATTTTCTCTACGTGTCCCGCCCATCGGAGTCTTTGCATGTCTTTGCACTATGCTCGTGTTTGTTGTAGAGTTATTTCGATTCAAACTTGCACCGTATCCTCCATCCTTTTTCTTCTTGGGCTGGTCCGTATATTTTCCTCAGTACCTTAATCTCGAAGTATCTCTTCGGCGCTCCTTGTTAGGGTCCAAGTTTCGCACCCATAAGTTATAATGGGTCGTATTAGGGTTTTATTATTATTTTATTACTTATGCCTCTCGTTCTCACCTCTCGTTCTGCTCGCAAATATTCAATATCGCTAGGTTACATTAAAAAAAAACAAATAAATAAAAATAAAATGAAAACAATCAAGACCTTAATATTAAAAAAGTGACGTGAAGTGTCAGATTTTTTTTTTCATTACAAAATAATAATAAAAAATAAAGAAAACGTTTTAAAATGTGTAAATTCTATGGTGATTCCGGAGACTGAGGACAGTTCTTATTATGACGAATCCACACCACCGCACTGGAGACAATTGAAAAAGCTTCCAAAAGATCCCAAACTTGTAAGATACATCCCGTCGCATGAGTAATAAAATATATTGTTTGTAACCCGAGCGGTATTATCAACTTACTTATTTCTTGCGCCCAATAGGGAAAATGCATGAAATTTAAATTTGGTTCATATTTTTTTTTTCGAATCATTATTGACCGGACATTTCAACTAAACTATTATTTTTGTAATTAATATCTTATTAAGTACTTAAAATTTATTGATAAAATTAAAAAATATTGCAAATTAAGCGAGGGAAATTTAAATTTGTAAAACGCATAACCTTTGGTTAAAACGAAAGTGCGTGACATCCCATATAAACAGGTCCGTATTTTTTTACATTTGTATGTCATTGAGGTCTTTTGGTTAGAAAATAAACATCAAAAACGTCAAGTTAAAAATGAAAACAGCTGTAGTAAACAATGGACTGTTATCTTTGACGTCATCAACAGACCGCGCAAAAATGGCGGCGTTTAAACAGTTCAAAATTTTTCTCAATTTTAAATATTTTTTTAAACTTAATTACAGCATTTTTAAGCAGTATTTATATTTTTGACTATGTTATAACGGTGTATACAGTGAATTAAAAATATTTAAAAAAAAAACATGCATATTCCCTATTTCGCTGTCTATATTCGTGATATTGACGACTTACCACCCTAGTTACAAAATATACTATTGTTTGTCTCTCAATCAGCTTGGATTTCAGTGATTTTTTTAATTAACCAATGTGGCGTTGTGACCTATTGTATTTCCCCACAATGTTCAATATTCAATAGATCTCTAGATTCAATAGATCTCTAGAGCCTCTGTAGTAGGTCTAAGTGTCTATGCGCCTTGTTCTTCATGCAGATCTCATTTGCTGTAATGCTAAGCTCGTGTCTCCTACGTGCAATTGCTTCACAATAGATGATTATATGAGAGCATATGATATCCTCTCCATAGCACAGTCTGCACAGTGGTTCATCTCTCCAGGGTAGTGACCTGTAAATAGACTAGCCACAATCGTGATCTGCTTCCTTTTTTGTTTCAGGAGTTCAGGAGTTAAAAACACCGATGAATTTTTTAGCATTGATTTGCTATGTTTCTGACCATTTGTTTTATTCCACTGTAACTGGTGCTTAGTAGCCATTTACAGATTTCATTACGAGATATGGTTTTGGTAAGTCCCTGCCAGCACTGTTGTTTGCTTTGTTAGCACCATCCTTTGCTAACTTGTCCGCAATTTCGTTTCCTACCAGTCCCCTATGGCTCGGTACCCAAGCAAGTGTGACCTTGCTTTGTCTTGCCAGAGGTTCTGGAGGCAGTTCCAAGTTGTTTTAGATTTAATTTCATGGCACGTTAAGGCATTTATAGCATCCTGACAGTCCGTGAAAATGCAATTGTTTCTACTTTTGTAGTTCATCATTAGATTTTCACGGGCACAGATCGCGATGGCGTGTATTTCCGCTTGGAATACCATAGTTCGTGGTCTCAGGGGCACAGATAAGCTGTACCTCAGGGACGGTCCGTAGATTCCTGCGTCAGTTGCACAGTCCTATTTGGAGCCGTCTGTATACCAGTCCAGCCCACCTTGATATGTGTTTTCTTGCCTTCTGTCGAACGCAGTTGTGTTTTGAATTATAGCCTGATCGAATGATAGCCCTTTCGGCATCCCAACATTGTCTCCCCAACATTGAGGTATAGCTCTGATATTACATTCGATATCGTGGTGTGTCCTGACCTCACCAGAGCGTCCCAAGTGCCATAATAACTGCATCTTAGGGCTCTCATTCTTGCCTCACCAATAAAAGAAAATATTACCTTATAGGTGAGGTGAGGAATTATCTTGAAAAATAGATAATTCCTTTATGGCCTGTTTTTGCTTCAGTTTGGTCCACCATACCGTGGAACCATATGCTAGAATGTGTCTACTGTAATATACAGCCAGTATACCATGCTCGATTTTAGTCCCTATGATTTATCAAGTGTTCTTTTAGTCATGACTAATGCCATTTAGACTTGTTGGTGGCTTTCTTAATGTATTGATTCCAAGTCATTCTGGCATCCAGGATTATACCTACATACTTGACTTCCTCACTTACCTTTAGACGCTCATTGTAGATAATTGGCAGCCACAGCCCATCAATTTTCTTCATTTTTGTGAATGGTACTAGTGTGGATTTTAGGGGATTTACTCGAAGCTCTTCCCCCTGCACCATATCTCTACCTCGTTCAGTGCTTTTTGCATTAGCTCTGCTATTATAGTAGGAAATTTCCCTCTGATGAGAATGACTATGTCTTCCGCATATACTTGGGTGTAAAATCCTTTGTTCTTTAGTGACACAAGCAGACTGTTGACAACCATGTCCCACAGGAGTGCAGACCCAGTAGTACCCCACTTTGCGGACACCCTTTGGCAACACAAACACTCATTGTGACCTGCCACTGTAGTCTCAATATTTCTACCCTGCAGCATGGATCGTATCCATCTAATTTATGTGATATTTGCACCATGAATTAGGACTGCATTGACTATAGTGTCGAATGAGTTGTTGTCAAACGCTCCTTCGATAAAGAAAACCCCAAGTGCCATTTCCCTGTTTTCCAATGTCCTTTCTATTCTTACCACTAATTGGTGAAGAGCAGGTTCCACACAATTTTCCTGGTTGATATGCATGTTGATTAGCGTATGGGGGCCTGTCCATAGGACAGTTCTCTCTTAGGTACTTTTCAACCAGTTTCTCTAACGTCTTCAGTAGTCTAAGCGCTCGGCTTTTTGCATAAATACCACTTTTACTTGCACACAGGGGGTCGGAACATATCCTGTTGCCAGACTTGCCCTGTACAGCTTTATCGGTATTGGCACCAACGTTTCTTTTCCCTGCCACAACAGGGCTGGAAAGACATCGCTAGTTGCTTTGTATGGGCCAAATGTACTTAAGCTCCATTCAATTCTTTCATATGTGATTTACCCTTTTGGAAATGTGCGAGTCACACTTCATCTCTCTTTTAGGAGGGCGTGCGTGTGGCGTTCGAGGGCGTGTGGCATTCAGTGATTGCCATTCTAGGTTCAATCACATGAGAGCCTAGGAAGTGGGCTTGGAATAGAATTTCCAAAGTTTCTTGTTTTTTTTTTATAGTACCAACCGGACTAGTCAGATTTTTTAGTTTTCTGATTTGTTGTAGTCAGTGAGTGCTGCCGCATAATTGACCCACAAAAGACAAGCGTTTTTTGTCCTGTTATAGAGATTTCTGGTTCTGTTCTTTTTCTGCTCAAGTTCCTTGCTGCACCAGGTTACTTCTCGTTTCCTGGTTCTCTTCACTTGTGGACAGCTGTCATGATACGAGCTTATGATAGCCTCCTGGAGTATTGCGGAGACTTCCTCTATATCATGTGCATCGGTGGTTATATTAGTTCTCAATGAACTAGTATACAGCTCTTCCTAGGACTAAGACCGACTAGGAACAGTATAGCTCCTAGTCGGTTTTGCCTGGAGTGCGGTACATAATCTCTGTCTTGTCAACGTTCTTGACTTCCAGAAATGTTTTGTGCAGCGTGTGTAGTGCTTTACTTCCTTTCGTTTTTCTAAAATGAATTTCTTAGTTTATATCGTCTGTGTTGTTGATCTTACTTCAAAGATAGGTAAATTCTGATACTATTTCCATTGTGTCTTCTGAAATGGTTAAGTTTGGGCTGCGTTTTCCGAGTTTCTTGGAGTCCATTGTTCTTGTTTTTTCCGTGTTTATTTCTAGCCCTACATCTTGTGCTTTCTATTTCAGATTTACATAGTTCTCTTTCACTACTTTCTCTGATCTTCCTACTATATTTATGTTGTTTGGCGATTGAGTGTATATTATGGGTGTATGCGACTATTTGACTTTGCTTGGTTATTATTGTTCCGTTCGTGTCTATCCCAGTTTATTTTATTGCCTGGTGTAGTACTATATTGAATAGCAACGGTGGCAGTCCGGGTAAAACCGGAGACTTGTGCATGTAAAACCCGCCCCATGCGCAAATCAATAGGTGGCAGTAGTAGTGTAAAATAGTATATTAAAGGACGAGTTTAGTAAGCGCGATTTTACAGCACGCGACCAAGTTTTCTAATGGACAAGTACTGAAAAACGTCTTACGAACGAGTATTTTATAGTACTTTTTCTATTTTGCGCCCTTTTATGCCATTTATAAATAAAAAATTGCCTATAATAAATCGATACATATTGAGAAAATTATATCGCACTCGGCGAGCCATAACCGCACGCATATGAGAGTGCTGTTGATATGAGTCCATGTGCATATGAGTCCATTACAGACGCAAAATAGAAAAAAATAATAACGGTTGCGACGGTTATACAGAGTTTGCCAATAAGGACATAACAAATCCAATTGTTATCACATTGAATTTGATACATACCGACACAACAATTTTGTATTTCAATAAAACACAGAATAATTGAGATATCGCATTGAAATTTATTCCAGGTGTAGTACACAAGTTACAATTTTGTATGTGATTCGACGTCGTTCATATGACCACAGCCATCGATTCTATGGATCCAATTTTCAATCAGTCTTTCACACATATCAGCCAGAATGTTGGCAACTTCGCGTTCGATTTTATTCTTGAGCTCCTCTAAGGTTGTTGGATTGTTGGCATAAACCTTCGACATAAGATAATCCCATAAGAAAAAATTCAACGCCAAATCGCATGAGCAAGGTGGCCATTCGACTGGACCATTTCTCGAGTTTAAACGATTACCAAATTTTCTTTTCAATAAATCAATTGTTTGACCAGTTGTTTGGTTTGTGGCACCATCTTATTGTAACCACATATCCCTGATGTCAAGTCCATCCAATTCTGGTCAAAAATAGTCTTCCAACATAGCGAATTCCATTGACCATAACATGACTTTGGCATGAAATCCACATCACTCGCTCACTTTTTGTGGATGGAATGTAATCTCATGAAGCATAAGTGGTTTGTTGCTGTCAAATAACGCATATTCTGCTTATTGACAAAGCCATTCAGCCAAAAATGAGCTAATCATTTTTCTATGAAATTCATTATTTTCTCCAAATTTTTGCAGAACAAAATCTGTAGAATTTCGGCACTTTAAATGAACCAGCGGTTTCAGTTGTTGTGTTAATTTGATCTTGTAAGGGCGTAGGTGGAGATCTTTACCCAAAATTCGCCTTAATGTGTAATGAGAAATTCTCAATTCTTGTGAACGGCGTGGAATCGACTTGTTTGGTTCATTTTGAACTGAAGCTCTTATGGCTGCAATATTTTCAGTACTTCGACCGGTGCGTTGTCTCACTGGCTCAGGAACATTCAATAGTGAATATGTTGATTAAAATATATTCACCATCGCATGCACAACTCTCTGGTGGGACGATTATTGTAACTAAAAATTCTAGTAATCGCTCTTAAAGTTGCGAGTACCGAATTTCGGTAAGTTTTAACGATTTGCAAACTTTCTTCGTTCGTGATCTTCACCATGATAAAAAGTAAGCCTTGACTGACGTTTTGGCCTTGACAGATCATACAAAAGTGTGTAGGTTATGTTTCGTATCATAAAACAAAATTGTTATGTCCCTATTGAAAAGCCCTTTATTTAGTTTGTGGTATAAAAAATGTGGTATATGTTGTTTTTAATAGATCGCTTTAATTTAATATGCAAAATCATATTTTGCAATAGTGGACAAATATGTCTGAATAGAAAAGTAATCTGGGTTAAACCAACAGTCATTGCCACATTATCCGGCCAGATTATAGCCTTCTCCTACTCTACTGTATGCATTTATTAATGATAACTTCGCCTCCTTGTTTGATGGTTTCTGAGGGTATGTTATTGAGTCCCGGCGCGCGCCTTGTCGTTTTTCAACCTTTGTATGCTCTCTTTGAACTCCTCTATTGAGGGCTCCTTAATGTGCGGCTGCGCCGCGTCCATCCTGGTACTTTCTTATCTCTCGGTTGGTTGTTTTTAATAGTTCTTCAAAGTATGTTTTCCATATTTGTGATACTTTGTCTTCGTCTCTTCTTCCTTGGTAGTTGTTGTTCTCAATTTTCTTAAGGAATTTATAGATGTTTAGTACTTCTTTTCTGTCATACGCTTCTTGTAGTTCTCTTAGTTATTTGTTGATATCTTCTTTGATATCCCGCTTCTTCCTTCGACATATGTGCTTAGCTTTTCTTCTTAGTTTGTTGTATTCTGCTGCTGTATTTTTGAATGAGTATTTATTAAGTATCTTATATATAATTTTATAATTTGTTTTTAGATTAGCGATATAATGGGAATTACGTTGACTATTACAAAAGAATCAACCCTGAATGATATGATTGAAGCTGGAATGCCAAGATTTATTTCTCAATTAGAAGAAATTAGTGCTTCAGCTACCAAAGAGTACGCTTTAGAAAGAAACTTGAAAAAAATGAAAGAAGAATGGGTTGGTGTAGAATTTGAATGTGTGCCGTATAGGTTAGAAATTTAAAATAACTAAAACATCATCTGTTTATCATATTCTTTTTAATGATTATCGTGATTTATTAGCAGAATTTGGAATTTTCTTTTTATATAAGTAACCCAATTTTCATATATTCCGTATTGACGAATTGTTATCCCTATTGTCGATATATCTGGGTTTTTTTAGAGAAACTGGTGTATATATTTTAACTGCTCTTGATGATATCCAAGTGATGTTGGATGATCATATTTTGAAAGCTCAGACAATGAGAGGTTCTCCATATGTTAAAGCTTTTGAAGAGGAAATGCAAGCTTGGGAAGAAAAACTTATTTTAATGCAAGATATATTAGAACAATGGTTAATGGTAAAAACAAATATTATTTAATTTAAGAATACTTCTTATAATAACTATTGTTTAGTGTCAAGCAACTTGGATGTATCTAGAACCCATCTTCAGTTCAGAAGACATAATGCGTCAAATGCCAACTGAAGCACGATGCTTCAAACAAGTTGACAGAACCTGGCGTGCGATCCAAGCAAATACCATGATCGATACCGACGTATTGATTGCAACAAGCTACCGCAACATGTTGGGACAACTCAAAGAAGCTAACGATTTACTTGACGAAATCCAGAAAGGCCTTAACAATTATCTAGAAAAGAAACGGTTATACTTCCCCAGATTCTTTTTCTTGTCTAACGACGAGCTATTGGAGATTCTTTCGGAAACCAAGGATCCGTTAAGGGTTCAACCGCATCTGAAAAAATGTTTCGAGGGCATAAACACGTTGAAGTTTGTTGATAATCAGGAAATTGTGGCGATGATAAGTGCAGAAAAGGAATGTGTACCATTTAGCGGTAGAATTCATCCTCATGAGGCAAAGGTAAACAAATATAGTTGTGACAAAATCAAGAAACAAATTGTAATATCTTGTGATAAACCCTTTGATGTGCCTTGCCGTTTGGAAATCTATAAATGTTATCTTTTTTTGTCTAGGGAATGGTGGAAAAATGGCTGTTACAAGTTGAAAAACTAATGATTTCTTCGATGAAAGATATCGTCGCAGATTCTGTAAAAGCTTACCCGCCTGGAGATCGTGGGGACTGGATTTTAGCTTGGCCAGGACAGGTAATATATATATATATATATATATATATATATATATATATATATATATATATATATATATATATATATATATATATATATATATATATATATATATATATATTTATATTTATAGTGTCTTTCAACTGTAACACGTGAACTTTAACTTGGTTCAGTTTTGAAACGATGTGTTGTTATTCAGTTACGTTTGTATTTTACTATAGTCCCCAATTAATCATGCAAACGTAAACGCTTCAAAAACGCACTCAAATTGTGAATTTTTTTATCAAAATTTGTGCGCCGTAAATCAGACCCTGCGCGAACTTCGTGATGCTTATGCTCGTAATGATCGTACAAACCAGACCACGATTGAACGATTCTTCTTCTTCTTCTATGGGTGCTGTGATCGTCCAACGATCATGATAGCGTCCATGATAGGAACCATGTTGTTGATGACAATTTTGTCTGCAGCAGCCCGGAAAAGCTGTACTGTTGTCTCCCCAACTGCTACTAAACACAACTGCCTAACATTCTTTAGCCAGGTTAGCCAGGAAGTACATGTCTTCTTCCAGGGCCTCTTCTGCTATATATCTTTCCTTATGTGATTAAGTGTAGGATTTCATATTTATCACTATCTCTCATGATATGGGCGATGTATTCCATTTATGCGTCGTAATACCCCTCAGTGGCTAACAACATACCAAAACCATGGCTAACATCAACATTCCATACTCTCCCGAAGAAACAGAACGCTAAATACTGCAGCGACTATCGCACTATAAGTTGAGTAGAATAAAAAATGAGCCATCTGATAAGATTTGCGAAGAAAACATCATCCGCACTCAGTTTGGTTTCAGAAACGATCTAGGATCAGTGCCCTGGTTTTGATACAGAGATGTAGGGATATGGATTGTGATGTCCATATATGCTTCATTGATTACCAGAAAGCTTTTAACAGAGTACAACATAATAAACTCATAGCCATCCTGAAAGAGATAGGGCTAGAACCGGGGTCGGCAAACCGTGGCTCGCGAGCCACATGTGGCTCTTTTGGTTGGAACTTAGGGCTCTTCTAAAATAAATTGAAATTAAAAAAAAATCACAAAAATAAAAACTGAAATGAAAAAATAAAAGTCACATGTGGAGACACATTTACTTTATTTGCGTTCATTCGTAAAATGTCTGGCAAATGTGTATAAAGGTACGTTTACACTTGCACACATGTATGAGAACTTGTGTATTTTATACAAATTTTGAAACATCACTTCATACTATAGCTCATACATTTTGTATGAACTCATACATTTCCCCATACATTTTGAGTGAGGTTTTTTTGTGAGGTGAATTAAATTATTGTTTTTATCAGCTGATTATAAAAAAGAGAGTTTCGAAAGGATGAAGTTATGATTTGTTTGTTGTATAAGTTCTGTTAAATTGTTTTCCTATTTAAATGGTTCTAATAAATGTAATAATTATTTGTTAATAAAAAAATATGTTTAATTAGTATAGTAAATTGTTGTAATATAAACCAGGATTAACAAACAAAACAGCCCCTTTGAAGAGTTTTCAGAAAGTATGTTTTTATCAGCACTTGTGTATTACCCCATGTGTTTCCAAATACGACTTAAATATGGTTTTCCAAAACCCAAAATTAGGTATATATTATGGTTTATTGTAACTGTTTATTTAGGGTTTATTGTAAACTACGTTTTCGTTTTAATCAACGATAATAGTTTTACTTGTTTATGAATTTGTTGAAGAAGTGTAAACGCAATCACGTTTATCAACATGTTTCATGACCTGTACGCGCACACTTGTTGGTGCAATATGACACTTGTGCCTCATACAACTTCTCATACATGTTTGCCAGTGTAAACGTACCTTTAGTCACGGTGCTACTATTGTGTAGTGGGGGATTTTCGATTTTCAAACACTATTTTTCACTACCGCCGTAGTTCAAATAATGGGCGCTTGGCGGCGCCTGAAAGAACATTTTCTATGAAAAATAATGGTATATTTTGTGAAATTGTTAAGCTTTTGCCAAATTTATACAGAGAAGACATTCTTTGAATACCGTGGGGTATTGTCATGATTTATTTCAAATATTTTTTATTTCAAATATTTATGGAATTACTTATGCAATCTTTGATAATTTCAAACTTAAAACAAACGGAACACAGCCTTAATGTATAAATATATTCAGCCTTTCCGGAGCTCTATAATTATTATAGAGTCTTTTTTGGACTACCAAAACAAATCTCATGTGAACCTTCGTGGCACGAAGGCTGTGTATCAGGCTATATATTCAGGCGTTTGTTTGTTTCAGGCTATATATTCAGGCGTCTTCCGTTTGTTTTAAGTTTGTTTGATTTTATATAACGTAGGATGGTTTCACCAATTCTATCTTTGATAATTTCTATTATTTTCTACAAGAAGACATTCAGAAAGTATTAAATTGATGAAGAAATATGAATATAATCCATTATTTGTCATAGAAAATGTTTAATTTAAACTGTGGTTAAAGATTCTAAAAATTGTTTTTGATAATATTTAGCTTATGTAAGATTTTGGGAACGATTTTGGTAAAGAAATTCTACAAACTGCATAATTTCAAATTTATCGCAATTTTTCCCAATTTTTGATAGATTTCAGGAAAATACAATTTTTTTGTATAACAGTTCAAGAAAAAATTTTCTTCGTATGATTTTGAGCTTTTGAATATCTCTCCAAACGTTTGAAATTCTTTAATAAATCTTAAAAGGACAATTTTGTATGAATATATAGAAACATTTTTATAAATTATTTTAACAATTTTGTATCCACAATCTCTTTTCCGAATAATTAATAAATGTAAGATTTTGGTAAAGAAATTCTACAAACTGCAGAATTTTCATAATTTCAAATTTTTCGACATTTTTCCCAATTTTTGATAGATTAAAAAAAATAATTTTTTGTTTAACAATAACAATATTTGAAACAAAACATTTTGAATGACATTTTTACATTTCTAATTTTCAAAATCTTTAATAAATTTCATGATTTTTTAAAAACACCTTTCCTATCAAAAAATGGTATATTTTCGTAAATTTTTGTAACTATTTTATATATTACGAATCCTAATACAAAACAATATTTAAATAGAACATTTTGAATGACATTTTTATATTTTCATTTTTCAAAATCTTTCATAAATTTCACAATTTTTTAGAAACACATTTTCTATCAAAATCTCAATACAAAACAATGTTTTCAATAAAATATTTTGTATGACATTTTTTCGCATTTTTCCAAACTCCGTTCCATCCTTTATCAAATTTAAAATATTTTCCAGATTATTTATATTACATAACAACCTACGAAATTTTATGTTACAATTTTCCAAAATTCCTTTACCAAAATCTTACATAAACTTCTAATAATATTTGTATGCAAACTTTGTATCAAAAACAATTTTTAGAAATAAAACATTATAAAACAAAGCTATAAAATAACTTACAAATTTCACATGAGATTTGTTTTGGTAGTCCTAAAAAGACTCTATAATTATTATAGAGCTCCGGAAAGGCTGAATATATTTATATATTCAGGCTGTGTTCCGTTTGTTTTAAGTTTGAAATTATCAAAATTGCCTAAGTAATTCCATAAATATTTGAAATAAAAAATATTTGAAATAAAACATGACAATACCCCACGGTATTCAAATAGTGTCTTCTTTGTATAAATTTGGCAAAAGCTTAACAATTTCACAAAATATTCCACTATTTTTCATAGAAAATGTTCTTTCAGGCGCCGCCAAGCGCACATTATTTGAACTAAGGCGGTAATGAAAAATAGTGTTTGCTCGTGCCATGCCGTCAAGTTCATAATTCACAGCACAGCGCCACTCGCACGTTTCTTTTAGTTATTGTGAGTCGCATTCAAGTCAGTGCAGTTCAAAATTTTACTTTTTTTGGGATTATTCAGAAATTCTAAATTCCTATTATGGCTTCTAAGAAAAAACAAATAAAACTTACCGATAGACATCGTGAATTCCAAACTGAATGGACTGAATCATTTGCGTTTGTAGCTAATGCTTCTGGTCTTCCAACTTGTCTTATTTGCAAAGAAAACCTAGCAAACAACAAAAAGTCTAATGTCGAAAGACATTTCGAAAGTAAACATGCCGAATTTGTAAAGAAATATCTTTTCGGCGATACAAGAAAGAAAGCAGTTCAAGAACTACAGAAAAAATTAAAAAAAAACTTCCTCTTTTAACTGTTGGATGCAGTCTGCAAATAATGCAGTTCCTTCCAGTTAGCTTCCTCTTTTAACTTGGCAAGCTTTATCCTGAGTCATGAAATCGTAACAAAACCATTTACAGATGGTGAATACATAAAAAGTTGTTTTATAAATGCGGCTGACACACTTTTTCATAATTTTAACAATAAAGCAGAGATTATGAGTAAAATCAAAAGCTTACCATTGTCTGCCAAAACTGTCAGGGCAAAAAAAAATGTCATTAAATGTATGCCAACAACAAATTGAGGGCGTTAAATTAGCATCAGCCATATCAATAGCGGTCGATGAGTCCTGTGACTTAAAGGACACTGCGCAAGTTTCTCTCTTTGCTCGCTATATTTCATCAGATGGCCCTAAAGAAGAACTCGTGGGATTATTGCTATTCAAGGGTCAAACTCGAGGAGAAAATATTGCAAATGCAGTTACTGAATGTCTGGAGAAAAATCACATCCCACTTACTAAAATTGTTTCAATTGCAACAGATGGAGCTAAAAGTATGGTGGGCAATAAAAAAGGATTTGTAACAATTTTAAAGAAAACATTGATCATTACGTGTTATCTTTTCATTGCTTAATTCACCAGGAAACACTTTGTGCACTAACATTCCCAAAATATATTGGTGAAGTTATGGATTTGGTAGTCAAGGTCACCAATAATATTATCGGAAAGGCGCTTAATCATCGCCAATTTAAAGAGTTTTTGTGTGAAATGGAGAGTGAATATTCAGACCTTCTCCTGTTCAACAGGGTCCGATGGCTTTCGAGAGGAAATATGTTATCACGTTTTGCATCTTGCTTTAAAGAAATAAAAAATAAAGCATTCTTCGAGTACAAGGGAATTAATTATCTAGAATTAGAAGACGAACTGGTGTTGCAAAAATGTGAGTGATTGCAAAAATTTTACTTCATGGTGGACGTACATACATCACAACTAAATCAGCCCAGTCGCAAATTAAGGAAATATTGCTTTTTATATGCTTCAAGAAATTATTTCATTTGAAAACAAACTAAGTTTTTTAGCTGCGAATTACAAAGACTCACTCACTTTCAAAACTTATCAGAGTACCGCCAAGTAAATGATGTTGTGATTGATACCGATTAGTTCAGGACAGTCATTATTAATATGCAAAAATCTTTTCAAAGCAGATTCGACGAATTTAGAAATCACAAAGCGATGTTGGGTTTCATTACCGATCCTCTTAATACAGATCGAAAAAATTTCATATTTTCTCCGTTCGGTATGCAATGCTTACGTTTGAAATTCAATTGATTGATTTACAAAACAAGGATTTGTGGAGATCCAAATTTGAGAAACTTTCTGTTGAACTTGAAAACTTGGAGAAAGAAAAATACAAACTGGCACAACAGCACAAACCGAGTGCTATGGGCAATCTACCGAAGATAGATAGTGTAATTTACGATACTTGTAATAATCTTCCGGACTCGTACCACGAATTAAAAAAAATGCATTTGGTGTTCTCAGCATTTTCGGATCTACTTATATATATAAGCAATCATTTTCTAAGATGAATCTGATTAAGAATAAACTGAGAAGTCAGTTAACTAATGAAAATTTTGAGTCGTGTTTAAAATTGAAAACTACCAGTTACCTGCCAGACTTTAAAAAACTTTTTCGAATGAAGTGCATGTGGTCTTAAAAATAAGTGGCGACTATATAAACAAACTGAAATACGCGGATGACACAGTAGTATGCGCAAACAGCCTAGAAAACCTGCAAGAGCTGATGAATAGAATATCAGAAGTTGATATTCTGATATTCTGTTCATCAGCTCTTGCAGGTTTTCTAGACTGTCTGCGCATACTACTGTGTCGTCCGCGTATTTCAGTTTGTTTATATAGTCACCACTTATTTCAATACCACATATTATTTGTATGGTCTCACGCTCAATGTCAAAAAAAAACGAAGTACATGATAGTACCCTAAAAAAACAACCATGTCGTTACCAGCTTCGATTTATCAACGAACTGATTGAGAGAGTCCAAAAATACACGTATCTAGGGACAACATTAAATTAAAAGTGGGACCACTCAATAGACCTTTTCATAGTTGAAATTTTTGTGTGCACATATGTCAATCTCCGCCATGTTTTGCCCGAACTTTTTGACGTATAACCTTATTATTTGCCCGAAACTTTCATATTCCCGCCTTTCAAACTTGGCGTATGCGCATGCGCTTAACTAAAAAAACTTTAACGCTTAGCTAGCCGTAAAAGGTCTATTGAAGTCAAATGTCGGATAGAAAAAGCGAGATCCGCATTCCCGAAAAGGGCATAGGTATTCAAAGCACATCACCTGAATATACAAACGAAGATCAGACTACTGAGATGCTACATCTTTACAGTACTTCCATATGGAGTGGAGTCCTGGACTCCGTCCCTACGGAACGGAGACTCGAGGCATTTGATATTTGGCTATACCGCCGCATTATTTCGTGAACGGCTCAGGTCACCAAACAGCAGGTTCTGGAGAGAATGGGAAAAGAACGAGAGGTCTTACTAACAATAAAGACAAGGAAGCTGGTATACCTTGGCCATATAATGAGGAACAGTGAACGGTACGGTCTATTGCAACTAATACTACAAGGAAAAGTAGATGGAAGAAGAGGGCCAGGAAGAAGGAGAATATCGAGTCTAAAAAACTTTCGAACCTGGTTCAACACAACAACAACAAATCAGGGCTGCAACAAACAAAGTCCGAATTTCCATGATCGCCAACATTCGAAGCGGATAGGCACCAGAAGAAGAAGTACCTCCCGGTTTGTAGTCCTGTCCGTCCAACTGATTTTGAGCATTCGTCTGTACATCCACATCTTAACTGCGTTCATACGTTTTAACATTGCCTAACCATAACTCCTCACCATACTTATTCTGAGGCTTAGCGTCAAGTCGTGACTAAGAAAGGTCTTTTTCATGCGAATCAATGCTGCGCGATCTCTCTCTATTCGGATTTTAATCTCAATGGATGGGTCCTAGTTTCCGGATATTACATCCAAGATACACTGCCTTTGAAATTCTTTTGAGGTTTGTTCCGTTGACGGTAATTCCGGTATCTTGGATATCGTTATCTTTGCTTATAATGATATATTTTGTTTTATCGATGTTAATCGAAAAATATTTTATATGACGCAGTCGGTGTGTGGGATATTGCTTATGGATATAAATTGTTTGGGGTTCAAGTTTGCCCAAAACCGCGGATCACTCATAAAAAAGTATATTTTGACGTAAGAGCCACTTCTCGTTTTGTTTTATGGCCTTCACCTCCAGGTCGTCATCTAACACTTTCACTGTTAAGCCGGGGAACAGATTGCCTTCATACCACTGTTACTTCTACCATTTCATCCTCGGAGGATTTTTCATCCTACTCGCCACCAGATGATAATGACATTTCTTCTTTAGGATCCTCTTTTTTGCCGGCTTTCGAGGCTTGAATGTCTTCTTCTGCTTAACAATTTTCATTGAATTTGTTTTTCGACATGCCAATAGCATCACTTTTTGGCACTGGTGACACGATTCCTAGAAGTTTGTTTTCAATGGGTTTTTTCTTGGGTGTGCTGGAACAGGATGTACTGGATTGTGGATCCAAACCTGTGCTATCACTTTCGTCGTCCTTGTCCTTAGAGGTGGACTCCGGGGCTCCTTGTAGGTAGGCGTAATCGGGAATGGACGGGAACACACCGCAAGCTCGGAAGCCTGCCGAACCCGTAGACATTATTGCAGCTTGAGACCATGTTTTTTGTAGAAGTTGGCGAAAGTTCCTGCGCTCTATCATCTTTCCAGGTTTTGCATTTCTCCATTCTATAGCAGCACGTCGGTAATAGGCCTTCAATGGTTTGAAAAACAATCGATCGAGAGGCTGTAAGTAATGTGACGTGTGACTGGGAAGGCAAAGAAAGTGGATAATTTTTCAGCGCTATCTCTAATATGTCAAGCGAGTTAGTGTGTGATCCTTGACCATTAAGCAGTAGTAAGCATGGATTAGCTGTCTTCCTTGGGACGAAATATAGAAAAGTTCTTCATTTATGAAGGCTAATTTTCCACCCATTACCACTTCAGATTCGTTAGGCATATTATCAAGCCACATTTGTTCTTGCAAACTACGTTGGGCGGTAAAAAAATCCCGCTGCATTACAACAGGCAACAACTGTCACTGTTTCTCCTTGTTCCTTTGACTGACAAACTTGAACTGTCTTGCTGCCTTTGGCCGCTATGACTACTTGCGGAGGTTGTTTAGCTGCAGACCTGACTCATCTACATTGTAAATATTTGCGTGTTTGTTCAAGTGGTACGATGAGTCTAACGCCTTTTTTAACAAAGTGAAATAATCTTTCACTTCTTCCTTTATCATACCATCCGCGCGGGCCATAGACACTCCTTGGGCTTTACGAATTGCCAATGATGGTCTTCGTTTGAGAAATGCGTCAAGCCATGCCCTTCCTACCTTACGATTCTCTACGTTGAAACTTGCGCTGGAAACCCGGGCCATTTGCTCAACCAGGTTGAAAGCCATTCGGGAAAGTGAATCTCTCGTTGGCGTGTATCCGGCAGCCTGCAGTCCCTTGACGTGAACCACTATTTTTTGTTCTGCGTCCAGGCCAGGCCAAGGGAAGGTTGACCGAGCTGGCCTTTTTTACTGTTCTTTGTTTTGACTCGGGATCGTAGGGTTTTTTCTGGCATTCCATGCTTTTTAGCTGCTTACCTCACTGAAGAGCCTCACTGAAGAGCTACATCTTTGAAAGAGGCATGAATGTTATCTTCAGTTCAGCAGCCTCTTAGGTTTTTAGACTTGTAACTAGGCATGTTTAAAAAAAGAAAGTTAACAAGTTTGCATTATGAATTATGCGGAGAATATGATGAGCGTCATATTCCACCCCCCCACCCCCCACAATGCGTCATATCACCCATTCGACGCAATTTTAGGTAAAAACTTGTAAATAGTAAAACGTGAGGGCTATATGAATAAATAAGTCTTAATATTGATTTTAAAGAATGTTCAATAACGTAGTACACACAAAACCAACAAAAATTGCAAAAGAAAACAAATTACGAACCTTTGAAATAAATATGATGAAATTTCACATGTGTTGACCTTCAAAATGGCGGACAAAACAAATATTCCTTCCACGACAGTTCGCTTGTAACAGGGGTAGATACGCTTCCCCTGGTGGCTATGGTGGGTACTATCGTTCCCCAATGTCTTTCCCATGCTAGAAAGCCGAGTTTTCGAGAACTCAAAAACGCGTCATATTCCCGACCGTGTCATATCCCCGCGTTTTACCTTACTTGAACGTCCCAGACGTTCGACCGAAATTATTGCTACTGTCACTGAAAGTGCCTGAATACCGAAATCTGTCCATTTATCGTCGTTCACAATAACTTGGTTTTTCTGAGACCACAAATTGGTAAATTTTGCGGAAACACTTGCATCTGTACCTGTATAAGATTCAATTCGTACTAGAATTGAAGCCACAAAATCATGGCTCCCGTCGCACGTTTACAGACTGAGCTTTGGAACAGCTGGAGACGGATCCTCGCTTGGGGAAAAATCATCTTTAGCGACTGAATGAATATGTAAATAGATACAACTGCCGCATTTGGGAATAAATCCATATACGGGAGATACTGGAGACTAACTTGAATCCTGAGAAACTGACTGCTTGTTGCCGATAGTGGGTGGGCGGCATCATAATTTACAATTTTTTACAATTTACAATTCCGTACATCTTTCGAAACGAAAGAGATCAGACGGCTACTATTGGCGAACAGTATAGAACCATGATAAGAAAGTTTTCGTTGTCCGCAGTCGACGCTATGAGCTTAGACGACATGCGGTTCCAACAAGATGGCACCACGTGCCACACAGCGGGTAATACGCGTGATTTATTGCAAGAGACGTTCCCAGAGCGCGTTATTTCGAAAAGAGCTGACGTCGAGTGCCACCAAGATCGTGGGATCTAACGCTTGTAACTTTGGGACTACGTTAAGTCGTTGGTCTACGCCAATAAACCAACAACTCTTGCCCAACTGGAGAACAACATTAATCGAACCATTACGGAAAACCAGCCCGACTTACTAAATAAAGTCTTCAAAAATTGAGCCTCGCGGATCGAAAAATGCAAACGCAGCAGCAGTGCCCATTTGCATGATGTAATTTTTAACATAATGGTATAGAATGTTGTTTGCGAATAATAAAGCACCTTATCTCACATACAATTTGCTTTTTAATTTTAAAGATGACGCGCGCTCGTCGAAAGACCCGTTACAATACAGAAATACAATGTGTTTTGAATTATATTGTTTTTTGATTATAGGTAGTTCAATGTGTTGATTGCATTCAATGGACGACGGAAGTCAATAAGGCTGTAATAGAAAAAACGTTAAAGGAGCAAGTTGCTATTTGTACTCAGCAAATTGAACAAAGCGTAAAATTAGTGCAAGGCAAATTAGAACCTGGACATCAAGTAACCGTCGAGGCTCTTATCGTGGTTGATGTGCATGGTATATTAATCATATTTGATTGTTTTAGTTATTTTGAAGTTATTTTTTCTTGCGTTACTATCAATTTGTTTTATACAATATTAATTTTTAGGTAGAGATATTGTTAAAAATCTTATGGATGTTAATGTTGAAAGTATAGCAGACTTCTTATGGATTTCTCAAATGCGTTACTACTGGTTTGATTACAATGTCACCGTGTCAATGATAACAACAGATGTAGCCTATGGTTTTGAATATTTGGGAAATATAGGACGATTGGTAGCAACACCTTTAACAGATAGATGTTTCAGGTACATAAATACTGTCGTTTTCAAACTATCATTATTAATGTGTATTTTCTAGAACCTTGATGGGCGCGTTGAAGTTGAATTTAGGTGGGGCTCCAGAAGGACCAGCAGGTACTGGCAAAACGGAGACTTGCAAAGATTTAGCTAAAGCAGTGGCTAAAAAATGTGTAGTATTTAATTGCTCAGATGGTTTAGATTATAAAGCTCTTGGAAAATTCTTTAAGGTAATATCATTAATCTCCTTAATATTTTAAATACATTATTGTTATACCGTAATTATTTAATATATAGATCATTTTTATAATTTATCTCAATGTAGTATAATTAAGGCTATGGAATAATAATATTTTGTGTAATTTAAATTATATATAATAAATTTATTGTATAGGGATTAGCTCAAGCTGGTTCTTGGGCGTGCTTTGATGAGTTCAATCGAATAGAATTGGAGGTTTTATCAGTGGTTGCCCAGCAAATTTTGAGCATACAAATGGCCGTAGCTGCTAAACTTGAGAAGTTTGTATTTGAAGGGACTGAAATATCCTTGGATCCTACTTGCACATGTTTCATTACAATGAATCCAGGGTACGCTTTTTAAATATACCTGATATATTATTAAACAAATAAAGTCCAGTTGTGAAATTAAAATATCATTTAGTTTTGAAATATCTTAATTTTAGATACGCCGGACGCCAAGAATTACCCGACAACTTAAAAGTGCTATTTAGAACAGTAGCTATGATGGTTCCAGATTACGGAATGATAGGAGAAATATCCCTATATTCATATGGATTTATAAGTGCTGCCAGGTGATATTTGATAAAGCTTAAATCAAGAATCTACATAAATAATACAATATTTTTTTAGTTTGTCTCAGAAAATAGTTCATACTTATAAATTATGTTCAGAACAGTTATCTTCGCAGAATCATTATGACTATGGTATGAGAGCAGTAAAATCAGTTTTACTAGCAGCAGGCGCTTTGAAGCGATCCTATCCACAATCCAGTGAGGCTCAATTGGTTCTAAGGGCTATTGTTGATGTCAATCTACCGAAATTTTTAGCCGAGGTACGATCATTTTTCAATATCTTAGATAATTATTAGACAGTTAAGATAGTCCTCCTCGGTAGTGTAGTTTACACTTCATACCCGCTTGGCAAGCGAGAGAACCGTGTTCGATTTCCGGTAGGGGAAGCAACAATTAGGGCGGTTTTCACTAACCGTCTAGGCTGCCCACATTGAATAAATACGAAATATGTGATTCCGGGGTGGCACACACTAAAAAAACAAAGTGGAATAGGGTGTTTAGTGAAAGCTTCCCCCAAACCACATTTATAAAAGACGAAGACAGTTAAGATAACTTACAGGTATAAATGGGTGTTATTCAAACAACATTATTTGGATATTTTCTGTACTCTCTTTGATTTTTTTTTATCCTACTGTTTAATTTAGTATGGCCCGCACTAAACCTTTTCGTTTAAGTCTTTTGCCATCAAAGAATTTTATTGGTACATAGATTTTAATTTTGTAGATAGTAAACTGGCTGCTTTTTTATCTCCTGAACATTTAGACCTCATATTTCTTATTTATTGGTACATTGGTGGTAATTGTGCCAGTGGAGGGTAGGAGCCACTGCGTAGAAGGCTAAAACAGCGTTCCTCAACCTTTTTTTACTTGCGTGACCTTTGACCTATTATCGCTGCTGCACGTACCCCAACCCTACTTCCATTATGTATAATTAATAACATCTACATACAGGTACAGTAAATGACACTATAATTCCGAGACATTATATGACCACATTTAATGGGAACCTTGAAGCTGGGCAGCATTCAGTAATTTAAAATCAGGATCGGAAAATAGCAATTCAATCAGACACGCTGAAAAATATGTTCTTGTATTTTTTTGAAACAGTTTTAGAGTTATGGGAATTATTGCGAGTTTTTAAAGCATCTGTCTTTTAAAATTCGCCAAAAAATTTAATATTTCAGTTAAAAATTATTGGAACTGAGAGTAAATAATTATTCATGTTGTTCAATGTATTTTTTTTGTACAAACCCCAAAATACTTGAGTTTAAAAATGAAAAAGTTTATAAATCAGACCAACTTCTTTGATTTGGGGTTGCAGGCTTAGATTTAGAGGTAATACTAAATATAACACATCAATTTAAAGATAATTTAGTCTACCTTAAAATGCTTCAAACTAAATTAGTAAATTGGAAAGAGTTTTTGAGGTATGAGAAGTATTGCGAATTTTTAAACCTTCTCTTTTTTTAAATTTGCCAAAAATGTTCATGTTTGATCTAAAAATTGTTGAAACTGACAGAAAATGATTATTTATGATGTTCAATATACATTTCTTTTGTAAAAAACCTAAAATATTGGAGTTTAAAAATAAAAAAATATATAAATCGGACCAAGGTTTAAATTGGGATTGCAGACATAGCACACCAATTTAAAGATAATTTAGTTTACTTTAAAACGCTTCTCGAAAAGTCCGAACGGAACGAGCGGAAAGAGAACGGACAAATGATCGAAGAAGTAAAATTTTTCTAAAATGGAAAGACTGTTTGGGGAATCCCGTTACTAATCCGCAGGGACATGTATTGTCTTGTTTTATTTTTATTATATGGTATTATCTTTTATTAGTTTTTATCTTTTCTCTTGTTGAGAATATTCAATCTTTCTATAAATGTACACAATTATATAATTTTTCCGCGTACATTTTCAGATCATTTCACGTACCTACCCCTGGGGATACGTGCCACAGGTTGAGAAACGCTGCTCTAGAACAGTGGTGCGCAGACCATGGGGCCCGACCCCAGAGGTCGATAGAGAAATGTTTTGAGTCGTCGAATCTACAAAATATTCGTGTGTATTAGGTAGCAGTCGAATAATGCAATTTCAATATAAACTAATTTAGAAAACGTCTACTAACGTCTACTAAACGCCTCTAAACTCTATCCAGGGGTCACGATCAGGCCCCTCTTTCCCAGTGGGCACTCTGGGCACGTGCCCAGGGTGCCGCGCTCGATAGGGGGCCCCTAGTTCCTGCCAAATCACCTAAGGATAACCGATATTTATTACCGAAAAACATTTATTTCGAAAATATCGATAATGACTACAAGCTTTTTAGATTTTGCATGCGCGTAGCTACTCTACTTTCACCCGAAAATCAGGCTTTCCGACTTCAGCATGTTGTTTTGCAATTTAATGGTATACTAAGTACACTGTTTTAAAGAAAAATCATCAGTGAACTAGTTTTTCATATAATTTTTTCTTGTGTCTTTCATCAAGTTACTGTACTGTGACTCGCGCTAAATTTGAATTGAGTAACCAATTTAATTGAAAAAGTACATAAAAAATTGATTCAAAATGTGTTTTACGTTATGTTTAAAATTGTTGTAATTTAAAAGTGTATTGGAATTGCAATGAAATACCGAGACATCTATACTCAGGGTTGAATGGTGGGATTTACAGTTTCCTTGCATGATCCTGTGCTGGATCAATAAATAGTTGCGCATGCGTGGACGAACGGAAGTCGGCCATAGATGTTCAAGAACCAAGTGATGTAACCGATCAGAAAGTAACCGAGTGTGTTTATATTTTACAGTGTCTTTTTATTTTATACCATTATAGTTAATAAATATTATCGCAATTTCATCGTTTAATTATTATAACAAGTTATGGGCCCAGTCACTTAAAATTCGGGTGGATTGCGATAATTCTGTAAGATTTAGAAATTACGTGGTTGAGAGGTTAGAATCCCACGTGGCGGTACATCGTGTTTGTGTGTTTCGGTTCGGTCGGTAAATAGAGAAAAAGACAAGTGAAAACATTTGAAAAATGTACAAGTGTACGGTAGATTTAAGCAGTTTATCATGTGGTAAATTGGAAGGACAAAAGAATTGGCACTTATGGAAGTTTCAAACGCGAGATCTTCTGAACGCCGCAGGAGCCTGGGAAGCTGTAATTGGGGAGATGCCAGAGAGTTCGACCGCTTCTACATGGGATAAGAAAGACGCCACCGCTCAAGGAATAATAGTATCCAAACTAACAGAGGAGAACATGACACATATAATTAACTGCAAGACGGCAGGTGAGATGAGGGCAAAACTGAGTCAATTGTTTGAACAGAGGTCGGCAACCAATTTGCATAGGCTGCAGCAAAGATTTTTCAACCTTAAGTATGAAGGTGAAGGGGTTGCTGTTTTCGTGGCTAAAGTTAAAGAAATCGTCACAGAATTGGCGCAGCATGAGGAATTGGTATCAGAAATGATGCAAATGGCAAAAATAATAATGGCTTTACCCGAGTCATTCAAGCATTTCTGTTCAGCGTGGGAGTCCCGATTACAAGTCAAACAGTGGAAAATTTAGTTTCTCGGTTGGTAATGGAGGAGGAAAGACAAACTTCATATGAATCTCAGGAAATTAATACAGCTTTAGCAGCGATGCCAACGCCAAAGAATAAGGAGGATGCTAGAAGTAAATTTGAGGTTAAATCGAACTCGGAATGTTTTAAGTGCGGTAAACGCGGACACTTCGCGCGTTATTTCAGAGTTAAAAAGGGACTTTGTTACATTTGTAAGAAGCCTGATCATTTTAAAAAGGAGTGCCGTTATAACAAAGGTCATCAAAATCGCGGTGGCGGAGGAAATAGCAACAGTAATGGGGAGTGTGCACTTGCGGGTTTATCAATGGATGAGGCGCAGCTCGATCCAAAGTGGCTTATTGCGGACAGCGGCGCAAGCGAGCACATGTTTAAAGAAAAGGACTTGTTCGCAAGTTACAAGAAATATGATACGGAGAAACCAATTATGGTTGGAAATGGAAAAACAATAGCTGCTGTTGGAGAAGGAGATGTGAGAGGAAACATTAAAATTGGAGATATATGGCAAAAGGTGGTGTTAAATAATGCTTTACATGTTCCAGAAAATTGTGCGAATTTGATTCTCAATGGCGCGCGTAATAATTAAAGGCTTTACAGCTGAGATAAAGGACGATTCGTGGCGTGTTTATAAAGATGGTGTATTAAAGGCAAAGGCACAAAAATACGACGGGAAGCTTGTGTCTTGGCATGAAAGATTAGGACACCAGTGTTCCGTCGGCAAGATTTTACAAATGCATGGTATAAAAGACAGTGACGAGAAGATTCAAAGATGTGAAGCGTGCTTTCGTGGAAAGATGCACAGGTTATCGTTCGGCGAAAGCAACAGTGCTACAACATCGGTTGGAGAACTAATACACGCGGATTTGTGCGGACCGATGGAAGAAAAATCAGTCGGTGGCTCGCGTTATTTTCTACTACTAAAAGATGACTATTCTAAGTGCCGTATCATCTATTTTCTAAAAGAAAAAGGTAGAGTAGTGAATGACGTGAAAGACTTTTTAAATAAGTGCGAGAACTTATGGGACATTAAAGTAAAAACATTTAGAAGTGATAACGTCCTGGAATTTGTGAACACCCAACTGAAAAATGTCCTCAAAGAAAGATCCATTGTACACCAGGCAACAGTTCCACATACACCAGAACAGAACGGAAATGCAGAGAGGGATATGAGAACAATAGTAGAGGGAGCCAGGACATTGTTGCAGGCTAAAATGTTACACAAAAACTTATGGGTAGAGGCCGTGAATACTATTGCATTTCGACTTAATCGTTCAATTGATGCTCGAGATGGTCAGACCCCTTTGAACTGTGTTGTAACAAGAAATTCGACATAAATGAGTTGAAAGTGTTTGGTACAGAGGTGTACGCACACATTCCAAAACAATTGCGACGTAAATAGGATAGTAAAGCGTCGAAGGGAATATTTGTGGGGTATGGAACGACAACTAAAGGTTATAGAATATATTTTCCACACAAAAACAAAGTGGAACTGAAAAGAGATGTTAGGTTCTTAGAGGAAGAAGAAAATACTATATCTATAAATTTCAATGAAAAGGAAGGATCAGAAAATGAGGAACAAAACCTGACGACGAAAAGGAAAAGGCGACATCAACGAAAACGAGGTTAAATTGGACGAAATAGAGTGGAAAGAATACCAAAGCACCAGTACTGACGAAGAAGAAAATGTGAACCCGGTAACAACGAGACTGCTGAGGAATAAGAAGAAGCCATTGTAGATGAAGGACTACGAGATCAACTTACTAACATTGGAAGAAACACCAAAATCATACGAGGAAGCGATGAAGAGCGACAACGCAGCAAGATGGAAGCGCACCATAGAAGAAGAACTTCAAACCCTACATTCAACCGACACATGGACAGTGCTGGAGAAAAGTGGAGCAGGGGGAAGTAGTGTGATCGATTCAGGATCACTGTGTGGCTGGAGGAAATCACCAAAATATTGGCATGATGCGTTCGGTGAGGAAGTTAACGAAGGAAAGGAGTTAAAGTCAGTGAAGAGCAAAAAGGGAAGAAAAACAGAAAAATGTACCGAATACAATCAACGGAGAAGATGAGCATGAGTCGTTGGTGGTTTGCGATTTTTCGATGAAAGTTAAGCGTGGAAGAAAAAAAACGGAGCTCAAAGTCAGAAGCGACAAAGAAAAGGAGGACTCAGTCTTTGGAGACAGTTGCGAAGAACCAAATTTTCCGGAACAAATGTTTGATTCATCGTGGAAGCTAAGACGAAGAAAAGAGGCAATAGGCCCGCAAGTAAGAACCAGAAGCGAGGCGTTGCTGGTAACAACTTTGTTTGAATCGTCAAAGAAGCGAAAACGAAGGAATGAGGAGTTACCGAAGCTAAACCAAAGAACCAACGGGCAGGAATTAGAAGGAACTGGTGACCAAGTTGTTCAACAACAGTTTTAGTGATGGCATTGAAGAAGAGAAGGAGCCGAACTTTGAAGAGGGGACTTTTGTTTCGACAAAGAACAGGCGAAGATTGTTTCGGACAGAAAATGTGGATTTTGGAGAAGCAGAGGAGTTGAAAAGAATTTTGAGATGCCTGAGGGAGGCCCAAGATTTGGAGCTGATGTATCAGAGTAATAAAGAAGATAACATGTTAGTTGGTTTGGCTGACGCGGATTGGGCGGGCAATTCAATAAACAATATATACAAATATACAATATATGTATACAAAAACAATAGTTCTTGCTATATGGTTGTACTGTAACGTGGCTATCACGAAAACAACAATGTGTCGCATTGTCATCGGCGGAGGCCGAGTGTATTGCTCTTAGTTTGGCATGCACTGAAGCGGCATGATTAAAAAAGGTCATTAATGATTTAATCACTAACGAAACAAAAATAATTATCTATGAAGATAACCAGGAGGCCATAAAAGGTTCAAAGAACCCAGAAAGCCATAAAAGATTGAAACATATCGACATTCGTTTTCATTATGTAAGAGAACAAGTTAAAAGAAATGAAGTCGATATTAAATACATAAACACTGAAAATCAAGTGGGGGATATAATGACCAAAAACCTAAATAAAAACCAATTGAAGAGACTGAGTAACCATATGTTAATGTAAAGTTGTGTCACTTAGTATATGTTTAAATAGTGATTAAGCTCGATGCTGTAATATTATTAGTTCATAAGAAATGTTTCATTGAGGGGAAGTGTTGTAATATAAAAGTGTATTGGAATGGCAATGAAACACCGAGACATCTATAGTCAGGGTTGAATGGTGGGATTTACAGTTTCCTTGCATGGTCCTGTGCTGGATCAATAAATAGTTGCGCATGCGTGGACGAACGGAAGTCGGCCATAGATGTTCAAGAACCAAGATGTAACCGATCAGAAAGTAACCGAGTGTGTTATATTTTACAGTGTCTTTATTTTATACCATTATAGTTAATAAATATTATCGCAATTTCATCGTTTAATTATTATAACAACAAAAATATATAATTTCATCGATTATTCGCATGTTTTATACAAAAAAACCTTAAAATAAATACAAAATTTAATTAAAACGAAAGAGATTTGTTTGATTAAAAAACAATAACATTGTGCACACTATCCATGGGAAATTTATGAAATAAGTATTATTCGACAATGCTTCAAATATTTAGTGAAACATGAATATTTAGGCGAAGTATACTACAAGCAATAATCAAGGAGAAATGAGAATTTTCGACCTTTGTACCACATGGAAGACATTCACTAAAATTGAAGATGCGCATGCTGCTGGATGTGTATCAGAGGTCACAAAGTTTTTTTGAAGTGGTTGGAATATATTGACAGAACATTTAGCTTAAAAAAAGTTGTGAAAAGTCTTTCACAAACTAGATGGATGGTCAGCCCGAGCTGCAGCTATGAGCGTCTTGCATGAAGGTCATAAACAAATTATAGAAGCTTTGATGTCCATCGCAAAGGATCAGAACAGGCACGAGGAACTAGAGACGAAGCCCTTAGTCCCTCCTGAAAAATGGGAAACCTAGATTTATTATATTAACGGAAATTTGGAGCTCCATATTGGAAGGAATAGACAAAACATGTAATTATCTTCAGAAAACAATAATTTTGTAAGAATGCAGTACAGGGAAGATAGGGCTTATTTGACCTTGTTCTCTGACTGGCTTAAATCAAAGACAAGTTCATACCGACGATTATTTCTCAAATTTTTCTCTACTCATCTCTCTCTTTTCACAAACATTTGCGTCACTGGCATAGAATTTGATATGTAATCTGTAATATGGTGATATGTAATTAAATGAATATAATACCACAAATAATTTCTAAATATAATAGAACGTTAAATTATACTACGGCTAATAAGTATTATATTATACAATAATGTTTTATATATAATTTAATATTCAATTTTAAATTTAAAGATAAAAAAATTAATTAATTAAAACTATGTTTTTTTCGTACGACAATGCATGTTGAGATGTTAGATGTCAATGGCTGCCGTGTCAATTCACAATGGGGAATATACATGTTTTTATATATATTTTTAATTCAGTTTACACCGTTATAACATAGTAAAAAATATGAACATTGCTTAAAAATGATGTAATTAAGTTTAAAAAAATATTTCAAATTGATAAAAATTTTGAGCTGTTTAAACGCTGCCATTTTCGCGCGGTACGTTGATGACGTCAATTACCACTGACAGTTGAGTCCATTGTTTACTACAGCTGTTTTCATTTTTAACTTGACGTTTTTGACATTTGTTTTCTAACCAAAAGACTGCAATGACATATAAATGTAAATAATACGGACTTGTTTATATAGATTTACGTCTCTTTCGTTTTAACTAATGGTGTTGCGTTTTACAAATTTGAATTTCCCTCGCTTAATATGCACTTTTATTTATTAATTTTAAGTATTTAAAAACATATTAATTAAAAAAATGATGATTTACTTCAAATGTCCGGTTAATAAAGATTCGAAAAAAAAATATTTGAACCAAATTTAAATATCATGCATATTCCCTATTGTCATCTGATCTGTTCTTATCATTCAGATTTTTTGTGTTTTTCTCCATTTGTTTGTATTTTATTGCTATTGTTGCCATTTCGTGTATTAAATAGATATTGAATCAAACCATTAATAAATTACCAATGTTATATTCAAGTAACTATATTTGAATTTAGCGCCAAATTTTGTAACTAGATTTAACATTAGTCATAGTGGAAATCAGGTTTCTAGTTACTGCATTCTTAAAAAAATGGACTATAGACTGCAACTAATTTGTTTACTTTACTTGATAATTTTAATAATCTCAGGGATAAATTTTATTACTTCGAATCGTCCGCCAAAGAAGGAACCTCAGAATATTCCGAGTCATATGACCACAAGGACCTGCAGCAAAGAATAAGACGAGTTTTTTTGTGACTATGCGCCGTGAGTCTAACTGAATGGAAAAGAGAAATTCAATGTACAAACATTTTTTCTCTTAATTGATACCCTGAGCGTTTATAAAAAACAGCGATTAAGTACATTAACCAATGTTTTGGTTTATTTTTTCGCTTGAAAACGCTGAATTCCGATGGATTGAAAATGCAGGAAGTAATAGTATATTGGAAATATATCATATTTTGAAAGAAATAATATTAAAGATACATTGTGTAGACCAAATGTAAAAATCGCATTGAGAATCTATTTAAGTATGACGGTAACTAACTGCAGTAGGAAACGCTCCTTCTCCAAATTGAAAACAATAAAAAATTAATTAAGAAGTACATTGGTTTAAGAGAGAATAACCAGTTTGTCGCTGATGTCCATAGAATGTGAAAATCATAGAATGAGTCTCAACAACATAGATTTTGAAGAACGATTTGGTGCATCTCAAATCTAGAAGGGTTTTAGCAGATACTTTTGTGCATTATTACTTTCTTAGTCTATTCTAACAAAATAGTGCTTTGTCAAGGTCATAACAAGGGCCACATTATCCTAATGTGACCCGAGCCGAGTTCAATAGGTTAAAGACGGCCTTTGTCGCTATAAAACTACACAAAATGTTCGGTTGCAAATGAAAATAGTTTGCGGTCCACTGCTCCAGTAGATCGATAGCCGGTTCGATAGTATTTTTTAATTAAACGCTTCCTAAGATTATGATATATGTTTTCCAGCTAATTTTGGAATGCTGAATCGATGGGTAAAGAGACTAAGTGTAAGAGAGATTCTGTGATAAGCCGTTCAAAAGTTGAAAGCGTGAAATCTATGGAAAATGCGAGAATATATATTTCCTTAAAATCATGATTTATCAAGTGAATGGAAAATTTCAAAGAGTATCTGAAAGTGTTTTTCCTGCTCGTTGCAAATATACAAATTGCATTTTTCTAGCCGCTTCAGTTGCGCGATATGATTTGATATATTAATATAACGGTAAATAATACACCTTAACAGATCTGACAGTTGCAGGCATTTGAGTAGGCATAGTTTAATTGCAATTTAAATGGCAAATTTAAAATAGAAATGTAAATGGTTTGATGCCTCCATATATAGTCGTGCTATTATAGCACATTATTATTATAAGTCAAAATCTAGATAAGGAAGTACATGAATAAATAGTTGAGTATGTTGAAAACTGGGATGAATCCTATAATCCCTCTTGATTGTGATGGTAACAATAAGCGAGAGTCTTTGAATATTTCAAAACTCAAAAAACCTTGAAGACGAGGTCTACACACTCGCCCTGGTTTAATAAGATTTTAAAATTGTTACGAGGGCTAAAATCACGATGGTTAAACTCACGTTGAAGAGTGGAGCCCGTCCACGAGCCCGAGAAATCGAAATCAAAGTTACGAGTCTTTCAGTAAATGATCGAATCGTTTTATAGAAAATTTGAGAGGTTTATTCTCCTAGCAACGGCATATTATCATACATAGTTCTAATCTGCATTTAATTTAGAATAATGTAAAGAAAGATTCCATCAATTTAGATCATTTTGGAAAAGTTTCGGTAAAAATCTGAAAGTACGCTATTTTGCGCGCTTTTATAATCGCCAATTTCAGGCTTACGTTTCACCAAAACAGAAAAAAATTATTAGTTGTTTGTTTTATACAATATTTTGCGTTTTTTGATGTATTATATGTCGATTCTTCTTCGAAATCGCGAATTTTGACATGTCATGGATATTATTGGTTTTAAAAAAATCGCGATTTTCGACACCTCTCCGATTTTTACATATTGTATATCAAAACACGCATTTTACACTGATTAAGCTAATATAAATCATTCTACAATTTAGTTTACAATAAGTCAGGAAATCTTAAAACACTAAACAATTTTCAACCACCTAAAAACACCTTGTTATACTTTCAACGATAACTTAAAGAGGAATAAAAGTAGTGGAATTAGTTTTAAATTTTCTGACAGCTTAAAGAAACCTTAAAATTTTGAAGTATAATTTAATTATATTGTTTCAAACAATAAGACTAGTTTAAAAGCGAAGTCGAAATTTAGGAAATTTGTCTGCAACAAGCAATAACTTTGAACCCAACCACTCAAAAGCATTAAACTTACAAGGGGGCCCTGTCAACTCGTCATCACCGATTTGGCCCAAATTTACAGTATATGTAGGGCTTGACTATAATAAAAGTGACGCAAGCGGTAGGGCCAGATGCGCAAGCGTTAAAAAAATAAATCATAACCGACAACTCATAAGCCCGCTATGTTAGCATAAATTTCAATAGCCAGTAAGCCCAGCGGTAAGAGCTCGGGTTCATAGTACGGGGATCGGTGGTTCGATTCCCCGTGGGGACGCTTTTTTTTTATTTACAATTTTTAAAATGAGTTTCTTTTATTATTATTATTATTTATTATTGTTTAACTTTTTAATTGTAATTATTAATGGGTCAATTTAATTATTTTATTAGTATTAATAGTATTTGGCCAACTTCCCCCACTGCCTTCCATTGTCAGCTTTCCTATTAACCATTAAGGTCATTTTAAAAATTGTAAATATAAAAAAGCGTCCCCACGGGGAATCGAACCAACAATGCTCGTACTATGAGCCCAAGCTCTTACCGCTGCGCTGACCGGCCATTGAAATTTATGCAAACATAGCGGTCTTATGAGTTGTGGGATATGAGTTATTTTTTTAACGCTTGGCCATCTGGCCCTCCCGCTTGCGTCACTTTCATTTATAGTCAAGCCCTACATATACTGTAAATTTGGGCCAAATCGGTGATGACGAGTTGACAGGGCCCCCTTGTTAGTAGTAGTATTTTTAACATGATTCATAAGTAAAAAGTGTGTAAAGTTTGAACAAAATTCATACGAAAATAATGATAGTTATACTGATATCAATTTTCAAATTTTACTTAGGTCTATTTTAATATTAGTCTCCATATTATACTCACAAGATTATCAATATTTGGTAA
This sequence comes from Phosphuga atrata, assembly GCA_944588485.1. Lineage (NCBI taxonomy): Eukaryota > Metazoa > Arthropoda > Insecta > Coleoptera > Silphidae > Phosphuga > Phosphuga atrata. The sequence goes on from OX155893.1 coordinate 58,375,980, forward strand.
ACATAGCTGACCTGAATTAATTTGACTGGTATAAAAACCCATGCGAGCGAAGCCGCGAGCTATAGCTAGTTAATAATAATTTAAAATTAAAGTTAAAGTCTGAAAGTGTTTTCTTGCTGGTTGTAAATATGCAACTTACGCGATATGACTTGATATAATTGGCAAAATTAAGCGAAATTTAGCGAAATTTGGTCGCCCGAGCAGAGAACTGGGAAAGTAATTATTATTTTTACGTAAATGTAAGCCCATCCGTAGGGAAATGACCTCGAAATGATGATTCTTGAAATGACGATTTACCAGTTTATTCAGTTCAAATACTCAAAATATCCAAGATATCGACTATTTTACAATTTTCTGCCATTTACTCTAACTTATTGCAAGTTTTTCCTATAATTATATATTCATAATAATAAACATAATAATTTAGATTCATTCATTCACATACATTTGTGGAAATCACTTAAAAATTGGCCAAGAAATGAATTAAAATGTAAGAGTCCGCCAGCGGATCGATGGCTGATTCGATGGTATTTTTTAATTAAAAATTTCCCAGGAACATGATATATTTTTTCCGATTAATTTTGGGAAGCTGAATCTATTGGTAAAAACTAGAAGTCCTTGTCATAAGCCGTTCAATATTTATGACATCTTGAAATTTTCGGAAAATGCGAGAAAATGCATTTCCTTAAAATCACTATTTTTAAAGTGAATGGAAAATTTCAAAGTGTATCTAAAAATGTTTTCCAAGCAATGGCCCCAAGATACATTTGTTTCTTGCGGAGCAGTGCTCCGCAGTCTTTGAGAAAATGTATGGAGGTTTCCTCTGATTAGCCGCAGAATCTGCATCTGTCATCTTCCATTAGGTAGACCACAAAGTTTAGTGGAATGGCCTTGATGTGTTTTCTAAGTTTGCAGTGTCCCGTCAGGACATATGGCAGAATTTTAAGCTTGTTCCTGTTTAGTTTCAGGGAGGCTTTTGTTCTTTTCTGGTTTAAAGATCCCAGCATTACTTTGGATTGTCTTAGCCTTGGACATATAGCCCTGGTGTTCATACTCATACCACAAAAAGGGTACCGGACCTATATAGGGATTACTGCATCCCTTGTTTGCTAGGTGATCGGTTTCTTCATTTCCATCTATACCAGTGTGTCCTGGTACCCAGTATAGCGTTACTTTATTTTCTGTGCCAACCTTGTTTCGCTTTCCCACACAGTCCCATACCAGTTTGGATCTGCTAGTGTATGAGCTAATGGCTTTGATGGCTGCTTGGCTATCTGTCAGGATAACAATTTGTTTTTTGCGATAGTTCCTGTCGAGGTTAAATTGTGCAAATCTCTCGATTGCATGTACTTCTGCTTGGAAGATACTTGGATAGATTCCCATGGATTCAAACTATTTGGTACGAGGTCCAAACACTCCTGCACCAGTACCTTCCTTTGTCATCGAACCATCCGTATACCACTTGATAGCACTTTGCTCTATGTGGTATAGTGAGGATTCGTCGCTCCAATCGGCTTTACCACAACACATTGCTGTGTAGTTTTTCTCGAAATGGTATTTGCATACTATTTCGTCTTACGGTACTTCCAGTCAGGGGATCTTGGCAGTGAGGCTGCTCCGGTCTCGGCTCCCGATTACTTTACCTCTGCCTATTCCTTCCTTGCTGAACCTAACAAACGCCGATCTGGTGGCCCCCTCAACGACAAGATGCAACGGAGTCAGATCCAGCAGCAGCTCCATTGCTGCTGTCGGGCATGACCCCATCGCCAATAACTGGATTGGCCAATCACTAATTTTACCGTTTATCATGCGATATTTATCGGCTTGTCATATTTTTCACAATCATTAATTTATTTTTATTATTTTTTTCTTCTTCTAGAATTTAAACCTGTATTGATTTAAATATCAGAAGAAAAAAATCAGAACAAAAATCATGTTTTAAACATGAAAATATCTAGAAAATAGCAGCGTCACTTTTTGTAGATTTCTGTCTAAACCGCCGTATATTTGCAAGAATTTGTCATTCTATTAATTAAATACACACATGAAACTTTAACTTATAAAAAAGTTACGAGTTTTATCCAGTATAGAAATGAATATAGAGTTTTCTTGCATTAATGAACAGTTATGTCAACCAAATTATGTCATTGTCGACTGACCAACAACTGTACTATTTACCCCCACTTTCTATCCAAGGGTCAATTCAATCAAGGGAAAATAATCTACGGGATGGAACGGTTACATTATTTTTTAAATTATACCCTCGTAGGTTTAATGGATTAGTAATGATACCTATGCTTACTCTGCATTGTGTTTTTTTTACCATTTGACCATATTAGACTTGTTTTAGGATGTGCCATTGTTTGAAGGTATATATTCAGATTTATTTCCTGGAATTGAATTGCCGAAATTCGATCGTGGAGAGTTGATAGAGTGTTTATTAAAAGTTTTGAAAACACGTAATTTGCAACCGACCCCATTTTTCGTTGAAAAAGTCATGCAAATCTATGAAATGATATTAGTACGACATGGATTGATGGTAGTAGGAGATCCAATGGGAGGAAAAACATGCGCATATCAAGTAAATATAAGGATGTGATAAAAGAAATACTTTTTTTTTAAATTTCAGTTGCAATTTAAAAAACAATTTTTAATAATTGCACTTACAAATATTTGAATCCAATTGTTTAAAATTACGCTACATTTATTTAATGAGATAATTTTTCTAGTCTTTGGCCGAAGCTTTGGGATTGTTATCAACTGACAAAAGTGCGAAGCTACACGAAAACAGAGTAGGCTACAGGATTATTAATCCGAAGGCTATAACAATGGGACAACTGTACGGCCAGTTTGATCCAGCTTCCCACGAATGGTCCGACGGAGTCTTGGCTACCACTTTCAGAGAATTTGCCGTTTCTCAATCTACGGACAGAAAATGGATTTTATTTGATGGACCTGTCGACGCCGTTTGGATCGAAAATATGAATACCGTTTTGGACGATAATAAGAAATTGTGTTTGATGTCAGGAGAGATAATTCAGGTATAAAAAAAATAATCTTATGTCGTTTAAAATTCACAAAATTATATTTGAAAAAATATATAAAAAAGGAGTAGACCGAAGTAGGAGTTTTATATTAATTTTAATGTTTTAGATGTCCAATAAAATGAATTTGATATTTGAGCCAGCGGATTTGGAATTTGCATCTCCAGCGACTGTAAGTAGATGCGGAATGATCTACATAGAACCCAAACAGTTAGGTTGGCGTCCCTTGCTCGAGTCCTACAAAGTTAAGTTAGAAAAAATCTTATTAGCCGAACAAATGGAATTAATTTTGGAGTTGATCAATTGGTTGGTTCCTCCATCGTTCTACGAAATATTCCATAATTGTAAAATGTTTATTGAAACATCAAGAATACATTTATTTCACGTAAGAGATTTTCGAATGCTTATCGTGCGAAAATTTTAGAAACATATTTTAAAATATTTTTTTTATCTTCTTAGACATTTACAAGATTACTAACTTGCATTTTCATGGATGAAACTCAAGTAAGCACCATGTGGCTACAATGCATGTGTCTATTCTGTTTAGCCTGGGGCCTGGGAGCTACATTGACTTCGGACGGCCGAAAAACCTTCGACATTTATTTCAGGAAAATCTTAAATGGAGACAATAAAAAATATCCCAAGCCAAAAACTTTCAAATTAACTAAAGCACAATTGTTTCCTGAACGATCTAACGTTTATGATTGGATATTTGATAAGAAAAATAATGGATCATGGATTTCTTGGATTGAAACTGCTGAAAAACTGCAACAAATACCAGCCAATGCTAATGTAAGAATTCATTAATGTAGGATTATTTATTACATTAATATAGATAATGTATGATTATTATATGATGTCTTAGTGTCGGAAAAGTAAGAACTGACCCAAGTTTTTTTTGATGTGATGATTCCAAAAATAATTTCCTTTTTTTCATAACTATTTTTTGATACATGCTCTTTGTTTTTTGATTATCTAGCAATTTCCGCTTATTTCATGAGTTTTGAACGATTTATTGCTGAAATTTCTAGTTTTCACCATCCGATTCAGCATCCCAAAAACGATTATCGATTTTGATGGGTGTCTAAGATCATTGAAAGTTTGGGAACGTCGGGAAATGTTCCGGGTTAAAATACTGTAGTATGTATAATACTGTACTAAGGCTAGGTTTTCCGAAAAGAAAGAAGAAATGGCAAGTTTTCCAAATTCGAGTTTCTCCGAGGGTAACTATTTTCTGTTCCTCTTGTCAGGATCCAAATCTAAAATCCGACCCTCAACAGTTCCCAAAATTCAATTTCTTTTTGGTTTCGTAATTTCCCGTCTAAACCCCAAAGAAATCAAACCGATTTTTCAATTCAGTTTTTCAGTCGACGTTCTTCGGGACGTTTCTGGAGGGAAAGCGGCACGAAACACGCCGAATACAAGACCGTTCTTTTAAAATGGGTTGAAAATTGATTCACCTAAAAATCGTATTACTAGATTGTAGTTTGTTGATTTTGGTGGTGACTTGTACTGCGACCTTCATAGATCTATTGTACACCACATTCTTCCTCTAATCGTTTAATTAATCGTTTAATTAATAATTTAATCTCTAATCTAATCGTTTCCTCTAATCGGTATATTTACCCATAAAGCGCCTCGTCTAGTCCTGATTCCTCTACAAATTTCAGGATCTGGGTGGGACTCAAGGACTGCAACTCCTCTGCGTTCAAGCAATAGGCCCCAAGATGCATTTGTCTCTTGCGGAGCAGTGGTCCGCAGTCTTTGAGCATATGTATGGGGGTTTACTCTGTTGAGCCGCAGAATCTGCATCACTCATCTTCCGCCTAGGGCCTTGAGATGTTTTCTAAGTCTGCATTGTCCCGTCAGGACTCCTGTCAGAATTCTAAGCTTGTTCCTGTGTAGTTTCAGGGAAGATTTTGTTCTTTACTGGTTAAAAGATCCCAGCATTACTTTGGATTGTCTTTGCCTTGGATGTTATTTCAAGGTTTTCATCCATTGTCCTCTTATTTCTTCATCTAAACTTTTGTGGATGGTTCATACTCATACCGCAAAAGGGTTCCAGACTTATAAAGGGATTACTGGTTCCCTTGTCTGCTAGGTGATCGTTCTCTTCTTTTCCATCTATACCAGTGTGTCCTGGTATTCAGTATAGCGTTACTTTATTTTCTCTGCCAAGCTTGTTTAGCTTTCCCACACAGTCCCATTCCAGTTTGAATCTGATTATGTAGGAGCTAAGGGCTTTGATGGCTGCTTGGCTATATGACAGGATAGCATTTTGTTTTTTGCGATAGTTCCTGTCGAGCTTATATTGTGCACATCTCTCAATTGCATGTACCTCTGATTGGAAGATATTTGGGTAGATTTCCATGGATTAAAAGTATTTGGTACGATGTCCAAACACTCCTGCACCAGTTCCTTTATCTTCGAACCATCCGCATACCACTTAATAGCACTTAGCTCTATGTGCTATGCTGAGGATTCGTCGCTCCAACCCGCTTTACTACTACACATTAATGTGTAGTTTTTCTGGAAATGGTATTTGCATACCAATTCGTCTTTCGCTACTTCCAGCCAGGGGATCTTGGCAGCGAGACTGTTCTGGTCTCTGCTCCCGATTACTTTACCTCTGCCTATTCCTTCCTTCTTGAACCTAACAATCGCCTATCTGGCGGGCGCGTTCATGACAAGGTGCACGGAGTCAGATCCATCAAATTAACCTTGTCTTCTTAGTAAACGATATCACTGTGATTTTGCTCGGATTAAGTTTCAGTCCTATTGTTTGGCACCATCTATTAGTTGCTATTAGGCCTCTGTGTAGGATTTCACAGAGCGTTCCCTCAAACTTCCCTCTGGCTATTATGACTATGTCATCGGCGTAACCTAGACATTTACTGTCTAGGTCGTTCAGCCTAGCCAGTGGTTCGTCAACCACCAGGCTCCACATCAATGACAGTGATATCACACCTCCCTGTGGGCACCCTCGAGTTGTGGAGATCTTTATGGCGTCTTTTCTCATTTGCGCCTCCGCCGTTCAAAGGCTCCTTCTATGTCCAAGAAGACACATATCGCTACTTCCTTTGTGTCTAGTGCTGCTTCTGTTTCATTTGTCAGCTGACACAGAACGGTCTCTGTGGATTTCCCTGCTCTGTATGCATGCTGACAGTTGTGTAGTGGTGCATCTACCAGCACTGTTGTCCTAAGGTAGTTGTCAATTATCTTCTCCATTGTCTTTAACATAAAAGATGTTAGACAAATGGGTCTAAATGGCTTCGGTTAAGTGGTGTCTTTCTTCCCCACCTTCGGTATGAATACCACCTTAGACCTTCTCCATAGCTCCGGTATGCATCCGAGCGCTAAACTACTTCTAAAAATGTTTATAAAATTCGGCATTAATTTTTTCGCTCCCTTTTGTAGGAAGGCGGGAATTAATCCGTCTACACCTGGGGCCTTGAATCGCTGGAAAGTGCCGATAGTCCATCTGATTCGGTTTTTCGGCCCTCCTCCAGTCAGCCCGACTTGGTCTCCGTGGTTGCATAAAGCCCTCGGTCTCTATTTTCTACATCCCGGAAAATGGATTTCTAGTAGGAGGAGCGCTATCTGCACTTCGTCTTCCGAATAGCTCCCATCCGGTCTCTTAGGTCTCCTAATCTCATTTCCACTCTATCCTTTGCTAGTGCTTTGTACAATCTAGCTGCTAGCGGGGTGGATTCTATATTTTCACAGAAAGTCCTTAAGTTTTTCCTTATTACTCTTCTGATCTCTTTGTTGTAAGTGATGAGCACCTCGAAGTATTCTACCCAATTTCCGTATTGCTTCGCTTTATTGAAAAGCCTACGAGCCTACTTTTGCTCTTAATGTAGACAAAGTTTTGTTCCACCATTTCTCATCCTCGTGCTCCTTTACGGGTTGCGTGCCGCCTAGGTTTGAAATAAAAAATAATGTACTACTACATTAAAGACTCCTGTAGATTTCAAACCAGATTTCAAATTAAAAATAGTATATTTTGTAACTAGGGCGATAAGTTGTCAATTAGACGCGAGAGCGAAATTCGGCGCACGAACGAAGTGAGTGCGAATGTTGCCTCAAAAGGGCAATTGGCAATACCGCCCGTGTTATATACAATATTTTTTATAACTCATGCGAGGGGATGTATCTTATAAGTTTGCAATCCAGGGGCCATCTAAAAAAAATGGAAACAAAAATGAAGAATTTGCTTTTTCAATTGTCTCCGGTGGTGTGGATTCGTCATAAGAACTCTCCTCAGTCTCCAGTTCACCATAGAATTTAAACTCACTTTAAAACGTTTTCTTTAATTTTGACTATTTTGTAATGAAAAAATCTGACACTTTCACGTCACTCTTTTAATATTGAGGTCTTGATTGTGTTTATTTTATTTATTTATTTATTTATTTTTTTTTTATTGTAACCTAGCGATATTGAATATTTGCGTGCGTTACCCAGGTTATGTGGAAATACAACGAGAAGTGGCATTTCTCGTATTAAGAAATGTACGTCAAGAAGTACTTTTCGTGCATGAGTAATTAAAAATGTATTAATACGTCGACAGACTGGTGACACTATGTTAAGTGATTTCTTGAGAAACTTTCAATCGATTTTCAAAAGTTTAGTCTTTTAAAAGAAGCGTAAGGATTTATTTTAATAAAAAAATCTTATATATTGATCAAAACTCACAGCTATTTTGGATTCTGCACCTAAAATTTACATAGTATCAATTCAAAAATCGCTACACCGAATTATCTGTTGTCCGCAATTTCTATTTTAAAAGATACAAAGTAAATTATTACTTGTGAATTAAAAAATTCCAAAAACTTCTTTACTATTATATCTCTAATTATTCAACGATTCTATAGTTATATCTTTTCTTTTAGGCAAATAAATTGATTATTCAAACGAACGAGTCTTGTTGTCAACAATATTTTTTGAAAACCGCTCTGGATAATAATTTACCGTTTTTAATTATCGGTCCCACTGGTACAGGAAAATCTGCCATAGTTCTAGATCATCTGGTTTCTTTACCAAAAGAAAAATTTATGGCAAATATCATTAATTTTAGTGCAAGAACCAGTTCCACGATGGTAAAACATTTGATATTAAAAGATTATTCCTAATAATGCAATAACAATATATATTTATTATTTAGACCCAAGAGATTATAATGTCTAAACTAGATAAACGGAGACGAGGTGTTTATGGTCCTGCAATGGGTAAAAAATGTGTTTTGTTTGTTGATGACTTGGGTATGCCACAGAAAGAAAACTGGGGTGCTCAACCTCCTGTTGAACTTTTAAGACAATGGATTGACCATGGACATTGGTTTGATAAGGATACAAGTATACTTCAATTGATAGACGTTGTAAGAATTTTTCTATGCGTTTTTAAATTATAATTTTTACTAAATACCATCAGAAATGACCTTACTTTTCAATAAAAAAAATTGTCGTTTCAGATGTTTGTTGGTGCCATGGGTAAACCAGGTGGTGGAGCAAATATGGTTACTGGAAGATTTCTAAGACATCAACTAATTTTATCTATAGATTCTTTCGAAGATAATACACTCACTAAAATATTTAGCACGATCCTTGAATGGCATTTTGCCAAAGGCTATACTGAACCTGTTGCTAGATTAGCGAAAGTAAGATATATTATTAAATTTAAACCCTAATTGATTCAATATTTATTTAACAAAACTTTTCCTTCGATTTGTTCAAGATCTACCAATTCCTTAAATCAAGTATCAACCATTTTATAATGTGCCTTTTTATGGATTTACTCATTTAATTGTTAAATATTTGTTTTTCTTTGAAAATATTCTAGATGGTTGTTGCTGCTACAATGGACGTTTATAAAGAGGCAACGGAGAAATTTCTGCCGACACCGGCGAAGTCGCACTACATGTTTTCCTTACGCGATTTTTCCAGAGTAGTCAGAGGTTGCATAATTATTCCTCCACATCGGTTGGATGAACCAGATAAACTTATCAAACTTTGGATCCACGAAAGTTACAGAGTGTTTCACGATCGTCTCATCGATCAAGCAGATAAGTATGTCAAATATTTCAAAAATATTTACGATCACTGAAATATAAGTCAAAATATTAAGATAAAAATATCTTCGATTACTGAAATATAGTCCAAAGAGTGTCTCGAAAAATGTTCTAACACTTCGAATGACGAGAAAACTTTAGTTGAAAGGCTTAAAGACAGATGACAAATGTAAAGCGCATGCGCGTCCGCCATGTTTAAAAGGCGGGAATATGAAAGTTTCGGGCACATTTTTTTATTTTTACTGGTTATACGTCAAAACGTAAAAACCATGGCGGCAATTTACACATGCGCACACAAAAATTTCAACTATGAAAAGGTCTATTGATAGTCATTATTGTCCAGACAACGCTAACAACGCGCACCAAGGGATTCGCAAACGAAACGGGTCATTTGGAATATCGCGACATTGTCTTTCAATTTCCAATTTCAATGCATCAATTGTTCTTGGTTTGCTGCCATAAACTCTGTCCTTGAGATATACCCACAAAAAGAAATTTAGGGGCGTGAGGTCTTGGGAAGACGCAGGGTATTGAACGCTGCCCCTTTGTCCAATCCGTGTGTCTCGAAAAGCTTCATCGAGGTGAGCACGTAAATCGCGATGGTAGAGGGGAGGTGCTCAATCTTGCTGAAAGTAAATCTCGTCGTCATCATCAAACATCTCTGTAATGTATGGACCGACAAACTCCTGCAGCAAGGTGAGGTAACTCTCACCCTATGTCCTCTTTGTAAGCTACACAATGTTACTCTTTGTAAGGTTAAATGGTGTTCAACTGTTACCTGAGGATTTACAGGACCCGAGTACGTTAAAGTGACCACATTTTCTTTGAGACAAAGCGGGACAAATGGGATGAAATTACAATTATAATTTAGTTTTGAAAGCAGACCAATAATTCAAAAAAATATATTTTATCTACTCACACACCAAAATTAACACATTAATAAATACATTATTATATGTGAAGGATGCCTTTATTATAATCGTGTGAAAAAGTATCCAAATCGTGCGTAAAATGTAAATGTAAATCAAATTGAGTTTCATTATTAAACGATTTCTATTTGTTGTTACTATGGCAATAACTTGCGTTACTAAACAAAAAACATAGACGTAGTGAAAATAAATTTTCTGACGTTTATTAGAATTGAATTAACTTTTCTTATTTGGATTCAAGAGTTCTCGTCCTCTCAGTCTGGATTTATCTGGTTCTTATATAACTTAACCTAACCATAACCTATTCTAGATTAAATCTAGGTTAACCTAGATTACATCAACAACGACCAAATAGTGTTCCCGTCACTGTGCGTTTTTACTATTGTAGTTAGCAATTTTCTCCACGGTGGCGCTGAACGTTCTAACCTTATTGTTCTAACGTTCTAACCTTCATAAAACAAAAAACAATAATTTGAACATTATGATTTTTAATTAATTTCAATTTTTTATTTAAAAAAAAAATTATGATTTTGTTTAACGGTCAAATGTTTGATCCGAGTGAATACTCATAATCATTTATTAAAATGTGAAATTTCTCACATGAATTGGTCAAATTATTTTTTTACGGTTAATATAGATTAATTAAGATTATAGTTAAGTTTAATGTTCAACTGTGTTTCTTCAGTTGTCCATATTTTCTTGATACTCGAAAAAACAGGAATATTATTCTGTGTAAAATGAAGCAATAACTAGGTCTATTTTTGGTCTGTTTCCACATTTGCAGACCAGTACCATTTAATTTTTTATAAAATCTCCTTTGTTAATGTCACCCAATGAAAATTTCAGAACAAGGTGCCATTAAACAATCGAATTTTCTGAAAGAGGTTAGAAATTTTTATAATAACTGCTTGGAATATCTTGAAGAATGGACAGTTCAATTTGAGGATATTAAACAATTTCATTGGATGACAAAAAGGAGATTTTATGGGAATATGTGGAAAGATCTTATATTATATATTACAGTACATTTAAAATAAGAAATGCAGAAATTTTCTAAAAAGCGGGACATTTTTAAAAATCGGCGGGACGCGGGACTTTACTGCAAAAAGCGGGACAGTCCCGCCAAAATCAGGACGTGTGGTCACTTTAGAGTACGTGAAATTATGGAGGATACGGCAATATTAGTGGAGCCATTTAATTTAAAGGAGGCCTCATCGCTCCAAACAATATTGTGTGGAAACCCTGCATCTTTTGCCAGGTACCATTCACAGAATTGAACTCTCCGGTTAAGATCGTCTTCGTTGATAGCATGGATTAATGTTGGAATGTAGCATTTCCAGCACAGACGCCTCATAATGCGATGATCATTTGACATGTAGGTCTCCGAGCAGTTTGTCGAAGAGGTTTCTGTGGGGATCGAAGGAGTATTTCCTGCACCTGCTCTTTTTTTTTGAAGGCTCGTGGATGTCCGTGGTCGTCCAGAACGTTTCTTTTTGACGTTGTGAACGGTTCCATCCGCTTCAAATTTATCTCTGATTGCCTCGTGCGTTGTTGGCAGTTTCTCGAATTCCCTTCTGAACCGTCTTTGAACTTCCGTGGCGTTTTTGGTCTTCTAAAAACATTTTAGGACAAACTTCCTCTTTTCCAAGCTAAGTTGATTTCCTGCCATGCTATAACCTTTCTTGTCAGCATGTTATCGACAGACATAGTGGTAGTGAATTTTTTTGAGACAACATATATATATATATATATATATATATATATATATGTATATATATATATATATATATATATATATATATATATATATATATATATATTAATTTAAAAAATGATGGGAGCACTAGGTGATAAAAACATTATTAGCTGTATCTTATTTAATAATGATTTATTCTATATTTCATAGAGAGACTCTCTTTGATATTGTAAAACGTGGGTGTTACAACAGTCTGCGCCAACCAGTTGATAAGATTTTGGCTAGTTTAGTGCCCGAAGACGAGAAACTATGCAGCGAACACGTGAGAAATCTCTTCTTTGGTAACTACATGTTTCCTGATGCTGATCCTAAAATATATGACGAGGTATTCAATAAATCATGATCTCAACTCTTTGAAACATATCTAAATATTTTTTTATAGATTGCTGATTTGGAAGATTTAACAGAAAAAATGAACTATTACTTGCATGAATACAACTTGATGACCAAATCTCCAATGAATTTGGTGTTATTTAAGTTTGCCATCGAGCATATTTCTAGGGTTTCTAGAGTTTTAATTCAAGAAGCTGGACATATGCTACTTGTTGGAATTGGAGGTTCAGGACGACATTGCGCAGTTAAACTTGCTTCTTCCATGTCTGAATTTGCATTATATGAAGTAAGTTTTATAATTTAGAACATATGTATAGTTGTCTAGGTTGGAACGGGTTACCTTTCTGACCCATAATTTTTTTCCATGATAATATTTTCGGACTTTCAATATACCATTTTAAAGGTATATCAAATATATAACTTTTAGCCAAGAAAACATTTGTGATAAAGTTGTAAAAAAGAGTGCTATTTTATATATTGTCAAGAAATCTGCAAAAAAAGTCCGGCATGTTCAGTAATCCGGCGCTCTGGGGAAACACGTTTCTTTTCTTGCCGACGCGCCGGATATAAGAAAACTGAAAGAGCACTCTATCTACTAATTCTGTTCGCCGCTCCATTACATCTTGTTTTGTCGTTTAACGACTGTATGCAGTTATTTAGTGTGTAATGTCAACCAAAAAGAAACACGTCTCTTATAGCGTTAAAAACAGGAGATCATCAATAAACTTAATAAAGGAGAATCCACGGCAAGCCTTGCACGCACTTATTGCGTTGGAAGATCCATCATCCACGACCAAAGTCAACCGTGAGTATATCCTCCAATTCGTCAGGACTGCTGAGAGGGACTTGGTGGAAAGAAATACAGTTAAAACAGGTGATTATCCTGAAATGGAAAATGCCTTATTTACTTAGTTTATGTAAGAGCGTGCCCGGCATACTATCGGGAGATATCCTCCGTGAAAAGGCGAAACAATTTAACGAAAAAAATAATCAAGAAAGAGATTATTCGAGCTATCGATGGCTGGCTTGATACTTTTGGCTTGATAAATTTTTGATTCGTTTCTTATCTGTCACGGGGGAAAAATTATTAAGTGATGTTTCACCCGTTGATCATTTTCAGAGGAAATTGGAATTAAAAAATCTAAGAATTAGGTCTCTTACCAGAATAAGTTTGCAGCGCAGATGAAAGTGGTTTATTCTGGAAGATGCTTCCGCATAAGACCTTTTTACACTGTTCCGAAGGAAGTGCCCCAGGAAAAAAAAAATTTCAAAAGACAGACTGACATTCATGCCTTGTGCAAATTCCACGAGCACACACAAACTTTCCTTATTGGTTGTAGGAAAAGCCAAGCATCCGCGGGCCTTTAAATACGTAACTCACTTACCAGTTACATATAAAAATCAAGCTAAAAGATGGGTTACCCGAGATGTGTTTAAAGAAAGATTTTATTCCAGCGGTAAAAGTTTTTAGAAAAATTCGTGCCTGTTAAAGCTTTGCTTCTTCTGGATAACGCTGCTGGACGTCCTAAAGAAGAGGAACTTCATTCGAAAGACCAACAAATTCAAGTCCTCTACATGCCTCCAAATACGACACCACTATTGCAGCCCATGGATCAAAATGTAATTCAGCAAATACAAAATTTCACAAAATCTCTACTTTCGGACATAATCAAACAAACTGATGGGATCATAATTTCTTGAAAAAAAAATCATTCACAGCTAGAATAATGTCAAAAACGACTCCATCCTGTATTCTTAGAAAAACGTCTGACTTTGAAACACTCTGCTTTTAACCATGAAAACCAGATCAACAATTCTAACCACGCTAAATGCACTCCACATATGAATTTTGGCTGGAAAGCGCCTCTGATTTCTTACCCTGATAAACGATGACATAAAATATTGGTTTCAAGAAACAAGCGAGGAAATTTTGCAGTCCCTTTCTGATAAAGAAATGCTATGCCAAATTTATTCCACGGATGACGACGAGGCTAAGGATAACTTTTATGTTTGAACTCAGCGAACTGTAACCAAGTGACACATTTAACGCACTCAATATTTTTACCGAATGGGCGGAAGAAAACGCCATAGCAAGTGTTGATGTATTAGTGCTAAAAAAATTTGCAAGGGTACCTTTTTGATAAAATGATTTAATAAAAGACAAAGAAACAAGAAACAATTAATGATTATTATGATATATTTTCAGTTATTTTTATTCAATACATATGTATTATGTGTTCTTAGTATGTTCATATTTTTTATAAGTACATATTTAACTATTTTGGTACATATTTTATTCTTTTTGCTATAAAATTGTACATAAAATATATAAAATTGTTATTTTTTCGTTTAACTCCCGTAAATTCTTTTTTTTTTCCATATTTGTCGGATTATCAAAATTGTACTGTATGCAAATTTATGCAAAACGCTTCATTGAACTTTTTAGTACATATTTATTTGTTCAATCAAGTTAACATTAGTTTCAAGTTACATTAAAATGAGTCATTCCAAATCTTAGCTCTATTCACTTTACTACTTTATTGTTAGTCTGATTCACAGTTTTTACTTGTGAAATAGCTGACACTCATGTTGGCACATTTCAAGTGCACAAGTCTGTTGAATTAATTACATGCGGTAGAGTTAGTACGAGTCAGCGTGCATCCTTATCATTTTCTTCAGAAGATGATTCCTTTCGTCTTTTTTTCGCCGGTTGTGTTGTTTTTACCTTTTGTGATACCTTCAGGGTCTATTTTGGCGTTTCAAGGCAGCACGCTTCTGCTGTTTCTCTTGTTAGTCGGAAAGGATATTTGGTGAAGTCAAGAGGGTACTTCTCATTGACTTCCGTCCACGATTCAAATTTGGGACTGGGGTCGCTCCCTGCAAAACAGACGAAGGGCCACAAGCACAAGACGAAGATGTTGCTGGCTTTTCGGCAGCTGTTCCTCCTTGCGCTACAACTTCTGGTGTTAATACATTTTTCGTGCGCAGAAACGTTTTGTGCACTTAAAATCACAATACCTCCGAATAAGACCGAATCGGTAAAAAATC
This sequence comes from Phosphuga atrata, assembly GCA_944588485.1. Taxonomy (NCBI): domain Eukaryota; kingdom Metazoa; phylum Arthropoda; class Insecta; order Coleoptera; family Silphidae; genus Phosphuga; species Phosphuga atrata. Next base: position 58,391,157 of record OX155893.1, read on the forward strand.
CAGATTGTAATATGAAATCCCAGTCCTTTGAAATCCAGCTTTTATGTTTCGAGGAGAAAGTGCCAAGTCTAAGGCCGTTCGTAATAAGCCCAGATATATCCATTTCAATAACTATGCCAGCGTTGTTCCTTTACCATTCGTTTACCTTTACCATTGCAGTGTCAACATCGTAGCCTTGAGGGTTGGCATCGTTAGCTAATAAATCTGGGGTCCCGAGTTCAATCCGAGAGCGATGTCAATGTACAATCAAACAAATGTGACTACCACCTTTAGAGAGAGAATATGACGAGGCAGACAAGCCTAGACAGACGATAGAGACCTTCGGAACCTAACAATCATAGGGAGCATGTAATCTTGGTACCATATCATAGACAATGAAAAGGGAGGATGCAACCTTCGAAATCTAGCATAAGCAATGATAAGGGGCAGTTAAATATTTGTACAGGTACCATATCAAAGATAAGGGGCGGGACAATCCTTCTACTGGTACCATATAACAAAGCTGTGACCCAGGGGGTTTGAAAGTAATCTTCCAAACCTCATCATTAGAAATGACAAATGGGGCAAAATACTTTCTGAACTTTAATTGTAAAGGGAGGAAGCAACTGTCGTACTTCTCATACACCTACCTCTTTGTAAAAGAACAACATCCAATAGATGAATAGATGAAAAAATGCAATAGGCCACATAGTCGCAGTGTTTGAAGGGCTGAAATAACCCGATATCCATATTGGGAGAAAAAAAGCATTGTATTCTGATTTATAGTAGGTCTTGACTGGTCCATATACAGACTCGTCTAACGGCTGCAATTTGTGAATGTAGTGTGGCGGAAAAGATAGCAAAGTCAAACCATTTTTCTCAGCCAAATCCAATGCGTCAATGGATAGATGTGAAGTGTGCTTATGCAACTAAAGCAAAGTTGGTGATTGCAAAGATGACCTACTGCTTCGGATGAAATGTGGCATAAATTTGACAAACTCTGGCTCTTGCATCCAGTCAGATCCATTAGCGTATCCAACAGCACAATAGGGAGGCATTATCAATGACGCAACACATTTTTTTTCGCGGAAATAAAAAAATGACGAATAAAAAAACGAAGTTCCTTCCCATTTAAATGAGATCCTAATCATTTTCCACGTTTTTGAGTTGAAATTTGCCCAACTGACCATTGTTCCTTTTTTTAGAGTTTTACGACTTTTAATGCTTTCAAACTCTCGTAATTAGTTACTCTACGTTCAATTTCTCCTTTGTAGCGAATCATGCTAAAATGTAAAATGTGCAAAGTACGGTTTTGTGATTATTAATACTCGAAAGTTAATTTAAAGGCACAAAAAGTATCCCAACCTATACGACACGAGTGTCTTCGAGTATCTATGTATTTGACGTCATTTTTTCATTATTGAAAAAAAAATCACTTCATTATATGCAAAATCCTCCTCAGACATAGCGATTTATCTAATTTATAACACACCCCACACATTGATTTACATTGCCATTCTGATGAAAAATATTCAGTTTATGGCAATTTCACATTCATCAACGCGATAATTTTTTAACTCTTCGTGAACACACACTTTGGTACAGCTACAACCAGAGCCGGCCTTCTCTATAAAAGGGCCTGAGTGCAAGAAACCATTTGGGGCACTAAATTAGAATTATTTTAAAAGTTCACTATGTTTTAACCACTATTTTTTTTCTTAAATATATAACATTAATTTATATAACTTTACAAACTGTACACTACTCGAGTTTCGACTGTTGTCCACTTGAAAATAACCTTCAATAGTCGAAACTCGAGTCGTGTTAAGTTTGTAGAGTTATATAACTTCACAAGCAGCGTTGTATGATCCTGGCAAGATTTGAATTTTGCTCCCAAAGAGACTTCATTTCTAGGAAGAGAAACAACACATAAATTTTGCAAGTGTAATTCAAGTTATGTATACATTTAAGCTTAAAATTAGTTCTTACTATTATGTACGAACGGTAACAATACAATACGAATTCGTTAATTAAGGCATTATAAAATCTTTTATTGACTTAATGACAATTTTGTGGGTAGACAGTGTTGCGCCCCCTCGTAACCGCCCGTCTTTTTTTAAGCACGTGCTGGCATCCGATCTGTGCCGAGTGGTAGTGAGGGGCTGCCCACAGGGGCGACCCACCACCATTCATACCCTCCTGCCAAAATCGGAGAAAACGGTATGGAATCCAAAATTAGGCATAACTTCATCACGCTCCTCCGTTCATTTCCAAAGCAATCATCCGCAATAAATCGTTGCGCACCGTTATTGGCCGTGCCCGCCTGGCAGCCTTAATCTCAAAATCTCATCATAAAATATGTTGCACAGTAGCGGCCCAAAAATCGAGCCTTGTGGAACACCCACACTCATCTTGAAGATTTTACCTTCCACAGTCACTATCATCCTATCATTTAAGTAGCTGCCCACCATCTTTCGAAGGTAGGGAGCTACCCCCTGCAGTACCAAAGCATTTATGATTTCGTCCCATGGGACCGAATTGAAATAATGTGTCACGTCCAGGGTTACAAGCACACAATAGCTGCGGGTACGCCATGGACCCGTATTGGATAACCTTGCTCATACATAACCATGATCCAGCTCGGATCATACTATCAAATATCTTCGCTATCCCATTCAGTATGCAGCCGCCCGTCTGGCCAGCCCGTAGCTACGACGCTGTTTACAAGTTATATATTTTCACAAAAATTAGTGGTAAAGTATGGATTATCACGTAGTAACGGTCGCAACCATACTTTTCATTGAGTGATAAAATGTGGTATCCCAAACTATACAACCCTCCCCTAGTAAATACTAGATTGTTATAGAATTGGTTCAAATTATTATTATTATTTATTATTCTATTATTATTCAATTATATTTATTATTCAACTATTTTGCTTTAAGATTGAGCTGTCTAGAAATTACGGCATGTTAGAATGGAGGGAAGATCTGAAAAAATTATTATTAAAGGCAGGTTGTGAAGGGAGACCTATAGTATTCCTCTTTTCGGACACTCAAGTTGTTTCTGAAACTTTTACTGAAGACATCAATATGATCTTGAATACTGGAGATGTGCCGAATTTATATCAACCAGATGAAAAGGCAGAAATCTTAGAGAAGATGCAAACAATTGCCAGAGATAGTGTAAGAAAAAAAATGTAGACAAAACATAGAGAACTGTAGAGTGAAATAAACAAATAGTTAAAAAGGTAAAAAAGCATATTCATTGTGGTATTTTCTTGTAGGGTAGGAAAATAGAAAGTACTCCTTTAGCTCTCTACAATTTCTTCATTGAACGTGTTAAGAATAATTTGCATATAGCGTTTACCATGAGTCCAATTGGAGATTCATTTAGAACTCGCTGCAGAATGTTTCCTTCTTTGATCAATTGTTGCACAATTGATTGGTATGTTCTTTTATTAATAATATTCTAATTTTCATAACGGAAACAGATAATTTGGACATAGATATTTTAATATACATATATATTAAATGAATACTGATAATCTACCATCACCATCAAAATAAAGCTTCATTTTACATTACACCTTCTATTTTTTGTTTGTAGGTTTTTGGAGTGGCCGTCCGATGCTTTGGAACGAGTAGCAACAATGTTCCTTTCACAAATGGAACTTGAGCAAACTTTGGTAGAGAATTGCGTACTGATTTGTAAAAAGTTTCACGAAACTGTAGAACATTCTGCCGAAATGTTCTATAAAGAACAAAAAAGAAAAACCTATGTTACTCCCACATCCTACTTGGAATTAATTCAAACCTTCAAGAGCATGTTTTATATAAAGGTTGATCAAATCACTCTTGCTAGAGATAGGTAAGATAAAATTTTTTTAGTAAACTTTCACCGCAGAAACTTTCACCGTTGAGCAGTTTCACCTGTATCAATTTATTTTCCTATATTTCTGTTTATGCATTTTTTGAAATGGATGCGGTGAAATTGTTGAATGGTGAAACGTGGACGGTGAAATTTTGCAGACTTGAAACTGCTCAACGGTGAAAGTTCCTGCAGTGAAAGTTCCTACGGTGAAGATTCCGCGGTGAAATGAATGCGGTGTACACACAGAATACCATAAAAAATATGATTTATACTATAGGGTGCGCCAAAACAGATTGTGCAGTTTTGAAGGGCTATTAAAAACAAACGGCGCAACTGACAGAAATGCGATTTATTTTATTTCATTCGGTATACCATGCCGTTTTATGTATCAGGTTTGGGGGACGACAACAGAAATATGCTGGCCCGCAGCAGCGATAAAGTCGTTTTCTAAAGTTTTCGGCCACATTTTGGCACTTCTCGACGGACGTGGCGGCAATTTCTTCCCGAATTCGATCTTTGAGTTCTTCCCACGTGCGAGGCCGAAGTTTAAATACATTTTCCTTAAGGTAGCCTCTCAAGAAGAAATGTGGCAAATACTTAAAACAAGTGAGCGTGCGCGCCATTCCACATCAGTGCTCAGAAAAACGAGCCGAGGAACATCTGTTGCAGTTTCTTCAATGAAATTGGAGCTATATGGCCGTACCACCGTCCTGTTGAAATCAAATTTCTCCCAGATATGTTTCTTCCGTTAGTTCTTCCAATTGAGATCTAAAAAAATTTCCAACATGGAAACATAACGTTTAGTGGTGACAGTCACGGTGCGTTCATTCTCCTCAAAAAACTAAGGTCAAATCACTCCAAATTTAGAAATTGCACTCCACACGGTCACTTTTGGGGAGAGAAGAAAATTTTGTTTATTCACCGTTCCACAGAGATGGAAGTGGGCCTCGTCATATAACATTTTTTAGAAGCGATTCATGTTTTCATAGTCAGGAGACTTAAATTGAGAGGCAAACATAATCTTGTAGGGGTAGAATGATAAATCATGAGGCAAAATCCTCCTTACTGAACAGTCAGAAATATCTAATGCAATTGCATGCTTCCGGGCAGAGTGCATAGGCGGCTGTCGGATAGCTTCTCTCATTGCATTTTCGGGTGTTCTTGCCGTTTTGGGTCTACCTAAACCCCTAGGTCTTAGTGTGGAACCAGTTTCTTCGAATGTACGCACGACGCGTAAGATCGGAACGCACGCTGGGTCGCGACTAAAGAATGGCATTTTCAAAAAACTTGCGGACGGCGAAGCTTGCGGATGCTGTCCGGACAAAACCATGGTTATGAGTGAAAACGGCACTCCTCCCGACACAATGAGACCCCTCCAGGTTCCTAACCCCACCACGCGGGATGTACCGGCCGTTCAAAACTGCACAATTTGTTTTGACGCACCCTATATTAGCGCATATATTTTTGAAATATACTAATCGAGTAAGGTACCGTCCCTGAACTCGAAAGGGGTCAAAAAATCGAGATTTTTTTAAAATTAAGAAAAATTGTCAAAAAATGCGGTTTACGTCTTGAATTTTTTCCAATGTATTGAACAAAAAATTAGGTTTTTTTTGACGAGCCTTACCAAATTCCGCGCCCGCAGGGGGCGGCTGTAGGTGCTTTTCAATATTTCCCATTTCAATATTTAACCATTTATTGAAATTTATCTGCATTTTCGATTCAAATTCCAATACAACCCATCAAGTTCTATTAAAATATGTTGCATGAATTTTCTGCGGCTGACGGTCCGGACGTGCCCGACGTTTGAAATCTCCCTCCAACTGTTTACTTGATTTTCAAACATTTGCGTTTTTCATTTCTCTACATTTCTAAGAAATTCTTCTAGCATGAATCGATAGAGTAAACTTTCCTCTACCAGTGGAGCAAATTTTATCACTCCATTGCAAACCGTTTTCCAAGGATTTTTTTCAACGGTTGCATATGCAACTCCGCCCCCGAAGTTTCCTTCCATTTTCCGGTTTTTTCGGTGGTGAATGGTGCCCGGGAAAATTTTATTTCTCAGATTTGTTAAAGTTGGAAAATTCTACATTAGAAACAATTGAATATTCTTGCAAATTCACACTTTTACTTGAGTAAAAGTAAGCTCGCCATATTTGATTAGAGTTTTTACCGATTTTATAAAAGAAAACTATTGCTTTACAAATTTCTGATTGGAGATTCTTGAAATTCGGCTAATTTTACTTGGGGGACGATGTAAATTTTTGGGTCATCTGGTAATTTAAAATCCATTTTCCAAACGTTGAGAATTACGAGTTTTCTACAAGAATAGTTAAAAATTTCACATTTAATTTGGAATCTAAAGGTGTATTGTCCGACTTCCTAGCGTGTATAACAAAAGAGTTATTGTTGAAAAACGGTCAGTTCCACCACTTCACGGCTGAAAGAACAGCCATCTCGAAGTTTATCCGGATTTTCTTTTTAAAATCGAATAGTGCTTATTGAGGCCTATTGAAATGTGCTACATGAACTTTTTGCGGCTGATAGCCTCGACGTGCCTAGCGTGAAATATATAGATATATAAATTATATAATATCTTATATAAATATATAAGATAACGGAAAATAAAGTAGCATGAGGTGTTGTGAAACCTAGGTTAGATTAGAATACCTCGATCTAAAATAAGCCAAAGTGGCAAAGTCTGATAGTTTAACTGCTAGCGCGACCCAAGAGATCAAAAATACGATAAAGCTGAATGTTGGTTTAGTCTAGGTTAAGCTGTTAGGTTACATGTCGCAAAGCGCCATATAAATCCAGACCACATACGTATCCCTCGAAGTCAAACCGGAACCGATACTAATAGATTCAAATAGCAACAACTTGAAAACTGTAATAGATATAATAAAAACTCTTTCAGATCTATAAAGATCAGATCATATATATTTCTATTGAAGTAATTTGACCATTTTGGAATTTTCATGGTCGATAACCTTGCCAACTAACCTTGCAAAGAAATACATGAAAATCAATTCAAAGTTGTCATTAACGTCAGTTGAGCAATATATTGGTTATTATTTTTTTTGGTGAAACTTTTAGTAACATAATTTAGATAAGTGTTGCTAATTGTCTAAAAGCAAACTTACTATAATTGGAGGAGTGATATTGGAAATCAAAAGGTGCCAACCTTCATAAAAGGAGGTTACTATATATGATGAAGTGACGTTAGTAACTAAGGCTTACAACTTTGACGAAAAAAGTCTTAACAGCTGACTTTTTCGGACTTGCTTATGTTATCTGTCAAACTTGACAACAACGTCACTTCCACAAATAGTTGCTGAGATTATGTTTGAGTATGTTGGTAACTCAACAACACAAGATACCAACTTGAATCAAACAATATGTTGGTTATGTAGAACGTCAAAGTTTATAACATCAATGTCAATTAATTAATTTAAAGGTTTTGAAAGTTTTAGTGAGATTTTCAGTAACTTTTACTCCACAGCTGATTTTTTATCGTCCATGTTGTACACCTTAGTAACTAATATCACATCGTTAGATATAGTAACTTTATTTATGAACATTGTGAGCTTTTTTTTCACTTCTAATATCACTCCTTAAATTAAAGTAACTTTGATTTCAGGCAAATGGCAACACTATATGATTAAGTAGATCTCAAAAGTGTTTGATTATACTATTTTACAAACCTGACAGCATTAAAATCATTTGAGACGAATGAATTATTAGTTAATATTTTGTGCAGTAGGAGTTGTACATCTTGTAACTCATACAAACTAAGCTCATGCGCTTTCTACAAGAATCGCGCAGCTCGCAATTCTGCTTACTTTTTCATATACTCATATATCACATATATCATGTGTCGCTGAAAGCGCCACAAGTGTCAAAATTTATTATACAATTTCACCCTCATCAATTATTCCACCTTTACCAACTATTCCATTCTTTTCAACTCTTCCATCCAAAATAACTATTCCATTCCGAAAAATACGATCCACATGTACTAGTTTTTACTAATTACTTTTGAAAAGATGAGAAGTAGAAAAGTGTTTTTAGGAAATATATTTAAATTTAATAATAATATACTGCTTTTGTAATACTTAACTTCCGGTAAGTACAATACCTGTACAGTTAATACCTGTTACCTATACCCAGAGTATATTTTAATATGTGGTTTCTAGTAGAATTTTGGTGAAGGTGCCGGTCAATATTTAAGAATTTTCATTTTAGATACGAAACTGGTTTACAGAAATTAGATTTTGCAGCTGGACAGATTGGAATTATGCAAGACGAATTGACGGCTTTACAACCGCAATTAGTGGTTGCATCTGCAAAAACTGAAAAACTTATGATAAAAATTGAGCAGGATACTATCATCGTAGAGGCCCAAAAAGAAGTAAATTATTTGTTAAGAAATTTATTCATTTAAAAAGTTTCTTGCGTGCAAATCAACCTTCGTTTACCTTAACAAAAATTCAATTTTCAGTTTGTGACAATTACATTTCATTTTTAATTTATTTAAATTTTAGATTGTTGGTGCAGATGAAGCTTTGGCCAATGAAGCTGCTGCAGCGGCTCAAGCCATTAAAGACGATTGCGAATCAGATTTAGCAGAAGCTATTCCAGCCTTAGAAGCAGCTTTAGATGCTTTAAACACATTAAAACCAGCTGATATTGTAATTGTTAAATCCATGAAAAATCCTCCATCAGCTATTAAACTGGTATTAGAAGCCGTTTGTGTTATTAAGCAAATCAAACCTGATAGGAAACCTGATCCCGCAACTGGTAGAATGGTTGAAGATTATTGGGGACCATCAGTAAAATTGTTAGCTGATATGAAATTTTTGGAGAGTTTAAAGACGTTTAATAAGGATAATATACCTGTCCCAGTGATGAAACGAATTCGAGATAGGTAAGAACCATAAACACGTAATACTAAATAAATAAGACGGACAATACCGGAGAAACAAAATATTGCATTAAAATATTTTTAGATATATGCCAGATAGAGAATTCGATCCAAATTTTGTGAAAAACGTGTCGACAGCTTGTGAAGGCATTTGTAAATGGGTACGTGCTATGGAAGTGTACGATCGCGTAATTAAAATAGTCGCCCCTAAAAAAGCAAGATTGGAAGAAGCAGAATCAGAATTAGCCGGTCTGATGGAGACACTAAACATGAAGCGAGCTCAGCTACAAGAGGTCACTGATAAACTGCAAACCTTGAACGATGAATTCGCTGCCGAAACGAAAAAGAAAAAAGAGCTGGAGGATCAAATTGAATTGTGCTCACAGAAGTTGGACAGGGCAGAAAAATTGATTGGAGGTTTGGGTGGTGAAAAAACGAGATGGTCTGAAAATGCTAGGATGCTTCATGGGTTGTTAGGAAATGTTATTGGAGATGTATTATTATCAGCTGGAGTTATTGCTTATCTTGGAGCCTTTACTGTGGATTACAGGTAAATTATTACATTTTTTTTTTACTCATGTGCGAGAAGTACTTTTTGATGCACGAAAATAAACACAATCAAGACCACAATATTAAAAAAGTGACGTGAAGTGTCAGAATTTTTTTTTATTACAAAATTATAATATAAATTAAAGAAGATGCCGGAGACTGAAGTTAGTTGTTATGACGAATTCACACCACCGAAGACAATTGAAAAAGCAAATTCTTCCATTTTTTTTGGATAGCATCTGGATCCCAAAGTTGTAAGATACATCCCCTCGCATGAGTAAAAAAAAATATTGTTTGTAACACGGGCGGAATTGTCAATTTCCCTCACGAGCTAATGTGCGCACTTCGTTCGTGCGCTCAATTTCGCTCTCGCGTCAAATTGACAACTTACCGCCCTTTTTAGAAAATATACTATTTTAATACCATCTTTAGCAAATTTTCAATATTCATTTTGTATGTGAAAATTCATTTTGCAGTTTGTATGTGAAAATATGGTTGCAACAAATCCTCTTCAAACGGGCTTGTCCTTGCGACTGTGAGTAGTTGTTTCAGCCGTTGCTCGCTCTCTCCGCTTCTTTCATAGTGAAAGTTACTATTATACTATATAGCCTACTTTTTCGTGTTACTCTTGCTCTCTGTCGCTTCTCCTCTGGGTTCCATACAGCGCTTCTTGTGAAGGGCATTGTGCGCGCCGCATTATATGTCCTATCCAGGACCATTTCCTACACTTGATCTATATCTCTACAGGGTTTTCATTTGCATGTCTTAGAAGTTCAGCGTTTGATTAACAGGCGAACTTCTATGTGCCGCAGCTGTGCATCGGAAACGATTTTAGGAACGAGTTAAATAATAATCTTTGTTTTAACCCCAAATGCCTAGTTCCGCCAGATGTTGTTCAGTTGTGCGAACGAAATCTTCGCTTTGCTCTTCCACTAGATCGCCATCTGCTGCAATTATACCGACTGCATATTTGAAATTATTCTACTCTTTCCACCATTATCAGCGTATCAGGTGTTAATACGTTTCACTGTTACTATAATCTGGTTGAATAATTTCCTGGTGATTGTTAACCCATGTATTTTAGTCTCTCCTGAAGATTCTTTTCACTTTCTTAATTAAACTGTTATAGTTGTTCATTGCCTCTAGTTTCTTGTTTTCGCTTGTTTCTCTTGTTTTTTATGTATTTCGCCACTTTTCTCCTCTTGGTTACTTCGCAAGTACTCCCTGTTATCCACACCTCGTGTACCTTCGGTTTGTATTCTAGTTCCGTTTCTGCAGTATCGATAAAAATGCCCTTTATGGTTGTCCATTGTTCTTCTATACCCTGTCCGGCGGGATTTCAAATCGAGCAGTTGAACCGAGCGGACGTGTTTTGTAAAGCGGGTTTTGTGGACTTCGTTTTTTTTTGGCGCGTGTTTTTTTTTTACGGCGCGCGATAAAAAAGAAAAAAAGTGATAGTAAGAGAGACGAAGAATATAAAAGAAACAGAAAAGAAGGACGAGAATCGGAAGAAAGAATTAATCCCTTTCGGAAATGTAAAAAACTGGAAAGATCACCGGCCTAAAAAGAAATGGATGAGGAAATGAAAGAGCTGAAAAAAATAATGGAGGACGTAGGGGAGATAAAGGAAGAGAATCGAAAGATGAGCCGGGAACTGGAATATTTGAAAACTATGATACGTGAAAAGAAAGAAAAATAGGAAAGAGAAAAGATGGATCTTAAAGAAAAAATGAAAAGATTGGAGGAGAAAATGGAAGAGAAGGAAAAAAGAACGAGAAAAAAGAACATTGTAGTAACGGGACTGGACGAAGAGGAATGTGAGAACGAGAAGAAACTGGAAAAATGGATAGAGCAGAATTAGAGGTAGAAGTGACGGTGAAAGAGATGTTTGTGGCGGAACCTCGGAGCTGGGGTGAAAAGCGGAAATTTATGGAAAACAAGAAGAAATTAAGAAAAAAAAAGAAGAGTATACATAGAAGACGATCTGACGAAGAAGGAAAGAGATATACAGAAAGAATTAAGAGCGCTAGCAAAAGAAGAGCGACAAAAAGAAGTTGGATAATAATGGGAGTAAAAAAGGGATTGGAAGAAGAAAACGAAAAAAGCTGACGGTGAATGTAGAGGAGTCCAAGATGATGGAGTTTAGAAAAGGGGGTGGTAGGAGAAGAGTAAATAAGTGGAGATGGGAGAAGGAGAAAATTGAAGAAGTGAAAGAATTTAAGTACCTAGGATGTGTGTTTTATGAAAGAAACACAGAAATAGCACATGTGAGAGAGCTAGTCAAAAAAGCTAATAAAATAATAGGAACGGTATAGGGAATAGGAGAGAGAAAATTAGGACACGACTATAGAATGAGACTAATGATGTTTGATAGCCTGCTTCAAAGCGTGATGGTGTATGGTGTAAGCTGAAATATGGGGATGGAGAAAGCAAGAAGGGTTGGAAAGGGTGCAAGAAAAATATTTGAAATGGGTGCTAAATATTTGAAATGGAAAGAGAGGGAGGCATATCTCGAAAGAAACTGGTATGCAGGCGCGGAGATAGAAAGAATGCGGGAGAGAGAGAGACAGAGTAATGACAGAGGAATTAGTGCAGAGAGATAGAGATGTGCAAGTGCAAGAAGGGAGAACAAGAATTAGGGAGTCTAGGTACATTGAGAAATATGAAAAAATAATAACAGAAGAACTGCCAAAGTACCTAGGAAGAGAGAATAGAAAAGAAAAAGTGAGAATGGCAAGATTCAATGGTGAGAATGGCAACAGAGAGAATAAATATTGGATGGAGGATAGGAATAGAGTATGCAGGATGTGTGGAGAAAACAAGGAAACAATAGAGCACTTGTTGAACGAATGTGCAGAAATGAGAGAAAGAGATGAGTGTAGAGAAGAGATTTTAAACGAGAATGGAAGAGGGATAGAATGGATGAAGAAAGTTGAGGGGAGAAGAAGAACAATATGTGGGGCGGGAAGCTGGTAGTCGGTTTAGGGATAGGAATTTAGTGAATAATTTAGTTTTATTAGCATATATTTATTTTTTTTTTATTTTTTTTATATACTATATTAGTTTTATTTATATATGTCTTGTTTTATGTCGAAATGTATAAAATTTTGGAATCCTTTTATAAACCGGTAAAGGTAATAAATATACATGCTACTACTACTCTGTCCGGCGAGAGAATGCATCCCGTCTCGACGAGTTTAGCATTGTTCTGCACATACCCCCACTTTATTTCGAGTGCGCAATGTTTAGTTGTCCGCATTTGAAAAACTGACGCATATTTCTTAACTTCAACTAATCTGCGCGTACCTCGGCGCATCCCTTGCCCCTCATACATCGGCGCAGTACAGCTGCATTCTCTCACCGGACAGAGTATATGTTGTTGCTGGTGTTGTCAAACTTCATATAGTTGCCGCTGCCTGCTGCGATATTCCTCTGCATTTCTGGGGGTTCTTAACTTTACAGCATTAAATCTCCGCTGTCTTTCAGGAGTATTTGAGTTTTTCTTTGAATACCTACTTTGAGATACACAATCGCAAGTATTAAATGGTGGTCGCCTGAAAGGTCAACTCCTCTTTTGTTTCTTACATCCATTAAGACCTCCATTTTCTTCATCGAAATCATGATGAGGTCGAGCAGACTTTCTAATATTGCATCAGTTATTGGTGTTATTTCGTTACACATCTAGTCTATCAGCCTGGCTCCATTATTTGTTGTCCCAATTTCATGTCCTACCATAACTTTGTGTTCTAAATTTTCATTATTTTCTACTTTGGGGGTAAAATCCTTCATTACTATAATCATATCATGCTTCTTGATCTTATGCAGGAAGCATTAAGTTGGTAATAAAATTCTTTGTTGGTCTGGTCTTTGCCTTTCTTCTTCCTAGTCCTCTGTGGAAGCACAGCAAAATCCTTAAGCTTAATGCTTCCCAGCTTATGAAGTTGCTTTTAGCTTTCTTGTTTAGTAAAAAGCAACACATTCATGAGCGTGTTATGACCACACTATAATGAAAATTTAGAACAAGTTATGGTTGGACATGAAATTGGAACTGAAATGATAATGGTGCCAGGCTGAGAGACTAGATGTGTAACGAAAAAGTGTTACACGTTTACTACCAAACCCGTTCTATCTTACTTGCATCAGTCACCTTACTCGTTCAATGTCCTTAGATTCCTCCTGTGATGCTACTCTTGTCCGTTGTTACATTGCAAATATCGTCATCGGTTTTCCCGTTCGGTTATTAATTGCTGTTTTGAATTTGATCGTTTCAAAAATCAATCTTTCAAAAATCGTTTTGATATCAGCTATAGAGATGAGTAACCAATGTAACCATAGATTGTTGGTAGGGCTGCTACCTTGAGGCAGGCAACTTTGAGGCTGATCGCAAGAGCCTCGTTAGTTCTCTAGCAAGGTGCACCTCGTCCAGAAGAGGTTGACATTTGAGCCGATATGATATTGTTTTTCACCCTTTGCACCCCTTATTTATTTTGAATGAATTAGAATAATGTTTGGTTTTATAACTTATTTAATGAGATAGTACTAGTAATTTATTCTATATGAGCCATTTATTTTGAAAGGGGTATAACTGCATTTTTGCAACTGCGTTAGCTACTTTAATAGAAACATTTGTACATGTTCTTTTCATTCTGAAGTAACTTATTACTAGTATATTTATAGTATATTTCGCAACAAGTGCGGAAAGTTGTCGATTGCACACGAGAGCGAAGATGAGCGCACGAACGAAGTGAGTGCGCTCATTCGCTCGAGGGGGCAATTGACAATGCCGCACGAGTTGCGGATATTATTTTTTATTAGGGATGCCAGAAAGACAAAGACTTAAATTTTAAAAAGAATCAGGTCATTCTAAACGCGACATTGGTTGTTTTCCAATTACGGGAGCACAGTGCGACTCAGTGCCGCAAAATGCCGCATTAGCAGAGGCTTTGTTGGAACAGATTAGTTTTTAAATGCGACAATAGAGTGCATTAAAAATCTGAAAAATAAATGTACCTTTTAATAAGTAAACAATAGAAACAATTTTAATTCGTTAAAGTTTTACAATAATTAAATAACAGAAAGGAAAATACATTGAAAGTACTGTTATACCTGATTCTTCATAAATGGTTCATATATTGGTTGCAAAATAAATATTTATTAACAACAATTCAGTATTTATACTCTTGTTGACAAAAATAATGAAATACACATCAATCAATTATGGCAACTCAATGAAAAAAACACTTAAAATTTCATGTTAACTTATCGGTACCACTTGCGCATTACACCCGAGAGCAGAGCTTTTCCTTGTGCTCGTCGTTGGAACACTCGATGCTGCGCACAGTGCCGCATTGTGCGCTCTGGTGCTGTAATTGGAAAACTACCATTATTATTTATAATGTGATTCTATCTGACAGCTTATAACCTTCGGCCAGTTCACTTTTAACTTAACCTCACTTTTTTTAATATTGATTTTGAGATGTCATTGTGTTTCAGGTCTGTCGTTTCTACATGTGTTGACAAAAAGTGTTTGTGTAATGTAATGATTACAGTGCTAAATTAACGAGTTTTACTATTTTTTATTATGAATTTGAGAATGACTATAAAAAAAATTAAAATTATGTACCTACTTAAAAGAAAAGAAAAACAGAAACATTATTTTTTTCAACAATAGTTGAAAAAGTTATTTATCATTTTTTTTTCATTATTATATATTGAAATATTTGAACAATTTGAAAAATGAAGACATGTGTTTTGAGGTTGATGTTGAAATTGTGTTCGTTTCAAAATTTATATTTTCTTTGTTCTGAATTTCAATTGGCACTGGATTTATTTGTATATTTTCTTTTGAAGTAGATGGTCTGTTTGATATAGTATCTGCAATTTGCTGGCCGATTCGCTTTTTGTTGTGGACCGAGTCTTCAACGTAGCCTTCAGCGACTGTATTAGATTTCCATCCTCCATGTCTCTTAAGGGTCAGCAGATCGGCACCAGAATCAGCTAACAGAGTAGCTGATGTTCTTCTGAACGTATGTCCAGTATAAGACTTAGGATCTTTCAAATTTAAATATGCTGCTACTGTTTTAGGCATACTGCCAAAAGTATTGATGCCAATGACTTGTTTAGTACATTTTCCATTTCGATAATTTGTGAAAAATCTTGTTGTGGTCATGTTGGCAGGATGCAATATGGCATACTTTTTATATATATGGTAAAAATCATCCGTAACTACAAATGATCTCGGCTTATCATTTTTAGTTTTTGGAATTTTTACCAAAAGCATGTTATCTTTATCTTCTATATCGTTCACAGTTAAGTTACACAGCTCATGATGCCTACATGCACCTTGTACCCCAAAAATTAAAGCTACCTAAAATTAAATACATGTAAATAAATGTGTGTATTTATTTATATATTGTATTGAAATTATTAGAAAATTTATTAACTAATCTTCACAGCCAGGAATTGATTGTCTGGAGCTTCTTGAAGAAATTGATTAATTTGTTCAGAACTTAGTGTTTGAGCTTTCTTGCATGTATAACCTTTATTTTTTTGTTTTAAAAAAGGAATTAAACTCGAATAATTACAAATATTAATTCTGTGCTTAATGTGAATCAAGCTTCACAGCATCGAATAAGTTCCCCACAAACTTGACGGCTTATGAGTTTTGGCCAGTTCATTGAAGTATGATAATGATTCAGAAAAACTTTTAATTTTTTTTATTAATCGCCATTTCATGGATTTTTCATACGCAGCTTCATATCTACTTCTGGATTTCGTTGGTGTTAATTTTTCAATCATTTCAGTCGCAATTTGTTTGAATTCAGGCGGTGTAGAATCATTTTCTGAATCTGAACTCTCTATTTGACAACTCATAATGACAATAAATTATACATCATAACCATAAATTTCTATCATTGTTATTTTTGATGCGTCATTTGAAAAACATTTGAGATGTCATTTTGTTTCACACGGTTGTCGTTTCTACATGTGTTGACAAAAAGTATCCGGGTAATGTAATGACAACAGTGTTAAACTAACAAAATTATTGTATATGTATGATAATTATCGTATGATTGGCAACGCTGCATGTCACACATGTTCACAAATCTAGTGCGGAAAGTAAACTTTCCGCCCTAAATCTAGGGCGGAAAAATCCGCTCTAGATTTGCAAACAGTCATTTTCTGACCTAAAAAATGGCCTGTAAAATAGTACTTTCTGTGCATGAGTAATAAAAAAATCATTAAGATTTTGTAACACAAAAATTTGCTGGTTTAAATGAAGTGATGAAAAAGTTTAATTTGAAAGTGGCGTATGTTCCATTGTGAGAGTTTCAATTTTCAATTGAATATGGGGGTGAAACCAAACTACTTATAGATAAAATCATACCAACTTATTATAAGTTTTTCGAAGCTCTATAATATTATTGACTCATATAATAATATTATTGACTCATGTTGACACAAAACAGATATTTTTATGCTATTTACTAGTCCTCAGTCCACTTTAATAAGTAAGTAGATCTGGAAGATATTATGCAATATAATTTCTGATTTTATCTTATCTCTTTCATGAGATCTCAGCTTTATGTTTAACTATCAATGTAGCAGTTAAAAATGTAATTATAATGTAAATAGCAAATTAAAAAATATTAAATGTGCAATTAAATTGTTATTAACAATTTACACTCTGCGTTGAAAACTAGAGTGATGAGTGACGTGTTGTTTCACTTGCTGAATATTTTTACTTGTTTCTACGGTTTTATTAAATTCAGATTGCTTAATTTGTGCCTTAGGTACTTGTAATATTGGATTAGCAACTGTTTATGGATTGTGTACGAATACGAACAAGTGGTACGTGGTACAAGAAGTACGAACAAGTGTTTGCGGATTGTTTCGATAGACAGCCCTTGCACTTTCTTTTATTTCGTTAATGTGTTCAAACCACCCAACCCATATTTTTTTCTTATTGTTTGGACTTCTACCTTTAATTTAGTAAAAAAATTATAACGATTAGTCCCTTTGTTTTGTTTTTATCCCAATTTAAAAATTGAGGAACAAGACGTGCACTTCATATTTTATTGTATTATTTCCGAAAAGGCAAAAACGCATCACAAGCACAAATGAAGATATGTACCGCATATGAAAAAGAAGCCTTGAAAGATGGGCAGTGTCGAAATTGGTTTTCCGGATTGTTCTGGTGATTTTTCACTGATATGCTCAACGATCTGGCCGTCCTGTTGAAGTTGATAAGACCCATATCATGGCCATTATCGATTCAGAGTGTCATAACACAGCACGTGATATTGCAGAGAAGATCTATGTATTCCATACATGTATTCCAACAAAATTAAAAAAGCTTGGCTATGTCAAGATACTCGATTTATAGTTTCCTCACCAGCTTAAGGAAATTCATTTGGCGCAACGCATTAGCATCTGATAATAGAACTGGGTTGGGATGTGTTGTCACTTCCGCCATATAGCCCTGACCTGGCGCCTTCAGATTACGATTTATTTCGTTTCATGCAGAAATCCTTAAATGGTAACATTTTTATGACGCTGTTCACAGTGAATTCAGTTTTTTGATACCAAAGATCAGAAATTTTATGAACGTGGAATTTTAGAAATTTTATGGACACTGTCTCTCAAAGGTTATCGACAAAAACGAACAGTACCTAATAAAATTTTTAAGCAAAAATTTGGAATGTTCCTTCTTATTTTAAGTCTACAAACACTTAGTTGCCAACCCAATATAATAAATGAGCCATTTATTTGAAAAATATTGAAAAATGCTCACCTTCAAGATACATCCGACAGTGACACAGGTATTTAAAATAACTGAATTTTTATTGTGTACGGAAATTCCCATGGGAAATAAATAATACCAAAAAAAGTTTCTTGGAATCGGAGAGTGAAGATGAAGATAATCGAAAAAAAAAGGAATTATAGAAACATATTCATCAACAGAGAGTGAATCTAATGACGCAGACGATTAGACAACAAAAATGCTAAGAAAAAAAAACCGGCCAAGTGCGAGTTGTGACTCGCGCACCGAGGGTTCCGTACAAACTTGTAAGTAAGGTACCTTTTTTTGTGGAGGACGTAGCAAGCACATTCAGTTAACTTGACAAGTGGCCCTCATGAAATCACAACCATCTTAGTACCGCTGCAAGCATAACCTCAAGATGTCGCTGTCGTACGATGGAATTCTACCCTATATTTTATTACCATACATCCCCCATTCACTATGAGTGTTTAGGGGTTCTGGAACTTCACTATCAGTTTTTACTGCTCAATTTTGCCTGTATACCTATATACCCTGTATAAAAGTATACAGGGTATTTTTTTTAAATAACGCGAATATTTTTAAACTTATAAAAAGAAAACTTTATTTTAGGATTACACTTATTCACTAATATATTAACTATTTCTAGATCTATTTCGATACTCTTAACATTCAGTTGTTCAATTGACTGCTTTTTGGGCAATTGACTACCAAAAAATAGGGCGAACGTGATTTAAGTATAATATACTTAAATCATATTATCTACAACATATTATGTAGATTATAGTATAGTATTATTATGTAGATTATCAACATATTATGTAGATAATAAAGAAAAATTAGACGAAATATAATATATACACGATGTTACGGGACTTGAGTATGTCGCATGTCGGTTATATACAAGCAAAATTTAGACATAATATATACCCTGTATATATTATGTATATAGAGCGTACGTGATGAAATGCATAACGAATATAAACAAAGAAAATTCGGAATAAACAGCTTGGTGCCAACACATACTTTTTAACCTTAGGACCTAACTGTATGCAAACCACATGCTTCTGGAGTCTGACAATACCACTACGACAACATTAGTGTATTTTCATAAGTTTCTAATAGTAAATTCGCATTTTTCTTGTAATTAAACTACATATTTACGGTTTTCAGATTTTTCCCTTTACATGTGCTGTAAGACACAGCTTCTTGCCAAATTTCATGATTCTAGGTCAACGGGAAGTACCCTATAGGTTTTGATTCCCTTGTGAAATCGCAAAATACATAAACGGTCATATCCTTTGATCGCGTTGACTTACAAGTTTGATTTTTTCACAGCTGAAAGAGCCCGCAGACCCGAGTATTTGATACAAATTTCAACTTGTTACCTCTACGCGTTCCTGAAAAAAATGGTCTTGACAGACAGACGGACTATAAAGTGATCCTATAAGGGTTCTGTACCGAAAACGGAACCTAACCTAACCTAAAAAAACACTTATATTATTCGAAAATTGCGAAAAGTCCAACGGAATGCGGATACAAATATTATTCCAAATTGGAAAAGTTATCCCTGCTAAAGTATTCCAAAGCAAAAATTGCAACTGTGCAAAAAGTTATATAAAATACTTTCATTTTGGAATTTTGGTGATTTTAATGAACAAAATATATTGCTTACGAAACTACTGAGCGTTTAGTGGTAAAAAAACGGTTAAGAAATGGTAAAGGTTCGCCAAGAAACTATGCTTTTAAATATTTTTTATCTACTGATTACAGAAAATTCCCAGTCTGTTCAAATTTTTTTCTTGAAAACGCTTAATCTAAGTGAGGGACGATTAAACTGTATTTTGTAAAATCTGAAAAAGTAAAACAATTTGTTTACAATCACATTCAAAGCTTTCCTCAATTTGAATCTCATTACACTAGATCCCACAATCCTAAGGGAAGTTCTTCCATCCGGATCTAAACATAAGGAAGATGTTTCAGCTATACCTGCCTAAATGTGGAGAAAATAATAATATCGCTGTTAATGAATGGACTTAAATAGGAAAATCTTAAAAAACGACTTCAGTTTAAATTTCATCAGCCGCGCAAATAAACTTGCCAAAAATGTAATCTTTTAAATATTAAAATTAAAGCTCGAATAATGAAGAAAAAAACAAACCATATAAACAAACACGATGCTCATTTAAGATAGGTACAATTGGCAATCATTAAAAAAGGACCAACATTTGGCATTACATAATTCTAGTCACTATTTCATTTTTCCTTCGTCTTATAAAAACCACTGCCTTATCCAAAGCTAACTACTTAAGTTGCATAGTACAAGCGTACATATTAATTTGTACATATTAATTGCAAGTCTGGGTTTTCACAACTGCCATGATGATAATGTTCACATGTACGTCTGGGACGAAAGCATCGTATCCAAGGATTCACAGGAAGTTGCATCATGTATGCTGAATCACCTAAAGACTTACATATCTTCAGGATAAAACAGGAATCTAAAAATAGTTGTAACATGGTTAAAAATTGTCCAAACTAGCGAAACTAAAGTAGATATCATTGGTCATTAGTTCCTACTGCCAGGGACATTTCTACCTAACGATAGAGATTTCGGAGTTGCAGAAATGACGTTAAGTATAAACAATTAAATGCCGATTCTCATATACACAACACTCAGCTACTCGACGTCGCGCGACGTCGCTTATAAAATAATGATTACATTGTTTTAAATGAGCACGTTATCACAATGGCTACGTGACAGCTGTTGAAAGTCGTTATGCCGCGTGCTGTCGCTGTTTTGTCGCTCGACGTCGCATGAGTTTTGACCAGTTTGTTTGTCATTTTAATGACGGATTGTGTCAAAAACGGCGTGTTTTTGAAAATGAGTGGAATGAACGACGAAAAAGCAGAGGAATTGATCGCTCTTGTGGTTGATTATGTTGAACTGTATGATTTACAATATAAACATTACAGTAATCAAGAAAGGAAAGATCTGATTTGGAAAGAAATTTCTTTAAAATTAGATGAGACTCGTAAGTAGAGACTCCTGTAATTGTTTGAAGAGAGTATGGAATTCTCCTTCTACTACTCTTGTTCTTAAGATCTGATGCACCCAATATTTCCTCTTCTTTATTTTTCCTCTTTTTTTCTTTTAATTTCTCATTTTTATAATACATTCGCTACCAAGAAAAAATCATCATCGGAACTTGATGAACTTGACATTTTGAAAATATGACTTAACCTGAAATGTAGAGAAACTGCAGATTTGACACTTGGCAGCAAAGAATCGCGCAGCTGAGTATCCCATATATGAGAATACCTCGCTGCGACGCGACACTTCATCGCGCGTCATCGCGTAGCTGAGTGTCGCGTATATGAGAATCGGCCTTTATTGTGTGCCACCCAGAAATTTTACGAAGTCATAAAAAATTGTCGAAAGAATAAGTTCATTCTAAATGAAATTAAACATGAGTTAATTTCAACTAAGCTTCTACATAGAAAACGCAATTTTTAAAAGGCTAATAAAACTGTCGCTGAAGGAGCAAATTGGTTTAAAATGGTTCAGTGTACTTTCACCGCATACGTTCCACCGCATGCGAATCTTCACCGCTGATTCGCTCTTCAACTTTCACCGCTGAGCAGTTTCAGCTCTGCGAAGTTTCACCGCCCACGTTTCACCGTGCGGCAATTTTACCGCATCCAATTAAAAAATTACGTTAATAAACATATAGGAAAATAAATCTATAGAGCTGAAACTGCTCAGCATTGAAAGTTCCTACGATGACGATTCCAGGGTGAAACGATTGCGGTGAACGTACCGGATACCGTTTAAAATATGTTGGATGAAATTTGTGAGAAGAAATTCAAATAAGGTATTCTACAAAATGACAACGAGCGAGAATGAACCATTCAAAACATTGTATGTTTCATCGCAATGGGGAAGACCGAAAAACTTTAATATTTGAATGAACCACTATACAGAAAACGAGACTACTCACAAACGTAAAATACGTTTAGAAACGTAAATATATAAATATATATAAATTTAATATATATATATATATATATATATATATATATATATATATATATATATATATATATATATATATATATATATATATATATAAATATATAAAACGTAAAAAACGTAAGGACTTAATGGATTTATTACATTATATACTACCTGCATACCATATTTGTTTTAAATACCTCCCGCAAAGACAAATTAGAGAAGCTGAATGAATAATGATTATTATTGAAGCAATATTAATTTTAATGTAAAAATTATTTATTAATAGTTGGTACCCGACGCGTGGCTCCCGCAGAAGAAACAATTTTGGAAATATAGATTAAAATATGAAATAGCTATCTTGTTTAATTAGGAATGATAGAAAGAATAAAATTTATTTTCTTGATGACAATGAATAAATTCATTGAATTGATATGTAAAGGAGAAGCATAAATAATATTTATTCTATTCTTTTACTTTATTATTCTGAGTAATAACTAACAATAACTACTAACAAGGGGCCCTGTCAACTCGTCATCACCCATTTGGTCCAAATTTACAGTATATGTAGGGCTTGACTATAAATGAAAGTAACGTAAGCGGGAGGGCCAGATGGCCAAGCGTTAAAAAAATAACTTATTTTTTAGGCCGACCGGTAAGTTACCGACAACCGATTGTGTGTTTTTTCAACCGAAGTGTATACATTTATTTATTTAAACTTGTGCTTTCTTAAGAAGGGAGCTGAAGATCAGCACAGCGAAAGTAGATCGCTCCAACGGATTGTTAGCAGGAGGGGGTCAGCCGAAAAGAGCCTGGGTATATGTGGGGAAAATAAAAACACCGAAGCCACTGAGGACAATATCAAGGAATTTCTTGTGCTTTTTGAAAACGTCGTTTCATTGATTTTGAAAATGGCGTAAATCTATTTATAGCTATCAAAAACATATTATTACATATTATTATTATCAGTGGTAACTTGTACTGCGACCTTCATAGATATATCTTACCTATCTTCATAGATTAGAGGACCACCCTTGTTGGTCCTCTAATCGTTGGTATTTTTTTTCTTTTAATTTCTCAGTTTCATATATCTTACCTATCTTCATAGATTACAGGACCACCCTGTTGGTCCTCTAATCGTTGATATAATTGCCCATTTAGGGCGCCTCCTCTAGTTCTGATTCCTTTAGGAAGTAAAGAATCTGGGAGGGATTCAAGGATTACAACTCCTCTGCGTTCAAGCAGTGGGCCACAAGGTACATCTGTCCCTTTCGGAGCAGTGTTCCGCAGTCTGAGCGGATGTATGGGAGTTCCCTCTGCTGAGCCGCAGAATCTGCATTTATCATCCTCCTCTATATGTACACACCTCAGGCCCAGGGCCCTGAGGTGTTTTCTAAGTCTGCAGTGTCCCGTCAGGACTCCAGGTTTTCATCCATTGTTCTCTTATTCCTTCATCAAAGTTTTGTGGATGGCGTTCATGCTCATACCGCAAAAGGGTTCCGGACCTATGAAGCGATTACTGGATCCCTTGTTTGCTAGGTGATTGGCTTCTTCGTTTCCATCTATACCATGGTGTCCTGGTACCCAGTATAGCGTTACTTTATTTTCTCTGCCGGGCTTGTTTAGCTTTCCCACACAGTCCCATACCAGTTTGGATCTGATGGTGTATGAGCTAATAGCCTTGATGGCTGCCTTGCTATCTGACAGGATAGCAATTCGTTTTTTGCGATAGTTTCTGTCGAGGTTAAATTGGGCACATTTTTAGATTGCATGTACCTCTGCTTGGAAGATACTTGAGTAGATTCCCATGAATTCAAAATATTTGGTATTAGCTAAAACAATCCTGCACCAGAACCTCCCTTTGTCTTCGAACCATCCTTACACCCTTTGATAGCAATTTGCTCTATGTGGTATGCTGAGGATTCGTCGCTCAAATCTGCTTTAGTACTTATATTTGACATTGCTGTGTGATTTTTCTTGAAATAGTATTTGCATACCATTTTGTCTTTTGGTTGATTTCCTTGACTTGACCTTGAATTCCAGCCAGAGGATCTTGGCAGCGAGGCTGTTCCGATCTCTACTCCCTATTATTTCACCTCTGCCTAGCCCCTTCACGGGACTTACGCCACTTTCAATATCAATGAAATGACATTTTCAATTCTTAAGAAAGTCCATGTTCGTAGGTAAAATTTTTCCTTGAAATATAAATAAATATACAGTATAATCTTAATAATCTGGCGGTTTGTTAATGCGGCACGTTCAGTAATCCGGCGCTCTGGAGTCTAGTCTCAGCCATTCAGCATGTTACAGGACGACCTTAGTGAGTGCTCCGTCTGTGACAAAGAAATTGAAACAGATAATGATGAATGAATTAAATCTAGCTTGTGGCGGATGTGACTTCAAATGCCACATCGGCTGCTCACCGTTAATAAAGAGCGAATTCAAACTTCTGAAAAGTGATAATTTTATCTGGTTCTGCAACAATTGCAAGATGATGGGATTCAACTTGAGTAGTTTACTAATTAGTCTAAACAAAGCGGTAATCACTTGCCAAAACCAAATTATTTAACAGGGATGCAATGGAAGAAATGCGAAACAATGTTGCGGCGATTCTCAAGACGATCGCGAATTCGTCTCAATTGTTTAATGCACAAAAACCAGCAGCAGATAAGCAACTATCCGATGATAACGGCAAGGCGAACACAAAAAGATGAACTGGAAAAAAGAGTCAATTATCTACCGATAAGCAGCAGGCGGGCAATGCAAATACAGAAACATCTGATATCGTGGAAACCGACCCTGAGGAAGAGGAAAATTAGACATATGTCCGAAATAAACGGCGCACTAAGAAACTTGCAAAAACCGTGGAAAACGTGGATTTAAAAACAAAAGAAGGTACTGTCGCTAATTCGGTCATACACACGAAAAAAAGGGAGCTGAAGATCAGCACAGCGAAAGTAGATCGATCCAACGGATTGTTAGCAGGAGGGGGTCAGCCGAAAAGAGCTTGGGTATATGTGGGGAAAATAAAAACACCGAAGCCCCTGAGGACAATATCAAGGAATATCTCTGTGAAGTGTATAAAAATACAGAATTTTAGCTAAAGGTAATTTCGCAGCCTTCAGACTTGGCGCTCCTTTCGATATTAAAGATGAAATTTTAATTTCATCGCCGTAAGCATACGGCGGTTCCACTTCAGGCATCATTTTACTCATAAACAGGACCAAAATCAACTGCAAGAAAATACTTTTTTAGAAGAAGAAGCTCGGAAGAACGATCAACCAGGTCCGTCAACATCATGAAATTCAACGTGCAAGGGATAAGAGGAAAGGAGATGAATCTACAGCTACATCTAAACGAACACAATGTCGACATTTTGTGTGTAACAGAGCATTGGCTCAGTGAAAGCGAAGTAAAGGCTACATCTATCCCGAAATATAAATTAATAAACAGCTTCTCGCATAAAAATATCAAACGTGGAGGGGTAGCCGTGTTTGCAAGTGAAAAAATGCAAACTACACCGGTAACAATCAACGGGTTAAATGCAATCGAAAAGCATTTTGAATTTGCAGGGGTAACCGAACTATGTTCAATGTACATCCTCTTCAATCCTGTCGCTCTTTGTTCATCCAGCACAAAATTTTAACGCTACCCTCATATATATATATATATATATATATATATATATATATATATATATATATATATATATATATATATATATATATATTTCGATTGGTCATACTTGTAAAACAACGTCATTCCGACTTACCTAAAAATTATGTTATATATAACTACATATTCATAACTTACGCATTATTCACAAACTCAGAGTGCCATTTTCAAGATTAGAAAGCGGTAAACGAAACCCCTTACATACTGGTATCGTATGTTACAATAAGATCTCCGAATGTATTACTAATACAAATTCATGATCAGTAAAGGAGTTTAAAGGGAAAGCTCGTGAATTCTTGATAGCCTGTGCTTTTTGTAGCTTGGAAGAATTCATATACTATTCTTTATAGTAGTAATAGATGACTATTATATCATATATATAAACTATTCTTTAACCGTTTATTTCTAGATAAATATTTTTTTGTTTTTCCTATTGTTTTCTATTGTATGTAACTTTTGTTCATATTTTTTTTGACGATGGTCTATTGCAGTGGTGCGCAAACCGTGGGTCGCGACCCCTCGGGGGGTCGCGAGAGAAATTTTCGGGGTCGCCTAATTCATAGCGAGATATTTTCTATTTGCGACAGACAATACAAGTGTGAATGATGGACCAACATCTGATAAACTTAGAAAAACCCAAGCAACAATTAATACAGTGGCACTGTTTCTACTTCAAAAAAATATCGAATGAAATGTGTTCTAATAAAAAAATTGAGAAAACATCAAGAAGAGTTTATTAAATACGGATTTACATTTTGCGTTGTTAATGGGAATAGCGTCCGTTTTGTGTTATTTGCTCGGATAAATTAGCAAATGAAAGTTTGAAACCTGCGAATTAAAATAACATTTGGAAGGTAAACATAAGAAAGATAAACATAACAAGCTAAATATACTAATAAATCTGAAATCTTTTTTAAACGACGGGCTGGAAGTATGAAAAATCAAACTGTATTTTTGAAAACGTATACAATTCCTGAGAAGGATTGTCCGTAAACTTAATAAACTCTTATTGATATTTTCTAATTTTTTTATTAGATAACACATTTCATTCGATATTTTTTTAAGTAGAAACAGTGCCACTGTGTTCATTGTTGTTTTGGTTTTTATCAACAGTTTTTCTAAGTTTATTAGATGTTGGTCCATCATTCACACTTGTATTGTCATTATTTTCATTTTCGTGGGTACCTATTTTTAGCCACTTATCCATTATTAAGGTTTTTGATTTAGTTCCTGGAAGCAATCATAACCGAACATGGAAGCAATCATGACCTCGTTGCAAACGCATACTTCACATTGAATTCTTATTATCTAAGCATGTATTGTTTTTTAAATTATTGTTCTTAAGCATTTTTATAATGGAGTCTAAGTTTTCTGCGCTATTTTAAAAAGGCTGTATTTTAATCAATGACGTCACCAAAACTAATGTAAACATGCCCTCTAAACGCAAATCTCCAAAAAAAATCACTTTACCTACGTTAACGATTAAAAAACGTCTACTGTCGATCCAGGGGTCACGTCAAAATTGGGGGGTCGCCTATGAAAAAAGTTTGCGCACCACTGGTCTATTGTATGAAAATTTATACACAGTACCAAAATAAATAAATATTATTATTATTATATATGCTTGAATATATGCTATATATATGCTATGCTTGAAGATAGTTTTTAAAATATAATTTTTATAATCATTTTTTTCCACTGATATATGTGAAAATGACAATTTTTCCACGGCTTACCCTACATGAAAGTGACATTTTTTCATTCTAGAGATGAAAATATTTTCACATCTAGAGATGAAAATGAGCATTTTAAATTTATGATTTTCTCGATTATAACACTAAACTAATTGTAAGCAAATTTGCATGGACTTTCTTATTAATTACATAAATTTCAATGGAATATTTTATGTACAAACGTAAAACGAACCTGAAACTATTTAAAAAACAGAAATAAAATTAGGACATTTGACTTGCAAAGTATCACCTTCTATGAGAATGCAACAATATTACCATGGAAACGAACAAACCAACGGTTAAATTCCTATTGACAGTTCCGATAGTTCGCTTCGATAAGGTTTTATTAAAGTCGAATTATAGTTTTTGCAACCGAATATCAGTAGAAAATTCATTCTCGAGATGAAAGCGTTTTTTTGGTTCGGTGTGATTGCTAACTCGCTGGCGCTCGTGTGCAAACTCTCACCTCACCAAAAAAAACGCCAATTCATCTCTCGTTGTAAAATATACTATTATATATTTTTATATAGTTTTTTAATTTTTTAATCTGTTAAACTATTTATATATGAGGGATTAACCCTGTTATTTTATAAATATTTGTCAAGTATTGTTCAATGAGCTGCTTTTTACGGTTAACCTCACGTTATTGTCTTGATAAAGGGAATAAACATTCGCGAAAGCTCGAGTATATAACAAAGAGTTTCTTTTGCCCAACCAAAAGTTTTGACTGCATCCTCATTAAACGTTATGATAAAGTAATGCACAAAATTCATAAAACGCACTATGTTCATTTTTGAAAAAAAATGCAAACACGTAAAACAGTTTATTTTATTCCGCGTCTTTTAACATAAGTCAAAAAACTTTTAAAATAAGTTATGACGTCATCAATATTTTTTTTAAATAGGAAGCTAGTTTTTTTTTACATTATTTGATAAAGCTTGTTCTTCTGCATTAAAAAAAAAAATCAAGTAGGGGGTCATATAAGAAAAAACTCAACTAAAAAGCAAAATAAACTTGATTTTGAATTTATGAAAAAAAAACTAAATATTAAAAGAATTAAAACTTAAAGTTACTTAGTAAGAACATCTGTATTTATCAATTTTTTCAATTGTTTTAATAAAACAACTGTTTGTCAGTGTCAGTCCCCACTGGATTCAGACAAAACACACCCAGCGCCCCCAAAAAATTAATGCTTGGGTAGGAATCGTCAGGGGAAGATTTATCGGTCCTTATTTCTTTCGCGAAAATTTAACAGCTGAGCAATGTTTGGAACGTCTTCGTATGGCAGTGCTTCCGGACCTAATTGCGGCATTTCCGGGTCCAAATAATAGGGCAAACTTGGATCCCAGTATTTGGTTCCAACAAGATGATTAGAAGACGTGGACCAATGCAGTGGCCACATAGGTCACCTAATCTTACCCCCCTTGATTTTTTCTTTGCGGACATTTAAGAAGTCGGGTCTACGTTAACCGACCAGGCAATTTTGAAGACTTAATAGAACGAATTAGATATTAAAAAACTAGTATAACTCCGCAGATGATCGAAAACTCAATTGTAAATCAGGTCTACCATCGTCTTGGCCTATGTCAAATAGTGAACTGGAACAGTTTGAATGCTTCCTGTAAGGAATAGTTTTGGTTTAATTGATTGTTTAGTTAATTTAAAAGTTATTACTAAAATTAAGTTTATTTCGTTTTTTTTCTTATGTGACCCCTATTTCAATTATTTTTTTATAATGCAGAAAAACAAGCTTTATCAAATAATGTAAAAAAAAACTAGCTTCTAAATTAAAAAAAATATTGATGACGTCATAACTTTGACAAATTTGACGTTTTATTTTCTTGACTTATGTTAAAAGACGCGGAATAAAATAAACTGTTTGACGTGTTTTTGCATTTTTTTCAAAAATGAACATAGTGCGTCTTATGAATTTTGTGCATTACTTTATCATAACCCTGTATATATTTTCACTTGTGAAAATATACTACGTTTGTATATATATATATATATATATATATATATATATATATATATATATATATATATATATATATATATATATATATATATATATTATATATTTGAATGGTTGTTGAATAAAAAAACAATTATCGATTTTTTTAATGTATTTTAAAACCTTATAAATAATTCGGATGTGCGATGCAAAAAAGTTAAAAGAAAATTCAATTAATTATAAACAAATTAAAAGTGATACAATTTTGAAAATAATCACGTGACTACAAACGCGCCATAATTTGTTTGTGGCGTCGCAAGTGGGAAATTTCATTCTAACATTCATACATAAACATTCTTTATAAAATCGTCGTTTTAGGATTTTTTCGGCGCACTGTTTAAAACCATTGGTTTCGACGTTTAACAATGTGCGATTTTTAAAAACATTTTTTGAGGATTTCTTTTTGTAGTACTCCTACACGATGGTACGAAACAAGCACGTTAACTTTTAATATTTGACTTTTAATATTTGAAATATTTGACATGTCTACTACAACTACTGTATCAACAAAGTCATGCGTGGATAGAAATTAACCTTCTGACGTCACAACGCGACCGGGTTTTCGGTACCGAGTTCAAAAATATATTTTCAATTTGTTATAACTTTTTAATTACAACGAAGAAAAAATAAAAAATAGTTTTGTTACAAAACTTAGATATGAGCTTTCGATTTATGACAAAAAAAAAATTAAAATACCCAATTGTACATAAAATATGTAAAATTGTTATTGCTTTGTTTTAATTCTGATAATCCAGAATTTTTTGATAATCCGATTTGCTGTCCGGATAATCTGGTCCCATATGTGTCGGATTATCAAGATTATACTGTATACACTTGTATGTTCATAATCGACACATATATTAGGGGTACCGGAAAGTAATCCCTTTTTTTGCAAAAAAGTTAAAAATCATTTATTAGAAAATTTAATTATTATTAACTCAAAATATAATTTCCATCGTTTGATATAACCTCTTGCCAACGTGTTACCAGATTTTGAATACCCTTTTTAAAAAATTCAGGTGTCTTCTGATTAAAAAATGAGTTTAAATCATTTTCGATGGCATCTTGATTCCTATTTGTTTTATTCCGAATATGATGTTCTAATGATAAGTGAACTGAATAAGTGGTAATCCGATGGCGCCAGGTGTGGAGAATATGGCGGAGGTGTCTTTCGCAGAATGTGGTCTTGCATTATCGCGAAGCAAGATTACGCCTTTTCTGGTAACCAACGCCGGACGTTTTTGACTTAATTTCTCATTCAACCTGGTCAATTGTTGTCGGTGTACTTCTCCAGTTATCGTTTGACGAGGTGGCAATAACTCATAATGAAGAACAAATAAAGAAGAACAAATCATTCAACGCTGTTGTTTGTGAATTTTGTTTAATTCATGCGGAACCCACACACCCTCTATATTGACTTTGCCAATCTTTTTTAAGTGTTCCTGAACAGTGATCAGGATGCGGAGAGCCTTTCAGACATTACTTGAATGGTTAGTCGCAGATCTGATTCCACCAGGTCTTTTAAAGCGTCCTCTTTAAAATCACTAGGTCTTCCACTTCGTGGATAATCTGAGAGATTGGTGTCACCTTCTCTAAACTTTCTGAACCAGAATTGGCATTTGTTTGCTGTTACGATCTTGCCGTATACTGCATTAATTGATTCTGCCGCAGCAGTAGCCTTCAAACCTTGATCAAAGAGAAATCGCATACAATGACGCAGGTGTACTTCGTCTACTAATTGACTTGCCATTTTTAAACGGTTTATTCAAATAACCGAAACTCAGTAGAAAATGGTAGATTGACGTTTAGCCAACCAATGTTATTTGACATAATCAGTTTACCTGCTGATTGAATCTAGTATAAGAGGTTAGAAGTCAAAACATTTGAAAAAAATGGATTACTTTCCGGTACCCCTAATATGTAATATAAGAGTAAAATGATTACAAAATTATAATAAAAGTAAAAGGCTTTAAAAATAGCTAATTAGATTTTGTTTTAATTTTTGTTTCGTAGCTATATTATTTGTTTCTTATTGTTAGTTAAATTTTGAGAAGAAGTAAAAGACAAAATACGCAGAAGCAGAAGCAAAAGACTAGACAATAAATGTTATGTTTTATTTGTACATTTACAGACACCAGTTGATAAAAGATTGGAACAAATATTGCATCGCATTAGAAATTCCATGTTCGGAATCGTTTTCATTAGTTTCAACTATGGGAGAGCCCGTTGTAATAAGGGCATGGAACATCTTTGGACTTCCAGTTGATAACTTCAGTATAGAAAACGGAATTATTTCCACCACTGCTAGACGATGGCCACTAATGATAGATCCACAAGGTAAAAGAAATGATAATATTGTAATATTTTTAATAAAAATAAACAATTGTTATCCATTTTTATTTATTTTGATTTAGGGCAAGCAAATAAATGGGTTAAGAATATGGAGAAGCAAAATGGATTAGTCGTAATAAAACTAACGGATGGTAATTATGTGCGGATGATTGAAAATTGTTTAGTTAATGGTATTCCGATGTTGTTGGAGAATATTGCTGAAGATATTGATGCTGTACTGGATCCTGTATTAGTGAAAAAAATCTATAAGCAGCAAGGCGTTTGGTATATAAAGCTTTGCGAAACCGTTTTCGAATATAATTTGGATTTTAGATTTTTTATTACTACTAGACTTAGAAATCCTCATTATCTACCAGAAATAGCCGTCAAGGTATTAAGTGTATTCTAGAAAAAACATAAACGACTCTTCTCCAAAAATAAAATATTGCAACAAAATAATCTGATTTGTTGCTATTATATTATGAGATATCAGTTTTCTTTACATCATTTTCATATTTTCTTAATTTACTTATTCTAATTCTATTCATTTATTAATTTTGTAGGTAACCCTTTTAAATTTTATGATAACGCCACAAGGACTTCAAGATCAATTGTTAGGTATAGTAGTGGCGAAAGACCGTCCGGAACTAGAAGAAAAGAAGAATCAGATGATTGTGGAAGGAGCGAAAAACAAGAAAACCCTAAAAGAAATTGAAGACAAAATCCTCGAAGTACTATCTTGTTCTGAGGGCAACATCCTAGAGGACGAACGAGCTATTAAAATCTTATCCTCCAGTAAAATCCTCTCTGAAGAGATTCAAGAGAAACAAGAAATTGCAACCGTTACTGAAGCCGAAATCGATTTTGCTCGTAATCTATATGTTCCGGTTTCTAAACATTCTTCGATTCTCTTCTTCTGCATTTCCGATTTGGCCAATATCGATCCTATGTATCAGTATTCGCTAGCGTGGTTTATCAACTTGTATAACCAGGCTATCATGAATAGCGAACAGTCCGAAATTTTGGATGAGCGATTGGAAAACTTAAATGGATATTTCACAAACAGCATCTACAGGAATGTTTGCAGATCTCTGTTCGAAAAGGATAAACTTATTTTTTCGTTTGTCTTAACTGTTGGAATATTAAGATCTCAGGTAAGAAAGTAAAATATTATTATATTTCCAAAAAATGCAATATGAACGAAATAGGCACAGCATTACTCAACCATTATTCTCAGGGTTTATACCAGAAGTAATGCGTCAGAATTTCTTTTTCGGTGTTTATTGATCAGATTGGTACAATTGCTTAAAAATCTTCAAACTATAACCTTGCTGCGACAATACATTTTTAGCCAGATTTCCATGCGCTGTAAGTCCAAAACGGGATGTTCTTTAAAATCCACGTCAAAGTCCTTTTGATGTTGTTAATGGTGATAATGTTGTCAAATGATGTTCTTTCGGGGATTTTATAAACAGAAACAGAAAAATGTCTGCTGAGGGCCCAGTCGGGACTTTAGGGCGGTTGCGGAACCGTTGCAATTACGATCCGGATCAGGTAGTCACGCACGAGAAAGGCAGGGTGGCTGGGAGCGAGTGTGAAGATTCACCATGACCATGGTGAAGATCCTCTCTCCATCTCTCTTGACGCGGTTAATCCTTTGTTAAGTCTTTTGAGGACTTAAAAGTCCTAAAATTTGACCTAAAATTTGACCTTAACGGTCTGGCAAGGTGGTACAAACTCGGAATGGATCACCCCAGTAATATAAAAAAAAAACAGTGAGCGGGGCTGATTTTTGATTTACTCATTCTGTACATAGTAAAGGAATCTTTACCGAGGGCCAATACATCACGACCTCGATGCCACCTGACGTTCTGTCAGCTTGGAAGCAAGTGTCGCACGCGTGCTATGTATTCGCAAAAAAACGCTTGGAACGCATGAAAAAAAGTCATACACAGACACATACATACACAGACACATGTCCGAGTATATATACATACACAGACACATGTCCGAGTATATATACATACACACACACACACATATATGTATATATATATATATATATATATATATATATATATATATATATATATATATATATATATATATATATTATTAATACGTAAATTCCCTTTAAAGAGAGCGTGTAAACTTGAACAAAAATCATGTCAACTCAGTCATGCGGCGACGTTCTTCCCAAATCCTCTTCATTCGTGCACTATGTTCTTTCTTCTGTTCGTCCGTCCACTTTTTTCCTGGTATCTTTGGGAGCAGTTCTTTATCAAATTTATGGTGCATTATGGTGTTTCTAAATTTAACCCGATCATTCATGTCGTGTATCGTGATGTTTAGCTGCTTGAGGTCTTCTTCAGTTTCCTGTATCCATTTGGACCTATTTTTACTGTTGAAGGTAATTTTGAAAATTTGTTTCGTAATTCTGTTCTGGTCCATTCTGTATATGTGACCAACAAATTTAGCTCGTCTCTTTCTGAAAGTGTCAGTGATAGGTTCTACGGTTTTATATATTTCTGACGATGGTCTCTTAATCCATATTCCCTCTTTATTCACCGGCCCAAAAATTTTTCGGAGAATTTTACGTTCTTGTTTCTCTATTTCTTTGATTTTTGAGTGACCATGAATTAATGTTGTTTCTGCGGCACAAAGTGCTTCAGGAAGAACGACTGTTTTGTAGTGTTGTAGTTTTGCATTAAGAGATATTGATTTTTTGTTATAATGATTCCAAGTAAGTCGGTAGGCTCTTTGTAATTTTTTTACTCGTTCTTGATTTACTATTATATTTAGGCCGGACGGTTGGATGATTTCTCTTTTAAATTTCTTTTTATTTAAACTGGGAAATTGGATTCAGAACCATATTGTGTCTTGCTGGGTAGATTATCGGACGGGGATCGTTCTATATACTGTGTTTTTTCATAAGATATCAGGAGACCAGCCTTGTGTGAAATTTCGTGTATTTTTTCAAGTGCATGCTTTGCTGCTTCTCTGGTATTCGATAATATTGCAAGATCATCAGCAAACGCCAAACATTTGATATTAGCTCTATAATCTCTTCTCTTACCAATGTGTATTCCCTCAATCTCTTTTTCCCAAGTTCTGATTATTTTTTCCAGGACCATATTAAAAAGGATGGGTGAAAGCCCATCTCCCTGTTGAACACCCGTATGTATTTCAAAAGGTTGAGAAATTGCTCCACCAAACTTAACCTTTGATGTAGTATTAATGAGAATTTGTTGAATTAATGCCCTGGTTTTCCTATCAACTTTGAATTCCTCCAGAATGCTGAAGAGAGTTGGTCTGTCGACGGAGTCGTAGGCTTTTTTTAAATCAAGAAAGGTAACCACGGTGTTTCTACAAGATGGTATTTGTAAGATTGTCTTCATATTCCAAATTTGTTCCGTGCATGAGCGCCCTTTACGGTAACCTGCCTGATATTCTCCTATCTGTGGGTCGACTTGAGGTTCAAGCCTATTCAAAAGAGCTTTCGAAAGAATTTTGTACGTTACTGGTAGAAGTGAAATGCCTCTATAATTGTTCGGGTCCGTTTTATCACCTTTTTTATGAAGCGGGTGTATAAGTGCACATTTCCATTCTGGGGGGATTTGTTCGATCACCCAAATATCACATATTATATTGTGTATTCTGTGAATGAGGTTGTCGTCAGCCAGTTTCCATAACTCGGCAATGATTCCATCTTCCCCAGGGGCTTTGTCGTTTTTCAATGAATGAATGATGTCAGTTATCTCCTGGAAGGAAGGCGGCACGGAATCTGGATAGGATTCAGATTGTTCAAAAATAAACTTGCTGGTCACAGTTGAGAAGATTGTTGAAGTACTCAGCTAAAATTTGACAATTCGCATTGGTGTTTGTCTCCATTGAACCATCAGATCGACGAAAGCATAGCCTGGATGGTCGATATCCTCTCAGGTTCTCTAAAAATTTTGTAAAAACTCCTAGTATTATTCTTTGTAAATTCTTGTTCTATTTCCTCCAGTCTTGTTTTTTCATAGCTACGTCTTTCTTTTCTAATTAGTTTTGATGATTGTTTCCGAATGTACAGGAACTCCTGCCATTTGTCTGGCGTTTTGTTGCTATGATTTTTTTCCAAGCGTTAAGGTCTGTCTTTTATTGCTTGGTCGCATACACTGTTCCACCATCTGTGCTTACGTTTACGTGGGGGCTGGCCTATCCTCATAGCGTTCCTGATAACATCCGATAATTCTGTCCAGTTTAACGAGTTTGTTTCGTTGATTCCTTGCAAAATACTGTCCCTGTTTATTTTTAAATATTCAGGGTCAGGCTTAAAAATTCGTGGTTGTCGTGGTCTTCTCCTGTTGGGTTGGAGTTTAATTTTAATTTGTAACAAGTAGTGATCAGAATCGAAGAAACCTTTCCTTGTTTTTACATTAAGGACCTCCTTTTGGTTTGTATGAGAGATGGCAACATGGCTGATTTGAAATTCACCCATATTGATGTTGGGTGCCCTCCAAGTGCATAGATTTTGTCTGGGTTTTCTAAATTGTGTTGACATGATTTTAAGTTGGAAATTTTCACAAAAAGTTATTAGTCTTTCACCATTTTTATTTGTTCTTTTATGTGCTGTGTGAATACCTGTTGTTTTCCTAAATTGTTTCTCTATACCCAACTGGGCGTTAAAATCGCCTAACAGAATCTTGACGTAGTGCGGTGGAATTTGGTTGGTGACCTCTTCTAACTGTTCCCAGAAGGCATCCGATGTTTTAGGATCTTTCTTATTATAGTCGTTTGTGGGAGCGTGTGCGTTGATGAGAGTATACGCTTTTTTCGCCGATTTCAGTGATAGAGTGGAGATGCGTTCCGATGTAGACGTAAAGTCAATGAGTGAGTCTACAATTGATTTGTGGATGGAAAACGCTGTACCAAATTGCCTGGGGCCCGTCCTAATTTTTATAGAGGGTTTCCCTTTGTATATTCGATAATCATCCGTGTCAAAGTGGTATTCATCAAGGAAACGAGTTTCTTGAATTGCAAGGATTTTTATATTAAATTTGTCCATTGTGTTTACAAGCTGTTTAATTTTACCAACTTTGAGAAGAGTGTTCGAATTGAGCGTGCCAATAAAGTACCTACGCTTCGCGCGTAGAAGATTCGAGAAGCTCCGATCCTTCTCAGCATGACGCTCCTGGTCCCCGGAATCCGACGACCAGGAGTAATCAGTCTATTGACTGATGCCCGGGGTAGTGGAATTGTACCTTCTGTTATCATCATGTTTGTTTCAAGTTGAAGTTAAAGATGAGGTGGTACAAAAAAAAAGATAAGAATAATAAATAATTTTTTTTTCATAATATATATATATATATATACACAAATTTACATGCGTAGTATAGTATATTATGCGTCTAATGACTCGCGTACACCTAATCCGCCATCGGCCGAAGATTGCTCGGGCGACGACGGCGATTGAATCAATCACTTGTAAAAGAAAGAGAGCGCGTACACAAACACGACTGTCATCGTCCAATAACGCCCGAAAACGGTGCAAATTGAGTGTATTTATAGTTAAATTTTGTTATTATCTACCTAAACGGCTATGGCTATTGAAAAATTAATAAGTCGTGTTTATAATAAACCAATCCTGTGGGATAAACATTCAAAAAATTACAATAATCGACAGGGTAGCACTGTTGGTAACACTGGTGGTAACACTGTTGCATTGTTGCAGAGTAAGTCCGAGGTAACACGTCCGAGTTACTCGTCCAGGTAGTTCTTTCCACCATCGGCCCACAAAATCGGTTTTGGTGTACGCTTAGCATAACGCTTAACCCGCATCTTATCAGAATGGCTAATGTTTGTTCGCCGAGACGCAGACGTCGAGAATCCTGTTCTTTTCAGAACCAACCCTCAACATCAACGCGGAACATCCCCTAGAAAACAAATCAATGGAACCGGATTCTTGACGTTTCGGCGAACTAATGTTCGTTATTCTCAAGAGTTAGACGTTGACGTATACTGAACGTTCGATCTTGTGTCCGGCTCTTGTCTCTTGTTAACCAAGCCTCTACATCAGTGTTTTGCAAAGTGGGGGTCGCGACCCTATGGGGGGTCGCGAAGCCTTTCTAAGTGTAGACTTCTGCTAAGCGTACTCTAAAACCGATTTTGTCGGCCGATTACGGACAGAACTTCCCGGACGAGTAACTCGGACGTGTTATGTGCTTACACTGCAACAGTGGAACAGTGTTACCACCAGTGTTACTAACAGTGTTACCAACAGTGCTATTCTGTCGATTATTGTAATTTTTTTAATGTTTATCTCACAGGGTTGGTCTATTATAAACACAACTTCGCAATTGTACAATATCCATAGTCGTTTAGGTAGATAACAACAAAATTTAACTATAAATACACTCAATTTGCACTGCAGACGCCGGTAGTCTGGCGAGAAATCACAACAAGTTCGGATCATCGTGATGATCGGCCGTTCTCGGGCGTCATCGGACGATGACAGTCGTGTTTGTGTACGCGCTCTCATTCTTTTACAAGTGTTTGATTCAATCGCCGTCGTCGCCCGAGCAAACTTCGGACGATGTCGGTTTAGGTGTACGCGAGCCATGAGGGGGTCGCGAAGCCTCTTTAAAGGGATCGCAGTTATTTTAAAATTTAAAATTAAGAGTCCTTAAGGTAGTTCACTTGTGACAGTAGTAGACAAAAACATCGTTTTATATTGAGTATAAAAGTTAGAGTTTTACAATGCTTGAAAATATTATTTTTGTAGGAGACTGTAGACATGTAAAGTAATAACGTCGAAAATATATACACGGAATGGTCTATAGTTGAATTATCAAGCAAAGCCGTTTTACGAGTACGCTACCTTAAATACGCATTCAAAGTACAAAAAAACTAAAATCATTGTATCTCAAAATGTTATATTTATTAGAAAAAGGTTAGGTAGAACACAAATTAGGTTA
The DNA here is from genome assembly GCA_944588485.1 of Phosphuga atrata. Taxonomy (NCBI): domain Eukaryota; kingdom Metazoa; phylum Arthropoda; class Insecta; order Coleoptera; family Silphidae; genus Phosphuga; species Phosphuga atrata. The sequence goes on from OX155893.1 coordinate 58,429,991, forward strand.
ACACAAATCAACAAATACCTTCGAGTCACATGAATCATTAATGTTACGAAGAATAGGCACACATTCACATTAATGTGCTGATTGGATCTGTTTCTTGTTAATCAATTTTTCCCATCGCGAGTCCGTTTTTGCTACACATCTAAATCGCTTTCTAAATTTAGGCTATTTCTCTGTTTGCCTTTTATTTGAGCCATCGACGAAAACGTCAACTCGAAGAAATCGGAGGTGGCAAATGGAATCAAACACTCCAATGCTTCTCTGGCTGGATATTCAGTTTTTCTCCTTAGCCAAAAGGTATCCAAAGTGAAAGACATGAATTCCACTTGGAACATTCCATCAACAGATACTTCCAACAGATTTCCTTTTTAATTGGTTCCCAAAATGTCACGTCTGTAGCTGCTTTTAAAAACAGATTTATGATCCACCTTTTCCCAGTGTTTCTGAAAGTTCTTCCACCGAGAATTAATGACACAATTTTTCTTTCAAATTCTGAAATACAATTTCCATACCAGGTATTATGATTTGATGTTTATCTCAGATCCCACTTCTACAATATAAGACTGAGTAGAACAAAATATAACTAAATAAATCATGATGACCACAGGTTTATTTTTTTCGTAAAGCCGTGGATTTTATCTTTAGAGATAATTAATTTTTACATCCCTCCCTTGAAGGCTTTTATTCAAAATGTTTAAATGCTCGAATAGGTCAGAAAGGAAAGCCAGTTTAAAAAGGAATTCCGGGTCACAAATAAATTTGGTATATTCGGATTTGACCTGCTGTAAATACACCAAAAGTTCATCTCGAAGTACCAAAACTCTTGTCAGTACTTTGCCTTTAGAAAATCTCTGTGTGGTAAAGCAAACTTTGGTCGTAAAGCAAACAAGCTAAATGTTTCGAAATAAACATGTCTGTAACACTTTTCCTTTAGATCGTCATTGTATTCCTGTGCCAAGGTTTTGGACGCAAGAGCTTGGCGATGAAGAAAGCAATGCATCCAACAAGCGTTTGGCATAAGTGCTTAAAGCCGCTATTAAAGCCGGTATTAAAGCCGCTTTTCGAATTAGTCATAGCTTTTGCTACGTCATTAAAAATAGCTATGCATCTTTTCGCCCAATCGATATGTAAGTCTTGTGTAGCTTCAAGGTACATGCTATATAAACACTGACCTGTTGTATTCGCAAGCAAAGCTTTACAAAACAGTATTTCTCCCATCAATCTCTCATTGGATTCAAAACGCACAAAAGTTACAAACTGCGTACAACCCGCAATATCAGTAGATTCATCAAACTGCAGGGAAACAAAAGTACTTTTTTTCTATGACTTCATCACGGTATTGTCACGGTATTGTCAGAATATACTTTAAACTTTTCTACCTCTTGCCTCCTCTTGCTTAAAATATAAATTATATATCTATATCTAAAGCCATATCATATCGCTGTACTAAAGCCGCAGGTAAAATCAAATGGCAATCGTATGAGGTTTTCCAGCTAACTAAGCTAACTTTTCCAGATAACTAGCTAGCAACGCTTTTTCATTTTTACCGGATATCTGTATTGGACACCATTTTTTGATGATTAAGGCCCTTCCAACAATTTCCTTCCAAAAAATTGCAACGGTTTGATTTTTTTCATTTAGATGTTGTTTTGGTGGGTAATAGAGGGACATTTTTGTAATTTTTATATAACATATATCTAGGTATATATGTATGTTTATATACATATATTGGAAATATTCCCTCTATGACAAATTAAATTATTAACACAGATACGAGCGATTGCATTGCTATTGTCGCATCGTTTCTCCCTGGACGCTTTTGCGGATGCGGTAAAAATATGTTGTTATATGTAAGTAATTACGTATTTGGCCGATATCTAATTATAGAAATAAGTAAAAATGATGTACAGATTCGATAATTGTATCATAAAAAGTACAAGCTAGAAACAGCAGAGGGTAGGATAGGGGGTCGCGAAATTTGTTTCCATACTAAGTGGGTCGCATCAACGCTGGATTCCCGTTGAAACACATATTTCTACCCTCGAAAACCTCAAATACAATAACATATATACACTGCTCAAAACAATAAGAGGGTCACTAATTTGTGCCCCCATAAAATTCAAACGGAAAATTACATGCAAATAAAATTAAGAACATCTTAAAGACGCTCGATTTAATAGTTTTAATTGACACATAGGAAATTATCAGCATCACGTACTTCCGGAGTATCCGCAATAATTAACAAGAACTACCAAAACTAAAGTGAAATTATGTATCCCAAAATCGATTTGTTGTCGAGATTATTTAATTTCAAGTTATGAACGCGTTCTTCGTTTATGTCGTTGAAAGGAAGTCCATTTGTTCAATCCGTTCTTACAAAAAACCGCAAAAGTCAAGTAAAAAAACACAATTCAACGCCGGAAAAGATTTTTATTAGTTTTACAAATGCTCGAATTGTGCGCTTCCATACAAAAATACAAAATTTGCTCGAAATATTCTCTTACATTTTGGAGGATCTGTGGCGTAATTTGACGGCATTCTTCAATAATGCGACGACGTAACTCTTCCAGAGACTCTCAGGTTCTGTTGCATAAATTCTAGTCTTTAGATGACCCCACAAGAAAAAGTCAATAGGACTTAAATCAGGTGAGCGGGCCGGCCATTGCAGAGCACCTCTTCGTTGTCCACCAATTCATTGTCCCGGGAAAAACCGGGAAATGAAAAGTCAAATGGTCTTCTAAGTAACGATCCTTCTTTCAACGATATCAACAAGCAATGGGTGGACAACATGTTCCATCACTTCCAGGTAACGTGGTGAACGTTACCTTTCGTTACGTCAAATTACCATCAAGAAAAATGCGATCAATAATGCGATCTTCAAAAATACCGGCCCAGACATTTAGTTTTAGTGGATTTTCAGTATGGACTTTGTGGAAAATCCTTGGATTCAAGTCCGACCAAAATTGACAGTTGTAGCAATTTACAGTAGAGTTTAGGAAAAATTGTACACTCGTCAGAAAAACAAATGTTTAAAAGAAAATTCGCTTCAGCACTTATTCTTTCAGTCATCACTTCGCCTATCGACTCCTGTTGCCTATCGAAATCATCATCATTCAGTACATGTATTAAATGGAATTTATATGAATGGAATTTATGTTGTTTTAGGATTCGCCCAATAATTGTTCTAGGGTTGTTGGTTACAGTGTAAATTTCTAATTTTCTCGTACTCAGAGTTGGATCTGCAGCAAACTCCAACTCCAGCCCAAACTCCAACCACAGTAGGCTCATTTCTCACCGGGAGTTCACGTTGAGGGTCCTGTTTTTTATTGGCTACTGAACCTCTTTCTTGAAATTTCGTGACCAACTCCAACACGTATTTTCTGCTCACGTGTTCATCGGGATGCTCTTGATTAAATAGATAAAAGATAAAAGTCTGCCGTACGTTTGCCGTTCTTTGAAAAACAACTCAATCATTTCGACTCTCTCCGCAATAAAGTAAACCAATTTTGCACAGCTAATGTCTATTTTGAGACACCACAATCCAAAAAGCAGCTTAAATGGAGATCGAATGGGATCTGTTAAGTGGTAAGAGACTAATAAAAAGTAGAATAAAATATTATCTGTAATATTTCGATATTAGAACAAAAGCCACTGCTTAATAGAAAAACATATTTTCATGTCTGATATTAACAATTTGAGAAATAAATTGAGTATTTGTTTGACTAATAAAAATTTCTTCTGGTGTTAAATGGTGATGTTTTTTTTCTACACTTTTCCCAGTAAGAACAGATTGAACAATTGAACTTTCTTTCAACGACATAAACGAGAAACGCGTTCATAATTTGAAATTAAATAATCTCGAAAACAAATCGCTAGATTTAGAAAATGTTAGCCGTTTAGTATTCAGTACTAAACGGGCTTTCAAACGAGGTATAACTTAACCCACCGTGCCATTTAAAATTTTAGGGTTTGTGGTCCTAGCGCAAAGGGGTTCAGTGATTTGGTTACAAATTTTCTTGTAAAAGGTGTCTTTGTAAAAGACACCTTTTTTCTTTGTAAAAGGTCCCTTACAAACAAAGTTGACGTGTCCGAGCGTTTTTTGAGAATCCATTTTTAACTATCCGAAAATCCCTCTGTTTCGTTTTCAATGGCCCTGGTATATGGCTGGTATATGTACGGTATACGATATAATATTTTTTCTTTGTAATAAAATATTTTAAACATAAAATTAAGGTCACCATATTGTATCCTTTTTGATATACATAGTAGGTAACATGTATTATAGCAAAAAATAAAGCAAGCAAAAAAATTGCTGGGAAATAAAATTCCGGTCCAAAAGCGTTTAGTTAAATATTTACATGTTATTACAATTTAGGGGAAAATAGATGAAGAAGCGTGGACTTTCCTTTTAACTGGAGGCGTAGCTCTCCAAAATCCTCATAAAAATCCAGCACCGAAATGGCTATCGGAAAAGTCCTGGTCTGAAATCGTCAGAGCTACTAACATAGAGGGGTAATTTAAGTTTGAAAAAAAACTTGACCGTATAATTTATAAATATATTATTTAGATTGCAAGGTTTCTACGAATCTGTAATAGAAAATATCGAGAAATGGAAAGAGTTCTACGACTCTTCGAACCCTCACGAACTTCCATTCCCAGTACCGTATGATAAACTTGATAAGATATTACGACTGATCGCATTAAGGACTATCAGACCGGATAAAGTTGTACCAGCTGTGCAAGTATGCTCTACTAATCTACAAGAAACCGTATAGACAATATTTTATTTTCATTTTTTCAGACTTATATTGTAAAAGAAATGGGTCAAGCTTATTTGGAACCACCGCAATTCAATCTAGAAGAATCTTATAGTGACAGTAATTGTTGTTCGCCCTTGGTATTTATTTTATCTGCAGGATCAGATCCCATGGCAGGATTAGTTAGATTTGCTGCAGATAGAGGTATTGATAAAACAGAATTGATGACCATATCTTTAGGACAAGGACAGGTAAGTTTATTGAAGCATAAGCAAATCAAACAATAGTTATCTGCTTTAAAAAAAGGAATTTATCGCAATTTTATTTTAATGTAGGGGCCAATAGCATCAAATATGATTGATGTAGCTCTTCAAAGTGGACAATGGGTCGTATTGCAAAACTGTCATCTTGCTGAAAGTTGGATGAGAGAATTAGACAGAATTTGCGATGAAGTTGTAATACCGGAAAATACAAATCCCAGTTTTAGATTGTGGCTAACGAGTTATCCTAGCAAGGCATTCCCGGTGTCTATTCTACAAAATGGTTTGTATTAAAAAAAAGTTTTTATATTAAATAGGAAAGATGTTTTATAAAAAATCTTAATATTCACATTAAAAATATATAATATACAGTACTATCTGATAATGCGGCGGTTGATTAGTCCTGTACGTTCAGTAATCCGGCGCTATGTGGAAACACGTATCTTTTCTTGTCACCGCACCGGATATAAGCAAACATGCCGGATCGTGCTCTTCCCTGGCCCTATCTAGTATATGTAGATATTTAGTGTACGGTGTCTACCAAAAGGAAACACGTCTCTTTAAGTTTGCGTTAAAAACAGGGATCATCCATAAATTTGATAACGGAAAAACCACTGCAAACCTTGTACGCACTTATTGCGTTGGGAGATCCACGATCTACAACATCAAAGTCAACCGCGAGAAAATGCTCCAATTCGTCAGGACTGCTAAGAAGGACTTGAAGGAAAGCAATACAGTTAACTTACTTGCTTTATGCAAGAGCGTGCTCGGAATTCGCCATTATCGGGAGATATCCTCCGTGAAAAGGCAAAACAAAAATTTTACGAAAAAATAACCAAGAAAGATGATTTTCGAGCTAGCGATGGCCTGCTTAATATATTTAAAAAAAATGGGATTCGTTTCTAGACTGTCACGGAAGAAAAATTATCAAGTGATGTTTCGGCCGTGAATCATTTTCAGAGGAAATTGGAATTAATAATCCAAGAATTAGGTCACATGCCAGAACAAGTTTACAAAGCAAATGAAAGTGGTTTATTCTGAAGAATGCTTCCTCATAAAACCTCGGAAGAAAAATGTCAAAGGACAGAATGACTTGTGCAAATTCTACGGGCACACACAAACTTCCCTTATTGGTCGTAGGAAAAGCCAAGCATCAGCGGGTCTTTAAAAACTCACTTGCCGGTTACATACAAAAATCAAGCAAAAAGATAGGTACCCGAGATGGTGTTTAAAGAATGGTTCAAGCAAAATTTTATTCCGCCTGTAAAAGTTTTTTCACAACTTGCCTGCTAAAGCTTTGCTTCTTCTGGATAACGTTCCTGGCCATCCTCAAGAAGAGGAACTTCACTCGAAAGACCAACAAATTCAAGTCCTCTACATGCCTCCAAATACAAGACCACTATTGCAGCCCATTGATCAAAATGTAATTCTGCAAATAAAAACAAATTACAATAAATCTCTACTTACAGACATGACTCTCGTGCTAGCCGTCGTAGAGAAGGGACGTATACGCGCCGAGAATATTAAATTCCCCTATTGTGAAATAGAAATATACTATAAAAGTCTATCATGTGTCTATATGCTGTGCTATCGAGATTTGGTAGCATGGCGGAAAAAAGTGGCGGCAATAATCCGGAGCAGGACATGGACACACTGTCCAAAAAGACGACACCTCGACTTTTAACCATCACCTACAAACGAACCAATTGCCCTCTACGTCATTCGCAAGAAGCCAGGAAAGAGATGACATAGGGCTGATACTCAGACGAACGCCGAACACTAACGTCCCAGGAAAATTACCATCTTGGCAGATATTTCACGCAAAAAAAGGCCAAGAAGGGACTCTCGTGATAACGAGTCAGGAAGCGAGCCTGAGCCACAATATATTAGCACCCAAAATAGATTTTCTGTCCTCATCCAAAACCCAACGGTGACTTACAATGTAAACACATCGGACAATCAAACCAAAAATCAGCAAGAAACAGCAAACAACAGTAGCGAATCGAAGCCGCCCCCCATATTTATACCGGCAGTGGACTCAATAAACGCTCTAACCGCAACACTAAGCGAAATTGTTCCAAATGACGACTATACATACAAATCCATAAACAACGATGTTAGATGAAATAGGTGCCTCTTATCACACATATCAACTTAAACAACAACGAGCCTTCAGAGTCGTAATAAGATCACTGCATCCCTCCACCTCTCTCAACGATATTAAAGAAGAAATCGAAAAGCATGGCCACCAAGTGAGGAATGTAATGAACATGAGACAAAGCAGAACCAAACTACCGCTCTCGCTATTCTTCCTAGATCTGGAACCGGCCAATAACAATAAAGATATCTATAAACTAGATCTCGTTCTCCACGCAAAAGTACAAATCGAACCCCCCAAAAAAGATTGGAAATAGTACAATGCACCAGGTGTCAAAGATACGGGCATTCGAAAACCTATTGCCGCATGCAATATAGATGCGTGACATGCGGAGATGACCATAGTACTGCAAACTGTAGTACGTTGTAAACTAATAAGAAATGAAGAAAACTAAAGAGAAAGCTAATTACAATGTATACCGAGAAATGATGAAAGAAAAAAGAAATGCAAACTCCCAGAAATCGCACTGGCACCGATCAATAGCCAATAATACCCGAGATCCCGCAAGTCAGCTCCAAAGATCACCGCGCAACTGATCACCTGACAGAAATAATCACACAAGCTATGCGGAGACTGTAAGGCCAAGGCCAAGCGCTGATACAAATAACAACAACACAACAAATACAGAAATATCATCGTTCCTTGTAAAATCTTTTGACGAATTTAAAGTCGCCTTCAAGCAGCAAAACGAACTTTTAAACACAATGCTACAACTACTAATAACAGTACTTTCGAAGTTCGCCAACACAAAATAAATCACTTTTACAGTATAGTCGTATGAAATGCAAATGGCTTGGTGCAACACCGCCAAGAAGTAACAGCATATTTACACACAAACAAAATAGATGTTATGCTGATCTCCGAAACTCATTTGACTGCTAGAAGCTATCTTAAAATTCGAGACTACAATATATATGAAATACAACATCCCGATGGCACGGCTCATGTGGTACAGCAATTATTGTCAAAAAATCGAATAAACATTATGAATCAGTTAAAAGCGACAAATATTATTTACAAGCAACTTCCATAGACATCTAAGACTGGAAACACGGCCCCATAACTGTAGCAGCCGTGTACTGTCCCCCAGAGCACGTAATAAAAATGTTCCGAAAAAGAAATGTTCATGGATTTTTTCGGTAGTCTGGGACCGCGCTTCATCGCAGGACTTTAACGCAAATCACCGGTTCTGGGGCTCGAGGCTAGATACTACAAGAGGGCGGGAACTTTATAAAAGCCTATACGAGAAAAACTACGATTAATTGTCACCAAGGGAACCCACATACTGGCCCACAGATGTGAACAAAATACCAGGTGTCCTAGATTTTTTGGTAACGAAAGGAATAGTCAAGAGTCATACACTAATAAGAGCCGATTTAGATCTCTCATCAGATCATACTTCCGTCACTTTGACCATTAGTACTAGAGTTCTCTTCCGGCAACGATTACGCTTCCTATATAACAAGAAAATGGATTGGAAAATGTTCAAAGATATAATTCAAAGCTACATCAACCTGAAAATGTCCCTAAACGAATGGCGACAATATTAATGCAGCCAGTGACTATCTAACAAAACTAATACAAGATACAGCTCGGCTAGCCACACCCCAAATAGAAACAGAAGCTCGCGAGAACTTCTATCCGAGAGAAATAAGAGACAAAATAGTTGAAAAAAGAGAGTTGAGAAAAAAATTGCAGGTAACAAAAAATACCTTAGATAAAACGAACTTTAATAGAACTATCCGAGAGCTAAAAAAGTCAATAAGAGAATTTCAGAATGAATCTTTCCAATATAACCTACAGAATCTAACAGAATCTAACACGGCGGACACAGACTTCTCACTATGGAAGGTGACAAAACGAATAAAGCAGCCTCAGCAACAAAGTCCACCTATAAACAAACCAGATAACAGCTGGGCCAGAAGCGACGCCGAAAAGGCTAAGAGGTATTCGCTTAGCCAACGTTTTCAGACCGTATCCTGCAACTCAAAATATACCCGAAATACCTGAATACCTCAAGACCCCACTCCCAATGCACCTACCGATACAACACACCTCGCCAAACGAAATTCGATACTGTATAGTAAAAGAATTCAAAGCCAGAAAAGCGCCTGGTCATGACCTCGTCGATGGAAAAAATCTCAAAGAATTGCCCAGGAAAGCCATTGTCTTTATAGCCACATTATTCAATGCCATAATCCGGCAATCTTATATACCGTCGCGATGGAAATCAGCACAAATTATACTCATTCTAAAACCAGGCAAACCCCCGAACGAAGTCACATCGTACAGAACAATTAGCCTGCTACCCACTCTGACAAAATTGTTCAAGAAAATATTGCTCAAACGAATGAACACAATAATTGACAGCGACAAGCTCATCCCGAAATATCAGTTTGGATTCAGAAACAGACACTCGACAATAGAGCAAGTGAATAGAGTCTACAACGTCATATCAAACTCGATTGAGGAAAAGAAATACTGTTCGGCTGTTTTCCTTGACATAAAACAAGCATTCGACAAAGTCTGGCACGATGGACTCCTATACAAAATAAAACAAACCCTACCTCAATACTTTTTAATCATGAAATCATATCTCAACGCGAGAAAATTCCAAGTACGACAAGGACAAGAGTTCTCACAACTCTATTCAATAGAATCAGGTGTATCGCAAGCGTGCTTGGTCCCGTCCTATACACACTCTTCACGGCCGATCTACCCATCGAAGATAATGAAACGGTCGCAACGTTTGCTGACGATACAGCAATCCTAGAAGCTGATAGAGATCCAGCCGCAGCATCTAATATACTCCAAGTACAGCTAAATAAAATAGAGGAATGGTTTGACAAATGGATATTAAAAGCCTGCGAAACTAAATCCGTCCACTTCACGTTTACAACAAGAAAGGGGAACTGCCCACATGTTAAACTCTATGGTCAGCCACTTCCAATCACAGATGAGGTCAAATACCTGGGACTCTACCACGACAGGAGACACGTGAACTAAGCACATAAAAACAAAAAGAAAACAACTCGATCTAACAGTCAGCAAAATGTATTGGCTCATTGGCAAAAAATCTAAGCTATCGATGTATAACAAACTCATCATCTACAAAACGATATTAAAACCGATATGGACATACGGTATACAGCTATGGGGAACAACCAGTAACTCTAACATCGAAATACTCCAGAGGTTCCAGTCAAAAACATTGAGAATCATCACCAATGCCCCCTGGTACTTGATGAATAAACAAATATACAAGGACCTCATTATAAATCCGATAAAAAAGGAGATACGGCAATTCAGCGAAAAATATCAACAGAGGATCACCGACCACCCCAATCAACTGGCGTCCATCCTTCTAAATGAAGACATAATAACAAGACGGCTTAAAAGATTCAAACCAAAAGACCTCCCGGAGCGATTCCCAGCCTAAACCGAGTACATGCGTGCGAGTGAATATGCGAGTGCATAAACAATCGTAAACACCAGGGAGAGGTATCACTGGACACCCACCTAGAATTCGCATCAAACCCATTTTAATGTCAACCAAACAGCTGAGTGTTGTAATAACAACAGATTGCCGTTTACTTATTAATAAAAAAAAAACTTACAGACATAATCAAACAAATTGAGGGGATCATTAATTATTTGAAAAACAAACATTAAAGACGTCGTTTTTAATCTCGCGTACAGCTGGAATAAAGTCAAAAGTGACATCCAGAGTTCTTGGAAAAAGCTCTGGCCAACACACTTTTAAGTCAGAAAACCTGATCAACAATTCTGAGCAAGCAACACTATACAATTGTCTTCGGATTTCTTACAAGAGCTTTCCAATAAATGTGAAGTGGTTGTTACCCTGACAAACGATGACATAAAATATTGGTTTCAAGACACAAGCGAGGGAAATTTTCAGTCTCTTTCTGACGAGGAAATCCTCAGCCACAAATTTGTTCCACGGATAACGACGAAGCTAACGATGATTATTTTCATTTAATTAATACATATGTTCTATTGGTTCTTAGTATGTAAATATTTTTTTAATGTATACATTTACCTGCATAGGTGCATATTTTATTCTATAATATTCTTATAATATTTCTATATACATATTTTATTCTATATAGGTACATATTTTATTTTTATTTGATACATTTAATTTTGATTTTTATTTAATTGTACATAAAATATGTAAAATAGTTATTATTCGTTTAACTCCGGATAATTCGGATTTTTTTTTTAATAATCCGGCGATTGTCTGGTCCCATATGTGTCACATTATCAAGATTGTACTTTACAATCAATTTGTCACTACTCTGCGAATTTGATGAGAGAATTACTTTTAATTTCACAAAATCTTCTATTGCATAAAACTTCTCAACATTCATGGTCATATTTTACTTGATTTACTTTATCCGGGTCCACTGATCAGGCCAAATTGCGGAATAGTATGTTTTTACTCTGTAATTGCTTTCTTCCTGTAGTAACATTTTGGACAGGATAGATCACAAAACTAATTTAAAAAGTTTAAAATGAATTGACATGGTTTGAACCAAATTAATACTAGAATTGAAAGTAGGAAAATTAATAATTGAAGATATCGTAGTGATAATCTCCTACTTTCAATTCTAATTTAAAAAGTTTTTCTTTTTATATATACGTGATAGCCCGCGGCTTCGCTCGCATGGAATTTTGTAACAATAAAATTAATTCAGGATATTTACAAAATATTGATTATCTTCTAAATAATATGAAGACTAATATTAAGATAGAGTACGTAAGATTTGAAAATTGTTACGAGGGCTGTATAAAATCAAGTTAAAATAAAATAAACATTTGCCCTAATAGAAATTGAAGCTGGGGATCTTGTCGGGCGTAGTACGGTTCCGATCGGGCTCGGTTGAATAGTTTTAGGCTTAATTTTAATTTACTTAATAACTCTTTGATAGATTCTAACCTAACCGGTGGGATTTGTTATTTACTAACAAGTAAAAGGGAATCCCGGTAATGCGGGAGGAAAGTAAATTAAAAAAATATATTTGCAGTCGGAACTACGAAAAGACTACGATCAGACTACGGAACTACAAGAGCCTTCTACAGAGTGCATTACATTCTATATCGGGCACTTCATTCTACACCCGACCAGGTCGCCAGTTACAATTTCTACTGCATTCTAGTGCATGACATATTTTCTCCAATATTTTCGTATTTTATGCACATTTATTACTTATAGATCAAGTTAAAAATATTAACAAGTTTGAATGTAATCGAATGGTTGGTTTCAAAGTTATTGCTTGTTGCAGATACATTTTCTAAATTCCGACGTCATTTTCTACCTAGTCTTATTATTTTAAACATTATTAATAAATTAAACTTTACAATTTTTTTAAGATGGTTCAAAATTGTTTAGTTTTTTATGATTTCCTGGCTTATTGTAAACTAATTTGCATAATGATTTTTTGCAGCCCCTTATGTAGATTTTCAGAAAATGGTAAAACCCGTTTTCCTCTATTTTGTAAGAGGAATCTAACTGCCAAATTTTGCGAAGCCGCGGGCTAAGCTAGTATATAATACGCAGAAAAACTTTTTAAAATTGTTTTGTAATCGTGTCGTATCATAATATTACTACAGAAAGAAAGCAATTAAACAACCAAAACATAGGTACTATTCCGCAATTTGGCCCAATCAATGGACCCTGATAAAGTAGGGTAAGTAAATCAAGTAAAATATCTAGATCATGTTGAGAACTTTTGCAAAAGAAAATTTTGTGAAATTAAAAGTAATTGTCTCATCAAATTTGCAGCGTAGTGACAATTGATTGTACAATGTGTTTGAAAAAGAACTCCCTAGTTTTAAGTACAAATTTAATGTTGAAATTAATGAAAAACTACATCAACGAGTACATACAATAAAAGAGAGTACTTTCAAGTTTTGTTTTAACATTAATGGACTTCAACGTGGGATCCATTTGTTGCATTGCACACGTCGAGACCATATTCCACTTCTCGCCACGTATTCACCAACATATCAGGTGTAACTGTCTCAACCGCCGCGACGATTCTTTCGCGTAAATGATTGATGTCTAGGTTCTTTTCACTGTACACAACATTTTTTATGTGGCCCCAAAAGAAAAAGTTTAATGGGGTTATATGCTGGCCAAGAGATTGTAGTGGTTAAATGGTTCTGCCTATCCACCTTCCCGAAAAGCGAGTGTCTAGAGACGCGCGCACGTGGTTACTGTAATGAGGCGGGGCGCCATCTTGTTGTTGTTGGAAAAACACTTGCCCTTTTTCAATATCATCCATTGGGGAAATAACCCCATTTATTGTTGGTTCTACAAAAATGAAAGGACCTCCATCTAGACACACCAAACATTAACTTAGGAAGAGTCACATTGATGCTGAATAAATTCATGTGGATGCTCTGACTCCCAAATTCTGCAATTTTGACAATTTACTATTCCACTAACGTGAAATGTAGTCTCATCAGAAAAGAAAACATTTTTCAACAAATTGTGATCATCATCAATTCTGTTTAGAAAGTCAACAGCAAAGTTTAACCTTTTGATTTTATCAATAGGTTTTATTTCAAGTACCAGTTGCAATTTGTAGGCACGCAAATGAAGTCTTTTACGCATAACATCATTCACGATACCTTTAGGCAATCCCAATTGGAGACTACGTCTGACCAATGACTTCTTTGGGTTCCGAACACATGAAAAGGGGATCTGTTTAACAACATCTTCAGAAGTTCTCGGTCTACCTGGTGATTTCCCTTTTTAAACACTACCAGTTTCCTAGAAAGATTGCTGTGTTGCTGTTTTTGCTATAGGACGTTCAACATCGTACTGACGTCTAAAATTACGTTTCACTGTTACAACAGATTCAGTTTGCACAAGCCAAATAACACAGTGCGCTTTTTGTTTCGGTTGCGAGTAGCCATTGCATTACACTGCACGCCTAAACTGAATTAAGCGAGCTGAGCCCTGTTGCCCTCTCAAGGTCAAGCAGGCGTGCCAGCTGCAGGGGAGCGAAACTTGGACAGTTGATGAATCAAACACCACAAACTAGAACAGTGTGTATCACTTTGAACAGTTTCTATGAGACAATGAAAATAGGGAGTTCTTTTTCGCACCGCATATTATATATTTCCAAATTTCATGTTTGTAAAATTTTTCGTGTATCATCCTAATAAACTTTGGCTACAAAATGTTGAGGTTTTCACGCATTGAAACATCTGTTGGTTTGTTATCTCAAGCATTCCGCGTTGATATTGAGGGTTCGTTCTGAAAAGAACCGGATTCTTGACGTTCTCGGCGAACTAACATTCGCTATTTCCTAGAGATATATGCGTCCTTGCGGGTTAACCGTTAGACGCATATATATATATATATATATATATATATATATATATATATATACAACCCCTATGTATAAATTTTAAAGCTATCTTTATATGTAGGTGTGAAAATGACAAATGAAGCACCAAAAGGCTTACGACAAAACCTGCTCAGGTCATACACATCGGATCCAATCTCCGATCATTCGTTTTTCACGTCGTGTCCACATTGGCACGCTTGGCAAACGATGCTTTTCGCCCTCTGTTTCTTCCACGCTTTGGTACAAGAGCGGAGAAAATTCGGCCCACTTGGATGGAACATCCCGTATGAATTTAACGAATCCGATTTAAGAATCAGCATTTTACAATTACAGGTAACAAAATAAAAGACTGATATATGGACCGTTTATTTTGAAAGTGGTGTAAGCCCATTTTTTGTTGTTTCGAGAAAATTGAAGTTAAACATATTAGTAGCTATGCAATTTCCTATATTGGCCAATTTTAAATTGAACAAAACATTGGCATTTTTTAAGATATTAAATACTTATTAGTAATAAATAAAAAGTTTACACTGAATTAAGTATAAATTGCGTAATATCTATTTTTTTTAAATGTACTTACACCACTTTCAAAATAAACGGTTTGTGAAAATGGCAATTTTTCCACGGCTTACCCTATATGAATGTGACATTTTCTCATTCTAGAAATTAAAATATTTTCACATCTAGAGATGAAAATGAGCATTTTAAATATATGATTTTCTCGATTAAAACACTAAACTAACCAAATTTGCATGGACTTTCTTATTAATTACTTCAATTTCAATGGAATATTTTATGTACAAACCTGAGTCTAAAACTATTTAACCCTTTCACCGACATTCCGAGAGGTGTGACCCGGGGCCCAGAATTTATACAGCGCCGTCCCGGGTGATGTATCCCGGGGTTTCTTTTTTTCCTGCGCCATCTAGTGAGAAAACGCTAAAATTATTTGAAGTTTAAGAAATTTAAAAAAATTCGTCCCGAAGTCCCGAATTTTGCTTTTTTAGAGATTTATTGAAAAAACCTCCCCGCACAGACGAAACACGGCGAGACTCGCAGTCTGGATAGAAAAAAGACCAGGCTACACAATGATGGTGTCAGTGTTCTGGATATACCACGTCTTGGTGGTTCACGGGCGTGTTGAAGAAAAAGGCGAGAAATTCTCACGTCTTTTTTCGTTCATAACTCGGCGCCATGACACTCCCGGCAGCGGCGCCGGTTACATTGACCCAAAGCCAAAGGTTCAGTCTAAAGAGCTGTGCCGAAAAATCGAGAGTCCGCCGCGGCACGTTGAAATCAAACGGCGGCAAACTTGAAGGTGCACTTTTACAGTGCACCCTGCACATTTATGAATATATTTCCGGATCGGGGGGGCATTACTGAAGTGAGGATCGATTTTTTAGATTCCCGCATCTATCCTGCGCGATGCGAACGCAAATTCTCGCCGATGACCGTCGAACTCGCAAATTGTCGGACAAGGAGGCGGTTGTGGATTTTTTTACTGCATTTCGGACGCACCGAGAGTGGTACCAAAATACGCTTAGTGGCGGGTGGCATCGCCCTGTGCAGCAAAAGTCGAATTCCGGGACGCGGTGAGGGGGGATCAAATGTATAATAAAACGTGCAAGAAAGGTTGATGTTTTCCAACGTCGGCAGCTCGACGGAGACGGCTCGGATCGCGAACCCTTAAATAAAAAACTGGTGCGGGAATCCGTTCCGATTCGGTTTTGAGTCGCTGCGCCCAGAAAGGGCGAAACTGCAGCGGTTAGACTGACTGCGCTTTCCGTCAAACGGGAACCGATACGTTTCGAACTGTGTTGGGCGACTCTGTGGTCGCAGCGACGCAGTGCCGGTACCAAAATGCGCGTCTCAACGGGGCCCACGTTTCACTCAACTTGGAATGTAAAAAACGCGACATTCTGGTGGCCCAAAACCACATTCAAGTTTTACTCTGTGCCGATTAACAGTTATAAGTGGGCGTCGCGACGCGATTCCGCGACGTCCAATTGTGGGTGCGAGATGCCAAAAGACTATTCTACAATCCACTGAAAAATTCAGAACTTTCACCGGGGGGCTACAAAAATATGGACGTTTTACTTTCGTCATTAGTTTCTTGCTATAGGGCGAGTTCGGCGGGCGTTGTGACGTTGCAAACGACGCAGTTCGATGCCGCTTACACTAAAAGATAAAGCGTTTAATTCTCTGCAGGAATCGCGCAAAACTGTTACCGCGAGCTTAAGTTGGTGATTCTGCGCGAGTTTTTCGTGGACGTCCAGAAAAAACGTCGTTTTGTGGCGTTGCGAGGTCGTCTTTAATGGAATAATAATTAAACTCCCAAAGAAACTAATAAGTTCTATGCCCGATCGAACGTTCCGATCCGTCAATTGGTTCGGACGTTCCAGCTACCACCGCAAAACGCCTCTGGTTTTCTTTCACTTCTTGCGCAGTTTTCTCTTTAAACTGCCACAGATTCGCAAAAAGTCGTTGCAGTTTAAAAATATTTGCGCGTAAGTGTTCGGAAGAGAACGAACCCAATCGGCGACCTGGACCCCTTTATATAAGTGTAGGGCGTCCGCGGAAGTGATTGCAAAATCGGCAAAAAATAAGTTGCATTCTCTTGCACTAGGTGAACGGGACGTCGCAGGACGGCGAGCAAAAGCTCTAAAAACGCAGAAGAATTTTTGAGATCCGACGAAAAATGCGCCTCGAAGGTAAAAAAATTGTGATTTTAGGTTTCGGTCTGGTGCGTCCGAACCTGGGGGAGTTGAGCGAAAATGACACCGCTCAACGGGGCTCTCGGTTGTACACCACAGAAATGTACAATCCCATTTGCGCCAACGGGGATGCACAGCGTGCGGACGGACATTCGCAGTTAAAGCATAGAAGAAGCGCGGTTAAAACACCGAAAATCTGCCGCTTCCGGCGGAATAAAAAAGCCGAACTTGACCTTCAAAAACCCACGTGGTGCGGACCCTCAGGTGAAATTCGGGAAAGGCCACAGGTCAGTCCTCTCAGGATTTATCGAAATTTGCGAGGTCATGGCGAAGACGGCCAGGAAAATGAAATTGACGCAAGGATTCCGGTAGAAAAATTCGAGACACGCCCTCCGACACCACGTTATTCACATTTTTATGCGAATCCGGGTCCTACGACTAAAACCGGCCACCCTCCGGCCCCCTCGCTCTCAAAAAGTCGGTACATCAGATTCTTGAAGCCAAAGAATAGACGAACGAACCCACGTACGATGATTTTCGATGAGACTTCCGGATCGCGTAGTTTAGGCGACCAAAAATGACGATTTTTTTGCAAGAAAAAGTGAGTTTTTCGAACCCAAAAATTTTAAGCAAAATTATCGAAAAGTGATGTGACAGTCGGACGTGTGGAGGCGTTCCGGACACACCGGAACCACTTCCACGCGACGAAAACTGTCCGAGTTGTGGGTGAAAAAGCTTTAAAAATTCGTCCAGCCGCCTCCGGAGACGGCAGATGGGTGAAATTATTTTTAGAAAATACTTGAATCTTTTGCAAATCAGTTATGTTAGATTTCGAATGGTTAAACAGCTTATAAACATTAAAAAAATCATGTTGTTTGCCCCGTTATTTGTTATATTTATACTTATCTATGTGAAAGGGGTTGCATACCAACCAGCATTTTTATAAATATTGGCGCTGTGTGTTATTCCTTATAATTAACATGGCAGTGATCTCTATGAGAATTCAATATGTTACCATGGAAACGACCTAACCAACAATTAAATTTGTATTGACAGTTCGCTTCGAATTGGATTTATTAAAGTCGAATTATGGATTCTGCAACCGAAATCAGTAGAAAAAAAATTGCAACGCGTTTTTTTTGGTTCGGTGTAATTGCTAATTCACTGGCGCCGTGAGCAAATTCTCACTTCACCAAAAAAACGCCATCTCTTGTTGTAAAATATACTATTTTTACATTAAAAACAAAATTGAAAAGATATATTTTAAGCAAGAATATTGTTTAAAATTGATATGGTATACAGATTTTTGTTAGTTATCATAGCATAATATAGAATTGTATAAAAAAAAAATATATAATATTGATGCAAAGCCGTATAATGTGCAGTAATTTGATTAATTTTAGTATACCGCACTTGAGATGTAAAGAAGTGACAGGGCTCTGCAAGTTTGTCTGTCAGTCGTTCGGCAACCTCTGAGCATGATGTATGCAAGTTACATATACCTACCCCGGCCGGCCGGCGAGAGAATGCATCTCGTCTCGCCGAGTTTAGCATTTCTCTGCGCATACCCCACATTATTCCGAGCGCGCGGTGTTCAATTGTCCGTATTTGAAAAAACGCGTACGTCGGCCCGTACCTCGGCCCGTACCTCGGCGCGTTCCTCGCCCCTCATACCTCTATTGATGTTATAGTTGCAAATTTCTTAAGCTTTGTCCAGTATTTTTTTTGTTTAATTGACCAGCAACTAAATTAAAATAGCCGTTTTCTATAATTTAAATATTTTAGATTTCGATTAGTTTCGAATACTTTTATTATACATTTTCTCATAAAGATGGACAGAGACCGTTTTGGAAACCAAAAACTATT
Source organism: Phosphuga atrata (assembly GCA_944588485.1). NCBI lineage: Eukaryota > Metazoa > Arthropoda > Insecta > Coleoptera > Silphidae > Phosphuga > Phosphuga atrata. The sequence continues at coordinate 58,449,125 of OX155893.1, forward strand.
CTATGAAGTAATTGAAGATCTCAGGAAAGGAAAACCAGTTTGAGTCAACCATATAGAAACCAAAGACGGATAACAGAAACAGAAAGTGAAGAAAGAAAAATAGAATGTAATAACTCCAAGAACAATACGATATTAAGATAGAAGAAGTAGTAGAATCCGTGAAAAAGTTAAAAAGAGGCAAAACAGCAGGTCACGATAGAATAACTACGTACAGAAATGGCTAAGAGCTTGGGAACCGAAGGTCTGGAAGTATTAATCAGTTTGGTTCAATAAAGTATGGAAAGAAGAAAAACTACCAAAAGAATGGGAACTAGGAATAATGCTACCATTCCATAAAAAAAGTGACAGAAGAGAATGTACCAACTATAGAGGCATTAATATGATGTGGCTATCTATTACTATTACTATGCATGATGGCAAAACATACATTCAAATCGATTACATCCTGACAAATAATATCAGAGCAATACAAACGTATCTGTAATCAATAGCTTTAACACCGGAAGCGACCACCGTCTAGTTAGAGCAGACATTGTGATAAACAGAAAGCTACAAAGACGCAGTTGAGTGATAGACAGAAAGCTAAATAGATGCAGTTGAAAAGATCAAAACCAGTAGACACAACTAAATTGTTGGAAGAACCAACAGAATTCCAAACATATGTAGAACAAAAATTAAAAAACCGGCGAGATGAGACGGATAACATAATCCAAATTAACGACAAAACTACAAACACGCTAAGGGAAGCAGAAAAAAGATTCGTACCGAAACAAACTAAGCGAGGAGACAATCTGCTCAAAAAACGCCGCGAGCTACTAGCGCTCAGCAAGAGAGATACTGGGGACTATCTCTCAGAGCTGAATAAAGCAGTCAGAAAAATGCCAAAGATAGATATAAGAAGGTACAAAACGGTCATTACTCAACGAACAATAGAACAACCCAGGGGCCCTAAGGTATTCTGAAGAAAAACGAATAGCTCCAAAAAGGAAATGGTAGCAATAGTGGATGCCAACGGCAATAAGGTTACTAATTAACTCAACATTATCGAAACGGTAGAACACTTTTACTCTAACTTATACACATCAAAAACAGAATGCGACATACCGCACAAAGAAAGGGAAAGGAAAGTTCTCAACCCATAGTAGGAAATCCAAGGCTGCATTTACAAAAATGAGGAACGGAAAAGCGGCCGAAATAGACGAAATACTGACTGAAATGCTTAAGACTGGAGGCGGAGAACTAGAAAACGAACTAACAATCCTATTTAACAAATGTCTCGAATCTGAAGACATCCCGGACAACTGGACAAACTCCCTTGTAGTACTCTTGCACAAGAAAGGGGACACGGAAAACCTTGAAAAAAACCTTGCTCTCACAAACCTACAAACTGTTCTCAAAAGTAATTACAAATCGCATCAGTACAAAGCTCGATTACTATCAACCAAAAGAACAAGCGGCATTTAGAGAAGGGTTCGGCACTACAGAGCACCTTCAAACAATGAGAGTTCTGATAGAGAAAGCAACCGAATACAATTTCCACTCTTTGCCAGCATTCGTAGATTTTAAAAAATACTTTTGGCGCGGTTGAAATATGGGCTCTACAGCAAGCTTTGAATAATGCAAGAATACCGGTATACAAATCTATTAACAAATATCTACAAAAATGCAACTGCGCAGATCCGACTACACGAAATCACGGGCAAAATAAGAATTAACACAGGAGTAAAGCAAGGAGAGACAATGTCTCCGAAATTGTTTACCTTGGCATTCCTAGTTGTTTTTAATAAAAAGTAGGAACGTACTTAAAACAATATTTATTTAAATTTTAAAGTTACTATAATTAATCATTTGTAAAAATACAAAAAAACTAAATGAAATATGTCAAAAAAAATATCTAATTATGTAAAGCTACATATTAGTCGTCTTTATCACTTTCTTCAGATGAATCTGCTACTGAGTATTTATTTACATTTACTCTGCCTTTCCAGTAATACTAGGGGGTATTAATAAATCTAGGACTTCAGAAGGGAATTTTGAAGCCTTTTTTCGTCGGACATATCTTAAGCTTGTTATTACAGGGTCAGATGTTATCAATATATATGTGTATATATGTATATATTTATATATATATATATATATATATATATATATATATATATATATATATATATATGTATATGTATATATTTATATATATATATATATATATATATATATATATATATATTTATATATATTATTATATATCAATATATGTGGGTAATTCCATGTCAAATCGACCAATAGTTGGAATCGACCCCTTTCAATTTGGATGAAATTTGGTGGGAAGTTTTCTTTTAGCAGAAAACGAAGTTCTAGTAAAGGAAAAAAAAATATTTTATTTTTCAAAAGTTATTCAAAATTCCACTATTTTCTAAATTGTTCAATTTTATATTTGAATATAAGACCAGGGTTCGTTTTGAAGAGGATACTTGATTCTATGAAAAAAAAAATATTTCGAAATAAATTTTGAAAAATGACAAATTTATAGAATTTTTAGTTTAGTTTTTAAAAATCGTCAAACTTCAAATTTTAAATTTTTGGCTCTTTTTTTGTAGAATACCTGTAACTGGTCTTAAAAGATTCTGAAATTTTCAAAATGATGGTTTTTTTTTTCAAAATTATAATTTTTTTAATTTTGGCAAATAATATAAATGTTTTATTTCTGCCTTTATGTTAAGTTAAGCTAAGCAATCATATAATTTTGTAATTTTAAGCAGTAAAAATTGCAATGAATGAGTAAAGAAAATTAATATTTATGTTTTAATTTATATATAAAGCAATTAAAGCGCAAACTTATGCATATACATTTTATTACGTAAGTCTTTTTTCAATTCTTTTTCTGATGTTAGTGCCTCAGTTCTTTTTCTTAATCTGAAAAAAGTTAGGGTTTTATTAATCTTCAAGTCAGAATTTGATACCAATACATTACTAATACACAATATTCCCGTCTTTTTACCTGGTTTTAATTGCTGGTTCTTCGACGAAATCGTAAATGTCCTTATTTTCTAATAGAAAATCTTTTCCTTCCTCAGTCGATGATAAGGTTATGATAAGGTTTTCATTTTTATTAGTTCATAGATATTAGACCCTTCGAAATAGGAACGGCGGCATGACAACTACGTATTCCTTGTATTGGCACAGCATTTTTAAATCTGCTGTACAGTTTCTTTTGAGTTTCTTCTGCTCATCAGAGACGAGGTAGAAAATGATTCCTTGGACATTCTTTTGGCCCATTTGCAAAGCTCATTGGGTGTTTGATTTTGCTCTTCAGTTTTTAATTGAAGATTAGCTCGACTAGCCAGTCGCTTTATTGTTCCGCCCAAAGTTGCAAAAAAATGCCATTCAGCTTTGATTTGAAAAATCTTCTTCATGATATAGCAAGTTGACCAAATTGGGTGGTAAGTTGACCAAGTTGCGATTTTTATATTGAGCCATCCGAAAAATAGATTATTTTAGAAATGTTCGGAACGTTATTTTTTAGAAATAAAGTTAAAACCTCTTGGAAACTGTAAACTGCAGTTGTGTTGAGCGTCAAGAAATCTGAAATTATTACCAAACTTAAAGGTACTATTGTATCATTGCCATTCTCAGTAATAGATCTATAATAGCAAGCGAATGGATGGATTGTTGCTTGTTTATTATTCCAATAAACTCCTTGGACACTGCTTTGAAGTAAAAACGAGTAATTTTCAGAAAAGTCAGCAACAACAAGTACTTGTCCAACTTCCAGGTTTTTTTTTGTAATTTGGAAATATTTAGCCTGTTTTTGAGCAATGAAGTCATGCTGAAGTAATTTTGGAATCGATTCTACCAAGTGATCAACAAAGTCATCAGTTGATTTTATAACCGTCTCCAAAGAACATCGATCCACTTGAGTCCATTTGTATACATTACTTCATCTACAAAATTATCGATGAAAAGACTTTCGATTGTACTTCGCAATTTTGTCAAGCCGGGACAATTAATGTATGTTCCAAAGTAGCAGTCATTTGTTGGTTGTTGACAAATAACAATTTTTAAACAATCCCTATATGACGAAAATGGCTGACTTTTGTCTTTAAGTTTCAGTTTTTCGAGTTTTGCACCATTAAATGTAAGTTTGAAATTTTCATGAATGAGACAAACACATACCACATGAGTACCAGATGCACCAGCTAGAACACACTCAGGTGGCCTAAGACTTGCAAATTTTGAAAAACTGACTTTTTCGAATGGGTATTTTTGTTTGAACGAATAATAAATTTCGTTCAAGTTAGCTAATATTAGCCGTTTTTGTTTCTGTACTCGTTGACCATTTTCATGAAGAGATTTATACTCTTTTTTACCCGGTAATTCTCTGCTGACATATTGATTTCTATAAAATTCTTGAATTTTGTCTTCAGTACTTTTTAATAGTGGATGACCTTTGTTTTTGACAGGAGTAAATAAAATGCCGTCTTCTGTTACTTTTTGTTTTACCTTTTTTACCATGTAAGTTGATGCTTCAAAAACGTCAAAAATTTTTTCTGCCGACCAACTTGACGGTAAGACAGATAAAATTTGTAATTTTTCACTCCCTTTGCTGCTATTATCAAATTTTTCTTTCAACTGCATTACTATTTCTTTTCCGGTTAATTCTGGGTTATCGTCAATGATCAAATGTTTATTTTGAATCGTAATAAAAGTATCTTCCATTACATTTTCAAAGCATAATTGCAATTTAGATTTTATGTCATGATATTTCCTTTGAACGTAAGTTTTTGATCGATCTATGTTTTTCTTTTTAATCGGAAATATATTGAATGTTTTGACGACAGTATTGAGGCGATCAAGATTAATTTCAGTGGTAGTAAAAGTTTCGCTGGTTGAGCTGCAGATGTCAGATGTTGAAGTTGTAGCGTTTGATAATTCTCAAATTCTCAGATAAATTAGAATACATTTTTTCCTGCAAGGTTTGAGTCAGTAGTGGGGTTTCCTCTTGGTCAGGTGTTTTATGTGTTTCAGATGGAGTAAAACTTAAATTTCCAGAGACACTTTCTGATCCACTGTTCTCAGCAGTTATAGTTTGTTTAGATGCTTCTAATTTATTTTCTTGATGTTTTTTCAATTCTTCATAGATTTTTTTCATACACGAAATACACAGTTTACTTCCTGGTATAATAGAAGGTACACTAACCTTAAACTGTTCAAACAATTCAAAAGTAATTGGTCTTAAAGATTTACGTACTTTAACACCATGAATTTTAAATGGATCAGCACAAACTAGTTGCTTCAAACTGTAATTGATACGATACAACTTGTCATGTTCGCTGCAAATGAAACGAACAATTGTACCACTTCTAGTATTCAATGAAATACGATTTTGATCAGAAAAATCTTTAGAATCTATTAATTTTCCCTTCGAGCATTTTTCATTTCTAAATAATCCAATTGAACACTTTTTTTCTCTATAACTATTTTTGTATTATTGTTACCTTAGGTATTATTGCTATTGTTTACTAGTAAATCACGATCTAACTAACCTCTAAAAAGGTAAATATGGCAATTTGCTCGATAAAATTTTTTAACAGTAGATACATAGATGGCGGAGTGTAACACTTCTTAACTGACTTAATTTTCAAACTATTACCAAAAAATGTTAATAATTCTTTTCTTACATTATTTTATCGTTAATTAAATTTTTTACTGCTTAAAATTACAAAATTATATGATTGCTTAGCTTAACAAAGGTAGAAAAAAATTTTATTTTATTTGCCAAAATTAAAAAAATTGTAATTTTGAAAAAAAAACATCATTTTGAAAATTTCAGGATTTTTTAAGAACAGGATTATTTAAAATTTAATGATCAGCGTCAATTTTGACGCTTTTTAAAAATTTTAAATTCTATAAATTTGGAATTTTTCAAATTTTTTTTTCCAATTTTTTTTTCATAGCTTTCTCTCTCTCTATCTCTCAGTATCCTCTTCATAACGAACCTTGGTCTTTTTTTGTAACTATAATAGTTTTCGAGATATTAAAAAAAAATTGAACAACTGGGAACATAGTGGAATTTTGAATTTGGTTTTGAAAAAAAATATTATTTTTTTTTCCTTTTGTAGAACTTCATTTTCTGAAAAAGAAAACTTCCCACCAAATTTCATTCATATTGAAAGGGGTTGATTCCAACTATTGGTCGATTTGATATGGACTGACCCATGTACATATCAAGAATTAACACGTTCACAAGGTTTGCGAAAAATCATAATCAGATCTCGGCGAGCGTATAAATGTGTACACACGACACGGGTCATACTGTTTTACATGTACCGCATGATATCAAGCAGCCGCGATCTAGCATTTGTTTTCAGCTACAAGACTTGCCTGAAGCTGCTGAAGCTAAAGTTCATTTCAGAAGTAACCCTCGTGGCTAAGATTTAATAGTTTTACCAGTATGGCATCCTTACCTACAGGTACTACTATATACTACAATATATTTTTTAATTTTAATTGTATGATGTTTAGTAATATGTTATAATATTAATTAACAAAGATGCGTAAATGAAAATTACAATTAAAGGGTTTAACGTTTATTTGTACGAATTTCGTTGACATCAGTGCATATCATGTTTGCAGTTGTATTTTTGTTTGTTTTTGGATTAGTTGATTTTTTTGTGGAAAAATGGTTAGTGATATCAATGTTCTGTTTACACACACAGTTTATTTATACTTTCAACGTTATCCTTGAATTTTTATATAGCAAAACAATATGAAGCGGTCAAGATATTTGCATCGGCGGCAGACGTGTTTTGCACTGATTTGGTCTAACTGCTGACAGCGCAGAACCGAAGTAAAGTCAAATTTATGAAAAAAATCGTTGAAACGCGTACACAGTGTCCTAAAGACCTAATTCCGGATCTTGATAAAAAGATTTCATTTTTTGTAGCTGATTTCAAGAAAAGATGGCAAAAAGCTAACAGAAAACATGACAGGTTCTTATAAAAACTGGTTGGACACTTAAACTAAATTTACATACATGTATACAGTATGTATATACTAGTTCAGAAAAAATACATATTAAACTTTGTATTGTTATTAAAAAGATTTCTAGTTATCATTTTATAGTCAAAATTTTGCTCAAATAGTTTTTTCCAAGAAATCATGCATTCGGCCCCACTGTGCGCTGGGTAACTTGAGATATGTGGAGTTTTAAGTGGCTTAAGTGGAATTAGGGTATTTCATAGAAATTAGTTATGCTAATTTTTGTGTTAATATAAATAAAATAAAGAATAGTAAGGTGCTTTGAAAAGTGTTTGGACTATTGTGAAAATATTTTTAGAATAATATTTAAATATTTTAGTTCTATCTCATTTGATTTCATATAAACTATATTTGTTCCGCGCCAGGCCGCAGTGTAGATCCGCTCATTGCGGTCTTACCTTCAAATTAAAAATTTTAAACAATATCATCATCGTTCAATTTAGGACTTTCTTTAATGAAGAATGTAATGTACAAAATTTAAAATATATATTCTACATTACTTTTGTATTTAAAGATCTATTGAAAAATAATCTAATGATAATAGGTATTCTTTGATCATTTTCACATTTATTTTTATAATTTTTTTTTTTAATATATTTTCAGATGTTTTTATCAGATTATGATGAAGTCCCATATGATGCTTTGACCTATTTAACTGGAGAATGTAATTATGGGGGACGTGTTACTGACGACAAGGATAGAAGATTGTTAAATTCTATTCTATCCATATTTTACTGCCCAAATACAGTAAACGCAGCATTGTAAGTCAAAATCCATTAACTTAATACTTATAAATCAGTGTTTATAAATTTGTTGGTAATTGGCCTTGAATCTGAAAATAGCTTTCCAAGCCCTTGTAAATTCTCTTATTCATTTATTTAGTTAATTACAAATATTTCAACATATTTTCTTTATTATTTTGTAATAGCTTATATTTTGGGTACATTTCACACTTTGCAAGCGATCAATTTATTGTCTTTTCTCTAGTAGCATCGGACCTCCATATTTTCTTTATTATTATTTATATATTGTTGAGTTTGAAGATTTGGATTAGTAAATAGTATCATTTTTTAACACTTTCTAGGAAATCATTGTATACATATCTTCAACAAAGTTGACATCATTAGTATAACTTATCTATATGATAATTAACTAAGCTATAATTCTATAAAAAGCATTTCTTAAAAACAACTACCTATTTGACTAGCAAACACCACGACTGACATTGAATTTCACGTACATTAAGAAAGTTTTTAGGTTCTATATAACCCTGTAATCTTCACACAAAAACAATATCCTGATCAAATACAAAAAATAATTATCAATTAATTAATGAACATCATCGTACGCGTTTCTGCCTTTTGGCTTGATCAGTATGGCTTTATCATTAACAACAAATTAAAATTAGAAATAAAATAAAATTCGACTTACCTAGTGTGTTATTTAAGGCTAAATGGTATTATCGTATTTGAGATTATTCTCTTTATAATCGAACCAGGTATCTATTGAGATTTTTGGGAAAAAACATATGCTGCGCTTGTTGTACTAGCCGACAATTAACATTGGTCGAAGCAAATTTATTAAAGAATTTTATTCAATTTCATGGAGCAAGAAGTCATGATATAATTATTTATATGTTACGTTAAAAGTACGTAGATTGGTAAATGTACACATATACCGGTATATGTGCACATTTGCCTTCTTGGTTGGTAAATGTGAATTCAACTTACATTTTCCAACTATTTCCGGCAAATGTGTACATATACCTAATGCTGTTGGTAAATGTATATGGGTCATTCTTTTACAAATCGTACACCTATTTTGACTCCATGATTTGGATTCGTCAGAAATTTTATTTGTCACTTGTTTACATGAAATAAGTCGACACCTATATCGGGATTTCGTTCGTATATGTGTATTTTCAGAAATATATACATTTTTAATTTTGGTAGTTTGCTGGATACAGTAACATTTAACATTCATTATCTCCAGTTTTACTAAATGGATCGTTCTCGATCTTCCACTATTTAACACCTTATTAGGTCAGCTTCTTAATCGCATGGTGGAAGTATTTTATTATTGTTAATTAATATAAAATAAAAACAATTGAATTGTTCAAATGATGTTTTCATGCACATCCCCGTCGCATGAAATTGAAAAAAATACCATATATTTGCTAGGTCCTAATTTAAAAAACGCATGTTTCAAGAAGGCCTCTCCATTCAATCTATTCAATCAGAAGATTAAATAATTTCAAGCGCGCGGATATAGTTCCAACGGATTCTTGATCAAATTGGCGCTTATTTCTTGCTAATACGTCACGTTATGTGAATAGAATATACATTATTCAGAAAGCTAACAAATAAAAAGTGACCCTCATTATTTTACTGAATATTCTATAATATAATGATTCTATTTCTATGAAGAAAAAAATTTGAATATTAAGATAGATCAAGAGACGATATAATTATTAACATTTTTGATATACAAAATACTATTTAATCTTCAACGATATGTTACAAAGAAAGTAATTATTTCATAATTTTAACTTCCGTTGAATGTTCCTGCGAAGAAAAATGTTTTGCTTCTGCTTTTTTTCTGTAATCGGTATCATGCAATGGTATGTTAACGTCCCTTTCACCGTTAGAGCCATTTTGAATCTTGCCTCTAATATTTGTTCTTCTTCATTATATTCTTTATCCTCTAAAAATTTCAATGAAATGTTAGGGAGTGACTCAGTTGCCCATTCGAATAATTCTTTCGGCGTTTGGATTGGATGAGTTATTCTTTGAAGACTAGTTCTAGCAGCTAACCTTTTCATAGTCCCACCCAGGCCATCGCACGCACCTTTGCCGTGAGAAGTTGGAAAAAAGTGCCAGCTAATCTTCTCTGCAGCTAAACCAATATCTTTTAGGTGATGAGTGAGATTGACATTTTTTTTCTGTTTTTGTACTGCGCACTTGTCCCATCAGAAAAATATGTATTTTTTTCAATTTTCTTAAAGCTTTTCTTTATAAAATCTACTGAATGCTTTTGAAACACATGAAACGCAATTGTATCATGGTGCAAACATTCGGATATAATTACGAAACTTTCCATTCGAGTTTCGCCGTCAGCGTGCCTGTAGTAGATTGCAAATGGGTGCACTGTTGCTTGGTTATTATTCCAGTGAATTCCTTGTACGGCATTTTGAACAACAAAAGTATAGTTTTCAGAAAAATCACAGATTACAATGTACTCGTTTTCTGTCAACTCGTTTTTTTCATTCTACATAAAATCGTTTTGTTTTTTAACGAGGTATGAGTGCAGAAGTAATTTTTCTAAACCGGTCTTTAATTTTTGTAAATATTCGTCCACTGGGGATATAACTTGTAAAGTGGTCCTATCTAAGTTAGTCCATTGTGTGTAAGTAATTTCGTCAATGTAATAAAACTAGAAAATGTTTTCTAATTCGTCGATCAAATCTGTTGCACCAGGACACTCAGAGCACGTTCCAAAATAACAATTTGTTGATGCTTCATCGCAAATCATACGGCTCAAACAGTCATGATAAGTTTGCATAGGGTTCGGTGTATCGGCTGTCAGGTTTTTAATATTCGACCCTTAGATTAATAATTTTACATTTTCATGGACAGCACAAACACAGACTGAATGGACCACTGCACCGGCTAGCACGCAATGTTTTGGCCTCAAAGATGCGAATTTGGAAAAACTACTTGACTTCAGGATAATTTTCTTTGAATAACTGATGAAGCTCTTTCAAATTCACTGACAATAATCGTTTTTGCACGTGAATGCGTTTATTGTCTGCTTTGACCGACACATAATCTTTTTGTCCTGGCATCATGCCGCTATTCTCATCCAGTTCATAAAAGCTGATTATTAAATCAACTACTTCTTTTTCTATGGACGGATGACTCTTCGGGCTAGGATCGGCTAAGATTCCTTTTTCTTCGGCAGTTTTCTTCGCAATCGTTATCATGTGAGTCGTAGCAGAAGGAAAATGATAACTTTTTCGAAAAGACCATTCTTTAAAAATAGCCAAAATTTTAATTTGTATTGCACGTTCCGTGGTTGAGTTGAATCTGCCTTTTAAAATTTGCAAAATATCATTACCATCATTTTAGTCAACGCTATCATTCACATTAATCGCAGTGTGGAATATCCTTTCTGACATTTCTTCAGATATATTTTGCATTTTATCCTTTGAATACATCTTTTGAGAAACTTTCTTCTTTTTAATTGGTGAAGTTCCAATCAAACCCAAACCCTTGTTGATTGTATCAATCGCTTCATCAATTACTTATCTGTCTCTTTCGAACGATGCAGGACTTTCCGGGATATGACCCACGTCCCCATAATCTTCATCAAACACTTCATCATTTGGCGATGTGTTAGAGTTAAAATCATCAACTTCTTTGTGCTAAAAATATATTCATACGCACATCAAACATGTGATCGTGAAACATAGATAATAAATAGTAAAACATACCTTCTCGTTAGATTGAAGTACGTTGTTATTTTTATTGTCTTTACGTAATTTCGACAAATTACGTCGGCACGTGTTGCAAATTTTTGGTCTCAGAGAGTCTTCTGTTATAAGTATATTCAATACCAATAAATGATGCATCTGGACTTTCCTGAGGCTCTGGTAATTCCGCATCTATCCGTTCGTATTTTTGACGGTTTCAATAATTTGGAGGATAATTTTGGCATTATATGGTTCGAACTTTATGTAGTTTTCACTAAGATTTTACGTTATAAATACCACGCGAATGTATCGCAGCGTGCCGAGGAAGGCTAATAAAAACGTCGCTCGGAAGCGGCGCGCGCACTCGAAATTAAAAATAATTAATATCTTCTGATCGAATAGAGACCCCAACTTTTTGAAACATGGGTTTTTTAGATTAAGACCTAGCAAATATATTGTCTTTTTTTCAAAATCATACGTTTTGGGAATAAGCAGGAAAACATTATTTGAACAATTTAATCCTTATTATTTTATATTAATTAACAATAAAAAAATATTGTTAGCACGCGACTAGAAGAAGTGATTAGAAGAGAAGCTAACATTATAAAGTATTAAATAGTGAAAAAATGAGAATGATCCGTTCAGTAGAACCGGAGAAAATGAATTTTGAATGTTCGAGAATCCAGCTAACCAACAAAACGCAAAATGTACATATTTTGAGAAATACACATTTCCGAACAAAATCCCGATATACGTGTCTTTTGAATGAATAAGAAGGTGCTGGAAAAAAATTTGTATGTCATTCAAACATGTGATAATTTTTTTTTTGTTCAAATCCGTACGATTTGTAAAATAATGACATATATAGAGGTTTACTTTAACATACATTCTTTTTTTTACACATACTTTTACACATACAGGGCGCATGTGCTGTTCGACAAACCTGCATTTTTGAGGTTATTGTTGTGTTTGTTAAGCTTCAGTTTGCTATTTTATTCTGTCTAATTGTTTTTATGAGCGATTTATATAATCCTTTGAAATAATATTTTTATAAAATAGTGTTTAAATGAAATAATATAAGTTATACCAAATACATTTTAACTTTAATATACCAGTGCATTTTATTTCTGTTTATTATTCTTTTAACTTTTACCGAAATACGTTGGAAAATGAGAACTTTTACCGGTAAAAGTATATATATGAAGTTGATCTCAAATTGAAACTCACATTTACCTATCAAATTGGTAGATGTGCACATATACCGGCAAATCTACACATTTGCCGATTTTGTACTTTTACCGTAACATATACATATTGTTGAGTTTGAAGATTTTCATATTATTAAATAGTAATATTTGTATCTTTTTGTATTTTCTTTATTAAAAAATATATTTATACTAGAGATCGAACTAATAATATAGGCAAAAATATATAAACAAAATTTATATTTAATATAAATTTATTCGAACATAGTTTGTCTTCAAACTGTACCTGAACGATTTTTACAAGTAATAAACGTAAAATTGTTAAATCCGTTTATAAATGTTGGATAATTGCCGCGTCACCCATATCTGGGTGTGGTGTGGTGTAGCGAAAGTGGCGGGTGTATTTCCGTGTGGGCTTATATAGTGGGTTATATAGAACCCAAAAACTTTCTTGTTTCAGTTAAATAGGATTTTCAATTGAATTTTAAAACAAAATGGATGGTTAGATTAGGTTTATAATGGAGCATGTAAGTCCAAACCACCTATCACGTGCTAGCCCGACCTTTCGCTGTGGTGGCGTTAATACGTAGGAACCGAAATTTAATGTAATAAGTACAAGAATAAAAATAATGGATTGGAGTTTTTATTTATATTTGAAATAAAATACAGTGTGGGGTTAAAATGTGCTATAACCAATCACTTGAAATGACATGTATAGGCAACCCACCGTACGCATTTTGCGCATGCGCATAGGGGGAAAAACACAAAGGCGTAGGGAAAATAAATTTTAAGGGGGTATATAAAAAATTCTTTAAAATGATAATAAACCACAACAACTCTAACCTAACTAGAGTTAAATCAACGGTCCTTGCCACTTTGTCCTATATTGAATCGAGAGTTTACTCGTATGTGGTCTTGATTTATCTTCCCGCTTCGCGACGGAGAACCTAATCTAACCAAGGTAAAACTAAAGGTCCTTGCCACTTTGTCCTACATTGGACCTATCTTCCCGCTTCGCGGCGGACAACCTAATCTAACCAAGGTAAAACCAACGGTCCTTGCCACTTTGTCCTACATTGGACCGAGAGTTCGCGCTGCCGCGCGTATGTTGTCTTGATTTATCTTCCCGCTTCGCGGCGGACAACCTAATCTAACCAAGGTAAAACCAACGGTCCTTGCCACTTTGTCCTATATTGGATGGAGAGTTCGCGCTGACGCGAGTATATTAATAATATAAATAATGCGTGTTTCGATTTGTAAAATAATAAAGAAAACTAAACTTGGAATTCGTAACCTTAAATAAAACTGCGTACCCAACGGTATACGCGCCACTGGAGGTTATATGTAAATTTCCGTTGGAAAACCCACCAATGCGCATGCGCAGAATTCGTACGGTGGGTTGCCTATACATGTCATTTCAAGTGATTGGTTATAGCCATAGAACTTATACTAATGGAATAAGAATACCGTATAACTTACGTGTACCGAAACTGTGTCCAACATCTGTGCGACAAGGAAAGATATAACATTTGTTCGCTATGCGCATGCTCCAAATGAAATAAACATTTATTTTCTTTAACCTTAATAACCTTAATTTTAACCATAAATATGGTTGAACTTTAATTTAGAAATATTTTTATTGTTACTTATGCAATTGTAATAACATTAGGTGCTTTTTATATTTTAGGTGGTGTATTATTTAGTTCTATAATTTGTATCTGCTAAAAATATATTAAAGAAAAATTTAAAAAAATTGAAGTGTATTTTTCAAAAGAAAAATATTTAAGTTTACATAAAAAATAAGAGATTTATCAAAAGATAATAAGTATTTTTTTTTTATTAGTATAAGTACTAGTATAGTACGATTTAATAACAATACAACTTGACACTGTAACAAGAAAACTACTTCTCTTATTTTATTTAATATTACATTACAACTTTATTACAAATTTACTTAATATGTATTACAATTTTTACAAAATAAAAATAAATCTACTGTAAACTTAATAAAGTCGAAACACAGCCTGAATATATAAATATATTCAACCTTTCCAGAGCTCTATAACACTAATGAGTCTTTTTAGGACTACCAAAAACAAATCTCATGTGAAATTTGCCAGTTATTTTTTAGCTTTCAGGCCACCTCCGTGGCACTCAACAAAAACCAGAAAAATAACATTGTTTTTTAAGATCATGTCATTCCGATACCTTGTTGATACATGATCTTAACAAACAATGTTATTTTTCTGGTTTTTGTTGAGTGCCACGAAGGTGGACTGAAAGCTATAAAATAAATGACAAATTTCACATGAGATTTGTTTTTGGTAGTCCTAAAAAGACTCATTAGTGTTATAGAGCTCCAGAAAGGTTGAATATATTTATATATTCTGACCGTGTTCCGACTTTATTAAGTTTATAATAATAATAAAGGCCTTTATTCGTAATAAACACAAAATATCAATAAAACATGCAATCCATTGGGCGAGGTTCAGTTCGCCCTCTCTATAATAATAGTAGACAAAACGTCTGTTCAATTAACCCAAATAATTAAACTAAAAATAGCCAAAATAATGAAAATAATAAGATTTGAAAGTTTGTGACAGAGAAAATGCTAACCAAGCAAAATAATTACTACAATTTTCCTGAATTTCCGAAACGGTTTTATTACGAATGCCGCATTTCCAACAATATACACCCATTTTGTTGATTAGCGATATTGATATTATCAAAAAAGAAGTAATAAACTCCTAATAAACTGGATTAACAACATGCATCTAACAAGATGGCAACTGTAAACAACATCGAAAAATACGTGTAGGCTGCGCATGAGCATTTCGACAAAAAGAAATAGAATGAGACTTTGCATCTCACTTCTTGGACACAATTTTATGATTTGTATTCCTGTTCCATAAGTATATGTTCTAAGGTTATAGCACATTTTAACCCAGTGTGGTGTTACAGTTTGGAATCAAACCTATAATTTCTTTATTTACTGTTTTTTTGATAATCGCTCGGACACGTCAATAATATTTTTTGGCATCTTCGACATCGTGTATACGTCCAGCGAAACTAGATTTTTACATACAATGTTGCAAAGTACGGCTACGATGCGGTAAAGTGACCAGTAAATTTTAACCTTTAAGTAATACTTACAAAATAAATTAAGTATAAGACAATAAAATCTAATTTAAAAGCTCTACTTTACAACATATTTGCCACGATAATGTAGAAAATAAGAGCAATTTTTGAAATTTTACTGTGCGTCTGACATTTGGAAAAGTGACATATTATGTACCTAATAAATTTGAATTAGTAAAAATGTCAAAGTTTGTGAGTACCAACATTAAAAAATTAAATAATTTCCAATATTGTAATTAATCTAAATCTATTTGTTTCTTAAATAATAATTGTCGGCCAAAAAATCTTATACAAATTTCGTGCGGAAATGATTTTACAATGCTACAGCAAATGGGGAACTCGCCCTTCGGGCTCGTTCCCCAAACGAGCTGTTGCATTGTAAAATAAATGTTTCCGCACTCTAATGTAAATAATTATTTTGGCCTCCTGAATTGTAAAGCTAGTTTTGACATCGTGTATACGTCAAGCGAAACTAGATTTTTAAACAATACTTTAAACATACTTACGTATGCACCGTGTATGTATACAAACCGTACTTACATTGCAACATTGTACCAAAAAAATTAAATCATTTCCAATATTGTAAATTATCTAAATCTATTTGTTTTTTAAATAATAATTGGGTATTTGAATTTTTTTTTTGTCATAAATCGAAAGCTCATATAAGTTTTATAACAAAACTCATTTTTGTTTTGTTTTTATCGTTGTAATTAAAAAGTTATAACAAATTGAAAATATATTTTTAATCTCGGTACTGAAAACAGGCTGGTCGCGTTCTGACGTATAATGGGTAATTTCTACCCGCGCCTGACTTTGTTGATACAGTAGCTGTAGACATGTCAAATATTAAAACTCAAATATTAAAAGTTATCGTGCTTGTTTCGTACGATCGTGTAGGAGTACTACAAAATGTTGAAGCTCGAAACCAATGGTTTTAAACAGTGCGCCGAAGAAATACTAAAACGACGATTTTATAAAGAATGTTTATGTTTGAATGTTAGAATGAAGTTTCACCCTTTCGACGTCACAAACAAATTATGGAGCGTTTGGAATCACGTGATTATTTTCAAAATTTTATCACTTTTAAATTGCTTATAATGAATTGAATTTTTTTTTACTTTTTCGCATCGCACATCCGAATTATTTATAATAAGGTTTTAAAATACATACAAAAATTCGATTTTTTTTTTTATTCAACAATCCAATTGTCGGCCAAAAAAGTTATACAAATTTAGTTTTCGTACAATTTCGTACAAGTTTCGATTTTACAACGCTAATGCGCTCAAAGTAAAATCGCTTTCAAAATCAACTTTTTCGCACTCTAAGGTAAATAGAACATCCTGATTGTAAAATCGACCCCCGATTGTAAAATCGACAGTGAGTAGATTGATCGCCAAATACACAAGACCTGGATCCGTAAAAGATATGCCGCGACAAGATCGACATCCAGTAAATGAAGAAACAAAACATCATATTTCAACAGGATAAATTGCTCTAAATAACAATGTAGACAATTCTGTAGCTGTGAGATTATTTAAAAAAAAGTACCACCCGTACAAAGTGCAACTGAACCATGAGTTACACGAAGATGATCCAGATCGCCTTTTATAATTAAAATGTATATATTTATATTTTATAAAATGGGAAACACTTACATTAGTTTGAAATCATGTGTTGGGCTGTCGAAATGGTTTCGAACTTATGTAAGTGTTTTCCATTTTATAATTCATAAGAGTAAAGCTGCACTGATGAGAGATAGATCTCGAAACGCGTCTGCAATGGGCTATTCACTTTGGGTTAAAGAGAAAGATCTGATCTTAAAAAACAATGTTATTTATCTAGTGTCTTGTTTTAGTATCACGGAAGTGAACGGAGTCCTAGTGAATAACACAAATATATGTCTTTCAACATGAGATTTGTTTTATAGTCTTAAAGAGACTTAATAATATTATAAAGATTCGGAAAGGTTGAATATATTTATATATTCAAGCTGTGTTCCGCTGTAATAAGTTGGAATTATTGTACCTGTAATTAGTTTAGTTTCACCCTATATTCTATTTAATTTAATTTATTATAATCGCCGTTTGACTAGTAAAAGGAAGCAAAAGCAAAAGAAATAAGTGAAACAAAAGTTTATAACAATATGTATTTTTGAACATAAAAACGACTTGTTTTATGTCCGAGAGATTATCCCAAAACCAGTAAATAAAGAAATTTTTGTTTTGATTCCAAACTTTAACACCACACTGTATAACGTTATGCTAGGTCTCATAGTATTGGTTAAAACATTGTAAACACATTTGAGGTAAGTTTGGACAATTAGAACAACAGGACGTAGTTTTTTTGACTTTGTTCCTGGCTTTTTTGCGCTCGACAGTTTGCTTATTCTTCTGGTAACATAGGGCGCACGTCCTTCTTATAGGCTTGTTCTGCCGTTTTTTGCGAATTTCCAAATGTTCGCAATTTACTTTCTTAAATTGCGAAACTTTATTTCTTTCTTTGAAATATTTTTATTACTTTCTTTGATTTGTTTTTATTATTGTCGGGAGCAGTATTTTCCTAAAATATGGTATGGATTTTTTGTTATGCCGCACAGTTAAGTCAAATTAAAAAATATAATTGCTAATTCACACCTTGTGTAAAAGCTGTCGACAAACGAAATTCGTCCTTCGTTTAATAATTTATCTGCAAGGTGAATGCAGACATTTATGTGTTATAAATAATATTATTATTTAAGATATTCTTTTTCTGCGAGTGGCATGTACTTTGTTCCACAAGATACCTCATATGAAGGGATCGTGTCCTACATAAAAAATCTTCCCCTTATACCACTACCGGAAGTATTCGGTCTGCACGAAAATGCAGACATAACGAAGGACAATCAAGAAACTCAAATCCTTTTGGATGGTGTTTTATTGACTCAAACCCAGATAGCAGGTGGAGCGGGTGGAGATGATTCTCAGGAAATGGTCATTGAATTAGCCACGGATATATTGTCCAAGATTCCCGGCCAGTTTGATATCGAAGTAGTCAGTAAGATGTATCCGGTTTTATATATGAATTCGATGAATACCGTTTTGAAACAGGTAATATTTCACAATATTAATAATTTTGTAATGTTAAAAATTAATGACTTTAAAATCAATAATAAACTTGCGTGCATAGAAAGTTTACAGTGGAAACTTTTGACTTTAACAATTTTTTTATAAACTATTTATGAGATGAAATAAAGAAATATGCCGATTAAAAGACAATGTAATATGCTTTAATATAAGTTTAAATTTATCAAGAATGCTTATTGTTTATAGGCGTAGCAACCGGTAAACAAAACCGAACGTATTTATGTGGTGGTTATAACAAGAATAACAAACTTGTGAAAGATTCTAATTATTGCCTTTGCATTTAAAATTTACACACTATTCATAATTTGATTAGTTTTCAGTGTCAGTTTAATGCATACTAAACCGGAAAAAGCCGCCCAAGTTCTTGTTTTAATCGAAAATGCATTTAGCCAGCGAACTGTTGCTCGAAAACTGGAAAGAACACGCATCGCGGTTCGAAGAGTGTTTCAACGTTAATGGAAGTTTGGATCCTTTCATAGACGATCTGGAGATTTACAACGGATCGGGATGACCGCTTTATTGTGTCAACATCATTAGCAATCGTAACAACAGCTCCGTCAACTGTAGCAACGGCTCCGTGAAGTACGAAGAGTGGCTATTAGTCAATGTACAATAAGACGAAGACTGCAGGTAACTAACTTGACTTGACCCTAAGTCACCGGCAGTTTGTCAAAAACTTACCCCGGCTCATCGTCAAGCACGCCTGCGTTTTGCAAGGGATTATTTAAATTGGACATTGGAATAATGGGGGTTAGTCCTGTTCTCGAATAAGACCAGAATATCCCACTATGATAGCGACTGAAGAAGAGAAGTGTGCCGGAGACTGAGAGAATGATTTGCAGTATGCTTCATTGAAGAACGGACTTTTGACGGAGGTGGTTACTTCATGATCAGGGGTGCAATTTCTATAGGAGCACGAGCCGACCCTGCTTTCATTAGGTGCGCCCGTGGTCACGGGAGAGGAGGTTTAACGGGTGCTAGACGCATAGAAGAGATTTTAGCAGTTGGTACCTTACGTCCACTACATTGGAGATGATTTTATCTTTATGCATGGCAATGCGAAGCCGCACACCGCAAGAATCGGAAATCGGTTTTCGGGTTATGGAGTGGCCAGCATGCAGTCCCGACCTAATTTCTAAACATTTATGGGATGAGCAAACAAAGAATTCGTGCTAGGCTTTGTGCCCTAACTTCGATCCCAGAGCCTATTGGTGCAGTAGTAGGAGATTGGCTTAACATCACACAAGAAACAATAGCAACTTGGTTAGATTTGATTAGATCAACAAACTTGATTAGATCTATGCCAAATCGCATGAGAGATGTGATTAAGTCAAGAGGGGTGTCATACCCATTATTAAAAAATATCTGTAAATTTAGATAATTGTCAATAACCATATTTTTCTTTTAGTAATAAAAAATTTTAATTTGTTATGAATTTAAAATGTCATGAATTTAAAACATATTAAATTGTCTTTCAAACGGCATATTTCTTTATTTCATTTTATAAATAGTTTCTAAAAAATAAGTCAAAAGTTTACATTGGATCGATTTCTATGCACGCAACTTTATTATAGTATTATCTTTTTTTCTTGAATAAAATATGTCCGATCAGTTTATTAACTTATTTTAATGTAGGAATTAATAAGATTTAATCGCCTAACAGTGGTTGTAAAACGAACTTTGGAAGACATCATAAAAGCAGTTAAAGGCCTGGTAGTAATGTCCAAAGAATTAGAAGAACTTCATTTCTCCTTAATGATCGGTAAAATTCCAGCGTCCTGGGCAGCTAAAAGCTATCCCAGCTTAAAACCTCTGGGATCGTATATATTGGATCTTCTAGCTAGGTAAAATATTCATTCTACGTTTGGACGAGCTTGTTGTTATTAAAAATAAAATTTATAGATTGACCTTTTTGCAAACTTGGATCGATAATGGTCCTCCGGATGTTTTTTGGTTGTCCGGATTTTACTTTACGCAATCCTTCTTGACTGGAGTTCTGCAAAATTTTTCCAGAAAAAGAAAATATCCCATCGATCATATTGGATTTGAATTTTTTGTGACTGATTACGAAACAACACCTCCAGAACAACCAGAAATTGGAATTCATTTTATGGTAATTTATTTTTTATATTTTAAATAACCAAAGTCTCCACATATACTACACTAATACAAATCTTCTACTTTTTCTATTTATTTCATTTGCATCAAAAAAACATCAATAATAAAGATAAGGAATTAAATTGATAAATTGTACAAAAAAACATTTTAATAAACACGTTTTTACTAAAATGCACTAAAGGGAGAAATTATTTTAGGAGTAGGAAGGACTAAATAAAAGCGTGGTGCGATAAACTATATCGACGAAGTTATCGTGGTCGCTCCACGCATTTATTTAGACAGTAATATCCACACGAGACAAAAAATTTCTTCTTTTCAATGTATTTTAATAAAACGTACATTTCATACCCGGAGGAATATAAATAAATTAATAATATGTATAGGCTGATCGCGACTGTTACTACGTGATAATTCATACTTACATTGAATTGAAAAATTCACTATGTTTTAACTACACTTATAATATGTAGATATGTTATATAACTTATTATTCACAGTTATATAAATTTATACATTTACATTCACGACTTTCGACGTTTGACGGTCATTTTCAAATGTCTTAACAAATTGATGAGGTTGAATATAACCGTATAATTTTGGTGGGGAAGGGCGGTGTCTGTCCGTTGATGAGGACTACTTATCTGCTTGAAATTGTGTGAGATTAAAAAGTTTGGAAAAGATTAGGTAGGTCGGTTTGCTCGTTTAGAAGATTAACTGAGAGATTACAGGTTTTTTTGAAAATTTATAATGACTAGGAGATTCGGTTTCGGGCCTTTCTTGCAATTATGCGAGATTTTAAGATTAGCTATTTCGTGGAATTTGTGATTACATTTTACACAATGACTAGAAAAGCTTGTGTCATTTTTAAGACGGAAGGCCCGAAAGTGTTCGGAAAAGCGAGTTGATATGCTTCGTCCTGTCTGGCTTACGTAGACGCTATTGCATTCTGAACAAGGAATCTCATAAACGCCGGATTTTTTGAGGGGGTCGATTTCGTCTTTGGCATTGAATAATGTGTGGGATACTTTGGACGAAGGTTTAAAGGCCACTTGTAGGATTTGTTCTCTCAAAACTTAAAATATTTGCTCGCTAGTTTTGCCAAAGTACCGGAGGACAACGAAAGTTTTATCTGAATTGGGCGTTTTTGGGTATGTTTGGGACTTTGTGAATTGGCTCCATTTTTTATTTATTAAATTTTGGATGAGAGTAATTGAGAAGCCATTCTATGTGGCAATTGACTTGATGGTGTTTAACTCTTTTGTTCGGTTGTCAGCGGTGAGAGGGATGGAAAAAGCGTCGATATATCATGGAGTGATACGCAGCTAATTTATGTAATAGTGGGTGATTTGATGAGAAGGGTATTGTACAGTTTACACTCGTCGGCTTTCTATATATGTCGAAGTCAATCTTGTTGTTTTTATGTATTAAGTTTAGGTCCAAAGAGTTTATTTGGTTGTTGTTTTCTACCTCGAGACTGAATTTAATTTTAGGATCTATGTTGTTGATCAAATTTAGAAATTGATTCAGTTATCTTTCCGTCCGATTGAAACACACTATTACGTCATCTTCATACCTATACAAAAATGAAATATGTTTTCTAGCGAAATCTAATTTGAAGAAGTGTTCTTCAATATGTGCCATGAAAATGTCGGCCAGGAGTGGGCTTAATGGAGATCCTATTGCTAGACCTGTGGTTTGCTGGAAGACTTTGTTATTGAATATGAAATAATTATGGTTGACACAGGTTTCTAGATACTCATAAAGTTCGGTTTTAATCGGGTGCTTGCAATTGGCTTTATAGAGCAAGTTTCTAATGATTTGGAGACAATCTTTAGTGGGTATGTTAGAGAACATACTAACTGACATCAAAGGATACAAGCTTTCAATTGATCGAGATTGTTTTTGATTTAGATAAGACGACTGAATTTTTCACAGCATATTTTGGACTAAATTTGGTATATTTTTAAAACAGGGTATTTAATTTTTTTGCTAAAACTTTTGCTGCACTGTTAACATACGAGACAACTGGTCTGATGGGAGGATCTGGTTTGTGAGTTTTTATGAAACCGTAGAGCCTGGGAGCTATGGGATTTTCATTTATAATTTCAAATTTCTCACATTCTGTAAACAGCGTCGTAATATTTTTTAAGAAGTTACTAATTTGGGTTTGAAACTTTGGTGTGGGATCCTTATTCAAAAGAGTTAAGTTTTCTCTTGTAATGAAAGAGTTCATTTTATTGATGTACTTTCTTTTTCTAGAACAACAATCGAGTTCCATTTATCAGCTTTAGTAAGTGCTAAAGAATGGAACTCTATTTTGGATTTTATTGCTTTGATTATTGCAAGTCTTTAGCAAGATTACGAGCGTAAGATTTTATGTGCTCTGCTATTTTGGCTCGAGGTTCCGTCAATTTTCTTAGCGCGATTTCTGCTTCTACAATTATTGTGGACTTATCGGATTTGTTTTTGAGGCGTAGTTGGGGTTTTGGGAAAGAAATAGCTTTCGAGAAGTTAATGAATGTGGACACTAGATAAGGTTTGGAACTCACTTTTTGGGGTACTGCATTTTTTTCTCAATGAGAACGGATAATTTATTTTTTAACCTTAAATATTTTATGTGGTTAACTTGACTGACATTTTCTCGAATAAAATCATCAACGATGGTGAATTCTACTGGGTGTAATTTAAACGTTAATTCTGAATGGAGTATCTTAACATAATGTTGAATAACATCTTCTAACAACTTCTCAGATGAAGATTTTGAATTTCGGATCTAATCCATGCGTTTTGGGCTGATTTTCTGGCTGTGGAACGGAAAGAAGAACGGCAGCGAAAACTAAGCATATCAACTCGTTTTTCCTAACACTTTCGGTCCTTCCGTATTAACAAAGACACGAGCTCATTCTGTAGCCATTGTCAAGAATGTAATCACAAATTCCACGAAATATCTAATCTTTAAATCATACATAATTGCAACAAAGGCCCGAAACTAAATCTCCTAGTCATTAGAAATTTAAAAAAAACTGTAATCCCTCAGTTAAACTTCTAAAGGAGAAAACCGACCTAATCTTTTCCCAACTTTTTAATCTCACCCAATCTCAAGCAGATAAGTCCTCATCTACGAACAGACGGGCGGTGTCTATTAAAAATACAGCTAATAATACAAAATTCACTGAAAATTTATTTTTGATAAAGCAATACAGACAAGCAATACAGACAAAATCAACAAGGTTTAAAAAGATGTTTATGTGCGAACGCCTCGCCTAACTTTAGCCGATATAAATTGTTTTATAATTTCCTCCAAATTTATATTATTGTATCTCTTTCTATTGAAAGTAATGCCAAATCAGAAGTTCTAACTTGAGTCATTGTGTCCCTAGGTGTGTTTTTAGTCTACGCAATACACTAAAAGATCTCTCAGCACTTGCTATACCTATGGGCAGCGTTACAAACAATCGAAAAACTATTTCAACATTTGGCAAAATATCATACATTTTCTGTTCAACTAAATATTATAGATAACCCAGTACACCTCTATCAAACAAGGTGTACTGAATCACGTGAAATATATATGTTCTGAAATTGTGTCATTTCATCTATCAAAAAAGGGGTAATAAATTTTAATGTAACTAAATAATGTACAATTTTTTACAACTTAAAGGAAAAGTGGGTCAGTGGGTAATGAACAACGTACCCCACTTAGGTACAGGATTTATAATCAGTCACAGGATACTGGATTCAGTCACCGACTTTACCTCCCCGAGTAGTCGTGTAACCATCCTCTCTCTCAAATGCGCAAACAAGGGCTACAGTATAGTCAATGTACATGCCCCAATCAACCAGGACAACAGACACAATTCAGACAGAACTGTTAAATTCTGGGAAGACTTAGAAAATATTATCTCTAAACTTCCAGATAGGCACACCGTTATACTGCTTGGTGACTTCAATGCTCAATTGAAGAGAGAGAAAATACAGAAACAACGTGGGCAATTATCCGGCGCATAAGCGAACCAACCGCGGAGAACGATTGGTGGATTTGTGTAGGACTTTTGGGTTGATCATGAAGTCTAAGCCTTCAAACACTTTCCAAAGAAGCAGAAGACTTAGATTTCACCTAATACCCACCTGGGTGAATTCCAGATAGATTATGTGGCCATTTCACGAAAATCTCAAAAGGAAATACAAAACGTGAAGGTACTAAGAAGCACCAATCTGGACTCAGACCACTACCTCTCAAAGATCAAAAAAGACTCCAGCCTAGAAACACTAGATTACACAGAACCTCCAAAATGGTAAGATTTGACGTCGAGCGACTCAAGAACAATCAAGAACTAAGTCAGAGACTGAACAACACAGACCTAAACAACTGGGACCAACTGAACGAGACTCTTGTCAAGGCGGCCAATGAATTCGCCCCTCTCGCTAGAAGAAGGAAGCATCCGTGGTGGACTGAAGACTGTGACAATGCAATAGCCCAAAGACAGATAGCCTGGGTCTGGTCCTGGGAATTCTGAAAAGACCAAGGAAAATTGGCATACATTTTTGGAACAAAGAAAGGTTACAGCCAAGATAATTCGAGGAACCAAACGAAGTTTCACACAAAACCAACTAACCCAAATCGAAGAGAGCTTTGCTAAGAATAATTCCAGAGATTTCTTTGGAACCTTTAAGCAGACACTCAGAAAATACGCTCCGCCAAGCCTCCACTCACAAGGCAAACTGGCTTATAACAACAAGGACAACTGCCACCTTTTAGCTCAGTACTTTAAAAATCTACTCAACTGTGACACATCCAGCGAAGACTTCGACTATAAACAAACCACACCAAACCCGGACTCGCTTCCCCCTTCATTGGAAGAAGTTGGCCAGATCATTCAACTTCTTAAGAATAATAAGGCAGCTGGAGAGGACTCTATCGTTGCTTACTACAGTAGTTTCCCTCTAACACAGACCAACGTGCACAACTAAACCTGGATCACAATGGAAGCCAGAATCTCTAGTAGAAATTTAAGAGACCTCTTTGCCCTACAAAAAGAATTTCCCCAACTACGCGCTTACTACTTAAGAAATAAAAGAACTCATTTCAAACTAATAAGCGAATCCAAACGAAATTATTTTCGTAACCTTCTTGCTAATTCCGATAATAAGCAGAAAGATCTATGGAAACTTATTAATCAGCAAACAAACAAATCGCCCAAACAGGAAAGTTTTATTATAGATATTGATGACGCCCGGATCCAGGATAGCAATAAAATTGCGAAGCTTTTTAATGACTTTTTTATAAAAGCGCCGTGGGAAATAATGAAGGACATCACACATACGGAAATAACGAATTACCATATTCCCTTCATAGAAGAAACTATGTATGTCGACGACATTAGTGAAACGGAACTGTTAAATATACTAACTGAGAAATTAAAAAACAAAAATTCGCACGGTCCCGATGGTATTCCCTACTGTTTACCGAAAGAAAACGTTCTGCATCTGCTGAAGCCGTTGAAAAGTCTAGTCAACTGCTCATTTAAATCAGCGAAGTTTCCCGATATTCTTAAAGTAGCCACTATACTACCTATCTTCAAGAAAGGAAATAAACATTCTCTGAATAACTATAGGCCTATTGCTTTGCTATCTGTACTCTCGAAAATCCTGGAATACTGTTTTCTGTACAGACTTACACCGTTTATTTCCAAACATAATTTAATTCCGATGGAACAGCATGGCTTTCAAAGGGGCAAGTCCACAACTTCAGCGATTGTAGGCTTATATAATAAAATTCTGTCAGAAGTGGATAAGGGCAGATTCCCTATGGGAATATTCTGTGATTTAAGCAAAGCTTTTGACTGTGTCGATCACGCCCAGTTAATGAACAAATTATTTTCGTATGTAATAAGAGGAATAGCAGGAAACTGGATCCACTCATTCATAAAAAATCGTACGCAATATGTATTGATACAGTCCCATTCAAGGAAAAATGTGACATCAGATATGGCTTTTAATTCAGGGGGGTACCTCAAGGGAGTGTACTTGCCCCAACTTTGTTCATCCTATATTTAGCTGATCTAATTCCGTTTATCCAAGGAAGATACTGCACCTTATACGCAGTCGATGCCAGCTTTCTCATTTCTAATGAAACTTTATTAGATACACAGCGAAATGCAAATCTCTTAGTTGCGGGACTTATCCAGTTGGTTTTCAGCGAATAAATTATTTTTCAACATCGACAAAACTGAATTCATTTTATTCAAAACTCAACGTAGTGAATACGCCAAGGATATTTCTATACAAACGGATCAATGTGCGATAAAACGTGTAAATTTCACAAAATTTCTTGGTATATGTTTTGAAGAAAACTTAGCTTGGCACATGACCATCGACAGGGTGTGTAAGACGCTCAGTAAGAAAGCCTACTGTCTCCGCTACCTGAAGAGATTTTTGAGTGTACCAGAATTATTGCACTTTTACTTTGCTTCAGTCAATTCTTTCATAGGGTATAATAGCTTGGGGGACTTCACCAGAGTGGCCGAAAGTTTTGAAAGCACAGAAACGGATACTAAGAGCCCTTCTTGGTTTACCGGCTTATACATCGTGCAGGCCTCACTATTACTAACTTAAAAATTTTAACTGTATTAAGTCTCTTCATTCTTGAAACCAATTGTTATATACACACAAATAAGCAATTAATTCCTAAACATCAGGATAATCATAATTATAATACTAGAACAGTGGTCTCCAAACTTTCCAGCCTTAGGGCCATACTGGTTACTCCAGTAAGTTCCGAGGGCCAAAACCATATCATCATTGTTGCCGGTGGTAAAAAGTGAAATAGTCCACTGATGAAAAAAAAAGTCCGAAAAAGTACGCAACGTTTAAAAAAGGCTGCAAATCGGACTAAAGTCCGCAAAACGGCAATACTGCATATTATTAATTTTCCTGTCATTATCTGTAATTCCTAGATTAGTCGTAGAGTACGAGCCATGAGGAGTAGCGTGACACGACATCTGGTGGACACAAACGGAAATAGGTAGTACCTTCTGTCGCTAACAGATGGCGCTAATAGCACGTACAGAATAATCTCGTTGGTTCGAGAAAGTTCTGGTGTCTTCCACTCACTTCTAGATGGCAGTAATTGGAATATATAAGAAGGCTAGTGGCGCAACCACAAATCAGTTCCTATGACACTGTTGTGAAATAAAATAGTGCGTACCTCCTTAAAACGTGTTTGTGCGTGTTTAAGTTTAAGACATCTTTGTAACAGTATTTTGATTTGAATTGTTGCTTTTGTGTGTAATTTAGTAGTATGGAAAAGAAGCGAAAAATTGATAGTGAATGCAGAAAATTCAGAGATCAGTTGAAAATTCAGTATTTCGTAATTGAGTCCAGTAACAAGGCGCTATGTTTGATTTGCAATGAAAGCATAGCCGTTCTCAAGGAATTGAACGTCATTAAACGTCATTATGAAACAAAAATTTCAAAATTACTCAAAATATACAGGAAGTTTGCGGACAGAAAAATTCGAAGCCTGAAGCGCGGATTGAAATCGCAGCAATCTTCATTTACAAAACTCAAAACTGAACAGGAGGCTGCAACTCGTGCCAGCTTTCGTGTGGCTCTTGAAATTGCAAAACGTGGAAAACCATTCACCGATGGAGAAATTATCATAGAATGCATAATTGCAGTAGCCGAAGAAATGTGCCCTGAAAAGGTAAATTTATTAAAAACTGTCAGTATGTCAGCAAACACTGTGGCTCGAAGGGTAGAAAACATCGCTGAAAATATATCCTCTCAACTGTTCGACAAAAATGGACATGTTGAGTGGTTTTCTTTGGCCTTGGATGAGTCAACGGATGTGTCAGATACTGCTCAGGTGTTGATTTATATTCGAGGAGTAGATAGATAAAAGCTATGAAGTGCATGAAGAACTTCTTGATATGTATAGTATTCATGGCACAACTACTGGTACAGATATTTTTAAAGGAGTTGAAATGTCCATTAATCAAAAGAACCTTCGATGGAAAAACTTGAAATGTATTACAACTGATGGACGCAAAAACATGAGTGGGAAAGATAAAGGAGTGGTCGCTCTTGTGTCAAAGGCTGTAGAAAATGACGGTGGTTCAAAACCATTAGTCTTACATTCTATCATTCATCAACAGTCTTTGTGCGGAAAATGTTTGGATATGTCTGAACTTCTGAAACCAGTCATATCAACTGTTAATTTTATCAGATCTTTTGCGCTGAATCACCGACAATTCCGACAATTTATTGAAGAGATTGGAGAAAATGACTTACCTTATCATACTGCCGTACGTTGGCTTAGTTGTGGGAAAGTCCTTCAGCGCTTTTTTGAACTTCGAGCAGTGATCGAAATTTTTTTGAATGAAAAGCATCGCCCTCTTACTGAATTAAAAAACAACGCATAGCTGTGGAAGTTAGCATTCTATGTTGACTTTACAAAACATGTGAACGAACTGAATTGGAGATTGCAAAGAGAAAACCAGCATCTTCCTGATTTATACACTAATATCAAATCATTCCGGAAGAAATTGATACTGTTTCAATCACAACTACGAAGTAAATGTTTTTCACATTTTAAAACATGTGAAATATTCAGCCACACCACTGAGACTGAGTTTCCTATCGATTTTGCAATCGAAACTTTGAGTGCTTTGAAAATAAATTTTGATACTCGTTTCTCGGACTTTGATGCCATTGCGAATCAAATTAAGATTTTTCAGAATCCTTTTGATACTGACATTGAAACCCTAGCACCGGAACTTCAAATGGAAATGATTGATCTACAGTGCAGTGATATAATTAAGAACAAATATCAAAACTCATCTTTGTTGGAATTTTATAAGAGTCTTCCACTGACACAATTTGATAATTTGCATAAATTTGCTCGTGGGCTGTTTTCTGTTTTTGGTACTACTTATTTGTGTGAGAAGACCTTCTCCAAAATGAAGTACACAAAAAATGTTTACAGATATAAATTAACTGATGAGCATCTTAAATCTCTTTTAATAATTGGTACAAGTAAAATTAGTCCACAACTACAAACTATTGTCAGTGGAAAATCTCAATTACATAAATCTCATTAGTATTGCATATGTCATTATGCTTGTTATAAGTTATGTTTTTATTTAAAATGTATAAAATGTTAGTTGGATTCATTTCAATAATTTGTTAGTTATTATATAGTTAAGTGAAGTTAAATTTTCTGCATATTATACATGTCTTTACTCATTACAATTCTGTGTTTCTTTATCCAAATTATCACAAAAACAATAACAATAAGCCTACAACAATGTTATGAGTAGTTAGCCCATGACCATATCAATGTAGATGTCATATTAATAATTATTCAACATAAAATTAGAATACTTCAGTAAACTAAATTTAATTTGCTATAAAAAATATGTTCTCTAAAAGGAGTTTTCAAGTATGCTAGCTCTCCGCGGGCCGGACAAAATCTGTCCGCGGGCCGGATGTGGCCCTCGGGCCGTAGTGTGGAGACCCCTGTACTAGAAGATGCATGAAACTATATACCCCCTATTCAAGATTGACTGTCTGCAGTAAAGCGACCGCTGTTGCTGGAATCTACTTATATAACAAGCTACCTACAAGTCATACCCAGGAAGTCTCGATCAGAAAGTTCAGGAAAAAAATGAGAGACATTCTTATTTCAAAATGTTTATATACGATTGATGAGTATGTTAAACTATTTTAATCATTGTATTGACTTACCAATATGTATCTATATATATATACATCTTTTTGGTTAATAAATTAATTTGAATTTGAATTAATTTGAACTTGAATTTGAATTTGAACTGTGGAAAGGTGCTGGAAACAATGCCGTGCGCAAGCTAACCGAGATCATCCAGGACATCTGGGAAACAGAGAAATTACCACCCGATTGGAAATCTGCTCTGATCCATCCGCTTCCCAAAAAAGCAGATTTTTCTGATCTGAACTACTACCGTGGAATTTCTCTCGTCTTGGTAACATACAAGATTCTCTCGAAGGCGTTACAAACAAGGGCAGAAAATCAGTTGGACAGTCAACTGGGAGAATACCAGGGGGGGCTTCAGGAAAACCCGATCCTGTGTTGAATAGATCCTCAATCTTAAATCTGCACTTGCTTACTCCAAGATGAGAAACCGCAAAGTGGTCGTCACCTTTGTTGATTTTAGGAAGGCCTACGATTCCATTGATAGAGAAATGCTTAACAAAGTACTCCAGTAACTAGCACTAGACAACAAAACCTGCAGACTCACTCATCTTAGAGACTTTACCCAACACCCATTCCAAGGTTAAATTTAGAGGCGAGATTTCAGAAAGCTTCGAAATAAAAACTGGAGTGAGACAAGGTGATGGACTTTCCCCACTTCTCTTCAACCGTGTCCTTGAAAAGGTTATGAGGGAATGGCTCAAGAAACTGAACAATTTGGGTGGTCAGAGTGGTATCTACCTGGGACGTAAGAACGATGGACTGGTTGTAGATTGCCTGGCCTTTGCAGATGACATGGCACTGTTTTCTGATTCTCTTGAGATGGCAACAATGCAGGTAAACTGCCTCAGAAAACAGGCTGCCAAAGTGGTTCTTCAATTGTCGCTGAAGTAAACATAATTCTTCACCAACATCAGAGAAGCAAATAGAGAGATGTTACTAGAACAGGGAAACATCAAGAGGACTGAGAAATTTAAGTACCTCAGCGTATGGATTGAACCCAATTTATCAGAAAGAGCATCATTATCCAAGAGAGTCAACAAGTTGGAACTAGCCTATCGGCTGACTAAGAACACTTACAACAAGAAATGCCTGTCACCCAATCTGAAACTTAAGCACTACACATTAGTCTTACGACCAGAAGCCCTGTATGCCATGGAGTGTCTTTCCTTGAACCGAAGGGGTCTAGTAGAGAAATTGGAAATCAGAGAGAGGAGAATCCTCAAGAGATTCATCCTGGTCGTACCTTATCTCTACAATTCTTTTTAAACACGAAAGAACTGATGTTAAATTTTGTAATAAAGCACTTTTTGCCTTTGCTATTGCAGACCATCTCGTGTTGAACAGATCAGAAGTGTGTGTTGTTTTTCCTTTTTTGAAAATACTTCATCTTCTTCATTTTGTTTATGTTCCGTTTCCATATCCGAAAAAATTCTAGCATTTTTACAAGCTGCCTTTAGCAGTGTCAGCAAAAAAATTTTTTGCAGTTTTTTCTCTTAATATTTTCTTAGATAACGCACGCTTTTCAGCGCCCGATTTGTGTTTATCCTTGATTTACCTTAAAAGCAAAAAATATTACAATTAGATGTTTTGTACATGTTTTTACCATTAAAAATTAAAAAATGTCAGAAAACTTGTAGCACAAACTCAAACTTCAATTACTGCACACTGCACTCAGATAACATATAATATAATACATAATAGGAACAAGGAACATAAACTCATAAACAATGTTTATAGCGTAGAACCTGGAGACGTTACTTTTTAGAAGAAACGAACTTAAATGATTACAGGCAAAAAATAAAACTGTCTCTATTAAACATTTTTAGAATATTTTTTTACCACCCTTTTATGTAATATGCTCAGAATTATTTATGTCGGCAGTTTTTAGACTGCACGTGCAATACAGGTTTTTTGCGAGAGTCCTTTCCAAGAACCGATGAATTTATCACATTCTATTAACAATGAAATGATTGCTTTGTTCATAAAATATGCTATGTTACAAATTATATTTCCATGTAAGGTATTTTGGAAGTACAAATTGTATTCTTAAACTTTGCTTTCACTAGCTATTCTTTCAAAGAATAGCTTTCACCCTTGGTTGCAAATATTTTTGTTTTTTTTTTCTTATGGACAGTCATGTGTATTGTCAC
Organism: Phosphuga atrata; assembly: GCA_944588485.1. Classification (NCBI taxonomy): domain Eukaryota; kingdom Metazoa; phylum Arthropoda; class Insecta; order Coleoptera; family Silphidae; genus Phosphuga; species Phosphuga atrata. The sequence goes on from OX155893.1 coordinate 58,482,103, forward strand.
AGGGGCCCGCCCGCATTGGGGCCGGTCGTTGCTACGCACCGATTGCATGTACGTTAAATACGCCTCTGCCTCGCTGTCTACAGTGCGTTTCCGGGTAGCGCATGGTCTACCCACTCTGCGTTGGCCTTGAGAATTCCACTCTAATGCTTCCCTGGAGATATCTGAATTGGGTCTAAAGCCTCCCATACACGTGCGAACAATTTGTGCAAATTCGGTATTTGTGCAAACAGTTTGACTGTCTATAGGACTGTTTAAATGGTTGCGCAAACTGTTTGAGTAAAATCGGTCAGGATCGAAATAATTTGTACAAATACTCCTTGTTTGAGTACTTGTTTGATGTGTATGGTACGGTTTGTGCAAACTTTAGGTTAGTCAACTCATGCTCCTAGACACTGTCAGGCAGTTTCCTTTCAATTCCGTGGTTGAAAACGTAGTTTCGGTAATTTTTTTTAGCGTCCATTCGAAGGTAGTTTTTGTAGTCTGCAGCTGACGTTATTTTGAGCTCAGTGACCAGGCGGTCATGGCTGAATTCGTTCCTCTTCTGAAGCCAACTCTTGACCCACACTCTTCGCTTTCTTTTTCTTTTTGATTTAACTATTCATTTCTCAGCCACTAGGGCCAGAATAATGGCGGCACAGCAATCGTCCGTATGTGACATGTTCAACGAACAACACCACAAATCGAAATGATGTTTGCGCAATAGGTTGCTACGTGTATGTGCTAGCGTATGTACAAGCAGGCGTTTTTACAAACACCGAATTTTGCGCAAATTGTTCGCACGTGTATGGGGGGCTTTAAAATGTGGCCTAACCAACTCTATTTGCGCCTCTTGATCTCCTTAGCAATGGATTATTGTACTGTTGATCCCAATACTGTAGAATTTGAGTCTATGTACTTCCGACCAATGTATGCCGAGAATGCGCCATACGAATTTGCCGACAAATGAGTTAGGTAGGTGAAAACAGGTATTTGGACAATTCTTGGATAGTAGTATATTTAAATTACGCCAACGTTTCGACCCAAATTAGGTCTTTATCAAGGCTACAACATACAACCTGTTTTCACCTACCTAACTCATTAGAACAAGATAGACGCTACATCCGCACAGAATTTGTCGACAAATGTCTGAATCTTGGGAGTAATCGTTAGAGTATCTTTCCATATTTCGCAGGCATATACAAGAACTGATTTGACGTTGCTGTTAGACCTAGATTTTAGTACTTCTTTTAAAGCATGGAATGGAATCCCCAGAAGCCTTCCGTCTGGAATTATCTGACTGCCCAAGAAGCAAAAGTTGACAGTATTTATAAAGATGTTTATTTTGAGGCCCGTGAACACCACGTTATAGCCCAATACGTTTAGTTTTTCCTTCATATATTTTGTGCGTAAGAAGATAGAAATCATTGGCGTAATCCAGGTCTTCCAGTCAAGAGTTCACGCCATCTGATGCCACGGGGACTCTCGTTAACTGTAGTCATTATGTTGTCCGTGACAAATTGGAGAGTGGATAATGCGCAGCCTTGCTTGTTCCCAAGGGTGACAGGAAATTTGTCACTTAGTTTGCCTTTGTGATTTATATGGCTAGAGCTGTTTGCCTACAGCGACCGGTTGGTGTTAACAATCTTTTGAGGAACTTTCCACAGTGGGCCATAATTAAAAAAACCTGAATCATAAATAGAAGTCCAATCTTCAAGAAATTTGGTATATGGGTGTTTTCGAGGACGCTAATGACAAATCCGATATAATTTTTTTCAAAAACAAAACGGTTGGTCCAAAATGGCGAATGACTTCCCCAAAAAAATTGATTACGCTTCTCCAAAGCACTATGTTGGGTGTTTTGAGGCCGCTAAACATGAATCTGATATTTATTTTTTTCAAAAACAAAATGGTGGATGACTTCCCCAAAAATGCGATTGATTATCTCCAAAGTAGTATAAAAGATTTTCCAGGTCGCTAATCACGAATCTGATATTTTAATTTTTTAAAAACAAAATGACTGACCCAAAATGGTGAATGACTACCCTAAAAAATATGATTAAGTTTCTCCAAAGTACTATATTGGGTTTTTTGAGGTCACTAATCACGAATCTAATATTTAATTTTTTCTTATTAAAATTTATTTTATGTTCACGCCCTTAAGAGGTATGGAGGCTAGGCGGGGAGAGGAAAAACTGTCTGGAACTTATGGAATTATGTTTTTCACAGACATTCTTATCGGAGTTCCTATAATTGCCATAAAATAATTTGCGAGGAGTGAGGAGGGAATAGAACGCATCATCTTTCCCTACTTTTAACTTGTCTTAGATTTCTTTTGTCACTTTAATTAACCAACGACTTACGCTGTTTTTTGGGAATATATCGCAGGCTGTCTTTACAAGCCTTTATAAATACCTCTTTGCGTCTATGGAACAGAGGTTGTCCATATCTAAGTTGTTTTCCTCGTGGTGCATCGAATTTAGATATCCACTTCTCCGGGATTCTTGAAAACGTGATTTTGCTGTACAATCAAAAAAGCCTAAATTGAAGATTTTTTAGATATTTTGTATTATTATTGTTTGATTTTGTATATTGTTGTTTGATACTTCCACAATTAGCAGGTGATGGTGTGATAAATATCTGCCCATTAAAAGTAATTAAAGTAAAATTAAGTGCTCAAAATATTAAAATATTGCATTCGCTCCTCCAGTAACTCTGTTCTGAGAGATGTTTAAAGTTTCAAGTCTCTAGTTCATAGGGAACTTAGTTCATAGGGAAGATAGTTTAAAATTGGTTGCGAAAATGTCTCCGAACAGACAAGGGGACGGACAAGAATGAGAGTTAATAAAAAAGTGGTAAAAAGGAACAGGTTTAAATTGCAAACCACATAATATGAAAATTAAAATGTTTAGGTGATTAGTTGCGAACTAGGTAATTTTGACGTTAAATAATTTAGGGCCAACATAAATTTTCCATACATGACTGCGTTTATATTTTTAGAATAATATTAACAAATACAATACGAAAATAGTAGTAGCATTTTAGCATATTAAAGGACGAGTTCAGTAAGCGCGATTTTACAGCACGCGACCAAGTTTTCTAATTCATATGTGCTGAACGAGTCTTACGAACGAGTTTTTTTATAGTATTTTTTCTGTTTTGCGTCTTTTTATGCTATTTCTAAATAAAAAAATCGTCGATACATATTGAGAAAATTGTATCGCACTCGGCGAGCCATAACCGCACGCATATGAGTGCTGTTATGAGTCCATTACAGACGCAAAATAGAAAAAAAAATAATTAATAGGATGGTTTCGACCGTTATTACTACGTGGTAATTCATACTTACACTAAATTAATAAATTCACAATGTTTTAACGACACTTAATATCTAAAAATATTTTATAACTTGTTATTCACAGTTATATAAATTTACTGAACACGACTCGAGTTTCGACTGGCGAAGGTTATCCATTTCCAAATAATCAAATTAGATACCTACCATCATTTCAATTGCTACAGAGAATGCATTCCCAACAAAACTTATCGAAAAATAAATTAATAACAAACGAACTCAAATAACAATGGCTTAAATTTATCCAAAAACCCCAAATTCAGAGAAAACTTTCATCTCCCTGACATATTTTCGCAAAACCAACGAGTAAATAACAAACGTCCGCAAGCAAAATCTTCAAGCAGGTTTAAACCCTCCTAAAAGTTGCCCCACATATTGTTTAATGCTAAACAAAATCGACCCGCCAAAAAAGCCGACGTGTATGAAATTCATTGTTCCGAATGCCATAACGTGTACGTAGGTCAGACAGACCGAAGTTTTTTAACTCGGTTTTTAGATAATTTGTCTTAAAAAAGGAACTAGTTCTTTTTCAAACCATTGTCGGGAATGTAATCATAAATTCCCGGAAGTCGCTAATCTCAAAATCTTGCATAATTGCAATAAAGGCCCGAAACTTAATCTTCTGGAGTCACTAGAAATTTTCAAACACAACCGTAACCCATCCGTTAATCTCCTTGACGGACAAACCGAATTAATATTTTCGCAACTTTAATCTTGCACACTTGTCTCCCATACAATTCCCTAATTGCCGAAAGGCACCCAACCCCGCCAAAAAACCCTTAGTACAAATACAATCAATCATCAATTTGTAAATCACTTAAAAATAACCGTTACCAGTCGAAACTCGAGTCGTGTTAAATGTTTAAATCTATATAACTGTAGATATCAAGTTAAGTTAAGTACTTATATAATATTCTTACACATTAAGTGTGGTTTAAAAATAATGAATTTAACAATTCAGTGTAACTTAAAATGTTTTTATATGAAAATCTGTATCTATTCTTTATATACATATATATATATATATATATATATATATATATATATATATATATATATATATATATATATATATGAATAATGATTCGTTACTGATTCGAACATATTCGTAAATGTTTGAGATTTATTAACAACTTTGATCATTGTAAATAAAAATAATGACTTAATTTCCTAGCTTATAAAACTCGTTAAATATTTGAATTTGCCGCTCTTCATTTATCTTCGAATAACACTTGTTAATGCAACGGCATGCACCTGTTTTTGGTTGTTTTTACAAGTACAAGATTACCCTTCGAATTTACATATTCTTCACCATGAGCATGCTTTTGTTTTCTCTGATTCCGCATCCAAACCTGTTCATTCCTAACACGTTTTCTTTTTCCTTTGCTTCGTATACCACAACTCTCATCTACTTTCAATGAATCAGGATCCGGTATACTTGCAGAAGACCGGCTATTCTCATCAGATGGCATGTATTCTGAGTTTGATTCTCGAAAATTATCTGGCTCCTCGGCAGATCGAATTATAATACAAAAATATTACCCTGTATTTCTTCTCCCACGGTTTTTGATAGTGTTGTCATAACTTATGCACAATATTTGTGTATAATACAAAAATTGCGGCTTAATAAACTTACAAATCTTCTACTTATTTTCACAATGGCAAACACATTAACCTATCTTTTTAACTACACATTCCATCACATATTTGTATATGGACTGAGCAAAAACGGACCAACCAACTTTAAGGGTTTAAGAAAATGCATGAACAGAAATGCACCAATTTACTTTCTAAACTGACACACAAGGGTTCCTAAACTTCACATCTACCATGCTCTCTTGAAGAGAGTCGTCTCTACTCGTCTCTTTATTTCAATATAACATTTATGTATATATTTTGCATATTTCGGGGGGCCTTTGAAGCCCCCCCCCCCTGGCTACGCCCATGATTTCAGATAATAACGTTGACGCGTTTTCGGTAACGTTACCATTAATTACAGCAAGAGTTTAATGTGTGTTGTTTGATTTGTGCAATTGTTGCAATAATATGGTTTATGCAGTCTAAAATTGAGTTTTTTTTCCAAACTTCAGGCTTAATTTATCTTTCTCTAGCTTTTTCAAAATGTAGCTAAGCTAAAGTTAATTTGATATAATGTTTCTTAAAATTTGCGATTATGCCCTGATCCAGTGGTTGTATAAGGCTAGTCGTATTTGGTGGTAAAAACACTATTTGTACATTAGGATGTTCTATACAGGGATGACCGGGTGCATTATCTACAATTAGCAACACTTGAAACGGAAGACCCATCTCTTCCATGTTTTTTCAACTTCTGGTACAAAAGAATCGTTGAACCATGTTGCAAATACAGCTGATGTGACCCATGCTTTTTTATTGGCCATGAAGTGTACTGGATATTCAGATAAATTTACACCTTTTTTAAATTTACGCGCATCATTAAATTTATGCGCATGTTAACATCTTTGCACCAGAGACATTACTGTAAAGAAGAAGTGTGATTTGATCCTTTGCCGCTTTAAAACCACTTGTAGTTTTCTCCGATTTCGCAACGAGTGTTCGGCTGGGCATCTTTTTACAGAATAACCCAGTCTCATCTGCATTAAATACTTGATCTGGGCAATATCCACCATTATCAATAATTTCCGCTAATACTTTGCGGTAATTCATAGCAACTGGTTCAACGGCGGATGCTGCCTCGCCTTGTATCAGTAGCAAACCAGCCAGCCATTGATCGCAGAAAATGTCACGTTTCGTAAACAGGATGACGAACTTGGTTCTAAATCCTTGAGTTGCGTGAAATACTGTTTGTTTCTTGAATTAGTTCTTTGTGAACGGGGATTCGTTTTTTAGTTAAATCTTTAAACCACAACACTAGAGCCTTTTCCGTCTTCTCTAATACAATATTTCTCGAATACATGTACATATACATATACAAATGTACAATGTACAGATACAACATGTATATGTACATTGATAGGAAACATTAAACTGGTGCTACGCCGCTAAGATGCATACACCTCATAAAAATAAATCGCAAGAAAAAAATCGCACAACAATGAAATCGCACAAATGAATGTATAAATCTGAATTAACAAAATTTAAAAATAACCTATATTAATTTAAATTATATGTCCATATGCAGCTATTAAAGGATTACCAAGAAGAATTTAAGGAATATTCTAAAGTAAGTTTCATTGTAAAAAGAATACATGTAATTTATCAAAATACAAAAAATGATATTCAAATTCTAAATACATTCTACACATTCATATAAACACATATTTTTATGCAGCTTTGTATAGAAGAAGAAGAAACTAGCATATTTATTTCAGTGAGTATCCATTCATGATTATTTACTTGTTATTGCAAATAAATAAGAATATTCTTTGTTTTATAGGGTTTATTTTTGGAAGGTTCACGTTGGGACAGACAACTACACAAATTAAACGAATCGTTTCCAAAAATATTATTCGATGTAGTTCCAGTAATGTGGTTAAAACCTACGTTGTTAGTAGAAATGTTACCTAAAAAATGCTACAATTGTCCTATTTACAAAACTAGTGCACGAAGAGGAATTTTGTCAACAACAGGACATTCGACCAACTTTGTTATGATGACAACATTTGAAACAGATTTATCTGAAAGGCATTGGATTAATAGAGGAGTTGCGTGTCTTTGTCAATTGGATGATTAATATAAATCGATTTTTTTATATATACATTGTACCAAAATATACACTTTGCAATTTTACTAAAAAGTACTCATTGAACCAAATAGATATAATAAAATTAAATAGGACAAAATAAAATATAAGTAAATAAGCAAGAGGGAATATAAATGAGACTTTTATTTTGAAAGTGACCGTATTACGTTGGATAAAATTTAAAAATGTGGGTAACAAATAACATAGTAGAATAATGTTTTGGTGTTTCTAAGGGTGTCAAATTTATCACCCCCAATTAGCACATTTAAAATTATTTAAGAAATAATATGTTTTTGATTACTGTAATGGACTTGGGCCAAAATCAATGAAATCACATTTCCAATTCTTAAGAAAGCACGTCCATCCATACATAAAATAAATTTTCCTTGAAATAATAATAAATGTATACCCTTATATATTATAAAAAAGATACATAACAGTTGTTAAATAATTTTTACATTAAAATTAATATTGTTACATTAATTATTATTCAATCTTCTCCAGTTTATGTATGCGGGAGGGATTTTAAATAATTTTCAAAATATTCCTTGTATTTGAGGTCTGTGAGTGGTCTCGTTTTTTTTTGTAGTTTTTTTATTTTTAAATTGAAATTCATATTCATAAGTTTTCTCTTGGGATATTTTAATATATTCATATACCCATACAGTTTTTTTGCAATTTAATTAGTTATGAACAAATTATTAACGAATTGCTGAAAATTACAATGGTATATCCGGAGTCCCATATGAATCCATTAGCAAATCGAAACTGATATTTGAAATTAAATTGTTTGTTTATACGCGGGGCCAGAAGAAACAGTCAAGCAGAAGCCAGAACCAGGTAAAGTCGTTACTTGAGACACTCCATCGGCATTCTCGACGATAAGGGGACATGACCACCAAAGCCAGGTTCGTCTACCAGATTGTCACAAAAAATCCAGACGCCGCCACCGATCCAAAGTACCTCTTTGACTGTACTACGGCGCTAATGACCACCATGGAGAAAAATGGAGAAAAAAATCTGGCGATCCATAAGACGATAACCCAAAAAAATGCAGGAATATAATTTGCTCGCTCGGATATAACTATTAGAGTCTACTGCCCCCAAAAACCGCAGCCTGCTATGGGAACGACTCAGGCACAGCAGTCCATTTGCAACGCAACCCTCAACCACGAGTCCTCCAAGGACAAACGACAGAAGAAGGACCAAAGAGGCCGTTATCATACAGGCCGATGGAAGTGCTAACACAGACCTACTAAAAATGGTGATGGCAGACGTCGACCCTAACCTTCCAGGAGTTTCGATAACTAAAGTCAAGAAGGTGGCTAAAACAGGGACCTCCTCCTGGAAGTAAGAGGTAAAAATGGTCGGACCCTTAGAGACCACATCAAAGGAAAGCGCCCGGATCTCGACATACGTGTCATTTCTGACGACACTCTTTCTCTTTTCTCTTCTCCACATAAAGGGAATGGACGCTGTCACGACCAGGGCCGAGATCACAAGCGCAATAAAAAGCGCGCTAGGCGACTCTAACCTGGAAATAACGATCCGTAGAATGAGACCGGCCTATGGCGATAGTCAGGCTGCAACTGTCCTACTGCCGGAGGAGCATGCAAACACCCTTATCAAAAAAGGTAAGATCATCATAGGAATGCTCGAGTGCAAAATCTAAAGGAGACTCAACCTAACAAAATGCCACAGGTGCTGGCTGTATGGACACCTGGCGAGGGACTGCACTGGACCCAACAGGCTGTAGATGTGTCTCCGATGTGGACAGGAAGGACACATTGCGCAGGACTGCAAGGGCGAAGAGTATTGCCCTGTATGTGAGATCCATGGACATTGGGCCAACTCGGGAAATTGCCCCGCCTTCAAAAAAAGCCCTAGCGGAAGCAAGACGCGCCCGACCGACAAACAGAAATGATCAAGTTCCTGCAACTTAACTTAAATAGATGCCGCGAAGCCCAGGACCTACTTTAGCGAAATAGATCCAAATACAAAGCTGACGTGCTACTAGTAACGGATCCGAATAAACATCACGTGAGGATCAACGCCTAGGTAGTAGATGCCCAGGCCGATACCGCGGTCAGAGTGTACAACAACATACCAACAACCTACGGTAGCGGCAATGGATCACCCTGGTGCGAGGTAGCTGGTGTCACAATCTATTCGTGCTATGTGTCACCAAACATCACCAAGAGCGAATTTGAGGACTACCTAAACGAACTATATGAGACTATCCGAAACCAAAATGGCCCAAAGATCATCTCTGGAGACTTCAACTCGAAAAGCCCACTCTGGGGGTCCAAGTACGAAGATGCAAGAGGATCCATCCTCAAGGACTGGCTAGCATCACTCGACCTTGTTACTGCCAACACGGGAAACGCAGCCACATTCATTCGCGGCAACAGCCAAATCACAATAGATCTGACTTTCTCCACAGAGGACTTGACCGATAGTGTGAGAAACTGGCAGGTACTTCAGGAGAAAACACTGAGCGACCACCAGCTTATTACATTTGATCTCGTCATAAACCCCGGGCAACAACGATCACTGATGGCAAACTTGAGCGCAGCAAACATGTGGAGTTATAAACCCCATAAAGAGGACGCAGTCAAGGAAAGTCTCCAGTTGGAGCTCAACAAGATAGAGCTACCCGATGTGCTTACAATCACTGCGGCTTTATCCAAAACATGTGCCGCCGTCCTATCGAGACCTGGACAGAACCGAAGAAAAGCCGTCTACTGGTGGAACCAGGAAATCGCGACTCTTCGGAAAGCCTGCGTCGGAAAAAAAAGATCGTGGACAAGACTTAAAGCAACTCATAATGTAGATCTTTTACAATCAGAAAACAGCCATGCAGTATACGCCAAGGCAAGGAAAGAGCTGAGGAGCAGCATTAAAAATTCAAAGTTAGCTTGTTGGGAAAATGTCATACAGGCTGTAAATTGCGATGTTTGGGGAACCGGTTATAAGATAGTGTGTAAAAGAATGGGCATACGCACCAAACCGAATCTTAACACGGAGAGCAAACTTAAAGCCGCTGAAGAGCTATTTCCGCAAAGGCAACTGATTTCCTGGTAGATGGAATCTGGGGACACTGTACCACCAGAAATTGCAAGCAAAGAAATCGCGGAAGCAGCCCAGAGAATAAAATCCAACAAAGCTCCAGGCCCAGATGGCATTCCACCGGAGGTGACACGGCTGGCTGCTCTCCTGCAAAAGGAGCTGTTTGCAGATATGTTTAACGCCGTCATCCGCACAAGAAAAATCCCCCAAAGCCGAGAAGAGGCCAGACTGGTCTTGGTACCTAAACCTGGTAAGCTCCCCACTACATCATTTCGCCCAATCTGCCAACTAAACACCGAACGAATAATAGCCACGAGGATAAGCCAGGAACTCGATGTGCATGGGGGACTATCAACATTCCAGTATGGGTTACGAGAGGGCAGGTCGACAACTCACGCCATCCATGAGGTGATGAAGATTGCCCGTTGTGCTAACCTGGGAAAAAGAAGACACAGAAAGATAAGCTTAGCGGTCGCGATGTAAATAGATAGAGGTAAAAATGCATTTAATACTGTGCCTTGACGTAAAATCGTGGATGCACTTAGACGGAAAAGCGTCTCTGCCTATCTTATTTATTTAATCAAAAGCTATTTTACGGACAGGACCCTAAAAATAGATGACAAAATAAGACCGCTATCTTGCTGTGTGCCCCAGGGGTCGGTTCTCGGGCCGCTGTTGTGGAACATCCTATACGATGGCGTCTTGGACCTGGTAAAAACGAACGACCTGAGAGGCTGTAGACTGATCGCGTTTGCCGACGATAATTGTGGTGTCAGTTGACACAAACAAGAAGGTTGTAGTAGCGAGGGCCGAATCTGCAATAAAGGCGATACATACATGGATGGAGATAAAAGAACTACAAATAGCTCCAGAAAAGTCTGGGGTCATTGCGCTAACGGGCCGCAAGAGGATTAAACCCATGTCTGTCAACATAATAGGTAGGCTGGTTCCCGCGACACCGACAATGAAATACCTCGGCGTCCATATCGACCAGCGGCTTTCCTGGAGCAGGCACGTCCAAAATGTAGCAGTCAAAGCCGAACGTGCAGGTACTTCGTAAGTTGATGCCCAGAATAAATGGCCCAAATATGCACGCAAAAGGCTACTAAATGAGGTCGTTAATTCCATCCTCCTTTACGCTGTACCGGCCTGGGTGGAGTCGCTACATGCAGCCACAAACAAAAACAGACTAATAAAAACACAACGCAGCATGTTAATAAGCATATGCTGCGCTTACCGCACGGTGTCAAATGTGGCGCTACATTACATTACGATTACATTACGATTGACCTAATGGCTGAGGAACGGGCCAGCAACCAAGGCACAAATACAGAAGGGAGGGCTCGACACAGAATTGCACTCATGAGCAGATGGCAGAAACGGTGGAACGACGCCAAGGAAGGGAACTGGACCAGAACTCTCATCTCAGAAATTGAGCCATGGCTGAAGCGCACTCATGGCGAGGTTAACTACCACTTAACACAAGTGCTGAGCGGACACGGAAGCTTTGGCTCATATGTTAAAGGATTGGAAAGGCTGAAAGTGACAGCTGCAGATACTGCCAAAGGAGAGACTCAGCAGAACATACTACTTTCAGAACTACAACAGAACGGGCGGTGGGAGAGCCTATCAACTCCTCTAATATGGTCCAGCTGATGATTAAAGGCGAGGAGGTGGTTTTAGTGGGTATACTGTCTCTGGAAGAGAAGGAGTCCCACACTACCCAGGTAGTGGGTGCCTATAAAAGGTTTCCCTTTCCTCCTAAAAAAAAAAAGTCATGGCACTGAGGCCCTCGCGAAATAAGGTGAGAGTGTACATGCCTCCTCCGTCTAGTTCCTCGCCTCGAACAACTTCGGCGAGGATCATCGCCGAAGTTACTCCGCGAGAGTGTGGAGTGGGCATAATAGGATTATACAAATCTGAATAGGAAATAAAATGATGATCCTTAACCTATAGGATTTAGAGCTTTCCTATTGACACAACTGAATAGGATTATTATGATTCTAAAAGTAAGTTAGCGATTCTATAGGAAATGATGAGTTTTTATAGAAAATGAAAGAAGAGATCTAAGTAGGAAACCAAGTGATTCAATAGGATAATGCGACTAAGAAAATTTATCTTTATTTCTAAATTTCGCAATGGGATTCTGCAGTATTCAATAGGTTTGGCTTCACCAATGTCCAATAGGAGATGAATAGTTGTCAATAGGGAAATGCGACTTAGAAATTATCTTTATTTTATAATGATCCTCAATAGGATTTAGCATTATTCAATAGGATTGACTCCTCCAACATCTAATAGGAGATGAATAGATGTCAATAGGGAACTACGAATTAAAAATTATTTTTATTTTTAAATAAATCTCAATAGGTGTTGAAAAAGTAGTTTCGCACGTCGAGGCTAGAGCGCATGTGCGTGCGTATTGATCCGCGTTAGAGAAAACGGCATTCCTACGCTGAAATCCGAACATCAATAACGTTGTTGTTGTGCAGTATAACTCAACAGGTTATGGGCCCAGTAAAGCTGCCCGCGTAACCTAGATTACGAAGTGAAGGTGTGGTGGTTAAGAAATAGTTTCTCGACTTTTTTCTTTTCGCGTTGGTCGACACGTGCTCGCAAAAAAAAATTCTGGAAAAAACGTTTTTTCGCGGACTGTTGAAAAAAAAGGTAAACAGAGATGTCGGAAACAAATCTGTTTAATAACATAAAAAAATTTGATGGCTCGAATTTTCAAGTATGGAAATTTTGAATGAACTCGATGCTTATCGCGAATGCGGTTCAAGATATCGTAACGGGCTAGAGAGTGATGCCGACAGACGCCAAAACAGCCGAAGCAAAAAAATGCATGAAAGACAATTCGATTGCCATGTGCTTCGTATCGTCTTCGATCGAGGATTCTCAAATCGACTGTTTGCTGGAGTGCGCGACAGCCAAACAAATGTGGGACAAGCTGCTAATAATCCAGGAACAAAGGTCAGCATCGAACAAGATGTTGCAAAAATTTCACGGACATCGCATGGACGCAAACGAGTCGGTAGTGCAACAGGTGTGCCGAGTACAAAACACGGCGGCTCAACTCAAAGATGTTGGAGAAAATGTCTCCGATACGGCCATTATGGCGAAGATTCTCGGCAGCCTTCCGCCCAAATATAACGCTCTCTTAACAGCGTGGGAGAGTGTGCCGGAAGCAAACCAATTACTCGAAAACCTGCTGGAATAATTAATTAAAGAAGAAAAACGACTTGAAGGGGACGATGACGTCACCCGAGCACTAGCTGCTGTGAGTTTTGACGGGAACAAAAAGAAAAAGTTTACCGCAAGTGCAAGTAAAAATAGTGACAAAAATCGGTCGGGACAGTGCGAAATCGAGCGTTGAGTGTTTTTATTGCAAAAACAAAGCCCATTATCCACACAGCACAGGATATTTCAGGGATATCCTGATTATATCCCAAATTGCCTAAAGATATCCAGTATATCCTATGGACATATCTATGGATATCCCGAGGGATCATCCACTCCCTGAAATGTTGCAATGTATTCGCAATTATCGTGATTTTTTTGGTAATTCGAGGTACTCGAAGAAATTTCCAGCGTAATGCGTAATAATGTCACGTAATTATGCTAATTCTTTGCTAATTCTATGCTAATGTGAAGTACTGGGAGAAATTGCAAGCGTAATGCGTAATAATGTTAGATAATTTTTGAAATGCTTAGGTACTGCAAAGTAATGCCACGTAAAGGAAATTTGAAATATTTACTTTTAAATAATTAAATAATAATTTTTGAAAGATTTATAAAAAATCGCATAACGGTTTCCGATTGTATCAAGGCAGATTTACAATCAGATTTACAATAGACATTTTTCTAAAATCAATATCTATAAATTTATTTATAAAAACTTTCGACAAATATAAAAAAAAATATTATACAAGAGTTCTGAGTAGCCCCCGGAGAGTTCTAAACAAATAACCAATACAATTTCTTTGTCAAACCAATATTAAGGAAGTTATAAGCAAAAACGAGGCGCTAAATTTTTGAAAATTACAGATTTAAAAAAAATAATAATTTTTCGTGAGTTCTGTTAAGAGTTCTGGGTAGCCCCTTGAGAGTTCTTAATAAATCTCTTTTTTAACTTCCATGTCCGACCTATATTAAAGAAGTTATAAGCAAAAATGAGGCGCAAAATTTTTGAAAATTACAAAATTCAAAAAAAAAGGATTGTTTTTCATGAGTTTTGATGTGAGTACTGAGTACCGCCCGGAAAATACTGAACAAATAACCTATACAATTTCTTTGTCAAACCAATATTAAAGAAGTTATAAGCAAAAACGAGGCGCGAGGAATATTGGTTCGACAAAGAAATTGTATAGGTTATTTGTTCGGAACTCTCCTGGGGCTACTCAGAACTCACATCAAAACTCAAGATAAACAAATTTTGAAAACAAACAGAATTAAACTCTTAACAGAACTCATGGAAAAAAAAATTGTTTTGGAATTCTGTAATTTTCAAAAAATTTGCGTCCTCGTTTTTGCTTATAACTTTTTTAATATTGGTTTGACAAAGAAATTATATAGGTTATTTGTTCAAAACTCTCAGGGGGCTACTCAGAACTCTTATCAAAACTCACAAAAAAAAAATGGTTGCAATTTTTTAATGTTCAAAAAACTTGTGCCGCATTATTTTTGTTTATAACTTCTTTAATATTGGTCGGACGTGGTAATTATAAAAGAGATTGGTTCAGAACTCTCGAGGGAGTACCCAGAACTCACGGAAAAATTAATTTTTAGGAATTCTGTAATTTTCAAAAATTTAGCTTTTAGTTTTTGCTTATCACTTCTTTAATATTGATCTGACAAAGAAATTGTATTGGTTATTTGTTTAGAACTCTCCGGGGGCTACTCAGAACTCTTGTATTTTTTTTTAACTTCGTCGTCGAAAGTTTTTTATAAATAAATTTATATATAGATATTGATTTTAAAAAAATGTCTACTAATAAGAATTTTTGTGTAAATCTGCCTTAGTACAATCGGAAACCGTTATAAGATTTTTTTTTAATTTTTCAAAATTTACAAAATTTTGCAAAAAAAAGTAGCACTAAATGCATTATCGATTGAGAACTCTAAGAGTTAACTCTATATAAAGAACTGAAATATTACATCAGAACTCTTTTTCCTGAAAAAGAGGGGGCTGCGTGAAGTTGGGCCCCAAATTGTTTTTCTCGAAATTCCCCGGAACTATTTCAATTTTCAAG
Organism: Phosphuga atrata; assembly: GCA_944588485.1. NCBI lineage: Eukaryota > Metazoa > Arthropoda > Insecta > Coleoptera > Silphidae > Phosphuga > Phosphuga atrata. Next base: position 58,497,476 of record OX155893.1, read on the forward strand.
CAAGAACTCTAGAACTATTCGAAATCTTGCGAGAACTCTAAAAAAAATCAATTTTTCAAAAATTCGGGGGCCTACTTCACACAACTAGAGTACTAAAAAATGGAAAATACAAAAAATGAGATAGGTTTTTCAGGAAAAAACTTTTGAGGAAAACTGTGCACATATTACGTTTTTTACATATTACTGCACCTCGGCCATAGTTCAGGAGTATTTGATCACTTTTGCAAAAAGTTCTGCAAAAATTGACATTTTGCAAAAAAAAATTAAAATTGCCAAAACAGTTCTTTTCGCGGATCTAAATAGCACACTAAGAGTTCTATCGAAGATAACTTTGACAATTTTGATCAAAACCTTGGTTCAAAAGATATTTTCAATAATAAGGGACCTATGGTTTTGAAGGAAAATTAAAAAAAAAAACGCGCAACAGTTATGTTTGCAGTTCCTGATAGAGCTAGTGTTCTATCGAAAATCCTTATAACATTTTTCTGCAAAGTTAAAAATTGAAAAGACAAAAATTAAACTTCACCGATGCGGCAAAGTGAAGGAAAAAAAATCGCTCAATAGTTCTGTTTGCATTTCCCGGTAGAACTCCCAGAGTTCTATCGAAAATCCTTGTTACATTTTTCTGTGAAGTCAAATATTGGAAATATATTTGAAAAATAGTTCACTAATGAAGTTCAGCAATGTGCAAAAAAACAGTTCTGTACCTATGTGAATTCGTTCGTTTACTGTAAAAAATATGCACATTTTCTAACTAAAATTTACTAACTAAAAGTATTAACCACAAGCTCGGCGCGTGGATTTTCGTGCGGCCGACAAAGGAGAAAGCCGACCTATTTGCCGACAAAGCAGAAACATTCAAAACGCCAATCGGTCGCCCTGATTTTTTTTCTTTTCCCTTCGTCACATCGGTGAAGTTTAATTTTTCGCATATTTTTCTAATTTTGAACTTTACAGAAAAATTTTATAAGAATTTTCGAAGACAGGACTCTAAGAGTTCTACCAGGAACTTCAAACAGAACTATTGCGCGTTTTTTTTCTTTTTTACTTCGTCGCATCGGTTAAGCTCAATTTTTCGAAAATCTCTTATAAGGATTTATGGGAATTTTCGATAGAACTCTAAGAATTCTACCGAAAACTGCAAACAGAACTATTGCGCGAAATTTTGAACAAAGTACTCTAGAACTATTTGATATCTACCAGGAACTTCATAGGACTATATATTACTATTAAATATTAAAATTCTATTATTAATATTATACTACCTAAATTTAAACCAATTTCACTTTATTTCAAATGGCATCGACTTCTTTCTATTATGAGGAGTTTAGTAGGAGCTCACTGTCCTACTGCAGCACGGCGCATGATAAGGCTCATGATGAGCTCATGCGGGTGTAGTCGGCAGCTAAAGTGGCCGTAATGAGAATATAATGTGAACGTAATTCAGGGAATGCAAGAGTAAATCAAGGAATGCAAGAGTACTTTGTGTACTGTGGTGTAATACTTACGTAATGCTAAGGAATGCAAAGTAATGTGCGGTAATGCATCGAAATATTAACCTATATTGCAAGGCCCTCGGGATATCCCGTTGGACATTTTAATTGCAGGATATCCCAGAGAGATCGCGGGATATCTTATGACATTTGTGTATATCCTAGGGATATCTTAAGCAGGATATTTGAAATTAAATCAAAATTTCCGTATTGCATCTTTACAAGATATTGTTTTATGTTCTCGCGATTTTGTTTCTTTGACAAAGAACTTTGATAGTACGGGAGCTAGCAACGTCGGGAAAACGAGAATTTTAGGTAGGCTGGTTTTTAGATATGCTCTCTGTCTCACTTTCCCTGTCGGCATACGGGCTATCTGGCTGGCGTCAGAGGTTGCGTTCATTAGTGCGCATCGTATTTGTACAGGTAAAATAATAATTTTCCAAATCATTTTAAGAAGGATTTTCTTAATTTTATTATATCTTATTTTCTTTACTTTATTTAGCTTTTCGAAATGTAAATATATTATTGCCAGACATTTTTGTCATTGCTTACTATGTGCCAGACGCTAATTTTGATTGAAAAAAAAACAAAATTCAAATTATTTTAGTATGGCTGAAATTTTGATATGATGTTATTTAAGTATCAACAAATCTAAAATTAATTTGCCAGACAATAATTCGACCGTTAACCATCTGCCAGACCGATTTAAAAATGCGGTATTATTCTGGTTGACAAATAAATGGTTGCCAAATAGATTTCTGAAAAGGGACCGATAGCTATTAAATTAATTTTTGCATGAATATAATATGAAAATGATCATTGAAAGCAAAATTATAGCTTCAGGATCGATGAACGGAATTACCGAAGGTAAACATTTTAATCGTTGCAAACACCTGCATCCGTTAATGGCTGTAAGATTGCAAATGTTACATTTTGATCAATTCTTAAAAACAACAAAAGTTGAACACGATTTTGTAAAAGAGCAAATCTTTGATGAGCTTTTACAATACCAAGACATTGAGGTATCCAATTCAACTACGGCTAATGAATTATTACTGAATCAGGTATTATTACGACTGCTCTCTTCGTATCAAGAATTCATGGCAAAACAAGACAAGGCGATCATGGCAAATCTGCTCAGTTTTATATGATCTATGTTCAGCTCGTTAACTATTATATCATCTTATCAAGGAGCTTACGCATGTGTGATTTTGAGTTGTTCAAGTATATGATTCAAAAAATGAGCAATTTATTTTTTATTGTTAATCAACCAAATTACGTTCGATAGTGAGTAAAATACTCCTACAGTTTGAACAATGTTAACAAAACACCCAGCACTGAAAACGATTTAAAATCTGGATGTTTCGGAATTAAAACCGAAACTTAAGATAAACTTAAGAAAAATTAGTTTAAAATTATATTTTAATTTAATTTTAAAAATTAACTCGCATATAAAGTTGTTGAGGTGAGGATGCAAAGAGATTTTGGTAGAACGTTGGGGATATCCTTAACTCACAAGGTCGATATTGAGAAAGTATTGACATTTCAACTTCCACTGGTCCCAACATCAATGTGCCACACAGATTTGTAATACAGATAAAGCTCAATTAGTAGAACCTTCGTATTTTGATATCTGTATGCTAATACAGCCTTAAATTAGTCTTAAATATTAGATGGTATCTTCATGTTACACCTAATAGTGTAAATAGGAAATAATAATAGGAAAGAAGTACCCTGTAACCTTCAATGGTATATCTAAAAAATTTCTGAATATGATACCACGATATAAATCCACTCGGATCGACATTGTCTTTGATCAATACTTTTCACCGTCAATAAAAGACTTTGAACGTTCACGTCGAAATGAATCAATTAGCCAAGTTACAATCGGGCCCAATCAAATCCGCCCACACAATGTCGTACCTGAACTTATACTAAAAAAAACTACGCGTTCCTGAGAAAAAGGTCTTGACAGACAGACAGACGCACAGACAGACAGACAGACAGACGGACAACAAAGTGATCCTATAAGGGTTCCGTTTTCGGTACGGAACCCTAAAAAATAGAAATATATACTTTTAAGAAGCTCTAGTTATTGTCTATAATTATCTCTAGTTATTTCATCATCATTAAGATCATTGGGCTGGTGATAACATCTGGTCTTTTCATTGGGAATAAAATTATTTATTTAAATTACAAGTGCTACTCATACCGAAAATAACAAAGTTATTAAAAATGCTGAAGATTCATTATCTTGTGAAAAACACGAAGAAGCAGATACTCGAATTATATTTCATATTTTCCAAATAAATTTCGACGCCGAAGTTGTCATACGCTGATCAGATTCGGATATTTTAACACTTATGTCAATACCCAGTCGTTACTACGTTGTTCAATACCCGTGTACCCGCATGGGTTTTTCATTCAATAAAATAATTTTAATACCCGGACACTTTCATATTACAACTCGGGATTACCCGTAGAGTATTCCACTACCCGAAAAACCCTATTTCTATAAATAAAACCGCCGGGTAGGCAAAGTATGGGATCAAAATATGGTGGATAAGCGACGCCAAAAATTCATATCCATTGAAAGGTCAAATATAAAAGATCCGGAAGAAATATTACAATGGATAACTTTTTTACTACTTTACCTTTAGCAAAGCATTCATTGTATGGATCCTAACAATTGTAGGAACATTGAAAAAAAAATAAAAAATACATTCTAGTAGATATGCTAGCATCTAAAGATCGTGAAGAATTATCTTTATTTGGAGATTTTGGATATTTTATTTCTCTATTTGGGTTTCATGAAAAAGTTACTCTATGCTCTTATGTTCATAAAAAAAAAGAAAGTTGTTATACTTCTATCTACGATGCACTCAGATTTGCAGCGAAGACAATAAAATAAACCAGAAATTGTTCAGTATTATAATAAACCAAAAATTGGTGTGGATATAATGTTGTAGGATCATGTCATATTTGTTACCAGGATGTCTACAAAAAAAGGAGAAAAACCGCGAAAATCGTGTATGTAAAGAATGTAACAAACCAGTTTGCGATGAACATTCAAAAGCAATTGTAAAATGTGACGCATGTTGCCAATAATAAATTGAATATAAAAATATTTTATGTATAATGTATAATAAGTTTTATAATAAAATTAATTAAAAGTTAAATAAATCGTTTATTTATATATAAAGTAATATTTTTTATCCCTAGAAATAAGTTTAATTATTTATTTATATATGGGTACCCGGGTATTGAACAACGGGGTATTTGACTTTAAGTTCAAAAAGTTTATATATTTTTTGGCACATTTTATTATTTATGTATATGAATCGATGTCAATAGACTCAAATAACGAGGATCTGAAAGGATTTGATGATTTTTCGTTAAATACAAAAGATATGTAAGTAAGAACATGCAAAAGGGTACCCGGGTATTGACATAAGTGTTATATATAAGTGTTATATAATAATATTCCTCGGCAACATGAATCATTTAAATGCATCTTGGGATTAATGTGGGTGTGGGAAATAATGAGCGATATGCGTCAATCAAATAATACCAAATCCTAGGTAATTCTTTATCAAAAGCTCTATCGTGCTTTCACGCACTCACAGGATGCGATTACACACCAGCTTTTTTCCGGAAAGGTAAACTTAGGCGTTTCAAAGTGCTAGAGCAATCAGAACAGTATCGTCAGCCTATCAAAATATTATTACAGGTGATGAAGAATTGCTATATCAGACATTTAAGATCTTAGAGAATTTTATTTCATATATACGGATTTCGAGATTCTTCGAACGCCAATGAAGTTCGATTTCATGTTTTCGAATACATACCCATCTAAAAAATTAACTGATAATTTTGAAAAGAAAATTTGGTCCGGTTGGACCATAAACGATGATAAATATGATTTCATCTGGTTCATTGGAGAGCAATTACCATCGTTAGTTGCTAATATTATCATTAATGGTATAAATAAAAAAAAAAAATTTATTTATCTAAAGATTATAACATTTTCCATTCCATTACAGAAAACTTATCACGAAGTTTAGAAAATGACAACATTTCAAAATAGGATGATGACAAACAAAAATCTTCATCTAATTTTAATTTACATGTAAATATGAGAGCTTCTGGATAAAAAAAAGTTTATTTTGATTATGTTAATTTTATTTATGTTAAATATTTTGTTAATTTTATACAATAATAAATGATCGTTTTCATACTATATTAATGCAAAAATTAATTTAATAGCTTTCGGTCCTTTTTCAGAAATCTATTTGGCAACCATTTCTTTGTCAACCAGAATAATACCGCATTTTTAAATCGGTCTGGCAGATGGTTAACTCGAGCTTATGGCTTATATAGACGGAAGACCTAGTGATGCAACTTTTGTTTATTTTAACTCGGTTTTGTTTATTTTAACAAATAAGGGTGGTGCCCAGACATAACAAGGGAATATTGTTTGTTTATTTTAATGAATACTGGAAATTTTCCATCAAAATTAGGCAGGGGACGTGTATCAACACCGAGGTGATGAGGTACAGTAAAGGAGGAAATGGGACAATTTTGAATAACAATTTTTGACCATAATTTCGTTTAATTTTTTCGTCTTCGACCACAAAAAAGTTTCGTAGTTTAAGTCTTCTTTATGTTTCGTAGTTTATTCTCTCGCCGGTCCGAGTATAGTTTAAGTCAGTGTTTCTCAAACTTATTTGTCTCATCGCCCACCTGTGATACGCTAAAGTTAATAACGCCCCCCAAATATATATATATATATATATATATATATATATATATATATATGTATATATATTATTAGCGTTTGGACCCTATGGGCTCACGCAAAGCAAACTTGACTTCATTTTGTGATGTTTTTTCTATTTTGCCACGCTTTCCTCATTTTTTCTCCGTGGATCCTCTTCCTTTCTTCCGTCCACTTTGTTCCGGTCTTCTTGGTTCTTATTCTCCGCCATTTGTTAACCTTTTGTCTGTAAGTCTCTCTATTTTCAATTTCTGTAATGTTTATTTGTGCTTCTTCCAGATCTTTTCTTACTTGGACTATCCATGGAGTTGTCGTCTTGACTCCATGTATGTATGTGAGGACTCGCTTGGCGATCCTGGTTTCTGGTAGTCTGTAGAGGTGTCCATAAAATTTGAGTCTCCTTTTCCTTATGTCTGAAGCGAGGTTGAATATTTTTTCTGTTGTTTTCCTGGAGTGTAGTCTGTATCCGTCTTCTGTTTGTTTTGGGCCTACAATTTTTCTCACGATTATATATATATATATATATATATATATATATATATATATATATATATATATAATATATATATATATATATAATATATATATATATATATATATATATATATATATATATATATATATATATATAAAATTAATGGGAAGAATGCGATGTTGCGTTTTCAATTTATCTAATTGTTCGTGAGGAACAAAAGCAAATCGCCACGTTTCATAATATTCAGTCTATTTCTTTGTCTTGTTACAAGCTGATAAACAGCACTGAACTAGGGAATGCAATCTCGTTCTCGCGAGATCTCGTCCATATTTTGCGAGACTGAGTCTCGTTCAATTTTTGTACGAGATCTCGCGAGATTGCGAGATTGAGCGGCGCAGCAAAATCGGTGTGTGTAACGTAGCGCGGTTGCGCGCGAACTGCTCTGCGCATGCTGTAGGCACTACTCGTGGCGCAGCGCAGGGGCAGTAGGGGGCGCGGGACTTGCGGGGGACGAGGCCCGGCTCACACACTGTCATCACTTTGCCGGCACGCGTGCGTTTGTTTCCGTTTCCGTTTGAATTTAAGGGATTTTTGTGACTAACTGGTTATTTTAGTGTAACATTTAATGTAATTTGGCATTGAACTATGTCGACAAACTCAAAAACCGTGTACAGTGATTACGGAAGTTCATTAGAAGTTTGGAAATATTGCTTAAGAGCCAATGATGGAGTCCAAAGTGCAAGGTGTGTGGGAAGATTTTGAAAGCTAAAGACCGTTCTCCAAAAGGCTTACACACACACTTGAAGTCTATACATAACATTGATTCGAAAAAAAAGGTTGAGGATGTTCAGATTGAGGAAAATGTAGAAACTTCAATGAGGACTCCGGTTGCCGGGCCAGCGGCGCCAGAGCCAGCAGCTTCTTCAGATAGTACTCTTCAGCAATCAAAATCATCAACTGTACCTAAAAAGCGAAAAATTTCGGACTATTTCCACAACGAAGATACCTCGAAGGAAATTATGGTTTCAAGAATGGTGGCTAAAGACGGTTTGCCTTTTCGTGTATTTTGCACCTCAAAAGACCTGAGAGACCTTTTTTGTTCTAAGGGACACGAATTACCGTCATCTCCTAATTCAATTAAACTTATGGTAATTAATTTCGGAATGACCTTAAAAATAAAACTTAAACAAGAAGTTTCTCAGCTAAAGGAAGATAACTACAGATTTACATTAACTTGACTTCCTCTAGAAATAGACGTTACATGAACGTAAATGTCCACACATGCAAAGAAAATGAAGCCATATTTTGGAATTTAGGCTTGATCAGAATATACGGCAGTATGCCTACCGAAACTGCAGTGGATCTTTTGAAGAACAGACTTTCAGAATTTGAATTGTCTCTTGACGATGATGTAGTCAACATTACAACAGATGGGGCTAAGGTAATGATCAAATTTGGACGTTTGGTTGATCCTCTACATCAGCTCTGCTATGCCCACGGCATTCAGTTGTCTATCATGCACGTTCTGTACAAAAAAACAAGATTTATCTTTGTCTGAGGACAATGACATTGATGAGATACTTGACGTATCAGGAGAAGAAACCGAAATAAACTCCGATGACAAAGATGACGTTTTTTACTCTTTTTCTCCAACAAGAGAGGTAGAACTGGATACAGAGTCCGCGAGTATCATAGAAAAGGTCAGAAAACTGGTCAGGCTTTTTAAGAAATCGCCAACAAAAAACGATCTCCTCCAAGTTTACATTAACCAAGAATTTGGCAAAAACTTACAGCTACAATTAGATTGCAAAACACGCTGGTCAAGCCTTGCTGATATGATATCGACATTTAATAAAGTTAAACTGTGTGTCGGCAAAGCATTGATCGATTTAGGTCTTGACACTAATTCGGATTACTCTTTGAGTGCAGAAGAGTATACAATTTTGACAAACTTAGACAGAGTATTTCAGCCTGTCAAACTCGCTGTGGAGGTCTTATGCCGTCGAGATTCTGACCTGGTTACTGCCGAAACGACTTTAAGATTTATGATACGCAAACTTGAAGAACTGACGACAACATTGGCAAGAAAACTAGCAGAGTCATTGAGAAACCGCATAGCTGAGCGCCGAACTTGCTTGACTTCAGTATTGATATATTTGAGAGATTATGTCAAATATGAGGAAGATTTGGAAGAGTATGCGCGAGACGAAACGTTCAAAATGTCACAGAAAGTCAGTATCCGAAAAGAAATTAAAAAACTTATAGAGAGATTGCACTGCAAGACGCAATACTACTATCATACACAGGAAAGCTCATCTGTTACAGAGCCACTCCCTTCAACATCAGCAGCTGCTTGTAATGATGTTGTACTTGGCGAAAGCGAAGACGCTAATGATGATGTGCCCCTTTCTGTTCTGTCCACGGCTGGAAAAAGTATTTCCCTTCAAGAGGAGCTACAAGAATCGTTGACAGCATTGAAAAAGCCCAATGGTTCAACAAATTCTGCAAATTCATTGGAGATACTCATTAAAAAAGAGATGAATTTGTATGAAGCTGGAGGGGTTAAAGGTGAACTCCTTCAGTTTGTACACAACTGTTTGTCGACTGTGGTTCCGACTAGTGTAGAGGCAGAAAGAGCATTTTCGGCCGCGGGGTACTTGGCCTGTAAAATCAGGAGTCGTCTATCAGATGACACCCTTGATATGCTGTGTTTTTTGAGAAGCCACTTTCAAAAATAACTTATCCTTTTAATAACACTGTCTAATAATACTTACATATCCTCAAAAATTACAAATGCTGTAGAAGGCTGAATAAGTGTTACATTTCGAATTATTTCGAAGTATTTTTTTGTTTTGGTTTGAGTTGTTTGTTCATAATACTGCAGCAGGCTGTTTTAGTGTTATATTTCGAAGTTTTTTTTATTTTAATTTTAAGTTTTTTGTTCTTAATACTGCAGATGCAGAAGGCTGATTTTCAGTTTATATAATAAGAATAAGACTGACGAATATTATATTATAACGTAATATTGTGTTTTATTTTAAAATAAATGATTATAATATGCCAATTACATGTATGTTTTATTTTTATCTTATATATTGAAAATCAATAAACGGAATTAATAGTATTAGCGAATGTTTTTAGTAAAAATACCCAATTGGGCGAGATCTCGGAAATCTCGTAATCTCGCGAGACTGGCTTTACGGTCTCGCGAGATCTCGGCTAGGTCTAAAATCTCGCGAGATTGCATTCCCTACACTGAACCCTCGTTCGACTAAGTATGAAGTTGGAAAAGCTATTAATAATTTCTTGACGACTTTCCACAAAGATGAATAGTGGTCAATGACTTCTTCCTGCAACCAAAACTCTTCATATGAGTTTTAAATGTTGCTTTTAAGACTATATCATTTTGAAACTCGACTAATTCTTCTTCCAAAACAGGGTCTGCGTTTTCATAACTTTAAAACGTTGTTATTATCGAATCAGGAACTTCCAAAACAAACAAATCTTTGAATCTCTTTCTTATGTCATTATGTAACATCTCCAAATGATTTGTGAATATTAGAATATGTTCATCAGATATTTCTTCAGTTTCCTGAATTTCCATCAGTTTAGGGAATTGGTAAAATTGACGACGAGTCAATTTTTTTTTAAAGTAATAATTTTTCAGTAAATGCTGAAATTATGGACATTGTTTTAATTAGAGTGACTTTTTCATTTTGTAGTTTTTTATGGTATTTATGGTGGTAATACATTTTTCAAACAAATCTGAGTTTCTTTGGAAACGGTAACAGATACTTTATAACTTGCAAAAAATTCAATAATCGTTCTATAAAGTTCATAAAATCGTTGAAAACTATTCCCCTTTGAAAGCCATCGAACTTCAGTATGGAGTAATAAACGTATGTAGTTAGTTATCTTCATTTTTATCGCACAACTTACGAAATAGCCGATCATTCAATGAATGTGCCTTTATCTTGTTTATAGCAGTAATTATAAGCTGCATCGATTGGTGAAGGGGTTCACTTATATTTATGGCAACTAGATTTTGGCGATGTATGATGCAATGAACGATTATAATATTTGGAAGAGTTTTGTTAAGTAATCCTAAAAAAACTATATTAGAGGCGACCATAGCTTGTCCTCCATGTGATGTGCTTTTCACACAAGCAAAAAGTTTATTAAGTGGAATTTTATTGTCATTAAAAAATTGATAAATTACTCCAAATATTGATTCCCCTTTAGTATCTGTTTCTAAATATCTTGCAAATAATAATTCCTCTTTCATTTGTTCATCATGTACAAACCGAACATATCATACCAATAATGATTCATTTCCAGGTAACATACTTTCATCTAATATTTGCAAAGAATATCTGTAAATCGCAAAATGTCATAGAACAATTCTGCGGTATTTTCACCCATTGCATCAATTCCTCTTTGAATAGTGTCATTACTGAGAAGAATTTATATAATTACGTTTAATGGAGATATGTGCAACACAGTACTGATTACCTCAGCAAATGCAGGCAAAATTAATTGTTCTCCAATTATATGGGGTTTTCCCGTCTTTGCAATTAGTAGTGATAACTTGTATGAAGCACGAAGTCCATCTGTGTTTTCTTCTTTACGAGCTGGTAAACATTGCTTTTAAAGTTTAGCCTTTCTCAAAGTTTTCTCGCAAACGTTGGAAATATGACACAGCTTAATTATTTTTATGGGGATGCATGTTTTGTAAATGTTCTAACAATCTGGAAGGCTTCATAGCTTCATTCGAAAATGTTTTATCGCAAATGAGGCTCATCGGGAGCTAGCTATTATGTGGTGATGGTATAAAACCATATTTTATGTATTCCACAGAATATTGTCTGCATTTCTCTTTGTGTTCTGACATTTTTCCTACAATAATTTATTAAAATATGTATAGGTATGAAAACATACTGAATTTAAGTTATAGATTCTATAAGAAAACGCATTTATAATTGAATTTAATTTTGGACAAAAACATTAGTTTGAATATATTATGTTTTCTATTTAAAAATATTAAATATTAAAATAATAATTTAAAATGACTTACCGGTTTTTAAATAAGTGTGTAGGTATATTATATGTACGTATAGTTTGTAGGAATAACTATGTATTCGAACGAAGTGTGGCTTGCGGTAGGTGTAATTTGGGAAAAAAGTAATGAAGATATTTTGCCGCTCTTATTTTACTCGCTCCCACAGATCATACCGCGCGCTCTCTCTTTCTCTTTCCCTTTCTAGTGTGCTGTGTTACCAACCCCAAATTTGCCTTGGAGGTAGATAAAATTTCAAAGTTGGTAGTTTTGAAAAAAAAATCATCTCGTTTTAGGAAGAAACCAATAAAAAAACTGAGTTACTGATCGTTAATATTTAAAATAGGAATCGAAAATATATAATAAAACGTATAATACTGAATACGGAACAATTTTTTTGAACGTATTTGTTTGTTTTAAATTAACAGAAATACATTGTATAGCTCATGATACCTATCGCCCCCTAGCTACCTACCGCCCCCCATATCGCCCCCTGGCTACCTAGCGACCCCCAAAACAACGTCATCGCCCACTGTGGGGGGCGATATCGCCCACTTTGAGAAACGCTGGTTTAAGTAATAGTTTTAAGTAATAGTGTAAAATTAGTAATAGTGTACTAGTGTAAAAACTCTCAGATTAATTGTCGGTGACAATTCAAAGTTCAAGTGCTGGTAAGTTTTACTCTTTGTTATTACATATGTAAATATTACTCCTAGTTATTATTACAGACTATTTTTAGGTTTTCGAGGTTATAAATCGTTATTTATAAACATACACGCTCTCCGGTCTACAATATGTCTAAAGAAAGAAAAAGAAAACCTATTCTAAAGATTTGTAAGCGTCAGTTTCGCAGACGTGTACAGGAAGAATGTTCAAAGTATTATTTTGAAGAATCTGATGAATATTCGACATCTTTCATGCCAAATTGTTTGACACCTGTAAAAACTCCAGTGTCATTCAGTTTTGCAGGGATGAGTCTGATATATCTCCATCAGCTATACCTCCATCTTTCATGTCAAATTATGTGACACCTGTAAAAACTTTAGTGTCATCAAGTTCTAGCAGTGATGAGACTGATATATTTCCAGTTATAGATAATAATTCAGAAGATAATCATAGCCTTGAACCCCTGACTGTTAGTAATGAATATGTAAAATTAAGAAACGAAAACAATGACTTGCAGCCTCTTCTTGCCCAATGGGCAGTGAGTAATCAAATCTCAGACATTGCTGTATCATCATTATTAAAGATACTGAAAAAGAATCTTTGCCATTCTAACTTGCCATCAGATGCTAGAACACTTCATAGTTCTCCAAGAACAACAAGTATTAAGAAAGTACAACCAGGTGAATATAGCCATTTCGGATTACATCACGGAATAACACAATTGATAAAAAAGTATTTAGCAGAACTGAACAATAATATAGAATTAAGTATAGGCATTGATGGGCTCCCCTCATCTAGATCATCTAAAAAATGATTGTGGCCTATTTTAGGATCTATCTCTCAGTTCGATAATGTATTTTTGATTGGCTTGTATCATGATGATGAAAAACCTTCACTTGTGAATGAATATTTACATGATTTCCTTCAAGAAACAAAGGAAATATGTCAGAATGGGATATGGTATCACAATAAATTTTTTACCTGCAATATTCTATCTTTCCGTTTAGATGCACCAGCAAAATCATTTGTTTTGATTATTAAAGGCCATACAGGTTATAATAGCTGTACGATTGAAGGTGAATATATCAAGAATCGAATATGTTTCCCATCATTATGTGAACGAGAACGAACAGATACTGATTTTCGAAATAGAACAGATGAAGAATTTCATAAAGGATATAGTTGTTAAGAAGATATACCAAAATTTTATCTGATCAAAAATGTTCCGTTGGATTATATGCATCTAGTGTGTTTGGGTGTGGTTCGCAAATTAATATATTTATGGCTATTCGGTGACCTAACAGTTCGTATACAGCATCGCAAATCAAATGAAATTTCAGAACGCCTGCAAAATATTTTCTTTTATATTCCAAAAGAATTTGCAATAAAACCAAGATCCCTTGATTATGTGAAGTTGTGGAAAGTAACAGAGTTTAGACAACTTTTATTATATACAGTACCAACAGTATTCAAATCCATTTTACGCTTCTATATTTATCACAATTTTATGACACTCCATGTTGCAATAAGTGATGACCTACACACAGATCTACTGGATTATGCCCAAAGTCTACTTAAACATTTTGTATCATCATTTATAATATATGGAAAACATCATGTCTCACACAATATTCATGGTCTCATTCATCTTGGACAAGATGAAAAAAATCTTGGCACACTTGATCGCTTTAATGCATTTCAGTTCGAAAACCATATGCAAACTTTAAAAAAACTATTGAGAAAAAGTGATAGGCCACTACAACAATTAAATAGAAGGTACTTAGAAATAGAAAAAAGTATGACTAGAAAAACAAAAATAATGACATCCATACTTGTAACGAATACAAATTCTCTACACTTTGATGGTCCGTTACCTGAAGGTTGTACAGATCTACAATATAAGATTGTAGCTTGCAAAAATTTCATGCTGCATGCTGGAAGCAAAGCAGATAACTGCTGTGGTTTGTTAGATGGTAGCATAATTTTAGTGACCAACATTGCTTATGATCCGGCAAAAATATTCCCATTGTTGTGGGTAATGCATTTCAAGAAAGAGAAAATGTATATGAAATACCATGTCTATCTTCATTACTTGGAATCTGGGTGGTTAGCAAACTTTCAGGCACAAAAACTTGGCCGTTGACCCATGTTACTAAATAATACATGATTTTGCCTCACAAAAAAAAATCATCAGTTTTTCCATTATTACATATAGGCTAGACAAACAATACTAGACAGACAAGACTAAACAGACAAGACTAGACAGAAAAGATTATACAGATAAGACTAGTCAGACAAGAGTAGGCCAATTCAGGGGGGGGGGGGGGGGGCACTTCCATCAGTGCAAGCTACTGATGTAAGTGCCTTCGCCTCATAAATAAAATAGAACCCAACAAAAGTTTTATTTTCCTAGTTTATATTATAATATGGACCAAAAAGTTCAAAATCACCGTACGAGTAGGACGTACTTCCAGTAAGTGTCGCCAAATATGAGTATGTTCAGTGGAAATCAAGGTGAAAAGTAGTTTTGAAGACAAGAAGATTATAGGACAGCAAGTTACAGACAAATTCGCGTGAGTAAGAAGAACCGAGTAATTAATAAATTGCAAAGCAAACATAACGCAAAGTAATTTACGCAAGCCTTTGTATTAAGCCGTAAACCGGAAAGAAAAATAATACACGCTACAATAAAAAATTGGGAGCAAAAACAGAAGATTATGGCGAATAAAAAGAATCTAAAGAGAGAAAATATCTTCATCGAAAACGATTTAACATTAGCAGAAAGAGAATCCCAGAAGAAATTAAGGGACATGGCAAGAGAAGAAAGCGAAAAAGGAAATACCGCAACAGTAGGGTATAAGAAGATTATAGTAAATGGTAAAGTACATGAGTGGGAAGATATTTGGAAAAAAAACTAGTGACAGGGAAATGAGAAATAGTAGAATTAATGGACTTAATATATTAGCGTGGAACCTGGCAGGGTTGAAGAAGAAAGTAAAGGGAGAGGATAGAAAAGCGTTAACGCAGTATATTCTGAAGTTCCATATCATAAGATTGACGGAAACGTGGATAGAGGAAAAATACTGGGAAGAAATAAGAAACCTACTACCAACGGAATATGTATGGAAATGCCAATTTGCCAAGAGAGATTCAAACAGAGGAAGAGCGAAAGGAAGGATCGTTACCGGTGTGAAATCTGTGAAAGAGATTGAATATAAAACAGAGCCAGATAATTTTGAAGGTATCCAAGAAAGAATAATACAGGTGGGTGGTAATAACTGGAGAGTAGAGATAATATATAACAATAATAGCTAAATGGAGGAGATTCTAAAGCATATTGAAAAACGGATGTCAAGAGATCCAGGGAAGAAAATACTGATTATTGGAGACTGGAATGCGCGAATTGGAGAACAACAAGCGGGCTACCTAGATGCAGAAGGGGTGCAAATACGCAGACGCTCAAGGGATAAGACGTATAATAAAGAGGGTAAAAGATGGATTGACTGGTGTGAAAGGCATAACTGGTACATGCTAAACGGGTGTACAAATGGTGATTGGAATGGGGAGTTAACGTATATGGGGGGCACGGGTGGTTCGGTTATTGACTACGGGATCGCCAATGAAGCGACAGTACGGAGTATTGACTCGTTTAAAATAGGAGAGAGACCACTTGACTCGGACCATCTACCATTAGAAATTAGGCTGTTAGAAGAGTTAAAAAAGCACAGTGAAAATAACCAGAAAATCGTCAAACAAGCAGTGTTATGGAATGAAGAGGCTGTCAGAAGATATCAAGAAAACCTGACGATTATAGAAGGAATGGTGGAAGTGGCGGAGTTTGGTCAACTGTCAGAAATGGTACGAAAGGCTTTAATTGTTAAAGTTTCGCACAATCAGAACTGTCATGGAAATGCATGGGTGGACAAAAAAACTAGAGATATGAGAAAAAGAACCAGAGCAGAATTTAGGGCTTGGAAGGAAGAAAGAACAACACTAGAAAGATTTCAAAATCAGCTTAAAAATATGAGGGATCTGGAGAAGAGAAAGAGACAGGAATGGGAGAAGCTCCAGATGCGGAAAATCAACCAAACGAGCAGAGAGTCGGACATCTGGAAATACATTGCTGCGGGTAAAGAAAGGAGAGAAAGCCCAAGGTCCATCGCGATAGAAAGCTGGATGAACCACTTCGGAGATTTATTGGCAGGCGAAATAACAGAGTACTGCGAGCGAACGGATAGAAATTTTGGGGCGGCAGAATCCAACAGACAGGATTTCCTAGAAGAAATTACAAAGGAAGAATTGGAAAGTGTTCTGGCGGCGCTTAAAAAAAGGAAAGCTCCAGGGCCAGATGCGGTACCAAACGAAGCGTGGTGCTTGGCTACACAAACAGTGAAGGAGAAACTGCTCGCCGAACTTAACAGTTTCTTCAAAGGCAGCAAACAAGTTCCGGATAGTTGGCGAGAGGGAATTATTGTGCCAGTCCTTAAACATGGAAACAAACAAGGAGGAATTGAATAACTACAGAAAGATAACTCTCACGGATACCGCATGTCTGTCGCGATACAGTGTGCACGAGAGTATTGAAGTTAATTATATTAATTAGTTTTGAGAAGAATTAAGAATAATTTTAAAATGCCAAGAGATCCAAGATCAAACAGTACATCCGATAAATGCCATGAGCAGGTTATTACGTACATGAATAGTACTGAGTTTGCAGATATTATTAGGCAAATAATTCAGAAAGAAGTTGTGAGACTAAAAAGCAGATTACTGAACTTAAGAACGAAGTACAACTCTTTAAATATGAAAATAAACAGCTAATTGATATAATAAACACATGGCAATCAAAACCCTCTAAACTATAACGCTAAACTATATAACGCTAAACTATAATATTATTGAAAAGGAGGCAACACCAGAGGTGAAAGAATTCGAAATTATCGCCGATAAAGCCACCGCAGGTAAAACCACCGCCGATAAATCCAGCGATAATAAATCTTTACCTTGGAGCGAAACGCCAAGTCGCACCGAGCAGAAAAAAAGCAAAACAAAACAATAGATCGACCGAAAACGCAGATCCAATTCTAAATAAAACAAACAACGAGGACTGGCAAACTGAACATAAATCCAACAATAAGACAAGAACATCACATAATAATGGTATTATAATAGGATTCAACTCAGAAAATAAAGGGATTAAGGCAGTAACCAGATACGCCTATTTACATGTATCCAGATTAGAACCGCAAATAACGGAAGATGATATAATTGAATATCTGAGAAGTAAAAACTTTAAATCGACTGTTTGCAAAAAAATGATATCAAATAGGCCAGAAGAATATGCTTCATTTAAAGTGACGGTACCATTAAATAAGCTAGATGAAGCAAAAAAACCTAATTTGTGGCCACAAAATACCTATATAAACCGTTTTTTCTTTCTTCTGGAATATGTTCTGTGAACACCAATGCAGCAAATACAAATATGTTAATATACCTAAATATTCAATCTATCCGCAATAAAATATGCCAGCTAGAAGTAACAACTGAAGATGAAAAACCCTTCTTCATCTGTCTGGCTGAAACATGGGCATCAACTGAAATTATTACCTCTATAAGTGATTACCAGTTCATTTCATTTTCAGCAGAGTCTAAAGTCTACTCAGTCTACTTAACAGGTGGGGGTGTAGCTATATTCGCAAGCATTCCCACTCTTACTAATGGTTATGTTGAAAAACTAGATCTTGAAATCTCAGCTATAGAAAAGATAATAGAGGTATGTGGAATAGAGGTGAATATAAAAGGTATACATTTGTTAATATTAAATATATATAGACCACCGTTAGGATGTATAGGTACTTTCATGGCATTATTAGACAATATTTTACAGACATATACAAGAAATAATATGCAAGTCATCTTAGTTGGAGACTTCAATATTAATTTTGCAATTAATACAAGGGAAACACACAATACCAACAACTTATTAGAGGCATATGGCATGGGGGAATATATAAAAGAATACACAAGAATAACGACAAACACCAAAACTAGAATAGACAAAATGTTTGCTACTCAGGATCTTGAGCTAAAGACCTCAGCAGAAGATACCCCCATGTCTAATCATAGACTATTAAAATTGAGCACCATCAACAACAAATTACGAGGACAAAACCACATATTAATAAGGAATTTCTCGCTAACAAATAAAACGCGTTTTGCCGAACATCTCGGAAGAGAAACATGGGACGACGTCTTCCAAAATACCAGTTGCAACAGCAAGGCAATTGGCTTTATCAAATGCATCCAATATCATTTCTTCAACTGCCTTCCGATGATAAAAACCAAAATTAAATTGAAAACATGGGTTACTGAAGACGTGCGAAGATCTGCTACACAACTAAAAGACATGTTTATACTACAAAAAAATATCCAGAATTAAGAAGTCACTATACTTAATAACAAAAAGGTATACATAATAATTTAATCACGTCCACTAAACAATCTTTTTTTAGCCGAAAGATACTAGAAGCTCCAAATAGGTCCAAAGCCGTGTGGAATATCATACAAGAGCAAACGAATAAATCCAAACCACCCGGGATCATTCAAATAATAGACAATAATAATAAGGTTACAGCACCTGAAGGTATAGCCAACAGTTTTAACAGTTATTTCGAGCAAGCGCCCAAAGCAATCGTAGAAAATATTACTCCAACAAATATATCGAATGACCATATGGAATTTAAAGAAAAAACTATGTACTTACAAGATTTCACTGAAAACGAAATACTGTATATATTAATATCATTAAAAAATAAAACTACTAGAGGACCAGATGAAGTTCCTGGGAATATAATCAAGGAGTTCAAACATTTATTAGTCGAACCTATTACAAATATAATTAACGCCTCATTCACCGAGGAACAATTTCCAGAGGTATTAAAAATAGGTAAAATCATTCCAGTTTTCAAGAAAGGTGATAAAATGGAAATGCATAATGATAGACCAATCGTCATCATACCAATTCTAGAAAAAATAAACGAATATGCTATGCTAATAAGAATGACTGCTTTTATTGGAAAATATAATCTAATTCCAAAGCAACAGCATGGGTTTTGCAATGGTTAATCTACCACAACCGCTCTAGTAGAATTTCACAGCAAACTAATTTACGATAAGTAGATAATGGGAAATATCCCATTGGAATATTCTGTGACCTCACCAAGACCTTCGACTGTGTTTCCCATAACATATTAATAAATAATCTACATAATTATGGAATCAGAGGGAAAGTTTCGAGATGGATTAAATCTTACCTCTCAAACCGAAAACAATACGTTTCTGTGAGGAGTGGTAATGTAGTTGGCCAGTCCGACATTTTAACTACAAATATTGGGGTCCCCCAAGGAAGCATTCTGGCGCCAACGTTGTTTCTATTATACACTGCTGACCTGATAAACTATGCGAAAGGGCCGCATTGCACATTATACGCCGATGACGTAAGCTTTATTATGTCGGCGAACAACATCGTCGAGAATACGGATCAGGCGAAAGTACTGCTAGAATCTCTAAATAAATGGTTCTCCGCAAATACTCTACACTTCAACAAAAGCAAAACAGAGTATATAGTATTCAAATCACCAAGAAGTACGTATGTTACAGATCTAGGCCTAGAAATACAAAACTACAAAATCAATAAAACCAAGCATACCAAGTTTCTGGGTATTTATTTAGAGGAGCACCTTCGCTGGGAAACTACGACACAGAACATCTGTTCGGCACTACATAAGAAGGTTTATCAAACAACTATTCTGAGGAAACTACTAAACAGAGAAGATGTTCTAAAGTGGTATTATGCAGAAGTGCAGTCATTGCTGAACTACGGCATTATACTATGGGGAGCTTCGTCACAAATCAAATACATACAAATTGCACAGAAAAGAGTTATTAGAAATATCATAGGGTTAAAATGTACAGAATCCCGTAAACCTCACTTCAAAAAACTCAGAATCCTAACAGTTGTTAGTCTATATATCCTGGAAACCACTATGTACATACACAAATCACGAAGTAGTTAAAAAAAAATGAAGACAAACATAATTACAATACAAGAAGTAAACATCTTCTTTGTACAGAAAAAAGAAACTTAGCCCTCTGTAGCCAAGGGATAGAAAATTAAGGGATCCATATCTACAATAAGCTTCCAACATACCTTAGAAATTAAACCTCCTACAAAAAAATTCGTAAGAAATTAAAAGATTTAGAAATTATTGTTGTAACTTGTAATAATTAATCTTTATAATATTGTTGACACATCCTATAGATACTCGTATCTCGTTTGGAAATAAAGATTTTGAATTTGAATTTAAATTGCTAGAAGAAGTAGAGGAGATAAAGCTGATTCCAGAAGTCCAAGCCGGATTTAGAAAAGGTCGTGGTACTACAGAATATCTTTACACGCTAAACCATATTGTTCAAAAATAATTGAGGAAACCAAAGGGAAAATTGTACGCAGTGTTTATCGACTTAAAAGCAGCCTCTGACTCTGTAGTACGGGAGAAAGTGTGGGAGTTTATAGTACAAAAGTACAGTAAGAGTACAAAAGGTATATCGCGTCTGTTGAGAGAAAGTATCGAACGTCTGTATGAGGGAACATGGTGCAGAGTGAAAATTCGTGAGGCTACATCTGAAAGGTTCGAGGTTGTGAAAGGTTTAAAACTAGGGTGTCCTCTAAGTCTATTACTATTCAACTTATATACGGCGGACTAGGAAAGTCTGGAGCCTAGCCTACGCTGACGACGTCGTTGTGCTAGCCGGTACGTATGCGGAAATGAGAGAGGTATTAACACGACTGGAAAGGTTTTTTAAGAAGCGCGTGTTAAAGGTGAACGTAGAAAAAACTAAGTGGATGTTATTCCGGAAGAGAAAGGGAGCAAAGAGAGAGAGTTTTAAATGGGCAGAAACGGAGATAGAACAGGTTAGCAGCTTCAAATATCTATATTTTGTGTTCCAGCAGAATGGTTCGTGCAGAGAGCATATTCGATTTATCGTTAAAAAAGCGTGGATAGCGGTAATAGGTTCTGGGATGTGTGGAGAGTTTAGAGAGAATTATAGGGCGGAGATGGTGATTTGGAAGGCATGTGTGCGAAGTATCCTGATGTACGGGGCGGAAATCTGGGGACTAAAGGAGGAGGTGGACATAGAAAGGGTACATCTACAATATATTAAGAGGATTCTCCAGTTAGAGAGGTCTACCCCTTGGTATATTGTTCTCCAGAAGACAAACACCAACAAAGTCGCCAGTTATGCTACAACGAGAGTGGCCAAGTTTGAAAGAAAGGTGAATAGTATGAATGAGGAAAGAATAGTGAAAGATGCTGAAGGTGTTAAGGAAAGAAAGGGTAGAATGTAAGACTGTAATTGGGATGAATGTAAGTGGGGATACCAACGAAAGCTGATGTATGAAAGAGGCGGATCGAGTCACGTAGAGATTGAGAGAATGATAAATGAAGGAATGCTAGTTGAAAAAATGTTGGAAGAGAGACTAATAGAGGTAGAGCTACAGGAGAGACAGAAACACATAGACGAAGGTACTTATAACAAATACTACGGGAAGATCCAAGTTACAGGCAGATTCCCAGAATATCTCCTCAACCCCGAAGTCTCACAGACGACTATTGCGCGTTTTAGATGCGGAAGTGAAGAAAGGGGTAGGAGATATAGGATGGCTGCAGGTGATAGAACGTGCCGAGCATGTGGAGAAGGTGAGGAACTGTGGCAACATTGGGTGGCAAGTTGCAGAAAATGTGTATGGACTGAAGCGGAAAAGGCAGCAGTAAGAAGTTGGGAAAAAGTTATGGACGAAAGTGGTTCGGGCCTCAACTACATGAAGAAAGTATTAAAATGCAAATACGCGGGTTCAATGAGCTCAGAGTAGTTTGTGTTCTTATGTATTTATATTTCCTATTTTAGAGACTTTAATATTGTTTTTGTTCTTTCTTTCCTTTTTTTTTTGTTTTTTTTTAAGATATAGGGATCTCGGTTTTGTTTTGAATGTAAGTTTATACTATATAAGTTGTAATCACAAATTTGTAAAGTAAAATTTATGCTAATAAGGATTAACTACTATAATATGGACCATTCGAAAGGACCTAGCTTTTATGTTTTCGAATTTGAGGACGGCATTCAATTAGTACCAGAGAATTGGATGGCAAATCAAAAAACAGAAGCTTATTGGCCAACATTTACAAACAACAAAAAGTTTGACAAAGCTGTTAAAGGAAAAGAAGCTGTGAAAACTTCATGGCAACTCTTTCCAATTGTTAAAATACTTACAACAGCAAGTAAGTTATTTTTATTTTCATAAAACAATTAATGTTTACTAACATTAACTTGAATATTTTTAGTGATCACAACTCATTTTACTTATTTGGCTGTTTTATATCTGGTACTGTTTTTTAACAAAAATATTCTCATTTCAGAAACTTATGAAAATGGAAAAAAAGTTAAAAGAAGCATAAATGTTTTCTGACATAAATAATAGTGATGTGGATGAGGCAGAATTAAAGAAAAACAGAAGAAAACGAGCACGTGTTATAAATTTGAGTAATGATGATGAATCTGATTCCGAAAATAATGGACCGTGCATATTACCACCTTTTCCTACCACTCCAGCGAACAGAAAAAAATCATCATCTAATCCAAAACCTCAGCTTTTAAAAGTCAAAAAAACATATATAAAATAATAAATGTGAATTGCTGCACGCTTCAACTTCAGCAACACACTGTGATAGACAAGTTGATGGACCATCAACTTCTTTCTCTAATGATTCATCAGGTAATGATAAATTATTTAAATACAAGATCTCAGGATTTTTAGTTTTCGACAATTCATACCATTTATTCTACATTCGCTGATATTATTTTATAAGCAAAAAAGTATATACACTTTTTTAGTTTATTTCATACTGAGCATAAAAATAATTCATGCAACAACAATATGGTTATATAGTTTTCATTTCAGATTGGCGCAGTTTCCAACACTTTGTGGTAAAATCTTTAACAAGTTTAAAGATGAGCATGAGAGAAGTTCTGGAACAGTTGACCGAAAAATCAAGCTCCTATGAAAAGACCACAGCTGCTAATATTGTTCCCGATAATCGAACTAATATAATGAAAACTTTTCCTTTACTTGATATGCAAGCCTTGGAAATCATCGAAAGAAACTTGTGTGATGACCAATTCAAGAAAGACCTATTAGTAGCTTTACTTTACAAATTTTTCTAATTATTCAGACTGTAAGTAAATGAAAACTTTTATATTCCTGTTTTTAGATGACCGAGTTATCGAAAATTGGTGGCCCTAATACAAAAGCCAGAACTGCAAAAATCATGGAGCGAGTATTTTCAAATTTTGTCGCGGAGAAATTTAGTTGGATTGGCGGCAAAAAAAATTAATATTCTCCAACTTACTTATATCGAGTGTTATTCTATGTGCGTTTAAAAATGTATAATTGCATATTAAAAAGTTTTAATAACATCCACTTTGGGACAGCTTTACTAATTAAATCAAGGTAAAGCTGTCCCAAAGTGGATGTTATTAAAACTTTTCAATTTTGAGTAGGTATTGTCTATGTGACTGTTATAAATAGTTGTCAATTAGAACATTGCATATTAATTTAACATTTCTCACACATTTCAATTAAGTTGTAACTTTATATGAAATGGAGTGTATTCTTATAATCGTTTTCATTTTATATTTAATTGCAAAATTTTTTAGATGTGGTCAGAATACATGAACCAGAGGTGACAGATCACACAATTTCCCTACATATTAAGAACTGGCTGAGACACGCTAAAGAAAGATTGAATCGGGAGAAATCGTAAGAATTACTATATAATTTATTTTAGGGGATCAGCCAGTTTAAAATCTAGTTTTTTTTTATGCACAAGCTATTAGCAGATATAGGGGATGGAAATGGAAATCAGGGAAATAAAGGAAGGGAAGATGAAATTTTGTTACATAATATATTAATTAAAAATTAAGGATTAGTTTTATTTATTCACCTTTTTTTGGGCGGTGTTGCCACCAGAGAGGTTGCGGAATGTCCCATAAGGGATATCCTACAATATCCTCAAGTGATCTACAATATCCCATACGGGATATCCTATAGATATTGTGTGGGCGGACATTTTTGTATCCTAGGGATATCCCAGAGAGGTCCCATAGACATCTCGGGATAATCCCAGAATATCTTTTTAAGTTCAATACGATATCCATAGGATATTCTCAGGATGACCCTGTGCTGTGTGGGTGCTCGCGATTGTCGAAAAAGGACAAAGGGAAAAATGGCGACGATTCTCGTGAATGTGCGTTTGTGGCACTTCCAGTGCCAGCGGTGGTGATAGTGACCAACAAAACACAACAGAGGCAACGCCATCCAGTGAAAACATCCAAAGACATGGCAATCGATACAAGCGATGTTTGGATTACCGATAGTGGCGCCTCTAGGCACATAACTTACCTACGAGACTGGTACAGTGAATTTTACCCGCAGAGTGGCAAATCGATATCGCTCGGGGATAACGGCGTATGTGATATTACCGGTAGTGGCACCGTGTCAATTGAGAGAGAGACTCGTGAACGGCGAGTGGCGCACAGCGCGCATAGAAAACGTCCTTTACGTTCCCAAACTCCGGCAAAATTTGTTGTCGGTCAGTGTGTGTACATCAAAGAGCTTTGAGGTCGTGTTCAAAGGACAAAACGTAACAATAAATCGCGACGGTGAGACTTTCGGTATTGGTGTGAAACAAGATAACAAAATCTATCGCATGTTTTTTAGAACCAAGAGCGTGGGTGACACGACTGAGGTAAATGTGTCAACAGTGAACTTACGAGTATGGCATGATCGCATGGGATATGTAAATAATAGAGTGCTGCGTGAGATGACACAAAGAGGGTTGCTTAGTGGTGTAAAACTAACCGACGTCAACGATTTTTTCTGTGAATCGTGTATTTTTGGGAAGTCGCATAGGCTCGCGGTCAAAAAGACTGAAAGAAAAAGGAATACACAACCCGGAGAATATATACATTCAGATGTGTGCGGTCCGTTCTCGGTGGAATCGATAGGTGGATCTTAATACTGCATAACCTTTAAGGACGACGCTTCAGGGTTCCGATATGTTTATTTCATGAAACATAAGTCTGATGTTTTCGGTATTTTCAAGAAATTCGAGAGGTTGATCAACAACAAGTTCGATAAATCAATGAGGGTATTGCGCACGGGCAATGGACGTGAGTATTGCAATCGAGAAATGGAGCAGTATCTCGCAACCCGAGGAATCGAATGGGTAAACACGGCGCCATATACACCGCAGCAGAACGGATGAGCCGAGGGTGACAACAGGACAATTGTCGAAAGTGCTCGCACTATGATAAAAGCAAAAAACCTCCCTCTCTCGCTATGGGGGCTGAAGCAATTACTTCAGCTGTTACCGTTCTTAACCGAGTATTGACCACCGGTATTAACAAAACACCATACGAAATCTGGATGGGAAAACCACCAGAGTGTCTCACTTTCGTGTATTCGGGTCAGACGCCTACATGCACTTCGACAAGCAGTTCCGTAAGAAACTAGACCCGAAAGCAACAAAGATGATATTAGTCGGATATCAGAACGACTCAACGAATTATCGTCTGTCCAATTATCGTCTCAGACCAAAAGAATATCAGTCTCGTGGGACGTCATCTTCAACGAGAAGACGAAGCATGAACCATCAGGAGAGAACGATCAAGAGGGATTCGTTCACACGTTCCATGTTACCAGCAGCGAAGACAAGCCAGAAGACCCCGAGGAAGCACAAGAAGAACCTGAAGCAGAAGAAGAATTACAAGCTCTTTGAGAAGAAGAACTTGAGCAACCCAATCAGGCTAGACAATTAAGAGATCGTAGAAACCTCAGGGTGCCACTTAGGTATGTGGTAGACTTTCCCGAATATAATCCGCCTAACTCATTCCAGGAGGCAATGAGCCAGTCCAGAAGCAGAGAATTGGGCCGAAGCGGTAAGAGAAGAATTCGAGGCACACGAACGGAACAAAACCTTTCGACAATTGTACCCAGAAAGAACGATCGAAAACCTATCGACCCGAAATGTGTATTCAAGGTTCTACGAGACACAACAGGCAAAATGTACCGGTACAAAGCACGACTTTGACGAAGCACGAATTTCAGCAAAAGGAAGGTCTCGACTACACTGAGACATTCTCCCCAGTTGTGCGATATGATTCCCTGAGAGTTCTGCTGGGTGTGGTGTCTGAAAAGGATCTAGAAATCAAACAGTTCTATGTGAGAACGGCTTTTCTTCATGGAGAATTACAGGAGATCTTCATGGAAGTACCAGAGGGATTAATGGTTAAGAAAGAAGAAAAACAAGATTTCGTATGCAAATTGAACAAATCCTTGTATGGTTTGAAACAGGCACCCCGGTGCTGGAGCGACAAGTTTCGTGAGTTTTTAGGACAATACAGTTTTCTCGAGACAGAAGCCGATAAGTGTATATTTCGAGGTCGTGTCGACGGTACCGAAGTGTTTTTAGCCCTCTTCGTGGATGACGGACAAATAGCAGCTAAAACTAGTGAAGCTCTCGAGTCAGTGATCAAATCTTTAAAAAACGCGTTCGAAATTACTCTCGGAGATGGTAAAATGTTTCTTGGTGTTCAAATAGAACGAAATCGCGAGGAAAAGTCACTATTTTTGCATCAAAAGGCATACACCAGAAGAATCATCAGTAGGTTCAAGATGGACGAAGCAAAAGCCTTAAGCGTGCCTGCCGATCCACACACGATACTAAATCCAAATGATCGCGATGTAGAACCAATTAATGTACCTTTTCGAGAAGCAGTCGGGTCCTTAATGTTTCTAGCGATTGTGTAAAGACCAGATATCGCATACTCAGTAAACTCAGTGAGTAAATAAATCAGTAATTACAATGAAAGTCATTGGCAAGCCGAGAAAAGAATTTTTCGGAACAAGTGACATCGGTATAAGTTACACAAGCGCTGGGAGTAATTTGGATTTAGTGGGTTATTCAGACTCTGATTTTGCAAGTGACATGGAAACACGAAGGTCCACCACAGTGTATGCATTTTGTTTGTCAAATGGCATTGTGTCATGGTTGTCTCAACGACAAAAACAAGTCACACTCAGCACCACGGAAGCTGAGTACGTTGCAGCCGCAGCAGCTGCAAAAGAAGCTGTGTGGTTAAGGAAACTGTTAAGCGATCTCGGGTATCTATTGAATTCTGCGACAGTACTGCGCATTGATAATCAAAGGGCAATTCACTTAATTAAAATCCAGAATTCCACAAAAGGACGAAATATATTGATATTAAAAATCACTACGTCCGTGAAGTTGTGGAAAGTGGAGAAAAGTGTTGAAAAAGTAGTCCTCGCACGTCGAGGCTAGATCGCATGTGTGTGCGTATTGATCCGCGTTATAGAAAACGACATTCCTACGCTGAAGTCGGAACATCAATAGAGTATGTTGCTAGCGTTGTTGTTGTGCAGTATAACTTTTGTAGGACGTTTTATTTTACAAATATATTCTTTTTACAAGTGTTTTCTTCCCCTCGTAATCCTCAACAATAGGATTTTGTATTATTCAATAGGTTTGACTCCTCCAACGTCCAATAGGAGATGAATAGATGTCAATAGGGAAATACGACTTCAAAAACTTCGACTTAAACCTCAATAGAATTCTTTGATATTCATGTAAAGAAAAATATAATTTTCTTATTCCGCTTAAAAACAGCAGCATAGTAGTCCGAGACAAGGGATAACCTAGGCAACGGATACTATTTGTTATTTTATTATGAAATGTTATGTTATAATTTTGTAAAACTAGTTTAGTGAATTGGGAATCGACATTACAATTAAAAACATTAATTGTCGTTTCTTTTCTTATAGGTAAGATTTTGTTATTAGAATTTATAATATTGTTTTTAAAATTTGTTTAATATTGTTCATAAATAAATTCTTTTCTTATAGAGCAACACAAGATTGTTTTAAATTGACTGTGTCGACCCAATCAGTAGAAAATACCATTATAAATCGACAATTTTTGTCAGAAAATGGAAAAGTTTAAATTTACGTTCGAAGTAAAGGCAGCAACAGACGAAAAGTCAAACCATATAGTTATAATCCTGATTCCTGAGGAGTTTCAAGCAGCATCAATTCACAAACTTATCTACGCCTCTAAAGCTTATGCTACAGTAAAAAATACATTGAAAAAAAGACATCAAACTAGAAGTGTATGGATAAAAATGACAGAACATATACTAAAAACATATGTGGATGAGGATGGAAACATGATTTTTCAAGACCAATTTTTAGAGGAAATTACAGAAGAAAAACTGACTATTGCCAATGAAGGTAATTCAGAAGATCCAATAGTGAAAGTTTTAGAAAAATTAGTTTAAAATCAGCACAAAAAAGAAAAACAAAGTATAAAAAAGTTAGCAGATAGGTTTGTACTTGAAAAATTTGATGGAAAAAATATAAGCGCATATTATTGGATGGAAATATTTGAAAAAGAATGCGATAGATTTGATATAGTAAGAGACAAAAAAAATTGAAATCTTTAGATTATTTCTGGAAAAATCAGGTACAGACTGGTATTCATCCATGATGATCAAGTTTGGTTTATATTCAGAATGGTTAGAATGGAAATCAAATTTTTTACAAACTTATGCCAATAAGGGTTGGACTGTAAGCAAATATGTTTTATTTTTTAAGTATCAATCAGGATCTTTGTTAGAATATGCTATAAAAAAAGAAAAACTCTTGAAGTAAGAAAGACAATTGATCAGGGGACCTTAATCGATATAATTGCTGCCGGTTTACCAGTTTTTATAACAGATAGGATAAACAATGAAGGAATTATAGAAACAAAAAACTTAATTAATTAACTTGGCAAATTAGAACATTTAGTTACAAAAAAAAAATATATTAAAAAAAAAACATGACACAAAGCCGATAAACGAAAAATGTAACATTTGTGAAAAATTAAAGAAAGGTGTGCGCTATCACTCAGAAGAAATGTGCTGGTTCAGAACAAGGAATAATAATGAAAGAGAAAAGGATAAGAAACCAATAAAGTTCATTAACAATGCAGAATTGGAGTATGAACTACAGTGCGAGGACCAAAAAAACTAATTGTGCCGCCATTAATTAAAGTAAAATTAGTATTGAATGATAATGTTAAAGTATTTGCGATATATGATTCAGGCTCTAATGTGTCATTGATAAATTCAAGGTTAGTGAACATAAATAATGAGAAATCAAATCATTCAAAGAATACTAATTTGAAAACAATTAATGGCATTAAAAAGGCAATTGACAGGATAACACTGGATGTAACCATTTTTAATGTCAATAAAAAAATGGATGTCTTTGTAATAGACAAAGAAAATTTCGAGTACGATTTTTTAATTGGCCTTGATTGCATAAAACAGTTTTACTTAACTCAAAACGAAAATCTAGAAATTGTTCAGAAAGTTCCTATACAAAGAAGTCAAATATCGTTTCCAAGTAATAGTTAAATAATTTCCAAGAAAAAAATCAGATAATGGCATTTCTAAGGAAATAAAATCTGATAATTCAATAAATTTCAATGAAAATTTCAAAGGAGAAAACTTCGAAATTTGTATAAATCATCTGGACTACGAAAAACAGGAAGTAATTGATGACTTAATATTGAACCGTAAATCTGTATTTGCAAAGGATAAATATGACATCGGAACAGTAACGGGTTATGAAGCTCGCATTGATCTATTGGTTTAATCCAGTAATCCGGTAATCCAGTTAGACCTCTGAAAGATAACTTGATTTCAATTAGAAACTTTCCAACTCCAAAGACGCAATAAAATGTGAGATAATTTT
Organism: Phosphuga atrata; assembly: GCA_944588485.1. Classification (NCBI taxonomy): domain Eukaryota; kingdom Metazoa; phylum Arthropoda; class Insecta; order Coleoptera; family Silphidae; genus Phosphuga; species Phosphuga atrata. Next base: position 58,527,878 of record OX155893.1, read on the forward strand.
TGGGAAAGATAAACTTTTATCACAATTATGTGCCAAAAATAGCATTGAAATTGGATCCATTGCATAACCTTTTGAGAAAACCACAAGCCTTTAATTGGACAAAGGCGTACCAAGAGTCATTTGATGAAATGAAAAACATTTTATGTTCTCAACCAATTCTAACCATTTTTGATCCAAAGTTACCTATACACTTATACTAAAGTGACCATATTTTCATTGAGACAAAGCGGGACAAATGGGATGAAATGAGAATTATAATTTGGTTATGAAAGCAGACCAATAATTGAATGTATATATTCATAGACTTGTCTATAAATATACAAAAATGTATTTATTATTGGTAACTATAAAAATATTTTTAAAAAACAATAATTTGAATACAAAATTAGGAAAAAATTACTGTGTGAATTTCCATATTACAAGAATGTTCTCTAATTCCCTCATGACTTATAAAATAAATAAATATAATTACAAGTACGATTTGGTTGCTAAAAAATATTATAACCTGATAAATAATTATAATGAACATAGACGCGTTTCTACCTTTTGGCTTCATCAGTATGGACTTATCGAACGAAAGTGCAGGAAACCAAATCGTACTTGTAATTATATTTATTTATTTTATAAGTAATGAGTGAATTAGAGATCATAGTAATTTCTTAATTTTTTTATTGCAATAATTTGAACATTTTGATTTTTAATTAATTTAAATTTTTTATTTAAAAAAAATTATGATATTCTTTAACGGTCATATTTTTGATCCGATTGAATACTGCAATAGATCCGGATCATTTAATAAAATGTCGTGAAATTTCTCATATGAATTGGTCAAATTATTTTTTACGCTTAATATAGATTTTAAAGTTTAATGTTCAACTGTGTTTTCATTTCTCATTTTAAACAGAATAATGTTCCTATTCGTCAAAATATGGTCCACTTTTTGTCTGTTTCATTTGCAGGAAACCAACCTTTAACTTTTAATTCGCAAATATTATTTTTCGGAAAATGTTTACTAATATATTCAAAAGATTTTTCCACTAAACGACCGGATTTTCTGAAAGAAGTCAGAATTTTTTATAATAACCGCTTGGAATATCTTGAAGAATGGACATTTCAATTCGAGGATATTAAAAATATTCATTTGTTTAACATTAAAAAAGTAGATTTTATGGGAATATGTGGAAAAATATTATATTATATATTACAGTACATTTAAAATAAGAAATGCCGATTTTTTCTAAAAAGCGGGACATTTTTAAAAATCGGCGGGACGCGGGACAGGCCTCCAAAAAGCAGGACTGTCCCGCCAAAATCGGGACGTGTGGTCACCTTAACATATACACAGATGCTAGTATACTAGGAGTAGGAGCCGTCCTAAAACAGCCACAAGAAAACAACGAGGAAAAGCCAGCAGCATACTTGTCAAAAAAATTGAACGAAGCTCAAAAAAAGAAGAAGGCTATATATCTGGAATGCCTAGCAATCAAAGAATGTATTATATATTGGCAACATTGGTTGATAGGTAGGAAATTTACGGTTTTTTCAGATCACAAGCCATTGGAGAATATGAATATAAAGTCAAGAACAGATGAAGAATTAGGAGACCTAACGTACTATTTATCACAATATGATTTCCAAATTAAATATTCTCCAGGAAGATACAACATCGAAGCAGACTGCCTATGTAGAAATCCAGTGCTAGAACAAAATGAGAACCTAGATGAACAACTAAAAGTAGTAAATTTAATAAAATTAGAAGATATTTTAGAAGATCAATTCAAAAATGACAAGATACAATGCAGAAGAAACAAGCTGATATCAAAGAACAATGTTTATTATAAGAAAAAAAGAAAAAAATATTCTATCAGAAATTTTCAGTATAAAATTTATTAAAAATGTACATACAGAACTAGGTCATATTGGAATTAAACAGATGCACATGGTATACAGCAAAAAACAAGACAAAAAACATAATAAAAACCTGCGAAAATTGTGCTGTATGTATAAAAAAACAAATCAAGAGGAAAAAAAATATGGTTTGATGTCTCATTTGGGTCCTGCCACAAAACCTTTTGAAATATGTTCTATTGATACGATTGGAGGTTTTGGGGGTTCACGGTCAACAAAAAGATACTTACACCTGCTATCGGATCATTTCATAAGGTACGCATATATTTTGACATCAAAAACTCAAAATGCCAATAATTTTATCAAACTAGTGAACTCTACAGAAACTGACGACATTGGCATGATTCTTTCAGACCAATATCCGGGTCTCAATTCTAGAGAATTCAAAACATTTTTAAATGAAAAAAATATTCCAATCATTTTTAGTGCAGTGAACTCACCTTTTTCAAATGGCTTAAATGAGAGATTAAACCAAACACTAGTTAATAAAATCAGATGCAAAATAAATGAAAATGACAAAAAAGCAGCATGGACAACTATAGCACATAATTGTGTAAAAATGTATAATGAAACGGAGCACACTGTCACTGGATACGCACCAAAGTATCTACTAAATGGCACATATGTTACAATTTTACCAAAAGAACTAAAACTCAAAAAGACTAAACATGATTTGATTAAAGATAGGGATAAGGCTCTGAAAAACACAATACGTTCACATAATTACAACAAGATAATTTACGATAAAAACCGAAAACACTGACTTTAAAGTTGGTGATACCGTTTTTGTGGACAATGGAAACAAACTAAATAGAAAGAAGCTCTATGAAGTATGAAACGGACCCTACAAAATCGCAGAAAAAATGTCAAACTCAATTTATAAGATAAACACTGGCCGACAAAAAGCAGAGTCAAACTTTTTCCATATCTCAAAATTAACCCCAGCTCATGCGTTTATGAACCCTGAAGAGGATACATTATAGATATTTTTTCTCTGAGGGAGGGAGATGTAAAGAAAAATATAAGTTTCTTTAATATTATTCCGCTTAAAAACAGCATCATAGTAGTCCGAGACAACGGACAACGGATAACCTAGGCAACGGATACTATTTGTTATTTTATTTATGTTATAATTTTGTTAAACTAGTTTAGTGAATTGGGAATCGACATTAGAATTAAAAACATTGATTGTTGTTTCTTTTCTTATAGGTAAGATTTTGTTATTAGAATGTATAATATTGTTTTTAAAATTTGTTTAATATTGTTCATAAATAAATTCTTTTCTTATAGAGCAACTCAAGATTGTTTTAAATTGACTGTGTCGACCCAATCAGTAGAAAATGCCATTATATTCAATAGGTTTGGTTTTACCAACATCCAATAGGAGATGAAAAGATGTCAATAGGGAAATACGACTTAGAAATTATTTAATTGTCAAATAAACAATTAGGATTCTATAAAGGAATTGCCTCTTTAAATAGGGGAATTATAATCTGAGAAGTCCTATTCAATTTACTAAAATCCTATTGACGAATCGAATAGGATTTTTAACTTCACTATGAAATGTTCAAATAATGCAGGATTCTGGATTATGCTATAGGAAATTCTCAGACCACAATATTCCTATTGAATAGTATTAATCCTATTGGGAAATCGAATAGGATTTAGCGTATCTCAATAGGACAATTGAATAGGATTCAGCAGATTTCTATAGGAAAATAAACCTTCAATAGGATTCAATAGGAAATTTCCGATGCAATTTTCCCATTGAACTTACCTCTCCCAATAGGATTGTTTCAGCAGGGCGATGACAAGTAAAAACTACGCCATTAAGAAAAATGGAACGATATTCGCTTCAACAACTCATTCAAATTATTAAAATTCACTACAAAAATGGTGCAAATTTCGCGGTCACAGTTCGCAAAACTAAAACATTTTTCGATCGTCGTGAAGCACCTTCTCGGCCAGCAATTTTGAAACTGGTGGAAAAGTTTGAGCTGTTGGGACAACTTAGTGATGTGAAGAACCGAACTCGTGCACGTCGCTCAAGAACAACTGAGGATATTGCTGTTGTAGCCCATAGTGTTGAGGAAAACCCAGGTTTGTCCATTTCTCTTCCATCTTTGGAATTGGGAATTCCACAAACGACATTACACCGTATTTTGCATAAAGGCTAATGCCTGCTCCACACTCTCGCGGAGTAACTTCGGCGAGGATCCTTGCCGAAGTTCTTCTAGGCGAGGAACTACACGGAGGAGGCATCTACACTCTCGCCTTACTTCGCGAGGACCTCAGTGCCATGACCGACACCGAACAGGTAGTAGCTGCTGCTGCATCTATTTGTGCTTTTAAATGTTATAATTATGTTATTCCAATAACTGATCCCAAATAACTGGTTCCCTTTGAAAAGCCTCAAGGAATTGTAATTGGCGTTCTTGGTACCAATCGCTCGTGAATTTTGATATTATTTAAATTAATATTAGATAAAATTTAATAATTGTTGTTGAAATATACTAATCGAGTAAGGAAGGCACCTGATCTAAAATGGGGTAAAAAAATCAAGATTTTTTTAAATTAAGAAAAATTGTGTAAAAATGCGGTTTACGTCTTGATTTTTTTCCGGTGAATTAAACAAAAAATTAGGTTTTCTTAGAGGAGTTCCGCCCCCCGCAGGGGGCGGCTATAGGTGCATTTAAAAATTTTCACTTTTTCTTCAAAAACTCCGTTCCTCTTGCGGGGGAATTGCCGGGAAATTGTTATTTTCTGTTGTAAAACTGAACGGGCCTTCGACCCGTGTCCGTCTGCCGTACACAAGTCCCACACGGCGTCCTCCAGGTGCCAAAAACAGGAGATCGTTTCTAGCACCTTTGAGGAGCAATTTTGGTCCGCGGCTCGATTTTTTAAGATTTTTTTACTGCGTTCTCTTGCCGCGTCGATTTCTCGTTTTTTGACGTCATGCGGAAAAGTAGGCGACCGTTGGTTCACCCGGTGCAGCGGAAAATGTAAGCGAAAAAAAAAACGTTTTTTCCATCACTGTTGTGGACGCCGTTCTCTTGATAGAAGAGCGCCGTCTCTCCAAACCGGTTCGTTCCATGCGAGATATTTACCCGCAACCGTCGGTGGAAGAATCTAGTATCTTCGGCATCCTGTTCCCGCTCTGGGTCAATTGTAACACAAACATCGGAAAAACGCGCTGTTTTTTTTTCACATAAATTGCGGGGATCCCTCTCCTGAGATACCCAACAGTCGGATCGGAACCGCTCCGGCACCAATCGATTCGGTATAGTGCCTTTTAGTTTGTTTTGGAGTTTACTTGCGATTGCGCGCTGGATGACGCCGGGACGCCCGAAAAAACATGTTTTGCAGACGTACGCGAGAATCCTCCGGGATTCGCTAAATTAAATAGCAGGGCGTCGCAGTGGCGGTTTATAAATAGAGAACGAAAGGGTCTATAAGGTGATATGAACGACGCACCGCTCGATCGCATTTTGGGGTCTCGACGCCCGTTCAAACTCTAAACGAATTTTTTGGCCTCCTGAATTTTAAAGCTAGCTTTGACATCGTGTATACGTCCAGCGAAACTAGATTTTTACGTACAATGTTGCAAAGTACGGCTACGATGCGGTAAAGTGACCAGTAAATTTTAACCTTTTGGGGACATTTACAAAATAAATTAAGTATAAGACAATACAATCTAATTTAAAAAACGCTACTTTACACCACATTTGTCACGATAATGTAGAAAATAAGAGTGATTTTTTAGATTTTACTGTGCGCTGACATTTGGAAAAATGACATAACCAAACTAATAAATTTGAATTAGTAAAAATGTCAAAGTTTGTGAGTACCAACATTAAAAAATTAAATAATTTCCAATATTGTAATTAATCTAAATCTATTTGTTTCTTAAATAATAATTGTCGGCCAAAAAATCTTATACAAATTTCGTGCGGAAATGATTTTACAATGCTCTAGCAAACGAGCTGTTGCATTGTAAAATCAATGTTTCCGCACTCTAATGTAAATAACTATTTCAAAATTGAGCAAATTTTATTTAAAATATATATAAAATATATATAATATAATTTAAAAAATTATTCGTGTGCTTGTGAGAAGATAAAATTAAAAAAAAAATTTAAATCAAAATCCTGATTTTCGCTCAATGTTAGGTTGAATTTCAAATCAAATTCAAAGAGATATCTTGAAATCTCTAAATTGCAGATTTCGGCGACTGGCTCTTGATTAGCAACACATAGCAACGTCAAAATTCGCAATTTTTCACAAAGTTCTACAAGAAAACGAAGTTTTTACATTTTTCTTTTATCAGATTCTTAAAATTCAGACCATTTTACATAAGAAACAGTTGCTTCCGTTCACATTTGAATTCTAAAATTTATTTCATAAACCGCAATATTTACGAGTTTTTTTTAAGAATAATTGGAGCTTTTAAATTGAATTTAGATTCCAGCGGTACAATACTGTTATCTACCCACCTACGCGTGTAGTCTGCCTAACTACGCGGGATCTTGCAACCCCAGCAGTAAATTAAGTTGTTTTCCATATTACACAAAGAGACTGTAAACTCAGCATAGATTATAGTTAGGCTAGTTTATATATAGATGTTAATTAGAGAAGTAAGAATATATTATAATTAGTCGTCAAGCTCTTTATACATATCAACATATAATTCGTTAGCCATCAAATTAGTAAAACATAACTATAAGTATTTTTGTAACATTATAAAGTTAAAATAGAAATTAATTTTTTTTAGGGTTCCGTACCGAAAACGGAACCCTTATAGGATCACTTTGTTGTCCGTCTGTCTGTCTGTCTGTCTGTCTGTCTGTCTGTCTGTCTGTCCGTCTGTCTGTCTGTCAAGACCATTTTCTCAGGAACGCGTAGAGGTAACAAGTTGAAATTTTCAACAAATACTCGGGTCTACGGTCTCTTTCGGCTGCGAAAAAATCAAACTTGTAAGTCAACGCGATCAAAAGATATGACCGTTTATGTAGCATATTTTGCGATTTCACAAGGGAATCAAAACCTATAGGGTACTTCCCGTTGACCTAGAATCATTAAATTTGGCAAGAAGCGGTGTCTTACAGCACATGTAAAGGGAAAAATCTGAAAACCGTAAATATGTAGTTTAATTACAAGAAAAATGCGAATTTACTATTAGAAACTTATGACAATACACTAATGTTGTCGTAGTGGTATTGTCAGGCTCCAGAAGCATATGGGTTGCATACAGTTAGGTCCTAAGGTTAAAAAGTATGTGTTGGCACCAAGCTGTTTATACTGAAATTTATTTGTTTATATTCGTTATGCATTTCATCACGTACGCTCTATATCAGGGATGTTATGGAGATCCGTAACCGAATCCGATATAAAAGTTTCGAATAATTTCGGATAATTTTTACTGATATGTTGTAATAATTCCTATAAATATATTTCAATATCTAATAGAAAATATATAATAGACAAAAAGGAATATTGTTGTTTTTGTTTATTATAATTATGATTTTGCATTTTTATGTAGATAAAACTTATAAATATTAATAACTTATATATCTTATATGACATATAATTGTAGTACCTACTTATATTGTTGTACTTAGTTGTATGACATATTATTGTAGGTAGTACAAATAATAACATAGAAATAAAATAATTTTTTTTACAAATTAGCATTCTACTTTTATTATTCCTTAGAAATCTGATATCCGTAACCGAAACTATCCGAAACTAACGGATTATCCGAAAAAAATTCTTATCCGTAACCGTATCCGAAACCGGTATAACATTATTCCTATATCCGTATCCGCATCCAGATCCGAAATTTCATATCCATAACATCTCTGCTCTATATACATAATATATACAGGGTATATATTATGTCTAAATTTTGCTTGTTTCTAACCGACATGCGACATACTCAAGTCCCGTAACATCCTGTATATATTATATTTCGTCTAATTTTTCTTTATAATCTACATAATATGTTGATAATCTACATAATAATACTATACTATAATCTACATAATCTACATAACATGTTGTAGATAATATGATTTAAGTATATTATACTTAAATCACGTTCGCCCTATATTTTTTGGTAGTCAATTGCCCAAAAAGCAGTCAATTCAACAACTGAATGTTAAGAGTATCGAAATAGATCTAGAAATAGTTAATATATTAGTTTATATTAGATCTAGAAATAGTTACATCTTAATATAAGTTAGTGTATAAGTCTAATACTAAAATAAAGTTTTCTTTTTATAAGTTTAAAAATATTCGCGTTATTAAAAAAAAATACCCTGTATACCTTTATACAGGGTATATAGGTATACAAGCAAAATTGAGCAGTAAAAACAAATAGTGAAGTTCCAGAACCCCTAAACACTCATAGTGAATGGAGGATGTATGGTAATAAAATAGAGGGTAGAATTCCATCGTACGACAACGACATGTTGAGGTTATGCTTGCAGCGGTACTAAGATGGTCGTGATTTTATGAGAGCCACTTGTCAAGTTAACTGAATATGCTTGTAACGTCCTCCACAAAAAAAGATACCTTACTTACAAGTTTGTACGGAACCCTCGGTGCGCGAGTCACAACTCGCACTTGGCCGGTTTTTTTTTATATTTTATTTCACACCAAGAAATAAAATTGGCGCAGTCGGTTGGATAGTCGAAATTATTGTATCGAATATTAATTTTCGTTTTAACGATTAATCGACTATTCGAAAAGTGAAAAAGTCTTTGGAATAAGTCCAGCAGAGCGAATCATTCGAACTTCAAGTATCCCAGTCGATCGTCGACCTGTGAAGCATCGCCATAGACCTCACGAGGAGCAGAACCACATCACCGTTCCTGAGAAGAAGCTAGCTGGAGAGGAAGAAAATCGCCGATCCATCTACCGATTCTCCTAGTTAAGAAAATAAGAGTAATGCACACAATCCAGTTCATATTAATGTGAGTACAATTTTATGTCTCTTGAAACTCTTTCAGAAAGATTAAATTTATCGATTTCGAACGATTGTGAAGAGGACTTGTTGCACAGTCAAAGTCAAAGTAACTTGAGTATTGAATTGAATAATTCATCGTACATAATTAAGACAAATTAAAAAATGGCTCATAATCAATTCAAAACAGAGTATTTGAATTGCGTTCCACAATTTCATGGCAATCCAAACGAATTAAACAGATACTTAGCAACATGCGAAAGCCTAATTAACAGTTTCTACGATCAAACTAATCTAAATAATTTTCAAAATGTATTTTTATTAAATTCAATAATAGGCAAACTAAGCAGAAATGCTCGTTGCGTAGTGAACATTCAAAATGTGTCCACTTGAAACGAACTTGAAAAAACCCTTGTACAGAAATTTTGCAGACCAGAGAGACGAATCTTGTCTAAGCAGAGATTTAGTTTTATTTAGACAATATCAAACCGAAAAACCGCAACAATTCTTTGACAGATGCATGGAATTACTTAATTTGCTCTGTTCATATATAGACATACACGAAGAAACTTCAGACGCAAAAATTTTGAAACGCGATTTATATAATAATTTAACTTTAAAAACATTTCTATCAGGTCTAAGAGAACCCTTAGGCACAACTATTCGCTGTATGAGACCGAATAATATGTATCAAGCACTAAACTTTATAATAGAAGAAGAAAATATATCTTATTGTCAAAATGCAACTAAAAATATTAATTCAAATCAAAATTTTCAAAGACAAACTTACAACTTTCAAAGACAAAATAATTTTCAAAGACAAAATAATAATCCACAAAGACTAAATCATAATGCACAAAGGCAAACAAATAATTATAATTATAATAATAATAACAACAAATATAATAACAATTTTAATAATCCTAAACCAAATTATTTTCACCCTCAGCAATTCCAAAATAGATACAATAATTATTCACAATATCGAAATAACCCCAGATTCAATCAACAGAATAATTCACAACCAAATAGGTATTCTCAAAACGTTTTTAATAAAGAAAATCAAAATAGAAATCAAACAGCCCCAACTCCAATGAGTACATCTACTAGACAAATATTTAATCCAAGACCGAGTACTTCTAATCAAGCCAATCAATTTAATAGACCCCAAATAAATTTTATATCCGAAGAGCTATTTCATGTAGAAAATGACGATGAATCATATATTGAACAAATACAGGACCAAAATTTTCACGTAACTCCAGGTCCAGAAAACTTAACGAAACCGAACCACCAATTATTTCCATAAATAACGCAAATACTAGCGAACTACCATTTATTATAATTCCAGAAAATAATATTAAACTCCTTATTGATTCCGGTTCAACAAGATCATTTATTGATCCTAACATTGCATCCCAATTTTATCCTAACAACTTTCAAAATGATCCTTTTATTGTCTCAACAATATTTAAAAAATCAGCCCATAAATACAGTGTCCAGGTACCCACTTCTAATATATTCAATTTACCACAAAATACTTACTTAAAATTTTACTTATTTAAATTCCATAAAACATTTCAAGGTTTGTTGGGTTTAGACAGTTTAAAATTCCTTCAAGCAAATTTAGATTTCGAAAACGGATTATTAATAACCCCATATGCAAACATTAAATTAGAGTATCATCAAATCAAAAACGAAACGAATTTAATCACAGTTCAACCACGAGCAGAACAGGTTATATAAATTAAAACGTCTATTAAAAATGGAGAAATCATAATCCCTTATCAAAAAATATATAATTGCGAAATTCCTGAAAGTATTAGTGTTGCACAAAATGAAAAAGCTAAAACCACTATTTTAAATACTTCCGAACAAATAATTCCTTTAGATTTATCAGAACCCATTTATGCCGAACATTTTAATGAAAACGAAATAAAAAAAATTTATATACACAATTTTGATGAATCCACACTTGATATATCTAGAATAAGAACCGATCATTTAAATGTAGAAGAAAAATATTGTAAGTATTCAAAAATTATGTTAATAATTTGCTTATATATTTTGAAAATGAACCTTTATCATTCACAAATGCAATTAAACATTCCATAAAAACCAGTGACGAAGAAGCAATTTACACAAAAACGTATAGAGACCCCTTCATACTTCCTTAGACAAGACAAATAAAAAATATGTTAGACCAGAATATTATTAGACCCAGTAATTCCCCCTGGTCATCCCCAATTTGGGTAGTACCCAAAAAACTTGATGCATCTGGCAAACGAAAATGGCGCGTTGTTGTTGACTACCGAAAATTAAATGAAAAAACTATTGATGATCGCTATCCATTACCCAATATAACTGACCTTTTAGACAAACTTGTAAAATGTCAATTCTTTACAACTTTAGATTTAGCTAGTGGATTCCACCAGATTGAGATGGATCATAATGACATACAAAAGACAGCATTCAATACAGAAAATGGACTAAAAAATGCACCCGCGACCTTTCAAAGAATAATGGATAATATTCTCCGCGGAATTCAAAATGAAAAATGCCTCGTTTATCTTGACGACATAATAATTTTCTCGACATCACTTCAAGAACATTTAGAAAGACTTAGATCCGTATTTATAAGACTTAGGAAAATTAATTTAAAAATTCCATTAGATAAATCAGAATTGTTATGTAAAGAAGTCGCATATCTAGGACACATTGTTACTCCCGAAGATTAAAGCTATTAAAAATTACCCCATACCTAAAAGCACGAAACAGATTAAAGGATTTTTAGGACTACTAGGATATTATAGGAGATTTATAAACAATTTTGCTAAATTAACAAAACCATTTACGAAATGCTTAAAGAAAATGTAAAAATTATACATAATGACGAATTTAAAAATTTGAGATTGCTTTGAGATATGTAAAAACTTATTAGTGAACAAACCAATTTTACAATATCCAGACATTTCAAAACAATTCAACTTAACAACAGATGCAAGTAATGTAGCCATAGGCGCTGTATTATCACAAGGACCAACAGGCAAAGATTTACCTGTAGCATACGCATCACGTACCCTTAACGATTCTGAACAAAATTACAGTACAATTAAAAAAAAACTTTTAGCCATAGTTTGGGCAACCAAATATTTTAGACCCTAACTTTCTGGTAGAAAATTCACTATTGTTACAGATCATAAACCATTACAATGGCTATTTTCATTGAAAGATCCAAATTCTAAGTTAATAAGATAAAGGATTAAATTAGACGAATTTGATTATAACATTGTATACAAAAAGGGAAAATTAAATTTAAATGCCGATGCTTTATCTCGAATAGAAATTAATGCGAAAGAATCATATGACATATTAGAATACATGAACGAATTTAATAAAGGATTAGAAATTAGAAGATTTAATAAAGAATTAGAATTCAAATAAAGAATTAGAATTGAACAAATCGAGAAAAACTGAAATAGACAATATCTCAACCCAGGTACAGATTGACGAACATGATTCAGAATTAACTCTTACTGCTACGGAAATTGAAGATTCTGAAGCTACAATTACGGCTCCTGAAGACGAAATAAATGACAATGAAACAGTTCATACAAATGCTGAACATCATCCAATAATAGAAATACCGATTACAGAAGACCCAGTTAATTTCGGACTTAACCAAATAACTTTTATATTTGACCTAGTCAATTGACCTAGTTCTACACTCACCAGCAAAACCAAAAATCTTAAGACTATTCCATAACAAACAGCGATTTTTAATTCAATTATCACAAAATCAATTTGAACATGATATTGTTAACTTTATTAAAAGTTATATTACCCCGAATGTGTTCTGTACATTCGGTATTACTATACATTTATATTTTGAAAAACCAGATATATACGAAGCTTTTTGTGAAATAGTTAGGAAAAATTTCAAATGGCCTCAATTAAAATTTAAAAGATGTAAAATAAAATTAATGGATGTTACTGATAAAGACGACATCGAGAACATAATAAAAAATTATCATGAAGGAAAAAGCAATCACAGAGGTATAGACGAAACGGAAGAACGAATTAAGAAAATTTATTATTGGCCGCATTTAAGAAATTCAATTCAAACTTATATAAATAACTGTGAACTTTGCCAACAAAGCAAATATGAAAGAAAACCGGTAAATATTAAATTAAATATTACCCCAACAGCATCGAAACCTTTTGAAATAATTCACTTAAATTTTTAACTATAATCGATACATTCTCAAAATATGCTCAAGCATATAAAATCACAAATTTTGCTGCAACTCAAATAGTAGATAATTTGATTTAATTTTTCTCACATTACGGAATACCCAAACAAATCATTACTGACAATGGCACCGAATTAAAAAATACAGTCATGACAGAACGTTTAAGTTTACATAAAATAAAAAGTCACTTTTGCTCTCCCAATCATCCCCAATCAAACGGTCCAATAGAAAGACTCCATTCAACATTAATATAACATTAATATAAGACATTAATATAAGAACATATATAAGATTTACTTAATACTTAATAACCAAGGTTTTAAAGATTTGCCAATTGATAAAAAAATTATTTACGCAATATTAGCATATAACCATTCTATTCATTCCACGACAAAATTAAAACCAATTGACATAGTCAAAGGACATATTAACGATGATAACCCTTTTAATATAGATATTGATAGATTATTAATTAACGATTATATTAGTGACCACAAAGAAAAAACTAGATTATTATATAGTAAAATCTATAGTAAAAACCTTTTACGCAATAAAGAAAAAGTAAAAACAAAACTGAACGAAAAACGCGACGACCCACAAATATTTCAACCCCTCAAATCAAAAGCTTATATCAAGAAAAACTTAAGACAAAAAACAGCAAATACATTTGGAAATCCCACCGAAATAATTAATACTAATGAAAAATTTAAAACTGTAACAATACCTACTCATAAGAAAATACATAGGGATAATATTAGACGACCATTAAAGCGAACTTACGATTTTAATAATTAATTCATTTTTTCAAATTGCTCGTTGCCTTCGCAATCCCTGACAAAAATATATTAACAAGTGTTAACAAACAAAATTCAATCTCTATAGATAGGATTAAGAAATTTAATGAAACAATCAAGAAATTGGTAGATAACGAACATTTACTCAAATCCAAAATTGTACAGATTGCATTAATTGTTGATCGCAGTTTAAGTAGAGAAAATAGCATATATAATTTAAGCTAATGAGTATGTGCGAGGTTATTGATTCAATATTACAAGATTGAAAATTCACTATCATTTTATGCAGTACCAGTCCTAAGAAGCAATTGATTCCAAACGATAATACCTAGTACAAAATTTGTTTTGGAGAATTTAATTTGTATTTTACATTTCAGAACAATATGTGCAGAAAATTAACTTAAGAATACTACATATGTGACGACGCAGAATTGAACGAAGTAAAAGAAGAAATCGTCATACAAATATCAAACATTAAACCTGGAAGACGCGAAGTTAGAAAACCTTCAAGAAATTAAAAATCAAATTCTAAAGAACTTATTGTGGTTACCAAACGAAGAAGGAAGTGCCCCCAATTTTTGGACAATCTTTTTATATATAGATTTAATTATAATATTATTATATTTTACTTTTAAGAAAATCAGACCAAGAATTCAGAGAAAGAAGATATCGCAACCTGAAACTATGGAAATGCCCAATGTTCGACTTTTTCGACCTCATTCCACTGCGTAGTCGAATTTTCGAGGGGAGGTGTTATCTACCCACCTACGCGTGTAGTCTGCCTACCTACGCGGGATCTTGCAACCCCAGCAGTAGATTAAGTTGTTTTCCATATTACACAAAGAGACTGTAAACTCAGCATAGATTATAGTTAGGCTAGTTTATATATAGATGTTAATTAGAGAAGTAAGAATATATTATAATTAGTCGTCAAGCTCTTTATACATATCAACATATAATTCGTTAGCCATCAAATTAGTAAAATATAATTAGAAGTATTTTTGTAACATTATAAAGTTAAAATAGAAATAAAGTTTTTTTTATATTTTATTTCACACCATTGTCTTCCTCGAATGTATATCAACAGAGTTATTGGCGAAAAGCTCTCAGTTTTACCATTTCACTGCGGAAGGAACAGCCATTTCAATATTTATTGACATTTTCGATTCAAATTCGAATACAACTCGTCAAGTTCTATTAAAATATGTTGCATGAATTTTCTGCGGCTGACGGTCCAGGCGTGGCCGACGCGTCGCGATGTTTGAAATCAGCCCTCCAACTGTTTACTTGATTTTCAAACATTCGCGTTTTTTCATTTCCCTACATTTCTAATAAATTCTTCTAGCATGAATCGATATAGTAAACTTTCCTCTATCATTTTATCATTCCTTTGCAAACCGCTTTACCAGGATTAGTTTTAAATGCAATTAATTTGCCAAGATTCGGGGTGGTAGCAACGGTTGCATAATCATCTCCGCCCCACAGAAGTTTGCTTCCATTTTCCGTGGTGAATGGTGTCAAAAAAATGGTGAAAATTTTATTTCTCAGATTTGTTAAAGTTGGAAAATTCTACTATTAGAAATAATTGAATATTCCAGCAAATTCACACTTTAACGTGAGTAAAAGTAAGCTCGGCCATATTTAATTAGAGTTTTTACTGATTTTATAAATTTACAAATAATATTGTTTTACAAATTTCTGATTGGAGATTCTTGATTCGGCTAATTTTACATGGGGGACGATGTAAGTTTTTCGGTCATCTGGTAATTTAAAATCCATTTTCCAAACAGTGAGAATTACGAGTTTTCTACAAGAATAGTTAAAAATTACACATTTAATTTGGAATCTAAAAGTGTATTCCTCGACTTCCTAGCGTGTATAGCAAAAGAGTTATTGTTGAAAAACGGTCAGTTCTACCACTTGACGGCTGAAGGAAAAGCCATCTCGAATTTTCTTTTTAAAATCGAATAGTGCTCATTGAGGCCTATTGAAATGTGCTTCATGGAACCTTTTTGCGGCTGATAGCCACGACATGACGAGCGTTTAAAAATGTTATTTGTTTAAACATGTTATGTTAAATCTTATGCCTCATTTCCTTGGATTTGCATGAAATAATTTTAACACAGATATATAGGGCGCACTTTCTTTTAACAAACGCATTAAGTTTTTTATAGTTTACATAAGTTTTATATAGATTGTACATGTTTCTAATGAAATTGATATATTTGTGGTCGATTGCCTTGACACAAGATTTTTTTAATAAAGAAATAAACTTGCAAATATATTTTTTTGTTCAATTTTCCGAAGTCAAAGAAACTTGCATTTAGCGCTATTTTATAGAGCACATTTTCATCTAAAAGTCTTGTCATTTTCATTTTTCCAAAGCGAACCGTTTTGTGATATAGATATACTAGTGCGGGACTATTGGAATGTTCAGATTACTGGATTGTAACGAAGAATTCATGGTAAATCATAAATCAGAGCCATCAAAGTTTTAGGAAACCTAATGTACTCGCATGTTCTCCAATGGAAGGAAACTCCAAAATAAAATTAATAGTCAGCAATATAGAGATAAGAATAAGAAAAAACTCTTGCAATAGTTATTTAAGAAATATCTAAACATCCGAAAACACAGCTGAGAGGGAGGAAAAATTAAACGTCGTAAAGAATATTCCAAACAAATAGTTATTTACATTAGAGTGCGGAAACGTTGATTTTACAATGCAACAGCTCGTTTGAGAAACGAGCCCGAAGGGCGAGTTCCCCATTTGCTGGAGCATTGTAAAATCATTTCCGCACAAAATTTGTATTTGATTTTTTGAGATTTTTTGGCCGACAATTATTATTTAAGAAACAAATAGATTTAGATTATTTACAATATTGCAAATTATTTAATTTTGTAATGTTGGTACTCACAAACTTTGACATTTTTACTAATTCAAATTTATTAGGTACATATTATGTCATTTTTCCAAATGTCAGACGAACAGTAAAATTTAAAAAATCACACTTATTTTCTACATTATCGTGAGAAATATGGTGTAAAGTAGCGTTTTCTAATTTATATTTTATTGTCTTATACTTAATTTATTTTGTAGGTGTCCCTGAAAGGTTAAAATTTACTGATCACTTTACCGCATCGTACGGCTCTTTGCAACATTGTGTGTAAAAATCTAGTTTCGCTGGACGTATGCACGATTTCCAAAGCTAGCTTTACAATTCAGGAGGCCAAAAAATTAATTTACATACAGATAAATCTTCAAAGGCAGTTATAATGCATGTTTCAAAAAGTCAAAATTTCCATAAGTCACAAATTGCAGACCCATCAACAAGAAATGTGCCATATATCCTACCAATTCATTTTGCTGACCTATCAACACAGAATCAACCAAACATTCCGGATTCAAATTCATATTATGATGATGACATTAACAGTCATTCTCCTTCAGAAGTGAGTTATGTCCAGAATTACATAAAACAATACTAACAAACTATGTACCAAATTTGATTAATTAACATACTGATAAATCCTCAAAACCGGTTTTAAAGCTGTTTTTTTTTTAAGTTTTCACTTCAGTCGGCAGTGCCTGAATTTTTTTTTGTAGACATGACACCTTCCCTATGGATATCCCGGTTATAATTTTATATCTTGAGGCGTTCACGAGATATTTGCAAGTAAACTTTGAAGAAAAATCATTCCTCACGACGTCCCCATTGAAGTAAGAGCATTCAAATTTTGTCAACTGATACTTCTGATGTTGACAAATGTTAATACGTTTTTTCGCAATTTTTGAATATTTTTAAATTTTAATGTCCGTTTTAGGTTGAAATTTGTGATTGACATATCTGGATTTGTTTAAAAAATTGTTTTAGTAAGTTTCAAACAACGTGGAACAATAAAATTTCACACATTTGTAGAGAATCAGTCAGTCTATGATATCCCTCAGTTAGTTTTGTAAAATATTTTATCTGGCAGCGGTCGCCGCTCCTCAAACTCAAAGTCGCATACGAGGTCAGATATTCAAATAAATATAGTTTGAAAACTTAGACAGTTGTATTCAAAATTCCTTCAGTTCGGCGTAGCTTATAGATTTTTCTACTGAAATTTATATTTTGATAGCCTTGACACAGATTTTTTTCTTCTGAGCAAGGCCACATACCCGCGGCAGCGCGTATGTGGTCTTGATATATTTGATCTTGTTTTATCTGATGAAGACCAAGACGCGCGGCAGCGCGAGCTCTCGATTTAATAAAGGTCAATATGAAAAAGAACCGTTAGTTTAACCCCGGTTACATTAGGTTGCCCGCCGCGAAGCGGACAGATAAATCAAGAAAACATACGCGCGGCAGCGCGAACTATCGATCCAATATAGAACAGTGTTGTAAAGACCGTTGGCTTAACCCCGGTTAAATTAGGTTGCCCGCCGCGTAGCGTACAGATAAATCAAGAAAACATACGCGCGGCAGCGCGAATTCTCGATCCAATATAGGAGAGTGTTGCAAGGACCGTTGTTTAATCCCGTTTAGACTAGGTTGCCCGCCGCGAGGCGGGCAGATAAATCAAAACAACATATGCTCGGCAGCGCGAAATCTCGATCCAATATAGGACAGTGTTGCAAGGACCGTTGGTTTAACCCCGGTTAGATTAGGTTGCCCGCCGCGAAGCGGACAGATCAATCAAGACAATGTTTAGTAACATAATTTTGCTAAGTGTTGCTAATTGTCTAAAAGCAAACTTATTATAATTGGAGGAGTGGTTATGTTATCTGTTAAACTTGACAACAACAACGTAACTTCCACAAATAGTTGGTGAGATTATGTTTGAGTATGTTGGTAACTCAACAACACAATATACCAACTTGATTGAAACAATATATTGGCTATGTTGAACAGTTGACAACATCAATGTCACTTAATTAATTTAAAGGTTATGAAAGTTTTAGTGAGATTTTCAGTAACTTTTACTCCACAGCTGATTTTGTATCGTGCATGTTGTACACCTTAGCAACTAATATCACATCGTTAGATATAGTAACTTTTTTATGAATGTTGGGAGCTTATCATTTCTAATATCACTCCTTAAATTAAAGTCACTTTGATGTCAGACAATTGGCAACACTATATGATTAAATACATCTCAAAAGTGTTTGATTATATTATTTTACAAACCTGACAGCAGTAAAATCATTTGAGACGAATGAATACCTCATACAACCTCATGCAACTCATACAACCTAAGCTGATGCACTTTCTACAAGAATCACGCAGCTCGCAATTCTGCTTACTCTTTCATATACAACTTCACTTTCCACATATATCATTTATCAAAATTCATTATAAAATTTCACCCTCATCAATTATTCCACTTTTAGCAACTATTCCATTCTTTTCAACTCTTCCATCCACAATAACTATTCCATTCCAAAAAAAATCGATCCATATGTACTATAGTTCATTTTTTTATAAGAATGCAGTACAGGGAAGCTAGGGCTTATTTGGCCTTGTTCTCTGATTGGCTTAAATGGAGGAGAACTTCACGCGGACGATATTTATTTCTGTATCTCTCTCTTTTGACATACATTTGCAGTCACTGGCGTAGAATTTAGTGATATGTAATCTAATGAATACAATACTACAAATTATTTCTAAATACAATAGAACGTTAAATTATACTACGGATAATAAGTACTATATTATAGAATAATGTTTTATATATAATTTAATAATCAATTTTAAATTTAGATAAAAAAATTAATTAAATCCAAGTATATTTTTGTCGTACGCCAATGCATATTCAGCTGTTACTTGACAATGGCTGCCGTGTCAAATCACAATTGTCATCGGATCTCTTTGTATCATTTAGATTTCGTGCGTTTTTATTACTATTGTTACCATTTGGTGTATTTAATAGATATTCAATCAAGCCATGAATAAATTACCAATTTTATATTCAAGTAACTATATTTGAATTTAGCGCCAAATTTTGTAACTAGATTGAACATTTGTCATAGTGTAAATCAGGTATCCAGTTACTGCATTCTTAAAAAAAATGGACTATAGTTACATTTACGAAAATAGTTTGGCACGCCTTTCCGGGAGGGGGCGGGAGAAATGCGTCAAATCGGGTTTGTAGAATGAAAACGGACGTTTTGAGTGATTTTCGAAAGAAATTTTGCAGGGAGACAGTGGTAAAATGTTTAGAAAACTCTAGACAATTGACTAATCTTTGAGAAATTGTGGTTCCGGGGCGGGGGTTCGGCGCGAAAACGAGATTTCCGTTTATCGGCCGCCGAGCGGCCGAATTTGGACCGATCACGACGCGAATGATGCTATCTGGAGCGCCGATTTTTCCGCACAAAACTGTCATCTCAAATTTTCGAGTCTGCTGAAAATATGGAGAAGTGCGAAAAATCGAAACAAAATTATCGCAAAAAACGATCTTTGACGTTCTATTCAAAAACCGATTCTTTGACGTTCTATTGCGAGCCGACCGCTGAACAGAACGCCTTCGCGTTTGCGGGTCAGGTTTCGCAGGTTCTTTCTCTCTGGGTCTTCAAAGAGGCCGTGCGATTTTTTGCAAAAATGGCCGTGCGGTAGATGTTTTTGCAAAACCGGACGTTATCGGCTGCCGAACCGGAAGTGGGTGGAATTTTGCAATTTCTTCTAAATCGTTCGATGGAGGTCGACGGTATCTTGCGTAGGATGTGCCGATTTGCCGATTTGCATAAACCACGAGGTCGCCACGGCCGATAGTAGCAAACCGGTAGAATGTCTATCCGCAATCGAGATCTACAAAAGTACAAATGGCACAACTTCCTGCTCTACAGTGGAAGCTCGTGAACAGACTGGACCGTGCCATAGGCTATTAAAAGTTGCAAACAGTTCGCAACTGGCAAAGTTATTGAGAAAAAACGAAATTCGCATTTTTAGTCCGAGCTAAGAGGCGCATGCGAATTTTTCAGAAATTTTTGAACGGTTTCCTTCCGCCGGAAATTGCCGACATTCTGAAACTAAGTTTGCATGTTTCACTTTCATGGTGCGCATTCCAGAGCCCTGGGAATCGTCACCCATTTTTCGCACGTCATATTTCATCCGTCTTTCAACTTTAGCAACTTTTATTGCGGCAATTCAAAAATTTCAACTCTTTTCTGCAAGGGTTGTAAATTTCGCTTCTTCGCCGGCTGCGGTTCGGCGTGGACGAATTTTCCAAAATTCCTCAATTTTCGGGTACGTCAAAATCGGAATTTTCTTACCACGACATTTACGCTGCAACGAAGAACACCAATCGGTGGTAACCTCAAAATGATTCGAATTTTTATTTTTTTTTCCACATTTTCTGAACCAAGAATTCACCAAGAAAACACATCGGCGCTACTGGCGGGAGGCAAACACAAACGTCAACCCAAACGTCAGTCAGTTGAAATCTACTGCGACCGCTGAAAACAACTCAGACTTTTTGAACAAATCTGACCGAGAAGGGACCCCCAAGCAAGTTTCGCCCAGAAAAGTTTGTTTTTGAAATCAGTGGAAATGATTTTGGAACATGTGATATTAGTGGAATTATGTGCGAAAGTATTTGTGGTTTTTTAAAACAGTTTTTCTATTCAGAGTTTTAAATGTATTTAATTTGGTAATATACGTTTTTTTTTTGTAACAAACAAATTAACAAGTATTTTATTTATCCTGGGTTTAAATCTAAATCTTTGACCACGTTTCTCATTTAAATTAATGGCTGGCTTCATAAATTTTTTTTTTAATAGATTCTACAGCATGTGGAACAATAAAATTGTACACGCTTCTAAAGAAAAAGTCGATCCGTCTAACACCTCAATATCTAACACATCATTTTCGAAAAATATTTGATCTGGCGGTGGCTGCCGTAACATGTTGCAATTCTTTATTGACGTCTGGATTCATTTTAAAAATTATTTTAGTAAGTTTCACACAACGTGGAACAATAACATTTCACACATTTGTAGAGAATTAGTCAGTCTATGATATCCCTCAGTTAGTTTTGCAAAATATTTTATCTGGCGGCCGCCGCCGCTTCTCAAACTTGGACAAAACAAAAAATAATAAATACAAATAAACTTTAAATTGAAAACTGTAACAGATATATTGAAATTGCTTTCAGATCTATATAGACTATAATTTTTTCTATTCAAATTGACGTTTTGGTATCTTCGTGGCCGATAGCCTTGACACAGAATTTTTTATAATAAAGAGAAATATTCATTCAAAACTTGCAAATATATATTTTTTATCCAACTCTTCGATGGCTCCCAAACATCCATTTCGCGCTCTTTCATAGAGCAGATTTCATCTAAATATTGTGTCATTTTCATCTTTCCAAGGCGAACCGTTTTGGCGGAGATTTTTGACAAAGCTTATATAAATTGAAAAATGAAATTCAGAGAAGGGTATCATCACCCCCCTTCTAAAATTTTTTGAATTTTATATTTTTTACTTTTGCGTCTAAACCGAAGATTTTTACAAAATTTGCAAAGAATACGTTTTAGTAGACACCGACATCCTACATACGGATATCCCGGTCATAATTTTCTATTTTGAGACGTTGACGATATATTTGCAAAATCCATTTGAAGAGAAAATTATTTGCCACGCCGTCCCCATTGGAGGCGGAGCGTTCAAATTTGGCCAGCACGTACATCATGTGGCCACCCACATTCGGTAAAAATTTTGTTGAAATCCTTACAGTGTTAATATATTTTTTTGCAATTTTTACAAGATTTGCAAAGAATACTTTTTTGTAGACACCGACGTCTTACATACGGATATCCTAGTTATAAATTTTAATCTTGAGGCGTTGAGATATTTCCATAAAATTATTGAAGAGAAAATCATTCCTCACGACGTCCCCATTGGAGTGGGAGCGATAAAATTTTGTCAACTCATACTTCTGGTGGATACCCACATTCAGTAAAAGTTTAATTGAAATCCCTCAAATGTTAATACATTTTTTTTTAATATCTTTTGAAATTTTCTTGTTCGTTTTTTGATCGGAATTCGTAACTGACATGTCTGGATTTGTTTAAAAAACTATTTTACACAACTAAGTTTCACACAACGTGGAACAATAAAAATTCACACATTTGTAGAGAATTAGTCAGTCTATGATTTCCCTTAGTTAGTTTTGCAAAATATTTTATCTGGCGGCGGCCGCCGCCCCTTAAACTCGAACATAATAAAAATTAATAAATTCAAATAACTATAAAATGAACACTGCAAGAGATATATTGAAATTTCTTTTAGATCTATATATATTATACATTTTTTTATTGAAATTGACGTTTTGGTATCTTCGTGGCCGATAGCCTTGACACAGAATTTTTGTAAATACAGAAATTTAAGATAAAAAAATGAAGTTTTGTCAAATCTTCTTTCTGTCCATTTTTCCAAACTCTAAAATATACTCTAAAATAAAATGTGACGCTAAACAGGGTGTGAGGTCTATGTGACCCCACGCTACACATAACCGATTAGAGCTGCAGAGTATTATGTGAGAGAGAGAGCGAGAAGGAGAGCGAGAGAGAGAGACAGATGGGAATTAATTTTCACGGAAAACGTATAAAAGCGGCTGTTTCGGACAATTCTACCGACAAACCGACAAACAAACAAGCAAACCGACCAAAAAAAAAAAAAAGCAGAAAGAAACAACTAGACGACGGAACAGCTGAGCGGAAGGCTCACGACCGTCAAGAAGCAAAGGGCACATGATTGATACAATTCTACCACTCGACATGTACATCGCAAAGAGTTAACACCTATATTAAAAAATAAACTATTGTCTCTAGGATATAAGTTAAGGCGATAGTATGGATAAAATAGATATATTCTCCAAAGTTGACTATGAGGATACTATTACAAAGAGTGAATTTCATACGTATTATCCTATAGCTCAAAATTATAGAAACAATGATGAGATTCGTATTAGGATCCAACACCAGGATATTTACACTTATCCTAGTGAAAGTTATATTTATGTAAGCGGAACCGTTAATTTTCCGAAACTCATTCCACCTGCAACTTCACATAACTTTGAACTTGTGAAAAACGCTTATGCGTTTTTGTTTGATGAAATTCGCTATGAATTGAATGGAGTTGAAGTAGATAAGAATAGAGATATAGGAATTACAAGCACGATAAAAGGATTACTCTCCAACACCAAGCGAGATCAACATATACTCGACCTTTGCGGCTGGGCTGAAAATGCTACAAATGTTACATACTTTGATAATAACAGAAAGTTATATGCTTTAATTCCATTGAAATATTTATTGGGTTTTGCTGAGGATTATACAAAAATGTTAATTAATGTAAAGCAGGAATTAATTCTACTACGAGCTAGAACTGACTTGAACTGCTACAAAGGAGATGCAAATATAAGATTCAATATTGATCAAATTTACTGGCGAATTCCCCATATCCAACTCAACGACGAAGCTCGATTGAATGTATTGGATACACTCGAAGAAGATAAGCCGATATTAATACCGTTGCGTGGGAATTGCATGAACTACCTGCTTTAAAAAATACCGACAGAAATATATGGTCTGTAAAAACATCTACAACTCTGGAGAAGCCTCGATATGTTATAATTGCACTGCAAGAGGAGCGAAGAGATGCTCATGTAAAAAACGCGTCCGAATTTGATAATGCATCGCTGCGAAATATGAAAATTGACCTAAACTCGGATTCATATCCATATGAAAGCTTAAATCTTAATATGGATAGTGGTGATTATGCACAACTTTATTACATGTATGCCACTTTCCAAAGCAGTTACTACGAACGCAGAAATGAGCCGATATTCGATATGATTCAATTCAAGGATCATGTTATTTTTGTGTTTGATGTTTCTAAACAAAATGAGAGTATTAAATCATTTGCTGTTGATTTAAAAATTGAATTTGAAGCTACGCAAGCATTCAAACCAAACACTCGAGCCTATTGCCTTATTTTGTGTGAAGCTGCCTTTGAATACACCCCTTTGTCGGGAATAGTTCGAAAATTAATTTAAAAATTTAATTAAAATGAACCATTGTATGTATAAATCATATTAGCGACTATTATAAATGTATTGCAAGAAATGTTTATATAAGTATTTAAATGTTTTGATGTAAATTTAAATGTATTATTATTAGAATTTAATAAAACCATAAATTTTATGTGGAGTTTTCTTTATTTTACAACATTTCATTCTCTTGGAAACTAACACTCGCTCACCGCTGATAAGATAACAGGAAGTTGTTATTGCTAGCAAACATCCAGTCGAACATAATCAACAGGTCAGAGCAGTAATCAAAATTAAAACGTAGATTATTAAGTTAAATTAAACAATCCCTTATATATTTTAAAGTTTAAGAAATTTTACATATATTTTGGTTGAATTAAACAATCCCTTATATATTTTAGTTCAGTCTCTCTAGTCTCTTTCTAACTAGTATCATGCATCTAGCCTCGTCTGTCTAGTCTCATGTATCTAGCCCCATGTATCTAGTCTCATGTATCTCGCTCCGTGTATCTAGTCTCATGTATCTAGCCTCGTCTATCTAGTTCCATGTATCTAGTTTCATGTATTTAGCTTCGTCTGTCTAGTCTCATGTATCTAGCCCCGTCGGTCTAGTCTCGTGTATTTAGTCCCGTTGATGTATGCAACCAACTACACATCTCATTTGCCTCCGCCAGCACCTAATTTTGAATTTCCCCCGCCTCGCGTCTATATTTTGAATTTTCCCGCGCATCTGGAAGTTCTGAAAATGGCGGCCGGAAGTCGAAACCGGAAGTCGAAACAGGAAACAGGAAGTCAAAACCGGAAGTCGAAACCGGAAACCGGAAGTCGAAACCGGAAGTCAAAACCGGAAGTCGAAACCGGAAGTTCCAAGGTCAAGGTCAGGTTAGGTTAGGTTAGGTTAGGTTAGGGGTCAAAGGTCATCGCGCATGCGCATGTCGGAGGTGGAGGTGGGTCTAGAACGAAGGATCTTTCCCTACTCATATAGATTATACTTTTTTTCTATTGATATTGACGTTTTGGTATCTTCGTGGCCGATAGCCTTGACAGAGGATTTTCTCTAATAAAGAAATACTTATTGAAAACTTGCAAAAATATATTTTTGTCTAACTCTCCCAAGTCTTTACATCCACTTTCCCATCCACTTTCCATCCACTTGCATCCACTTGAATTCACTTTCCATCCACTTTTTATTCTTTTATATATATCGAATTGTATAACTTGATTGTTAATCATTCTTTCATTGTAATACTGGACGTTGGTGTGAATACATCATGTTTAAATGTAACGAGTGTACCACACGATATTCATTGATTCAAAATTTACTCAGACATGAAAGAGGTCACAACAAAAACTTTGAATGCGAGTATTGCGCAAAAATATTTTCTCGTCGCGATATATATAATCGCCATTTGTCGACTAAACATTATGCAGCTAAAATGAGCTTACTCATGGTGGATCTCGAAGAACAATCGCAAGACACTCTTAATGAAGCCGCATTTAGTAATTTGGGAGATGGTGAGATAATCCAAAAAGAAAAACGTATCAAAATACTTGATATTGATGATCTAGTAATTGAAAATGAAAAATCGAAAGAATTTAGAGACATAATATTAAAGAAAGTACAGCGAGCGAAACAATCGGAAAAAGATGACAGCTTGATTGAAAGAATAGTAAAGAAAGTGGAAGCGAAAGTACCTGAAAATCATGTCATAGACAATGACTTAATGGAAGAAAACAGTTTGGATAAAAGTGTGGCTGAAGATATTGAAGCAGATGTATCTAAAGATCATGCTATAGATAATGACTTAATAGCGGGTATAAAAGAAAACAGAATAAACGTCTCAATATTAGCTGACTCATTTAAAGAGTTGTTAAATTACCTGGAAATTGTCGGTTTGCTTGTTTGTTTGTCGGTTTGTTTGTTCTTCTGTTGTGTTTCACTCATAAACGGGTTCATTATTAGTAGTTTTCATTCATTATTAGTAGTTTGTCTCAAATTTATACCCAAACGGATTTTCGATGAGCCAACCAAAATGCTTCGTATGTGTCACGTGATCCAGACAAGTTGAGAAATTGTTATCAGCGCTAGACGATCAGTCGTATCAAACCGACTATCGATAAATCAAAATAAAAACGAAAAACAATCCTAAGAAATTGATTACACTGCGTTTCATAATTTAAGACGATCAGTCGTCACACCTAACCGACTACCGATAAACCAAACTCATAATATGTTTATAAAATTAAACACGGGATAATTTCAAGAAATTAATTAGACCGCGCTTCATAATTTGTTTGTTCCACATGCGTTTACAGACAGGTTGAGACAGGACTGTTATCAGTGCTAGACGCTCGGTCCTATCTAGACGTGCGGTTACATAAACATTTTCTATCGTGGAAGTTGTAATAAAAATTATTGGATGTTATTTCCTTCTCATACATTTAAAAGCTTCAAGTTCAAATACTAAACTGATTACGTAAACTGAAAAAGAAACAATATATTCCATTTCTCACTCAAAATTAAACCTAATTGCTGAAATACTTTTTTTATTTATATTAAATAATTAATACGATCTAAATCACAGGCAAGTTTAAAAAATTCACTTGCACATAGGAAATTATTCAGATAAATATCACTGGAAATACGTAATCTGTCTAGCCTTGTCTCTCTAGTCTTGGTTGTTTAGTCCTGTCCGGTCTAAATCCTACAATCTCATTGAATCAAGCCATAATATGTTAGCAGTCAATTTTGTATACTCGTTTCCCCGCTACCCCCGCAACTCATTTTGAATTTTCCCACTCTTGACCGTCTAATCTAGTCTGTCTAGTCTAGTCTCTCTAGTCTAGCCTTGTCTGTCTAGTCTTGTCTGTTTAGTCCTGTCCGGTCTAAATCCTATAATCTCAATTGAATCAAACCGTAATATGTTTGCAATCAATCTTGTATACCCGCTACCTGCCCGCAACTCATTTTGAATTTTCTCCGCATGTCCGTCTATTCTGGGTTGCCTAGTCTTGTCTATCTAGTGTTGTCTGTCTAGTCTATGTAGAGAAAGGATCATTCTATCAAGTCGTCTTATGAATTTTGAAAAATATATTATCTGGCGACTACCGCCGCCTCTCAAACTCAAAGCGGCACACAAGGTAAGACATTCATATTACTATAGCTTGGAAACTTAGACATATGTATACAAAATTCTTTCAGTTCTGTGCAGCTTATACTCTCGATGAAAAATAGGATATTGTGGCAAGGATTGTTGGCGTTGGCATACAACTTTGACGAGAAAAAAGTCTGTCGCAGAGCTGAATTTTTTTACTTGGTTATGTGATTTGTCACATTTGACACAACAACACCAACTTGAATAAACAATATATGTTGGTTATGTTGATTGACAAAGTAAACAATACCGGTGTCAGCTAATTAATTTATTGGTTATAAAGTTTAGAGTTACATTTTAGTAACTTTTACACAACAGCTGTTTTTTTTTTTTTGTTGTTGTAAGACTTAGTAACTAATATCATATCGTTATTTACAGTAACTTTCTCTTATCAATGCTGGCAGCTTTTTATTTCTAATAACACTTCTTTAAATACAGTAACTTTGCTTTAAAAACCTGACACCGTTAAAATTATTTGAACTTTATGGATGTTTAGAAAAATATTTGTGTACATCAGGAGTCGTTCAATTTGCAATTTTCCTTAATTTCACACATACACAACCCAGGTGGCACTAAAAGCGCCACAAAAGTCGCACATGCTTCAAATCTGCTTGAACCACATACTCATGAAAAATCATGTGACAGGCTCTTCAAGATTCTACATACTATTCCACTATTACAACTATTCCATCTACAACAATCGTTTCACCCTCATCAACTTTTCCACCCTATTCAACTATTCCATCCAGCACAACTCTTCCGTCCAAAGGAATACAATGCGCATGTACTAGTATTAAATAAAAATATTTTTTGTTTTTAATCGATCAAGAAACGGTTGTGAACTAACCCACCTACATGCAGTTGACTAAATTAAAGGACGAGTAAACACGAGAGTGTAGACTTGATACTCTCCCTTCCTTGTACTCGCGCCTTGTGTCCCTTTGATTCGGACACGAAAACCCGCTTCTGGAGCGAATTTAGCCAAGGCGAGGCGAGGAAGTACAAGGCGGACCGAGTAACCTGACTACACTCTCGTTCCTCGCTCAACTCCGTGCTACTTCGCGAGAGTGTGGAACGCGCATTAGTTCTATTAAAGTTCAGTTAACACAAAAACTCACCGCTACCGACCATCAACAACGTCGTATCTTTGCTGGTTTAGTCCTTGAAATGCATCAAACTGATCCGGTGTGTAATCGAAAAATCGTCTTGAGTGATGTGGTCCATTTTCACCTCGGAAGCTACCCTAACAAGCAGAATTGTAGCATTTGGGGCTCGGAAAACCCAGAAATTATTGTTGAAAAGCCTCACCATCCTCAACGTCTGACTGTTTGGTGCGGGTTTTGGTGTGGCGGGGTCATCGGACCTTACTTTTTCAAAAATGAGGCTGGAGCAATTGTTACGGTGCATGGATTACGCTATCGAGCTATGATAAATGATTTTGTATGGCCATAATTGGAAGATATTGAGGTGGACGAGGTTTATTTTCAATAAGACGGTGCTACGTTCACCACAAGTAACGATACCATCGCTATTTTGCGTGAAAAGTTTCCTGACAATGTGATTTCTCGAAGAGGCGAACACAATTGGCTACCGATATCTTGTGATTTAACACCTAGACTTTTTTCCTTTGGAGCTACGTAAAAAGTCTATGCCAATGGCACACAATCGATTCAAGACCATGATCAAAGATGGAATTCGTATAAAAGTCAAATGTGCGAATTGGTACTTGTTATAATTAATACTCGTTATTCTTTACATATCAAAATGAAACCTCTTGATCCCGCTACCCAACCTACCGATGACATGACGCAGACAGTAGTTTCAACAACAATAGCTAAATTGAATGTATTATATTCCAACTTAAACAACTACTATAACCTAAAAACTTATTGGCTATACCAGTGGTTCCCAACCTTTTGAAAAATTGTACCTCCTAAAATAAACTGCTGAAAATTCTGTACCCCTGCCCCTTTTTTAGAGGTAAGGGAAGAAAAGTTATAGTATGTTTAGACAAAAAAATAACAAAATAAAATAACCTTATGATAAAATATAGTTTTATTATAATTATAATTTATAATACATTATAATACATAAATTATAATTATAATAAAACTATAAACCCCTCAGAAGGCAACGGGAAACCACTGAAGCAATATCCCTCGAAAAGTCACATGGAAGTTACAACTAACACACTGCCCTCAGTCTCCGGCTCATCGAGGGTGCTATGAATGAGGAGGTAAAACAAAAAAACACATTCAAATCGGGACATGGAATGTCTTCAGCCTTTACGAAGCAGGTAAACTCGCAAACACCATCAAAGCAATGCAAAGATTGAACATTGACTTTCTTGGAGTAAGCGAAATATTCTGGCCAGGTTCAAGTAAATTACAATCATAAAACAAAACTATATATTACTCCGGAAATGATACTCATAGACATAGAAGAGGTGTTGGTATAATTGTATCAAATTACATAGGTAATTCTATGACTGCTTTTATACCAAACGCAGATAGAACACAATGCTCTTAAAAATAAAGGTAAAACCCTTGTATCATACAGGTGTATGCTGAAACTTCGGAATCGAGTGAGGATGAAATCGAAGAATTTTATTTCCAAATCTCCGAATAATTACATCACACAAAATCGCACGAACTGACTATGATTATAGGGGACTTTAATTCAATAGTTGAATCTGATAAAATAGGTGGTATAGTTGTTACGAGATAGAAACGAAAGAGGAGACAAATTAATACAATTCTACCAGGAAAGGAACTTCAAAATAAGCAATAATTTTTCGGGCTCACGCCCAGATGACTATACACCTGGAAATCTCCACAAGACAACCAACAACATATCGTACGTAATCAAATCGATTACATACTAGGTAGGTAGGTAGGTTTAAGTGGCAGCTAATGCTCACATAGGCCTCAGATGGGCCCGTTGTGTTACCACGGTACTTGGAGTATAACCCTCCTCAGGGGATTTTGTCAAACCATTTCGAGTGATGCGAGGTCAGAGAGATCATCCAAGAAAGGTCGGCCTAAGAAGAGAAATCGTGTTGCGGTCAGAGAGGGGCATTGGCATAGGTAATGCTGAACACTCTCTTCTTCCTCCTCGTCCAGGCAGCCTCTGCAGTAGTCCCGCTTCGCTATGCCCAGTCTCTCAGCGTGCTTGCCAATGGGACAGTGTCCCGTGATGACTTCCACTGCCAGTCTGATATCGTTTCTTTTTAGAGAGACGATGTTGGTGCTTCTTTTACTGTTTCGGTGAGGCCATATTTGCCTGGTTACCTCGCAGGTGTCTTCATCCCTCCACCTTTGCTCCGCTAGGTTCGAGGTTATTTCGGCTATGGTCTCCTTGCACGAGGCAAATGGAATACCAATGTAATACCTGTAATACTTCGGTTGAGTGCAGGCTTGTGCCGTTCTTTGCAAGCTCATCCGCTTTTGTGTTACCTGGGATCCCGCTGTGGCTTGGTACCCACATGAGTCTCACGTTTGTGTGTGCTGCGAGCTCATTCAGCTTTCTCCGACAGTCAGAGACCACTGTTGAATTGGTGCACACGCTAGTAATTGCCCGGAGAGCAGCTTGGCTATCGGTGTAAATATGGATCTGTTCACCAGGGTCCCCATTTACCATCAGCCACTCTGCTGCCCCTTTTATGGCGGTTACCTCCGCCTGTAAACCGCTGCAGTAGTCTGGCAGGCGTAAGCTAATTCTGAGGTTGAGGTCGTTGGAGAAAACTCCACTGCCCACTTTGTCCTCCCTCCGTGAGCCGCCTGTAAAGACCTGCGTGTGTCCTGCTGGTACCTCTTTCTTTTCCATCCACTCCTCTTTAGAGGGTATGTGGTATGAGAAGTTGTTGCCAAAAGCAGGTGTTGCTAGACATCGGTCTATGTTTTTGGGCACCCCTTTAAATTCATTGATTATTCCGGCGTGTCTACGATAGTCCGATGTCAACATTCGCACTGACTTTAGTCTAAGTGCTGTGGTAATGGCAAGTTGCTTGCCCATTAAATCGACCGGGGCTATGTCTAGGATTGTCTCCAAGGCTTTCGTAGGCGTCGTTTCGTTATCATGAGCGCCGCGATTACATACTAATAAATAAAATATTTTCTTCAGCAATAATCAGTGCATGCACATATTCAGGAGACGTGCTGACGTGCCTTCAGATTACACCCTACTGAAAGCGAAACTAATAACTAAGATTACATCAGAACGCGAAACACCAACCAAACAAACAAATGATCTTGAACAATTGAAAAATCCAATATTTAACAAAATATTTCAAGGAAAACCAACAACAAGTTAAACGAGCTTGATTGTCAGAACATAAACACATATGGAATTGTGGAGTCAAACAGTCGAAATTTTAAATAGTGCATTAAAAGAACTCCCTACTAGAAGATGTCAATCCTAAAACTAAATGGATAACTGACGAAATCCTTGAATTAATGTATGAAAGACGAGTCTACAAGAACAAAGATGATGCAAAGTACAACAATTTGCAAAGAATCATAAGATCCAAAATTCGTCAAGACACCTGACTTGAACAAGAATGCTCGGAAATAGAATATACTCCAAAACTTGCACGGTGATTTAAATTACCTAAGAAAATAAAGGAGGCATCAGGCATATACAAGAAAAAAACCACGAATATGCTATTCGATAACTACAACAAATTGATAACTGGTGCTGAAGAGAAGTCTGATGTTTGGGTGCACTACATTAACAAGCTATTTGAAATTACGCAAAAAATACGCTCTGCATAAGAAATTTCTTGAAATTTCTATTATACTTCTTGAAACAACGCAATGTATCTCCAGGGGACATGTACCCCAGGTTGGGAACCTATGGGCTATACTATTGACAAATACAATTGACTGCAGCATCTTCGAAGAGACGAAAATACAGACCTACAAAGAAATAACATTCAGGAACTGGAACACCATACAGGTTCACGGAAATCGTATCACCAACAGAGGCGGAGCTATCGTTGATATTCAACCTGCTTATAAACTTTATAAGGCCAACGCTCCCTTCTTACAGCATTCGCTTAGTGACTGCCTTCACTTCACTTTACCCTTCCAAAATGATAAGATCCACATATTCCTGGTATATATTCAACCTCACTTCAGTATTGAACAGAATAACTTCGTCAAAGGCTCTTTATATCTCTATTCTATTTTTATTGGTAACTTAAACATCAATCCTTCCAAAGCAAAACTACTCAACTCTTTTATCCGATTAACAATTTCGACTTCATCAGAAGACCTACTTCTCTTATATTCATTATGCCTAACAATCCTGACTCTACGCCTTACATATTTCTTTACACATCTAACCTTCATCCACAATAATCACACTTCATCAACGACATTCAAATTACACTAGACCTTGGATCTGATCATTAGCTATAAAATTATCTATCTTAACCAATCTTCTTGCAAATACTTCTCCTGGCATACCTAGACCTAACCTCAAGAAAACAAATCTCGACCAGGTAAACTCAGACATGACACATTACATAAGTTCATTAAATGTTAGAAACAAATCTTATTACACTTAATTCTTCTCCTCTAACACCCAAACACCACATACTAAGTCCCTCCTTTCATAATCCGTCACATCAAAACACCATCATAAACAAAAAGCGAAAACACCATCAAAAACAAAAGGCGAATATACAAGGAATATCTACGTACGGAAGATCCTGACCTGAAGAAATTATTGAACAAAATACATACGCAAATTAAATTTTTCAATATTTAAGTCAAATCCTGATCTGAAGAAATTATTGAACAAAATACATACGCAAATTAAATTTTTCAGTATATAAGCCAAAGTCTTAAAATATAAGTCTTATAATATATAAGCCAAAGTCTGGCTTAAAGTTTGCAAAGAGATTGAACGGGATCATGGTAAAACTTACTGGGACAAAATAAAAAAATTACGCAAATACAAAAATAAATCTCAATCACTACAAATCATCGATACAAAATTTCCTCACTGCACCCCTTCAGATTTCCATAAAGCCTGCCTTTTCGCAAAACACTTCGAAAAAGCGTTCACTCCCACTCATAATTCCGACTTTGATGATCAACATTTTAATCTGGCCCAGCACCTTTTACATAAACAACAATATCCAGGCCCCTGCTGAAATTTGCGAAGATGAATACTTTTCAATCATTGTTTTGGGTAAAATTAGCGCTTCTAGCAAGGACAACAAGTCAAAACTCTTTATCAGACATCTAAACGACAAAATTCACAATCAGATAATCAAATTATATAATTTTTGCGTATTGCAATGCGTGTTTCCCACTTCTTGGAAATCCGGAACCATCATCACACTATTAAAACCTAGCCAAAACAAAACCATTACCAAAGGTATAGACCAATCACCCTACTCCCTGAGTAAAAACGTCGTACAAACCCTTAATGGCCGGATATAGACTTGTTTGAAAAATCTGATTCCTTGCTTCCAATTTGACTTTAAACCTTCCCATTCTACTATACATCTACTTTTCATTCTCACAAACAATATACAAATCTCTTACCTTCATAATCAAAATAAACAATGCTTTTGACACAATTGAATGCTTTTCAAACTACACAAATTAAACGTCCCAACATAACTTTTTTCCATGATAAAAGACTTCCTACGTAACAGATAGTTATGTATCAAAGCGCACTCAATTTTTTTACTCCTCTTCAATGTATTCCCCAAGGTTTACCATTATCACCCCTGCTTTAAACTCGTTCTGTCTCACCTTCCCTTCATTCTTCAATATGCCGACGACACGGCCCTCATTTCACATGCCACACCTCTTCCAGAAGCAATCATTAACTTACAATCACTTACAAATGATATAATCAATTGGTTCAACAAATGGAGACTATATATTAACCTTTATTGGCATAGAAAATTGTATACAAAAACTATAAAACCATAAAGGTACAAACCTACACACATATACATAACTAAAATAATTACTAATCTTAAATACTTAAAAATATACTAATTCTAGGCAACCGCCTGCTCTTTCCATCTTTTCATTCTAAAAACAACAGTCCCTTGCTGCTTTCGTCTATACATTCAGTCCATTCCTATCCTAGCGCTCTTTCCTGGTCATTCCACTCAGCCTTCGAGCATTCTTCCAACCAATGCTTCTAAATATCCACCTTCATCCCGCTTACACTACACCTTCTACTTTCCTCATTCATCCAATGCCTCCTTCTACGCTCTTCACTGCCGCACCTGAATCTTTCCAACACTGACTGATCCTCCGACCCTTTACTTCTACTCAAATATCCCGGTAACCGACCGTGCACTTGTAGCTGACCATATTATTTGTGATATTTGCTGCAATCTATTTTAGATTGGCGTCCCTTTTTTGGATTGGCATCAAATAGCCTGTCCCTTAGCAACACTCTCCACTGAGGACTCTCACATTTTACTCTTTTCTTTTAATGCCATCCCCGACCCCCAAACGCTCCATTTCCTCCCATTAATCCCTCCTCCTCAATCACTACACCGAAAATATCTTTTTCTATCCTTTCGTCTCCCATCCCAACCACCCTATGCTCATAATTAATCACTCGTTCCGCTGCAATTACCGCCAATTTACACGCATTAACTTCCTGAAGAACAATATGGCCTGGCGTTGATTTAGTAGCCTAGTTTAATTTTTTTATACAAATTTTGCTGCACCCTTTCGATCTTGACCTCCTTTTTCGTTCTCCAAACCTCACAGCCATACAATAAAACACTTCGTACACATGCCTTCAATATAATCTCTGCTGCACTAAAGTTCCCATCGAAGTTATTTTTCCATCCATTGTGTATCCGAACTGCAGCCACCCAAGCTTTCTTTGTCACATACTCTACGTGTTCTCTATTACTATTCCCATTCCCAAAAACATACTCCAAATACTTACACACCTCCTCTATTTCTCTACGCAGCCTTTAAAATGCCTTTCCTAAATTCCTCCTTTCGAAATACCTAACCAGCCTTTCAATAATCTCTTGGTGCTCTTGGTTAGTATCCGTTAAAGCCTAAATTTTTGTTAGGAAAGTCCAACCAAGTATTTTTTTGAAATGTTTTACTTAATAATTTGTGTTCCACCGTGCTCCTTTCTTCTCTGAACTGAACTTAAATTTCCGGCACTAGAGTGGAGGAGTATGAATGGGGGAGGAAAGGATGAAACTATAGTTTCATCCCTTCCTTGATATTCTTTCTCAGGCTTTCCATCTAGAATTTTTATAAAGATCTTGTATGAGGAGTTCATTAATAGAGTCACTCCAATCTTATACACCGGCTGAATTACCTCCACTTTCCAACTGACTGGAATCTTTTAATCTCCCCTTCCCATCCCCTTCTCATTTCCTCCGTTAACTTCTCTATGCAGCTTCCAGGAGCTTCTTCCCAAGCTTCATTGTCATTCACCATCCAATCCTCCCGTTTTTCTTGACTTTAGCTATGTAATGGCTTCCTCCACCTCCGCCCCTGTAATATCAACAAATGGAGGGCCTAACCCTTTCAAATGTCGACTCTTTTTTTTACCCTTCCACCGGATCTCTATTATCTCGCCACAAGTACGCAGAGAAGATATCTCTGCAACATGTAGACACTCTAAAAAATGCAACGTTTTCATTCCGTCCTAAGACTGCGCAAACAAAAGGTTGTGCAAAACGTAACATCTGGACCGGCCTTTAAGAGAAATAAACCTATGCACACCTCGGTGATCTAATGAGAATAAAATTACATTAATTTATCAAGTGGGCAAACAATTAACACCGAAGAAATTTATAAAGAATGGGTTAGTACAAAAGTGCAATAAATTGAAGTTTCATTGCAAATATGCAAACTATTATTTTACTATTTGATTTTTTTTTTTCGATCTTGGCCGTCTAGGGACCGCGTTGAACAACTATTGTTCAATGTACATTTCTCCTATTGCGTTCATCCTCTTTTCGCTTTTGCCAATAAGTATATCTTCATCCTTCTTCCTCTTTGCTGCTTCCTTCGGTCTTCTGTCCACACTGTTCCTCCAGTTTTTCTCTTCTTCGCCTCAAATCCTTCAAAATGGAGAATTTTATCTCTCATCATGTCTATGTTTGTTATGCTTCTTCTCCGATAACCAACTCCACTAGGTCTGCTTTGACTTCTTTGAACCATGTGATTTGGGTTCTGGGGTTTTTGTCAAAAAAACATGAATATTTTCTTTGTCAGCCTCATTCATTCTCTTCCTCATAGTATCTCCCACTTTCTTCAAAACTTTGGTGAGCTGTTTCGGTTTGCCGGTTTGGCGAGTTAATATTTGAAGTTCCAAATAAATGTATGCTGTTTTTCTTTGGTTTAGAGTGTATTATTATTTAATAATATAATTTGTATTATAAACAACTATTATTAATATGTTTTATATTTACAATGTTATATAATATGACTTAACATTCATGTATATCTAATAACAATAATGGAGAACATCTGCTTGATCAGGGCTACCAACTCTTGGAGGGAAACCCGACGCATGAGCAGCTTGGGCGTTCCATTACATCCCCCTTTTTCAGCGGTAACGCAACGGTACCTTAATGACACGACCGCTACTAGTCGTACTCAGGGTTGGTTCGGTCGCATCTGTAACTGGATGGCTGGCAGGCGACGGTGGTGTCGTGATCGGCATCGGTATTGGCTGAGCAGTCGCTGACTCAGTGTCGACTGGGTTCTCCTGAAAACCTGTAGAGGGATGCTCATTGTCTGAAGAGTTCGATGGTCCGGTTCCAGGACTAGCGACATGTTTAAGATGCCAAGAATTTCTGCGATAAGTTACTCCCTCATTAGTTTTGACATTGTAGGATCTGGGTGCTCCCTGTTCTGTTTATCACCTTGGCTGGAATCCAATTTTTGTGATCTTTTCGTAGTAGTATATCTTCTATTATAAATTGTTAATTTTCCTTTTTTACCCTATCTGCATTTTCCTTTTCTTTCTCCTTTATTGTTTTTAAATTCTTAGTAACATTTCTTATAATTTTAGGTGTAAATAACTTCTCGTTGGTAGGTAATAAAATCTTGGTTCTTTTATTCATTAGTCGTTGACATGGTGATCCTAGGTCGAGTCTGGGCGTATTTCTGTGGTGTAGCAGAGTTAAGTAAATATCTGAGCTATTTTCTGAACATTTTTTGAGTAGATTTTTTGTTTCCTGTACATATCTCTCAGCTAAACCATTGGATCTGGCAAAATGTGGACTTGAAATTAGGTGTTCAAACTGCCATTGTTTAGTAAATTCTTTGAATTCATGACTGGTATACTGTCTGCCTCCATCTGTTTGAAGTGTGTCTGGTATTCCAAATGTAGCAAACCATGCTTTCAAGACTTTGATAAAAGTGGTGCTATTTGTCATATCCACTCGAAGTCAAAAAATTCTGAGTAAGCATCTGCTATTAGTAGATATTCATTTCCTTGAAAATGGAATAAATCAGATGCGACAATGCTCTAAGATCTTTTAGGTGGTCTCTGTGGTATCAAAAGCTCCATTGGATTATCTTTCTGAATTTTATTACAGGTTTTGCAAATTCTTACATATTCTGTAATGTCTTTTGTCATTCCAGGCCAGAAAACATTGTCTCTAGCAAATTGTAGAGTTCCTTGTACACCCTTGTGAATCAGATGCTTCATTATTAACGGTACCATTGATGGTTAAATTAATACTCTGTCGCTTTTGAAAATCATATTATTAATGACGCTCACCGTTTCTCTATATGTCCAATCTTTTTTGAAGTTATCTTTGACT
This sequence comes from Phosphuga atrata, assembly GCA_944588485.1. Lineage (NCBI taxonomy): Eukaryota > Metazoa > Arthropoda > Insecta > Coleoptera > Silphidae > Phosphuga > Phosphuga atrata. Next base: position 58,566,779 of record OX155893.1, read on the forward strand.
AATTCAATTTTGTCAGGCCATCCTTTTAAAATTATTTCTTTTAGTTCTTTTAATTCATTGCTATTTTCTGTATATCTTTTCAAATCTTCTTTACGACGTTATTTGGTGAATGGACCAACGGCACAGATCTGAAGCGTTCCATTGTGCATTTCTTCGCAGCTTAGATTTTGGCAGTCTCTACTTTGTGCATCGGCGACGTACATCTCTGAGCCTTTTCTATAAATGATCTTAGGGTTATACGGCGGCAGTATTTGATATAACATTCTTTGTAATCTTCGTAAAGACTTCTTAAATATTGTTTCTAAAGGTTTATGGTCAGATTCGATGGTAAGATTTTTACAACCCAAAATGTAACTGTGAAATTTATTACAAGCTACCAAAATGGCATTTGCTTCTTTTTCCAGTTGACTATCCTATTTCTGTGGTAGTAAAAGACTTGGCACAGTAGGCAATAGGTTTTCCTTTTTGAATCAATACTCCACCGCAGGCATAACTACTTGCGTCCACTGAAAGTAGTATAGCCTCTTTTGGATTATAATATCCCAAAACGGGAGGCTTTTTCAGTAACTCTTTCAATTTTAAAAAAGCCTCCTCTTGCTCGTTTTCCCAATACAATTCTGTGTCTTTTTTCAGTAATACTCTTAATGGTCTAGTTACATCAGCCATGTTTTTCATGAATTTTTTTTTCAAGGAATCTTTGCAGTTATTTTACATTTTCAGGTCTCTTTATTTTATTTATCGTTTCTAATTTTTCTGGGTCTGGCTTCAATCCTTTGTGCGTCACAATATGTACTAAGAATTTTACTTCTTGTGTACTGAATATGCATTTTTCTTTATTTAGTTTTAACCATGAATTTCGAAATTTATCTAACACTTTTTGTGTAATTTTTTCTAATTCATCTTGTGTTTCAGCATATATAAGTATATCATCCATTGATACCTCTGTGTTTTCTATCTTCGTGAGGAGCTCATGACTTGTTGAAACACTTCAGGCGCAGATGTTAAACCGAATGGCATTCTCAGGCAAGAGTATCTGTGGCGTATGAAGAGTATCAATGGCGTGCTGAATGTTAAATATTCTGATGTTTTTTTTGTGACTCTAAACTGCCAAAAACCTCTTTTGCAATCTAATAAAGTGAACCATTTTGATCCGTGTATTCTTGAAGTTATTTCTTCAACCGTGTTTAGAGGGTAGTGCCTTCTTCTTAGGTTTTTATTTATAACTGATGGATCTAAGCACAATCGTATTTTTTCATTTTTTCTTACTACTACCATATGTGAAACTGCTAGTGTTGGTTCTGTGACTGCTTTTATTATTTTTTGTTCGACCATACTCTCCAGTTCTTTTTTTACATGATATCTGATTATATGTGGCACCTTTCTTGGTGGGCATATCGGCAGCAGAGGGTTGTCTATCAGGTCTATATCGTATTTAAATTGTTTCAGGCATCAAATTCCATCAAAAAGTTCTTCGTTTTTCTTTGACAATTCTTCAATTCGTCTCACTAAGTTGAGGTTTACACAGCTTGTTTTGCTGAGTATTGGTGTAACTTTCTTCTCTACTATTATGTATTTGACGGCTAACTTTTTATTTTTAATTTGTGTTTCGATCCATGCCTCTCCTAATACAGGCATTTTTTGGTTAGAAAATGACATCAAATATCTGGTAGTGGACTGCTCTATGTTGGCTCTAGTTTTATCTGCTATAATTTTACTTAATACATTGCATTGGCTGCCTGAATCAAGTTTAAATTTTACCTGAATTCATGACAAGCTTGCTGTCTCAAACCAGTCCTTTTCGTGACCTGTGTCCTTTCCGATTTCACAGACATAGTAATCTGCATCACTTATTTCCTTTTCTTCTTCCAGTGTTTGTACATTTCTTGTTTCATTTCTTTTACAGTACTTAGTGAAGTGATTTCTTCTATGGCATATCCCACATGTCTTTCCAAATTCTGGGCATGCCCTAACTCCATGTCTCGTACCACATCTTCCACAGTTAAATTCTCTTTCTTCGAATTCACTTTTTTCTTTTTTACACTGTCTATCTTTATCACTATTATTAATATAATTATTTTTCTTTTTATAAGTAACCGTTTCTACTGACGCTGTATTATTCATATTTTTCACTTGTTGTTGAACCTGTTCCACTGAGTGACAGATATCTACTGTTTTTTCTAGGGTTAATTTATGTTCAGCCAGGAGTTTTTCCCTTGTAGTGTCACTTTCTATGTCGATTACTATTTTATCCCGAATTATGCTGTCTTCAAGAATTCCATAACCACAATTTTTAACTTTGGTTTTGAGATTAGTAAGAAATTCATCTTTCATAGGTTTCATTAATTCTCGGTGTAAAATAGTTTGTAAATTTACTTTTAATAATTTCAAGTGATTGGGACTCAGATAAGTTAAAGATTAGTTACAGATAAGTTAAACGTATTAAAGATGACAGCAGCGTCTGGACCAATACTTGTCGTGAAAATTGCAACCTGTACTTCTGCTTTCTTTTTGCTTAAGTTAGTTGCAACGGCGTACCACTCCCACTGTTGTAGCCACAGTTTCCATGCTTCTGCGATGTTTTCTATCGTTGTAACGAAATATTTCGCCGGTTTTATATTTGCACTATCTTCCGACATTTTAACTTGGTTTCGGCACCATGTATTATTATATAATAATATAATTTGTATTATAAACAACTATTATTAATATGTTTTATATTTACAATGTTATTTAATATGACTTAACATTAATGTATATCTAATAATAATAATGGAGAACATCTGGTTGATCAGGGCTACTAACTCTTGGAGGGAACCCGACGCATGAGCAGCTTGGGCGTTTCATTATATAGAGGATTTTAAATTTCTTGAACGATGGTGTTTCAGGCTCTCCAGAATCCTTATGCCCGATTGCGCCGCTATGTATTATACTATATATTACGCCGCTGACGGAGGACTGGTTAGTAGTTCCATTCAGGGAAATTGACATCTTGCATAGTTGTTTGAAATTCAGGGGGGAAATGGTTAAAACTAAGATTGAAAGTTCTAGAGTTTCAGCCGCTCCTAACATGGAGGACAAACGTTGTTTGTAGACGCTCCTCTGGAATTCAGAATATTTGATATTATGGTTTGAATAAATAAGTATAAAAAAAATGCGATGCAATTTGTTTGTAATTTTAATTTTTTTGCTCACCCTAGACCAGGGGTCTCCAAACTTTCCAGCCTTAGGGCCAAACTGATTACTCCAGTAAGTTCCGAGGGCCAAAACCATATTATCATTGTTGCCGGTGGTAAAAAGTGAAATAGTCCACTGATGAGAAAAAAAGTCCGAAAAAGAACGCAACGTTTAAAAAAGGCTGCAAATCGGACTAAAGTCCGCAAAACGGCCACACTGCATATTATTAATTTTCCTGTCATTATCTGTAATTTCTAGATTAATCGTAGAGTACGAGCGAGCCATGAGGAGTAACGTGACACGACATCTGGTGGACACAAGCGGAAATAGGTAGTAACTTCTATCGCTAACAGATGGCGCTAATAGCACGTACAGAATAATCTCGTTGGTTCGAGAAAGTTCTGGTGTCTTCCACTCACTTCTAGATGGCAGTAATTGGAAAATATAAGAAGGCTAGTGGCGCCACCACAAGTCAGTTCCTATGACACTGTTGTGAAATAAAATAGTGCGTACCTCCTTAAAACGTGTTTGTGCGTGTTTAAGTTTAAGACATCTTTGTAACAGTATTTTGGTTTGAATTGTTGCTTTTGTGTGTGATTTAGTAGTATGGAAAAGAAGCGAAAAATTGATAGTGAAGGCAGAAAATTCAAAGATCAGTGGAACATTCAGTATTTCGTAATTGAGTCCAGTAACAAGGCGCTATGTTTGATTTGCAATGAAAGCATAGCCGTTCTCAAGGAATATAACATTAAACGTCATTATGAAACAAAACATTTTAAAAATTACTCAAAATATACAGGAAGTTTGCGGACAGAAAAATTCGAAGCTATGAAGCGCGGATTGAAATCGCAGCAATCTTCATTTACAAAACTCAAAACTGAACAAGAGGCTGCAACTCGTGCCAGCTTTCGTGTGGCTCTTGAAATTGCAAAACGTGGAAAACCATTCACCGTTGGACAAATGATCAAAGAATGCATAATTGCTCGAAGGGTAGAAAACATCGCTGAAAATATATCCTCTCAACTGTTCGACAAAAATGGACATGTTGAGTGGTTTTCTTTGGCCTTGGATGAGTCAACGGATGTGTCAGATACTGCTCAGGTGTTGATTTATATTCGAGGAGTAGATAAAAGCTAAGAAGTGCATGAAGAACTTCTTGATATGTATAGTATTCATGGCACAACTACTGGTACAGTTATTTTTAAAGGAGTTGAAATGGCCATTAATCAAAAGAACCTTCGATAGAAAAACTTGAAATGTATTACAACTGATGGAGGCAAAAACATGAGTGGGAAAGATAAAGGAGTGGTCGCTCTTGTGTCAAAGGCTGTAGAAAATGACGGTGGTTCAAAACCATTAGTCTTACATTGTATCATTCATCAACAGTCTTTGTGCGGAAAATGTTTGGATATGTTTGAAGTTCTGAAACCAGTCATATCAACTGTTAATTTTATCAGATCTTTTGGGCTGAATCACCGACAATTCCTACAATTTATTGAAGAGATTGGAGAAAATGACTTACCTTATCATACTGCCGTACGTTGGCTTAGTTGTGGGAAAGTCCTTCAGCGCTTTTTTGAACTTCGAGCAGTGATCGATTTTTTTTTGAATGAAACGCATCGCCCTCTTACTGAATTACAAAACAACGCATGGCTGTGGAAGTTAGCATTCTATGTTGATTTGACAAAACATGTGAACGAACTGAATTTGAGATTGCAAGGAGAAAACCAGCATCTTAATGATTTATACACTAATATCAAATCATTCTGGAAGAAATTGATACTGTTTCAATCACAACTACGAAGTAAATGTTTTTCACATTTTAAAACATGTGAAATATTCAGAAAACCACACCACTGAGACTGAGTTTCCTATCGATTTTGCAATCGAAACTTTGCGTGCTTTGAAAATAAATTTTGATACTCGTTTCTCGGACTTTGATGCCATTGCGAATCAAATTAAGATTTTTCAAAATCCTTTTGATACTGACATTGAAACCCTAGCCCCGGAACTTCAAATGGAAATGATTGATCTACAGTGCAGTGATATAATTAAGAACAAATATCAAAACTCATCTTTGTTGGAATTTTATAAGAGTCTTCCACTGACACAATTTGATAATTTGCATAAATTTGCTCGTGGGCTGTTTTCTGTTTTTGGTACTACTTATTTGTGTGAGAAGACCTTCTCCAAAATGAAGTACACAAAAAATGTTTACAGATCTAAATTAACTGATGAGCATCTTAAATCTCTTTTAATAATTGGTACAAGTAAAATTAGTCCACAACTACAAACTATTGTCAGTGGAAAATCTCAATTACATAAATCTCATTAGTATTTCATATGTCATTATGCTTGTTATAAGTTATGTTTTTATTTAAAATGTATAAAATGTTAGTTGGATATTCATTTCAATAATTTGTTAGTTATTATATACTGAAGATAAATTTTCTGCATATTATACATGTCTTTACTCATTACAATTCTGTGTTTCTTTATCCAACTTATCACAAAAACAATAACAATAAGCCTACAACAATGTTATGAGTCATATTAATAATTATTCAACATAAAATTAGAATACTTCAGTAATTTAATTTGCTATAAAAAATATGTTCTCTAAAAGGAGTTTTCAAGTATGCTAGATCTCCGCGGGCCGGACAAAATCTGTCCGCGGGCCGGATGTGGCCCTCGGGCCGTAGTTTGGAGACCCCTGCCCTAGACCATAGACTTTGGACCGCCCAGCACTAATAAAAATTAGAGGGAACACTGTTTATGGAAGCTGTTTATGATGAACATGATTGTATTTTTTTTCCCACAACTTCTGTAATGTACAGGGCCGAAAGGCCTAAGGTCGCTAGCCCTTTATACGCTTAGTATAATAAAGATAAATTATTATTATATAGAAATTAACAATTCAATTATCATATTAAATTTTATTTAATAATATCTATACTTTTTCGGAACACATTCTAACTGGACTGGATTTTCATCGTCGGTTCTAATATCAGATGACGAATTTCTTTTTGTAATTTTCAGGATATCATCATTAAAGTTATCCCTAACCCTCGGTTGTCTAAATGAAGAATTCTGCTTGTCTTGTGCTCTACTATTCTTCAATTTCTCCATTTCTAATTCCTTCTCTGGCTTCACTTTACCAGCTTGAGTTAATATACCGATATTCGACAAGATTGATTTGGGTAAAACTCTTGCATTTATTGGATTGTTTTCCCTCACGATATATTTTTCTGTAATTGAAAAAAAAACAAATTACATGATTTGAATAATATTAATTTTTTCAATTTTGCCTTATAAGTAATGTTTAATTCCTTGGATACGGATCAAAAAAGCAGTGAATTTATGAAACTAGCAAATAAAATTGTTATTCCGCTAGCGGTTTAAAAATATTAAATAAAGTACTTCTTTTACCACCATTCTTGGCAATCCATCAAAATGATTGTTTCAAATAATTCTCTAAGTAAAATTTTGACTTATGAATTATAAACAATTTTATCGCTGTCAAGAAAACACATGCTTAACGTAAAATAAAATCAAGGAAAATTCACTATTGGTAAAACCATACTGCATTATAGATAATCATATATACTTAATAAAGTCGGAGCACAGCCTGAATGTATAAATATATTCAACCTTTCCGGAGCTCTATAACACTATTAAGGCTTTTTGGGACTACCAAGACAAATCAAATTTGAAATTTGTAAGTTATTTACTAGCCCTCAGTCCACTTTCGTGGGACTAAACAAGAACCAGATTGTTGTTTAGTGCCACGAACGTGGACTGCGGGCTAGTAAATAACTTACAAATTTCTAGACCACTACCTGGTTGTTTAGTGCCATGAAAGAGGACTGAGGGCTAGTAAATAACTTACAAATTTCACATGAGATTTGTTTTGACAGTTCTAAAAAGTCTCAATAATAGTATAGAGCTCCGGAAAGGTTGAATATATTTATATGTTCCGACTTTTTAAGTTTATAAAATCACGGAATATCGCACGTTTCTTTAACTTTAACTTCAAATTAAATTACATTGAATTGAAAAATTCACTATGTTTTTACCACACTTATTATTTTTGTGGTAAAAACTACTATAAGTGTGGAAAAAACATAATGAATTTTTCAATTCAATGTAAGTATGAATTACCACATAGTAACTATCGCAACCATCCTATTCATAAATTTAACTTGTTAGATCTTAAGCAAAATTGAATTAAAGTTTGTATTTCACTCGTGAATAAAATTAAGGTTTAATCAGCGTATTGTTAAATTTAATTTCGCAAGTATAATAAATAACTATTAATATTTTAAGTTAAATAAACTATTTCTTTTGTCCATTATTGATACTAGTTATGATCTTTATATAATCAATAATTGTCTACCTAGTTTTATTTCTTTTGTCTTATAAAAATAATATTTATAATCCTTTTCGCCCTGTTTTATCTATTTTAATGTATCTAGTAACATGGTTTTGTCTATTTTATCTTAACAAATTGCATGCGGGAAACGTACTTTTAAGTTTTTTAATCACTTGAACGCGGATCACAAAAAACACGTATACGTGTCGTATATATACGAATCATTGTAAGTGCGTATTTTGTGTTAGTATGTAGATTTCGGTAGTGACTTGAATGCGATCTTTATAGATCTATTGTCCTCTATCACCCTCTTCATCTAATCGTTGGTAACTTACCCATTTAGAGCGCCTCATCTAGCCCTGATTCATTTAGGAATTTCGGGATCTGGATGGGATTCAAGGATTGTAAATCCTCCTCGTTCAAGCAGTGGGCCCCAAGATACATCTGTCTATTACTGATCAGTGCTCCGCCGCCCTTGAGTAGATGCATTTGGGTTTCCTTTGCTGAGCTGCAGAATCTGCAATTGTTATCTTCCTCTGGGCCTAGCCTAAAGTCTTAAGGTGTTTTAAAGTCTACAGAACCTCGTCAGGACTCCTGTCAGTATTCTAGGTTTGTACCTGTTTTTTTTTTCTAATAATGCGGAAATCGGGGATATTTTTAAGCCCCACAAACACTGCGGCCAAGTGTTTTCCCACATTTTCGATCATTCATCCATTGGATGGTTGTTCTTATTCAGAGAGAGTATATGAGTCCTCCTCGGTATTGTAGTTGACAACATAAACGCCTTTCAATGCGGGAGGCCCGGGTTGGATTCCTGGTCGTGGATGCGACAACTAGGGCGGTTTTCACTAACCGTCCGGGCTGGCCACCCTGAATGAACACAAACTGCAAAATATGCAAAATATGCGATACCTGGCTGGCGCATACTAAAAGGCAAAGTGGAATAGGGGTTTAGAGAGAGTTTTTGAGAAGTATGACAATTGCTTGATCCCTTTGCAATGATGGTTCAAAGCAATCTTGTCCCATTTAACATTTCTAATTATAGGTTTGGTAGATTACTTTCCCCCCTAGTCACCACCCCTCATTTGGTTATTTTGATATGGTACCATTACTGCCAACTTATCATTGATATGATACCAGTACAAGGTTGTTGAAAGTTTCTACATCTCTTTTGATTGTCTGTGAAATGATCTCAAAGAATACATGATCCCCTATCATTGTTAGGTTTGAAATGTTTGTGTCGTCTGTCGTGTGTCGAAGTTTGTCTCTCTGTAAAGTTGGTACGTTAGTAGTCACATTTCTTTTATTCGAACAAATGCGGTCGGTCATCGCTCGGGTTGAACTCGGTACCTCAGAATCATAAGCTAACGTTCTTACCTCTAGGCTATGTTGCCGTCTTGTTCCTGTTTAGTTTCAGACAAGCTTTTGTTTTCTTCTGGTTAAAAGATCGCAGCATTACTTTTGATTAAAATTTGTCTTAGCCTTGGAAGTTCTTTCCAAGCTTTTATCCATTGTTTCCTTATTTTCTCATCTAAACTTTTGTGGATGGTGTTCAAACTCACACCACAAAAGGGTTTTGGATCCATAAAGGAATTACCCAGGCCCCTTGTTTGCTGGGTGATCGGTGCTAGGTGATTCTTCATTTCCCTTTATACCAGTGTTTCCTGGCACCCAGTATAGCGTTACTTTGTGTTCTCTGCCAAGCTTGTTTAGCTTTCCCACGCAGTCCCATACCAGTTTGGATCTGATGGTGTATGAGCTAATAGCCTTGATGGCTGCTTGACTAATATCTGACAGGATAGCAATTCGTTTTTTGTTATAGTCCCTGTCGAAGTTAAATTGTGCACATCTTTTGATTGCATATACCTCTCTATGGAAGATACTTGGGTAAATTCCAATGGATTAGAAGTACTTGGTACGAGGTCCACAGCTCTAGTCGTCGAACCATCTGTATATCACTTGATAGAACTTTGTTTAATGTGGTATGCTGAAGATTCGTCGATTCATACGGCTTGTCTGCTACACATTGTGTAATTTTTCTCGAAATGGTTGCATATCATTTCGTCTTTTGGTACTTCCTGCCAGGGGATCTTGGCAGCGAGACTTTTCCGGGCTCTGCTTCCGATTATTTTACCGCTGCCTACTCATTCCTTGCTGAACCTTACAATCACCGATCTGGCGGTCCCCTCCACGACAAGGTTCAACAGGGTCAGACCGAGCAACAATTCCAGGGCGTAATCGAGTATCATCCCGCAGCCCCAGTAATGCAGACACATGCCAGTCTTTAAATCTTCTGCTACTTCATAGAGACGAGTTTGGTTCTAATTGCCCACTCTACTGCCCCGTAAGTGCTCGCATGTCTCATTAACATGGTGTACATCCATCGCAGGATTATGGGATTACAACGTGACGTTTTTGATGCAACATTTATGCACACCATTAGAGCGAGCTTGGCTTTAACTTCCACTTCCTCAACGTGCCTGTTCCGTAGGAGTATACTATCTAGTGTTATACCCTGTTTGTTTTCTACTGCCTTCCCATTTAACAATATGAGCTATAGGCTGTTTAATCTCCTCTATCTAGTAAAGGGTATCACCGTGGTTTTGCTCGGGTTGAGTGTAAATCCCACGGGTTGACACCATCTATTAGTTAATTTGAGGCCTCTCTGTACGATTTCACAGAGCGTTCCCTCAAACTTTCCTCTGGCTATGATGACAATGTCATCGGCGTAACGGTGATATTTATTATCTAGGTTATTTAGCCTAGCCATAATTCATTAACCACCCGGCTCCACATCAGTAGTGTCAACACACCTCTCTGTGAGCACCCTCGATTTGTGAAGATCCTGATGGTATCTTATCCCACTTGTGCCTATTTTATTTTAATCTTATTTTAATCAACAATACAGACGATTTGAAACCGTTTGCAAACGTCAAAGATGCGCAATAATAAATGAGGAGGAAACTTTTAAAACACATTATTTTACTCTTATTTTATTTTTATTTTTGTTGTAATAGCCATATTGTATCTTTCAGATATAGATTTCTGAATGTTGTGTCATTGTTAACCATTCTACCACAATTGTATATTACATTAAAAAGTAAAATATTCGAATTAATAACGTAAGGGCAAGGATTTTCAGAAAAACAGGATTTTTACAAATACTGGGTTTTGAAAGTTACCTCCTCAAATGTATTAAATCAAGCGAGTATGCAATAATTATTTATTTAACATGCATGCAGAATACGCAGATAACGCTTTGCAAACTGCTTTTGCCAATAGACCTTTAAAAAGTAGACTCGTCCTGTCTAGTTTTATAATCTGTCTAGCAACTCTGTTGATCAGTCACCTGTTTACATCTACAGAGCCGTCCTTAGACCGGTGCGAGCGTGGCCCTGGGGCCCGCAACTTTATGCGAACGGACAGGCACGCACGTGAGCCTGCACCAAACATTTAGGCTGCGCTCCGTTTTTTATGTTTTGTTTTGCTCTAGTCAAAGGACACGTGGCAAAACAAAGGTTTCACTAGAGTTCCGCAGTATGTATGTTTTTCTTGCAGTACTGTAAATAGATAAAATTTTGGTAACGATAATTTATCGCTACAGAAATTTTATCTGCATAAACTTATTAACGTTTTTAAATGAAAATTGCAAAGTTAGTTGGAAAATGAATTTTGCAAGCTTTTCTGAGTCTAGTTTTATCGGCGGCTCAGAAATGCTTACAAAATTCATTTTCCAACTTGGAAATTTTTTTATAATTTTTTAAAAGAAAATATGAGAGTGGCTCGTAGAAAAGAAAAAAAGGAAAGAAACAGACAGTAATATATAATCTTCAACGGGGAGGCATGCTCAAATTTCTAAAGACCGGTGCTGTCACTGAAAATGAAAATGAGTTGATAAATCTACAATGTGGGGCTACTACATCTGAAACTACAGAAAGTGAAATGTATGAAGAAAACAGCGAGTTTCATGATGAATTTGGTAATGAGAAATTTTAAACTGAAAAGAAAAAACAGTCATATTTGGAATGTACATCTAGAAGCGCAGAGAGTGAAATGTGTGAAGAAAATCGTGATGAAATTAATGATGAAAGTGTAGTAAAGTGTAAAATTAACTAAAAGAGTTTTCTGTCTTGAAAATTATCTAGGAAATTGGCCACTAAGTGTTACTGATACTATGAGGATGTTTCTCTAAACAATAATCCAACGCAAGTTCGTGATGTTAACTTTCCAGTTGACGACTATGGTAGAAGGTTTAACGAATCACATTATTTAAAACGTTTACCAATTCTCGAAAAAAATTGTCGAAAGTGTACTCATAATAAAAAAATAGCTACTGTACTCATAATAATAAAAAAATAGAGTATATTGCTATAGTATAGTTTCTTGTTTTTCAACATTATTACAAGATCAGATTTGGCCCACGAAGAAATTTGTGATTGGAAGCATATAGAAGACAGGCTGAAAGAACACGAAACATCTATGCTGCACAACAAAGCCCAAAGCAAATATTAGTCCAGTCATTATAGTAAGTTCACCTCGGAATTAGAGATACCCAGCTGTAAGTCTGTAAATACTTGTATATTGACACCCTAAAAGTTGTCTCAAAACCTACATATGGTAGTAAAAACCTACCATATGTAGGTTTTGAGACAACTTTTAGGGTGTCAATATACAAGTATTTACCGACTTACAGCTGGGTATCTCGAATTCCGAGATGCTTACCTAATTTAAGCTTAAATGACTGGACTATATATCGAATTGAAAAAAAGCACAAAAAAGATCAAACAACGACAAATAAATGGCGAAATAGAGCATTGGCGTGGTGTTTTAAAAAGAATTATATTATGAATTCAATATTAAGCCAAGTACAACGACGCTTTACGTGGCTTCAATTGCACGATATTCACGGAATAACGGAAAATTCCTAGGACTAATTTTATTATCATGGCACATTTAAGACGAATAAATGAAACAAACAAGGGGTCCTGGTCCCTGGGCACAATGACCGCTATTTAGGATCAAGAAATCAAAATCAAATTATTGAGTTGCTCAGTAAAAAGTTAGAGAGGAAATAACTTCCAAAATAAAAGAGTGAAAATATTTTTCCGTTCAAATAGACTGTACTACCAATAGAAGTCATATCGAACAATTAACATTTATAGTTAAAATTGTAGAAGTTTGTGTCGAAGTGAAAATTAGTGAATTTTTCTTTTACACCAGATCTAAGAAGTGGTCTCAATTTATTCGACGAACTTCAAACACAATTACTAATTATGAATATTAATTTAAATGATTGTTGAGGGCAATTGTATGACAACGGCGCCAATATGATTGGCAAAAACAAAAGTGTACAGTAGTCTAGAATGTTGCAACAAAATCCTAGGGCGTTTTTTGTACCTTGCACGACACATTCCTTAAATTTGACATTAGGCGACTTGGCTGCAGTGTAGCGATGACTATGACATTTTGTGGTACAATTCAACGGTTTTCTACCTTATTCTCAGCCTCTGCTGAAAGATAGGCCATATTTTGTAAGCACATACCAGATTGTCGAATCTGGTATGTGATAATGTCGAATTATCACATACCAGATTCGACCCCTATCTGACACCGGGTGGGAATGCCGACATGAATCCGTTAAGACAGTTAGGTTTTACATGTTTGAGTTACGCGCCGCCGTGGAAGAAGTTAGTGCAACCACAAAAGACCCAAAAATTAAAAGCGAAGCACAGTGTCTATCAGAAAATGGATTAAATTATGAATTTATTTTATCCTTAACTACGGTATCACTTCCTGCTTGCATACATAAGGTTAGCAAAATACCTACTACAAAAAACAGAAGCGGATTTAAGTTTGGCTATATCGCTACTAAACGGGTTGAAAACATTTCTAATTCAATTCAGAGAGAGTGGTTTTTCCACTGCGAAACATGTTGCAAGTGAAATTTGTAGTTCAAATGACATTGAAATAAAATTTAAAGAAACCCGAAGACGCCAGAGAAAAAGACTACATGAATACGAAGGAGATGATTCGTGAACCAGAGACCCTGAATTAAAATTTTATCAGGACTATTTCCTCTTTGTGGTCGATCAAGCAGTTGTATAGGTAGTTAGTGTTTTAAAAAAATATCACTTATTCGAGAATCCTTACCTAATTTGTTTACAGTTTTAGGAATAATTTTGACAATCCCGTAACATTGGCGGCATCGCAAAGGAGTTTTTCAAAGTTAAAATTAGTCAAAAATTATTTGAGAACTAGTATGAGCCAGAAAAGACTAAACAATTTAACATTACTGTCGATTGAGCACGAGTTGTGTGAAAGTTTAAATTTTGATGAAATCATTAATGCATTTTCAGAAATATAAAGGCAGGAAAAATTAATTTCGTTTAGTTTAGTTAGTTTAGGACAATAGTTTTAGATATAGCTAATAAATATATGGTCAGATATTTAAAAATCATTTTTTTTATTTTTTATGATTTTATTGATCATGTTCATATTATTCATCATATTTGTTTTTGTTAAATTTTTGAATTTTTAATCTTGTATCTGTTTACATTTTACATTGTTTTTAATTATTTTTTGCTTTAATACTAACAATAAGTAAAGATGTTTATTTTACTTTTTTTATTTTTGTCGTGCAAAACAAATAAACAGTATTTATTATTCTTGTTTTGTCATTACAATTAATTTTCAAAATCCAATATTATTTTGAAGATTTTAAATTATAAAAAAAATTGTCAAAGGGGCCCCAAAATTATTTTTTGTCCTGGGCCCCGCAATTGCTATGGACGGCCCTGTACATCGACAGTGTCATATATAACAGTTTTCTAACTGTAAATGACAAATAAGTATTTGTACGAATAATAATATATTTGTATGAATTACTAATACCCCTGCACAGTGCCCCTACAACTGGACCTTAATTTTAGGTAAGATTAGCGATTACTATAAATTATAACATTTTTTTAAAATTATTTTATTATTATATTACAGAAAATGAAACCTACTGGAAAAAAATGTGAATCTGGCTACCAAAAAAGAAAAAAAGCCGAAAAAAAAAATTGCAAATCAACAAAAAGTACTGCAAATGCTTCCAGTAGTCAAACTGGATTATATTTCAATACCAAAGAAAATGAATATGAAAAGAAATTAATTGGACACCAAAAACCAAACCAAACCCCAACCACTTCAATAAATGAAACTGAATAAATTAGCGGAGCAGGAGAAAACGTAACCGATATAGTTACATGCGAAAATGTAGGTACAGAGGATACAGATTCTGTTTCAGAACAAATTATTGATATGCTTGAGAGCGAAGAACAAAAGGAAAATTCTGAGTCGAAATGCGTAAAAGAATTAGACGACGAAGAAGAAATAAATTTACTAGATGATTCGGGTTTGTACACATCTTTCAGATAAGGAACGTCTTTTTTTAATAAGAAATAATCCCAAGCAAATTGTTAATTATGAATTTCCAATTGATTCCGAAAATTCAATGTTCAGTTTTACACAAAACGTCTTCCAAACGGCGAAAATATTTCTAGAGATTAGCTATTATATTCTGCAAAGAAAAACAAAGTTATGTGTTATTATTGTGTTTTATTAAATTCAAGTGAAACATCACTTTATGCAATGAAAGTATATACTTCAGACTGGAAACATTTATCAAGAAGAGTAAAAGAACATGAGGACATCGGAAATCACAAATTGAAATATTGATATTAAAATAGGGATTAATTAAAGAGGAAACAATTGACTCTATTCAACAGAGACAAATAAACGCGGAAATGTAACATTGGCGCGAAATTTTGACAATTATTATACATCGTATACAATATTTCGCCAAACATAACGATGCATTTCGTGGAAGAACAATATTTACGGAAAGCAATGGAAAATTTTTAGGTTTAGTTGAAATGGTCTCAAAATTTGATGTTCGAATGAGAGAACATCTTAAAAGAATAAACGAAATATATAAGGAAATTCATGACTTTGGGATTCATTATTTTGGACCTGTAATTCAAAATGAAATAATTAATTTGTTGGCGCAAAAAGTAACAGAAACTATAATCACAAAAACAAAAAATAGTAAATATTATTTTGTGCAATTAGATTGCACTACAGACATTGGCCATGTTGAACCATTTACTTTTATAATTCGAACTGTCCTTATGAAAATGAAAGTTATATCAAAATTAAGGAATATTTTATTGGTTTTACACCAATTATACGAGAACTACGTTTTCGATTTAACTGAAGTGTTAAAAACTCAATTAGCCAATTTGGGTAATTCTCTTCAAGTTTGTAGAGGACAGTCCTAAGACAGTGGGGCGAACATAAGTAGTTGGTAAAAAACAAGGAGTTCAAGCAAGAATTTTGTCAGAAAATCCATTGGAATTTTTTGTGCCTTGTGCAGCCCATACTTTAAATTTATTAATAGGAGACATTTTTTGGTGTAATTCAAAGATCCTACATAACTTTTTATAGCTCAGCTGCACGATGGAACATTTTAAAGAAACATCTAGACACTACTTTAAAGCCACTCTGCGACACTCGGTGGGAGTGTAGAATAATTGCTATAAAGCTATAAAGACATAATTTTGACAAATTACTGAACGCACTTATTCAACAGTCAAATATGTAAGTTTAGTTATTATTGCGTAGTAAAAAAATCGAGCCGCGGACCTAAATTGCTCCTCAAAGGTTCTAGAAACGATTTCTTGTATTTGGTACCTGAGTGGAACTTGCGAGCGGCAGTCCAACACGGGTCGAAGGGTCGTTCAGGTTTACAACAGAAAAAGACAATTTCCCGTTTCGACGCGCAAGAGGAACAGGGTTTTTGGTGAAAAATTTAAAACGAACCTACAGCCTTATCTAAACCTATTTTTTTGCTCAATTTACCGGAAAAAATGAAGACGTAAACCGCATTTTTGGTAAATTTTTTGTAATTTTCAAAAAATCGTCATTTTTCAATTTTTCTTTGTGTTCAGTCACGGCTCGTTACTCGTTTAGTACAACGTAACAAAGATTTCGATTTAAAGAATGATTCGATTTTACTGAATGACTCAATTCCTACAAAATTCTGGGCGTCCCCGGCGAAATATACCGACATGCAATGTGTTAAAATAATTTTTCTAATGATTTCCGTCTAAAATGTATCTATTATAATGTAAGTGGTTTTGTGTGTCAAATCTGCATTGTCAAATAATATATAAAACTAAATATATAAAACTAAATCCTTTCTACATTCTAATTCTAAAAGTCACCTTCAAAATTTTGTTCTATAAAAATATCATCTTCGACTTCGGATTCCGAAATAATTTGATTATGATTCCTTTCAATTTCAATTTCGCTATCGCTGTGTGCATCCTGTTTCCTTCTTTGAACGAAGAAATCCAGAGGTTTCTGTTTGACAACATACTGAGGAGTAGCAGTTGGTGTCGATTGACGTTTCGGCGAATAATTATTTTGGATCGTTCTAAGAAAATCTAATGTATCCTGAGTATCTGGTTCAATATCACTGTCTTCATAATTTGTTTGATTAACGGCTATGTCACTGCTTTTGATTAACTTTTCTTTTTCGGCTTTCAGTGTGGATTGCGATTTAACTTTTCTGCGATTTTCGATCAATCTTGTATTCGCTTCCTTTCGGTTCGTTGATTTTATATTACTCTTCAATTTTCTTGGTGATTTCACAGCGTTTTCAATGTTTTGTCTTGACTCGCAAATAGTTACTGATCGTCGTTTAACGCCTTTTTCAACCATTTTGTTTCCAACTGGTTTTTCTTTCGATTTTGTGTTGAATTTTAAACTGTGTTCACTACGAGTTTTGTATGTAATTTTGGCACTATGACATTTTCTAGATCTTTGTCTAGGACTACCCGAAGTGGCTAAAAATAAGGATAAATAAATACTTATAGATAATTATAGATAAATAAATATATAATCATATTTAATGAACTTACTGGATACTGTCCTCGGTGTACTACATTGTGATCCTGATCCACTCTCAATCAATTGCTGAGTAAACTGACTTAATTCTTGCTCTGAAATATTCTCATAATTCAACACTCTACACTCTTCCTCTTTGTAAACTTCGTGCCTGGAATATTTGGCCTCACTCAACGCATTTGTGGGGCTTTTTCTGTCACTATTCAATTCGTTTGTGCTATTTATTTCCTCGGGAAACCGCTGTCTCGCTAAAATTGTTTGACTCCGATGCTTCAAATTTAAATTAGTTTGAGTTCTCGATGTTCTTTTCTGTAGACTTTTTGAGTCATCATTATTTCTTGTTGTTTTAGATTTGTCTGAACTGACTGGTCTCGGTATGCTGGAATTCCTAAATTTCTTATCAGGTTCTTTAACCAGCTCACTGTTAGAGGTTTCCACAACCTTTTCATCGTCTGAAGAGTATTTTTCTTGTTTTTCTTCGTAGTTAACATTTTTGTTGGTTTCTTGGGTTAAGTCTATCGAGTGTATTTGGGAATATAATTCGTCTATAGATTCAATGTTGTCTAATTCGTTTTTAATCTTTGTTGGTTTTGGGCTTAGAGCAGTGAAGATGCTAATGAAATTTGGAACATCAGGCATTGTTAAGACGGGTGACGGAGTTTTTTCTTGTATCATCTGGTTTATTATGCTGTGGCAGGAATTTATGTAGTTTATGGATTTAGCGTAGTCTTTCAAGATGTTTTGGGATTCCGTACTTGGTTCGGATTGCTTTTTCTGGCAATTTTTACATACTAATAGTTCTGAGGTGGTATTGGTAAACTTATTAATTTTCTTGGGTTTTTCGGACGCTGAGGATTTCCTGGACGTGAGATTTCTGCTCATCTTTACTAAGGTTGATTTGTTTTATATCCCTCAAGAAATATTCGGAATTTTTCTTTTATTTTTAAATTCTAATATTATCTACTATGTCACTCTGACATTTTTAAAACATTATTATTTATTAGTCTATCTATGATATTATGATAATGATAGAACATTGATTGAAAACTGAAAAATAGGCAAACTAAAATAGCAAATTAAACAATTTTTGTTTCTTATATTTTATTTTCTTTTAAAATATACCATCTTTATAAATATATCATCATAAAATTATGGTAGGTAGGCTAGTAAATGTTAATTTGATAATTAACTATCAAAAATTATTTATTTCCATTTTCATAAGTAACAAAAACTATAATATAAAGAATTATTTTAAAAAAGTATAAAAAGAAATTATTGACATAAATCTCATATACAAAAATAGTTGACTATTAACCATGATGGGCACCATGATGATGATGAGGGTTAGATGGACTAATACTGACATTATCTGAAACATTAAATATTCACAACTCAGTAAATTCATTTTTATAAACAATTTTCATATTTATCAACCACTTACATGATTGCGAGAGTCGATGATGAGGTGGTGGTATAGAATGATGTGCAGAAACACCTTGATGACTTGGTTGTATATTTTGAGAATGCAACATAAATGGTGGTGGCTGTTGTAAGGCCTCTGGTATTGGCGGTGGAGGACAATTCATAGAGGGAGGTTGTTGTAATACATCTGTTATTAGTGGCGGTCTGCATGCCATTGATGGAGGTGGTTGTTGTAACACATCTGGAATTGGGGGTGGTCTGCAGTTTAAAGGTGGGAATTGAAAATTGACTGGACAAGACTGTGCCAAGAAATTCGGTTTTAAAGTATTCAACGGCTTTATTCGAGGTGGGAAAATATGAGGTGGTGGTGAACCTGGAGGAGGCGAAGGAGGTGGAAGGAAATCTTCTTCCTCATCATCAGCTTCTTGCTTGCGTTTTAATTGCCTCATTTTACTCTAACAAATAAATAAAAATGAATCTTCTATAGAAAGTACTATTTCTATATATTTTACCTTATTCTTTTTCTTTGGTAACTTAATCTTTTTGGGTTTTTTAGTCTTAGTAAATCGTTTCTCCTTTGGCATATTGGCAGGAACGGGCGGCGGAGATGACAGTTCTTCTCCACCTGAGGGTGAAGTACCTTCACCAGGTCTAACTCCATCGGCAAATTTAACTCCTTTCTTTGGCCGCTCAATCACAACTTCATCCTCAACATCTCTTCTAAAATAGCATTTGTTTTATAACAACTTTTTTCAAGAATATGTGAAGAGTAACACTAACCTACGTTGTATCAAAATACTTTTACCAACTGATTTGGACACACCAACTAACAGAGGAACTGGAGGCCACTGGAACTTTGCTTCTTGTGCATCCTCATCATCCTCATCTTGATTCAATTCTGTATACAATGCCTTCTATAATATAAATCAAATTTATACCCTATTAACTCCGGTGAATTTTAAAACCAAACCTTAATCATTTCTTCAGTTTTCATTTTAAGTTTTATCTGTTTCTTCTTTTCTCTCTCCTTCCTTTTCTTCTCCTTTTCTTTCCTTCGTTTCTCCCTCTCTAATCGGCGACTTTCCCGTTCGGCTTTACGCTCAGCAATTTTCTCCTTCATCAAATCTTCTGCAGATTGTTTTTCTTTTACAGGTGCAACTGGAGCTGGCACTGGTTCTACTACCGGTAAAGTGGTTGGTACAATTTGTAGCATATTTCCCACTTGTAAAATTCTTTGGGTAGTTTCTACTTCTTTTGGAACTGTTTCAGGAACGATAGTGTTAATGTCCTCTGCCGGGACGACTTGTAAAACATTACCAACTTGAACAACTTTTGTTGGAGGAATTTTTGGATCGTAAGAAAATTGATATGCCTTGTGTTCATAATCCATATTGTATTGCTCATATTGTGAGTAATATTGAGGATTATATGCATAGTCTTGGGAGTAAGTTGTACTTATAGGTTTTGGTTCTTCCTTTTCAATACCTAAAACTTGATTTATTCTATCGTCTAATGGTATGCGTTTAGGAGAAGTGACAACATCTGGTTTATGAAGAGAATTATTGTAGAAGGGCGCAATAGTGTCAATGTATTGCTCTTGGTTTTGTAATAATTGTTCATCACTTATTGTTGAATCAGCGATACTTCGTTTGAAACCATCTAATGGAGAATTTACAGGAGATTTATTTATGTTATCAAATTGATCCATGCCCGCAATCCGTTGTAAAGTCTGTTGAATATTTCCAGTTTTCCGTTCTTTACTCAAGGATCGAGAATAACGTCGACGATAAGGCGATAATGATCTATTTCTAGCGTGCTCGCGATAACGCGGTGAGCCATCTCTCCCTCTCCTAGGTGAATATCTTCTTCGAGGAGGACTATCCCTGTACCTCCTTCTTGGAGAATCCCTACGTTTCCTAGATGGAGAATAATTTCTGGGTGAGTGCCCTCTTTGAGGAGAGTGATGTCTTCGATTAGGAGAATAATGACCTCGACTTGGTGAATGGTGACTTCTGTGACTTCTTTCTGTTGGTGAATAATGGCCTCTTGATGGAGAACCTCTGCCTGGTGAACGACTTCTTCGAGGCGATAAATTTCTCCTACCCGGTGAATTTCTTCTTCGTTTAGGTGACGATTCCCTGCGGTAATTAAAACTATCGTCTGATTCTTTGGACGAACGAATTTTAGGTGGACTTTTGCTCAATTGTCTTTTTGGTGTTGGTTCTTCTGTACGTTTTGTTATATCGTTATTAGCTATTTTATTCTTCTCATTATCAGAGTCATCTGAATCCTTGAAAACTGAATTTTCCAGTAATTGACTTGGCCTTTTGGATAATATAATTGTTGTGATCGGTTTCCGATTTTCCAAATCTATCCTACTGGAGCTCTCCAAATTAGAATCATTATTTAAAACGTCGATAACTTTAGTTGGTGAACTAGTTGAATCCGCGTTTGTTAAACTTTGTATCGCTCCAGAAAAATCTTTTGCATAAACAATATTTCTAGGTTGAAGAGGTGAGGGTACTGGTAGTGGAATGAACTTTTCAATGTTTGCGGTTTTATTATCAGCAGAATCTGAAGAAGAATTGGAGATGGAAGAATTTGAAGAACTAGACTCGCTATAATCTGAGCTACTAGTACAACTATTATATTTTTCTGGGGGTTCTGGAACTAATTTAGTTGATGGAACATCTATATTATCTGTTACTGCTTTCATAAACTGTTCATACTCATCTTCCAAAGCATTTGTCTTTTCTACTACCTTAGAAACATCATCTTCCTTTTTAAGCTTATCTTTAGATTTTTCCAATCGATTAGATTGCAGCTTTTTGTTACTATAACTAACACTACTTTTACAAACTCCCAAAAATCCAGGTGAATCGTCTTCATCTAAAATACTTTTTTGTTCTTCAATATTGGGTTCTAATTTAACTGGAGGCAAATTGGCTTCATCACAAATTTCACCAGTACGTAATCTTCTACCGATTTCAGCAATCCTTTCTTTCTCTAATTCCAACTTTTTCCTTTCTTCACTAATGCTACGCCTCTCTTCCTCCAAAGCCTGTATTTCCAAGTCATTTCTAAATTTAAGATATTTTCCCCTTTCCCACCCATCTGAATATAAAGTATAATTAGGCTTATGCTCAATATCTTCAAATAAGGCAGGTTTATATTCTTCTGGTGATACTCTCTTATATTTTTCTCGGGATCTGTTTAAATTAATATTTAGTGGCATTTCCAATGACCTTTCCATTAAATCGCTATTCTTATGTTGGGTAACTCTATCGCTTTGGTCTAATTCATGCTCTTCTTCGTCACTTTCCCAACTATTATTCTTCAATTTTTTGCAAGGACTTTCTGATTCTTCTTCACTCTCCCAATGGGAATGATATTCTTCAGTATCAGGTGTGCCAGTTTCGTCTGCTTTTCTGTGTCTTGTTTTTTTAGTTGCCAAACTTCTTTTAGTGGACGATTTAATCTCAAAAGTTGATTCTTTAGTTAGTGATTCTGATCTAGATCTACTTTTCCTACATTTAGGAGAAAGACTTTTTGAGGATTTTCGCTTTCTTTCATGAATATCTATCGACGACGATCTTTGCGTATCATTGCTTATATCTTCCATTTTAGCTATAGAAAATGTTTCATTTTCAAAAATTTTAACATCATTTAAATCAATTTCTGTTATAGGTTCAATTTTAATCTTAATATCGTCTACGATACTATCCCGGCGTTGCTTTGAGGATTCATTTTTCTTAATATAACTTTTATGCTTTACATCTTTGTCCTCACTTCTGCTGTTTCTTCTTAATTTATCATCATTACTTTTCCTATCAGTTGCATGTAAATTGTCTGTAGCTTGACTATCTGACTTATTTTTATCATCTTTTTTAGACAATTTTTCATCCTTTTTACACCTATCATCTTGTTTATGTTTTTCTTCCTCATATTTAATTGTTGTATCATGGTTTTTATATTTATCAAAAATTCTTAAATGTTCGTCTATTTTGGACTTATCAGCTTTAGCCTTCTCATCCTTTTCAATTCTTTTACTCTTATCATCATCCCTTTCAATTGCATTACTTTTATCGTCATCCTTTTCAATTCTTTTACTTTTATCATCATCATTTCCAATTCTTTTATTTTTATCAGCATCCTTTCCTTTCCGCTTAATTATATCGTCATCCTTTTCTATTCTTTTACTTTTATCATCATCTTTATCAATTCTTTTATTTTTATCATCATCCTTTTCAATTTTTTTACTTTTATCATCATTCTTTTTAGGTTTCTCCTCTTCTTTTTTCGGTTTGGTATCAATTTTTTTATCATCCTTTGAGCCCTTACCATCCTCCTTCCGATTCTTGTATTCTCCTTCTTTCATATACTTATCATCTTTTTTAACCTTGTCATCATATTTATTCTTACTATCCTCTTTCCTATCTTTATAATCATCTTTTCTCTTATCATCTTTCTTATACTTATCATCCTTCTTAAATTTATCTTGCTCTCTTTTTCTGTTATCCATTTTATGCCTATCATCATATTTCTTCGATTTATCTTCATCTCTTTTATCATCTTCCCTTCTATGTCTAGAATCATCTTTTTTAGTCCTCTCATCATCCCTTCTATTCTTCTCTTCATCTCTCTTAAATTTATCATCTTTTCTATGTCTGTCATCATCTCTTTTGTGTCGGTCATCATCTCTCCTGTGTCTATCATCATCTCTCTTGTGTCTATCATCATCTCTCTTATATTTATCGTCATCTCTCTTATATCTATCATCATCTCTCTTATATCTATCATCATCTCTCTTATATCTATCATCATCTTTTCTATATTTATCATCATCTCTTCTATGCCTGTCATCATCTTTCTGATATTTATCATCATCCCTTTTATGCCTATCTTCTTTCTTATGCCTGTCATCACCTTTTCTATACCTGTCATCATCTCTCCTATGTTTCAAATCACTTAACCTTCTCTTCTCTGATTCTATGTCTGCATCAGAATATACTTTTAATGAATTCAAAATTGCCCCTTTTTCATCTTGAGATTTATAAGAATCATCTTCTGCTCTTTGAAGATTTGTACTTTCAGTACTATTCAATATTTTTGTGGCTGCTAAATCATTTTGTAATTTAATTTCTGTGGAAATGGAATAAATTTTTTTGAAATCAATATCAGAACTGATAAATGGTTTTGGATTATGAAGTAACGAATTACAACTTTCAATCTTTGCTCGTTCAGTTCCTTTTAATATTGACGTTTTTATAAGAAAATTAGTGAAATTTGCATTTCCTATTTCAATCCCCTTTGGGGTAATAGTTTCCACTGTTTCATGTATGTCAGAATGATTAGATTTCTCCGATTCATTTAAAATATCATACAAATCAATATCTACTTTCTTTTCTTGACTAGGAATATCACTAAAGTTATTCTCATGATCTGTTTTAATCTGTAAATCCTTGGAGAGAACATTTTTTGAACATTCCTGTTCTATTTTTGGAAATGATTCTATCAATTTATTTTCCTCTGCCTCGCTCTCTGAATTACTGGAAGATGAACTCTGATGTTTCTTCTTCTTCTTCTTTTTCTTTAACTTATTCAGTTTTTTTTGTGCTTTCTTTAACTTCTTCTTATTTCTCTCCTCCTTTTTATTTATTTTCAATTTAAGCTTTTCTGCTTCCTCTGGCTCATTTTTCTGACCTTCTTCATCACAACCATATTCTTGTAGAATTTTTAAACCCAAAGAAGTTTCTACTAATTCACTCTCAGTTTCCGAAGATAAAATTAATTTTGAAAACCATTGTCGTGCCTTCATTGGCGACCTTGGTACATCTGGTCTAAAAGCATAATTGAAATATTATTTATTATATAACTATTTTATTTATATTTTTTTTAAAAAATGTTGATTAGAAATAACAAAATTTAAACACTAATTAACAATTTTCAAATACTTACACATCTTTACTGGACGCCGATATAAATTGCTTGAGTGATTTTTTTTGTTCTTTTGAGATTACATCAAGGATCTGTTTTCTGCTATAGAATACAGATTTTATTCTGTTATAATTGCAACTGTATGATATTTTTGGTGTTGATTTTGTATATCTAGAAAAAAAAATCAATGATTTTAGTTTAGAAGAGATTTTTAAGCACCATGTCTCACCTTATAAAAGATGGGGGAATAAAAGCATCATCTTTTCCACTCAGACTTTTATATTTTAGATGATTGAATTGTATTGGAGGTGTTGGAAACAACAACATTTTGATTGCACTAAAAAAATGTTTATTTCAATACAAATCCTTTCAATAAATTTATTCAAATAATTAAATTCAAAAAAACATGATTTATATTCATAGAAAAGTTGCCTTATTTATTTTAAGTAATTGAAGATATTTTCAATAACCATTTGATATTTTACAGATATTTCTTGAAAATACTTCAATAAATAAAAAAATAAAAAAAATAGTTTTAAGTTTGATTAATCAATTTTTTGTCAGAATTATTGAGGAGTTTTGAAAACCGAGTTAAGTGCCAAACTGAATGGTCAAGGCTTCACACGTAACATCTTCGATCTTTTTTCAACTACTTTCCAGTACATATAGGTCGGTTTCAGGTTTTTCGGAAAAAAAAAGCGAAATGGATGTTTTAGCACAAGGCCGAGGCCTCACAACGGTTTTTTCCAGCGAGCGGTTAGCCGGTATAACCGCGAAACCGCTCGAGAAGCACAGAATACACTATTAAAATCAGTCGCGGGAAAAAACCGCTTATTGTACTAGCTTACTTGACTCACAAAATCACACGATTAAAAACCGCGTTTAGCCGTAGTGCGGCCTAGGCCTAACTCGGTTTTCACTTCAACTCCTCAATTACTCTGAAAAAAAATTGATTAATCAAATGCATTCAAACATAATATTTATATATTACTTGTAAAAATCTATTGCCTCGAAATGAAATTTGATAATTTCTTACCATCCTTAAGAACCCTGAGTTATAGAAAAATAGGAAGTGACAATAATGCATTTTACATAATATCATTAAATGTATTAAATCTAAAAATTCTTACTCTGATGATTTAGAACTTCTTTTAGGTTTCTCTATATCCTTTACATCTTCCAAAGAAAGTTTCCTGATTTTCATTTCTCCCCAATCCGCTGGATAGCGTTTTCTCTCTTCTGAATGTTTTCTGCTGCTGCCTTTTGAATCCATATCTTTCTTATGTTCTATATAAAACAACTTTTTATGACACCTTTCATTCAACTCAAATATTTCCTATAATATTTTAAACTGTCAAACTTTAAAGAACAATATATTATTATAATGATGTATCTCTACGTTTTAATTAATTACATATCACATATTTTATTCTTGTTATTTGTTAAAATTGTTTTTTTTTTGTTATAAATGTATTAATTTGATAAAAATTAGTTATAAATACATCGAATTTTCTTTAATTTACCACAGCAGTTCCACAGCATATTCTTCTTAAGTCCTTTTTTATACACTGGTGAGCAAAAAAATTAGGTCACTTACGACATTGCAAATAATTTGATGTTTTCGTGGAATTTTCTGTTTGTAAGGCTAAATATATTAAAAATTTGTAATCTGATCAATTTGTAGACTAAATTAAATATTCAATATTGAATTGGAAAGCATATTTTTTGGTTTATGATTTATTATGAAAATGCAAAAATTTTCGATTTTTTGTTATGAGGAACTAAGAATATGAAAAAGAACTTATAGAACATAACATAGAACATAAATTAAAAAGAATACTCATTAATAACGTTAATAGCAATGAGGCATACTTTTAATTAAATTAAGAATCAAATTTTGGTCAATGTTATTCCATTCCTGTAATAGCAACTCTCTAGCTCCTGATCAGTTCTTGGAGCTGCTGTATGCCTTTGGATACAGACATCCCAGACATGTTCGATGAAATTCATGTCTGGACTGAGTGCTGGCCATTCAAACCGCCTAATTCCCACCTCGTCCAGATATTCTCTGAGAACTCACTGTGTGAGGTTTAGCACCATGAACGACATAACATGATTGTCTAGTACCTCCATAATGTATATGTGAGCTGTCAGAGAACTTTTCAACAATTCTGTATGAAGACGAACTGAGTACGTGCTCGTAAAGAAATTCCTGCCCAAACCATAACTGAGCCATCACCAAATGGAAGTCGCTTGTCAATGAAAACTGGAGCGTATCTTTCTCCGGGTCTTCTCCATACTCGTCGACGCCCGTCTGACCCAGTGAGGCAAAAACGCGACTCTGAATCTGAAAATAGGCTCCAGTCATCATAATTCCATGCCAAGTGGTCTCTGGCAAAAGCCAATCTTGCAATTCGATGCTGGCATTGAAATGGTGGACCTGTGGCCATCCTTCTACAAGATAATGCAGCAGCACTTCTTGTAACTGTCCATTCACTAACATTGACATCTCTAACTTCTTGAAGTTGATTTCGAACCATAACCGCAGAAGATGTTCTATTTCGGAAACTTACGGACACCAAAAAGCGGTCATCTCTTTGGGTTGGTGACTCGTTTTCGCCTGGATACGGGTCTTCTACTTATCAGGCCAGTCTTAGTTGCGATTTCTTAAGTGACCTAAATTTTTTGCAGTGTATAATTGTGCTTTTTAGATTTGAATAACAGGACATTCTTCATATATTAAATAGTATAATTTAGTAGTAATATATTGTATTAATATATTCATTAATATATTCTTAATTTAATGATTAAGAATAATTAAAAAAATATATAATATAATTCTTTGAAATTTTTAGATAGTTTTATCACCGCCTCGCTAGACACACACATATGTAACCAGTCATATCAGCCTGCGCTTGTTTATTCAGTATTGTGACACTAGTCATACATATTTGTATACTCAAATCAATAGATTCTTAGTTCTAGCTTCTATTTAACGGCATTACACGTGAAGCGGACACTGAAAATAATGTCAAAGGATTTTGTTCATATTTGCATTAATTGTACTTCTATATCACCTGAATGAAATGTATATCATATTTTTTTTCTATGAAGCCTAGTTGCCAATTTATAAGCCTTTAAAGAATTGACGACATTTGAGGAATAGATTTTTTGAAAGCTATTGAGCTTGCACTGGTGATTTCTTAGTGTGATTTCTTACACTGGTGATTTCTTACTGGTGTACAAGCCAACGGTTTAAAAAAACACTGCAACGTCAATATTAATGCGTATTATAACTAAGTGTGTTTTTTAAACCCTTGGAAATCGCCAGTGCAGTTTAATTTATCTATCGTCAAAACGAATGCAGATTCCATTCTAGAACTTCGCACGTATTATTTATATACTAAACGCTACATTTTTAGATAAAAATGAAAAAAAAAATAGCGAAGTTAAGTGAAATCCGATTTGAAATGTTTACTTCCGGTTTTCTATAGGAAACAAAATCAAATTTCGAACTGCCAAAAAAGACCATTTAATTTTCTCAAAAAAATATGACATACTAGAGATGAAACGGATATCCAGTATCCAGCGCGCTAATTACAATCCGGCCGAATACTGGAATTAAAAAAATATTTTTTGGTAATTAATTGCTTTATTTAGTTACTATCACTTACGAAATACAGTCAGTAATCACAAGATAATTCTACAACTTAGAAAATGAATTAGTACTCATACTGCACTAACGGCAAATTATGGTGAATAAATACTAATTTCACTGCATTAAGAGGTAGCAAGCGGTTTCGCTTGTCTTCGTAAATAAGGCCAGCAAAAAAGTCTTTCGCTAAAAACTTTGTTAAATTTGGGTGTTGTTTAGCATTAGCTGCCCACCAAGAAGAAGGGTAACAATTGCGATCAATTCGCACTAACTTACTATAACAATCGAGCTCACATGCTATCGCGTTTCATTCGTCATGTTGAATCTGGCTAGTATTGTTTTCATTTGCTACCTCATCAAAGCAATGTCAAAACGTGTCATGAGCTGTACGTGTCGAGATACAGCTGACTCTTCTCAAATATTATCACAGTAAAATTTAGAAAAAAGTCGATTTTTTTTTATTCGCTTAAAAGTTGCTTTAGGGTTTTAAAAATGACATACCAAAAGATGGAATGCGGCAAAAATGTCTAAATGCCCAAATTTTCCATTCTGGCGCAACGCCTCTCAGGTATGCGCCGAGCGCATACCGGAGTATGATGATATGAGTATAAATTTTCGAGTACGGGAGCAGGTATAACGGTGGTCGATGGGGAGAGACCTGCCCTTCGAAAAGTCTATAGAATTTAAGAGTGTCTATAGGAGTCCACTATATGTACATTCCAAGAATAGGAGTGTAGCGTCAGTTGGCGTCAGTCAGGCGTCAGAAATTGTGAATCAGTTGAACAAATGAAGAAAGCTATAAGGGCCACATTGCTTCACAAAATATTTACGAATGACCATCCGAAACACGACGATTGCCCGATTGGAAAAATTTCATGGTACTCGTGGCAAAGGGCGAAATCTTCTGACACTTTGGATGCTTATAAGCACAAAGCACCAATGTGTGATGAAGTTTATGAAGCTATTCAGCCAGTTTATCAACAACTCACTACGGATGATCTTTTCACTCGCTGCATCGGGGGTTTCACACAAAACAGCAATGAAAGCTTCAACTCGACAGTGTGGGCGCTGGCTCCAAAAACTACGCATTCCGGCAAAGCAGTCCTCGATATTACTACAAACATCACTTCGTGTGTTTTTAATGACGGATTAATATCAATTCTACGTATAATCCAGGTCATGGACATGAAAATTGGGTTAAAAAGTCATCAACTATGTATGGACCTGGATGAGAAACGCATACAGAAGGCGGAGAGATCACTGAGTATCGGCGTAAAACAAGCCCGCATCGATTTAAAAGCAATTCGGAATAGCAAAAAAGAGGAGGAGATAGATTTAGAAGGCCAGTTGTATGGTGCAGGCATCGCAGATTAGACTTAAAACTTTAAACGCGTTTTTCTCGAAACCACTTTTTTTGAGCTCGCCGAAGACATAACTCGAGCAAATCTTTACCGATCGACTTGAAATTTTGACAGTAGCTTCGAAATATCTTTCTCCACGGAGCTATGTAAGATTTTTTATTTTATATGGCTTAGTTTTTTTTTATCGACGACTTTATGGCGGTTTTTTTTTGTTAAAAATTTAACTTTATTTTCAAACATGCACCATTTTGCGAAAAATCAATATATCGAAAAAATCCTACGTAGCTCGCTAGCTGTTGTTATATGGAAACAAAAAAAATGGTTTTTACTTCCAGGTCAAAAATTAAGGAGTCTACGTCTTCGGCCATCGACACGCTTTCAAAAAGAGGCGCCTTGTGGCATATGCTGCGCAGCCGCCATTTTTAATTATTTTTTATTGAAAAAATGACATTTTGTACTTTTTTAGTGTTGCTATAAAACCTACTTTACAGATTTTCGATTGATACTTTTATTCAGCCAAAATTAATTCCCGAAAATATGCCTATTTTTTGTGTGCTACTGTGATTTCCCCCCTTAAGGACTCTTCACAAGACAATTTTAAATATTCCAATAGAATCTCCTGGCGCCCTCTTTCCGCATCAAGCATCCCCAAGTAGTTTGTTTTGAATCTCGGGTCTATGTAAGTTGCAATCAAGTAGTCTAAGTCTTGACTTATGGAGTTAAAACGAGTTCCTAATTCAGCTTTTAACGAGGCCCGCATATGTGATAAATCAGGAGTTCTTTGCTCAGTTTCAATTCATTTATCTAAGTATTTTTTTTAAAGAAGCAACGTGTGGTATTACTTCCGACGCGCAAGATAGACCAGAACTTGTTCTTCAAATCGAATATCCGGCTACAAGGTTGGCCGAATATCCGGTACCCGGCTAAATTGCTATCCGTTTCATCCCTAATAATTACATTTTTCCTCTTTTTTGAATATTTTTCGTTAATTTTTAATGGAGTATAAATTGGCATCTAGGCTTCAAAGAAAAAAAATAATGCGGCAAAAATTCATGGGATTATTCTTTGACCTATTCTAAGAATATTTTGTATTATGACGATTTCTGAAAAACCATTTACTTCGAAGATACAGTGTGAACAAAATTTGCGACAGCAACATTTTATTTTCAGAAAGTACCTGGAAGGTTGCTCAATCTACAATAAATGCTCGAAATGACTTCCTCCAGCCTGGAGGAGAAGATTGAATGCTTGTAGTATTCAATCTTCTCGCCATTGAGGGCCGAACTCTTTCAAATACACCTGGGTCGTTTCTAATTGATTTACACCCAGCAATTATCCGATTTCGCAATTCGCACAAATTCTCCACTGAAGTAGCGTAAACTAATGACTTCAATAGAAATAACCCAGGGGTATAAGTCTGGGGATCGAGCAGGCTATGTGTGTGACCTACCTCGACCAATCCAGCGATCTCCCTATGTTGCTCTTAAAAATTAACGAACAACCAAACTGAAATGGGGTCGTGCACCATCGTGCATAAACCACAATTTCTGTCGCCAATGGTACATCCTGCAGAAACTCGGGCAGTGTTTCTTCCAAAAAGTTGCAATACATCTCGCCAGTAAGTCTTGCTGGTAGAAATACCGGTCCAAGAAGATAGTCACCCACAATTCCAACCCAAAGATTCAAGGAGAACTGATGTTGAAATCGATCTTCACATACATCATGCGGATTTTCATCTGCCCATACATGGTTGTTATGAAAATTCCTTATTACATTTCTTGAGAAACTGGCTTTATAGGTAAAAAGAATCTGTGTCAGGAAATGGGAAAAGGGAATCAGCAGGTAGTAGTGCCTGAATACGTTGAATGTGTTGGATGTGATGGATACAACAAATTGCCCTTAAGAATTTTCCAAACTGTCCAATGACATTCATTCAAAGTATTGGCAATTTGTCGCGTAGAAGTACTAGAGATCTACCTCTATCATGTCCAGCACATTCTGTTCCAGTTGTACCGTTCTTACAGTTATTAATCTTCCTGGCCCTCCATTTCGTTTCAACGAGCCAGTTCCACGCAGACAGCGATGAATGTTTCGAAGATTTTTGGGTCGGGGATAATACGTCTAGGTAACCGTTCAATGTACAATCGCCTAGCTTGTAATGAATTGCCTTTAGCAAGTCCATACATAAAATGCTTGTCAATCATCTCGGCGTTCGTATACATGGCGTTCGTAAAGAGGACTTGACTAACTATTAAAAGACACGCCAAACAGCCAAACGTCAGCCACTCAATAGACCTTTTTACTTCTTACCTCGGACAGGGTTACCTTTCGATAATAAACTTGGTGTAAGGGAGTGAGGGGACAATATTACGTTATCTTGTTTTTTGTTTGGAATACAGAAATCCTAGACTTGATTATAACTGAGACTAACCAATATGCAGCTAATGCAGTAATCGGATTTTGAAAAAAAATTCACGTTTGAAGGAGTGGAAACCGACATATAATAATGTGTTTCTTTTCTTTATGGTGTTTCTTGCTCTTAAAAATTTGCAAGGTAAAATCCTATAATCGAATGGCACTGGACTAAAAAAGATATTATTGAAACACCATTTTTCGCAAAAATTATGTCATACAGACGTTTTGCGTTTTATACATTTCAATGATAATTCAACGTATAATCCCGAAACTCAACCAATTCTCAAGCTAAATAAATTATGGCCAATCATTGAACACCTAAATAAAAAGTTTTCTTTGCGATTACACCTTAGGAGGAAGTGACAATAGACATATATCTTATGCTCTATAAAGGTAGATTAGGTTGGATTCAGTATATCCCTCTAAAACGAGCCAGGTTCGGCTCTGTGAATCAAAATCTGGGTATATTTGGTCTTTTATAACATACCCAGGGAAGGGAACAATACTAGATAATAATTATAAAGACAAAACCGACGTATTTGAACGTTGAGGTTGAACATAAAAGATGTGCCAAGCGATTTACAAAAAGGGAGAAATAATGGCACAAAGAGGAAAAGTCTGAGTTATGAAGTGGGAAGACAAGAAGGACGTCCATTTGTTGTCAACAATTCATAACCCACAAATGATAGAAATTGAACGAACACATTACTCAAGAAACACGGGAAAAAAATCCGAAAGTTCTAACAATTCTATGGGTAATGTTGATACAGTTGAACACCATCAAAAAGCGAGGGAAGAAAAATGATAATAAAATATTTCTACACCTTCTCGATCAGACAATATGGAATTCTTTTGTTTTATATGGAAAGCAGGGAGGATCAAAAACTCATTTACAATTTAGATTAGATCTCGAACAACAAATTATTGAAAAATACGCTAAATCCCAACAGACTTCTGAACGTCCATCAGGATCCGTCACCACCAATGTTCCCTGTAAGCTGCGCGGGTGCGCGGATGCGATAGAACTCTAAGAGTTCTACCAGGAACTGCAAACAGAACTATTGCGCGATTTTTTTCTCTTCACTTCGTCGCGTCGGTAAAGTCCAATTTTTCGCAAAATTTTCTATTTTTAATTTTACAGAAAAATGTTATAAGGATTTTCGATAGAACTCTAAGAGTTCTACCGGAAACTGCAAACAGAACTGTTGTGCGATTTTTTTCTCTTCATTTCGTTACATCGGGGAAGTCGAAATTCTCGCATTTCTTTCTAATTTTTATTTTTACAGAAAAATCTTGTACGGACTTTCCATAGAACTCTAAGAGTTCTACCGGGATCTGCAAACAGAACTGTTGCGCGATTTTTTTTTCACTTCGTCGCGTCGGTAAAGTCCAATTTTTCGCCAAATTTTCTATTTTTAATTTTACAGAAAAATGTTATAAAAGAGTTCTATCGGGAACTTCAAACAGAACTGTTCCGCGATTTTTTTTAAATTTTCATTCAAAATAACGGGTCCTTTATTATTGCAAATATCTTTTGAACTAAAGTTTTTATCAAAAAATGACAAATGGGATCTTTGATAGAACTCTTAGGGTGCTATTCAGATCCGAGAATAGAACTGTTTTTGCAAGTTTCAAAATTCTTTTTTTTTGCAAAATGTGTATTTTTGCAGATTTTTTTGCAATATTGATCAAGTACTCCAGAACTATGGTCGAGGTACAGGAATATGTAAAAAACGCACAGTTTTTCTCAAAAGTGGTTGCTAGCTCAATTTTGGTATTTTCCATTTTTTTCGCGAAATTCTGCAGAACTATTGAAATTTTGCACAAAGTACTCTAGAACTATTTCATATCTGCCGGGAACTCCGATGTAATATTATATTTTTGCAAATTCGGTTGCTAACTTCACAAGACTGGAGAAGAGAACCAGCAGACGACGTAACTCCTCGCTTAAGAACTTACGCCAGTGGTTCGGCCCTACACCAATTCAACAGTTCACTCACCAATTCAACTATCAAGCAGTTGATAAAGCCAAGATGCCATGCTAATCGCCAACATCCGCAACGGATAGGGCACTCTAAGAAGAAGAAGATAATATCAAATAGCAAAAGAATAGTTTTGGATATTTCCAATGAAAACTTTATTTTTTTAGCTTCTTGGACTAACCCACTCTTTATAAACTTCTTCGGTGTTAATTATTTGCCCATTTGAAAAATTAATGAAATTTTATTCTCATAAGATCACATATCACAAATGGACGTCCATTTGTTGTCAACAATTCATAACCCACAAATGATAGAAATTGAACGAACACAGGACTCAAAAAATGATAATAAATCACCTATGATCATACATGCCAGGATAGATCCTGGCAAGTATGATCTTCAAAAATATCTTGACAATGTAGTTCATTAGGATGATCAGACTATATTCGTCGCATCTCTTCGCAGATGGTTTATTGGTTATTGTAACAAACATAGAGGTCATCCAGTCTGCTGGCATTTGTCCCGTATTGTAGCTTTGATTAAATAAGTTAGTGATGATGTTCAGTAATTCTGGGTGCGAGTTGGAACATAAATGAATCATTTCAGAGTGGATGTTATATGGGTCGGCTGCCTTCGCATTCTTCATTGATGTTATGGCTTTTTGAACTTAGTCTTGTTTACTGGCCGGTCCGTCGGTATTAGCCTTTCGCTTGTCCTTTGAGTTCGATTAACTGAAGAATTTCTTTCGTCATCCATTCTTTCTTTGTTGTTTTTTGGTGCTTCGAGTACTTTTGGCTCGTATTTTGGATAAGGCGTCTTAGGAATTTCCACTTTTCTTCAGTTTGTGTTACTGATGTGGTGTTATTTATACCATCGCTTAAAAATTGGCACACCTGTTCATTAATCTTTGAGTCCTTCAACCTTCTCATGTCCAGCCAGTATTGGAGCGCGAGCTTTTCGTGCTACTTTGATATTATGGTTCGAATATAAAGTATAAAAAAGTTGCGTAATTTGTTTTTAATTTTAATTTTTCTGCACACGCTAGACTTTGGACCGCGCAACACAAATAAAAATAAGAGGGAACACTGGCCACCACCACTACGTTTGATTGATAGATATTTTATAGAAGTAATACCATCTACTGCAAGCAAAGATAGACCTACTCGACAATGCAAAGTTGCTCACGGAAAAATGCAAGCAAGCGGCAAAATAATTCGAAAGGAGATAAAATACTACTCTCCCGATTGTGATGAAGGAATGTGTATTGAATGTTTCAAAATATATCATACTAAAACTACTTATTGAGTAAATTTATTAAATAATTGTATTAATAAATATAGTCAAATAAAAATTAAAAAAGGTGCCAATTTCTTTACCCCTTTTCTCAAAAAATCGACTTTTAAGTGGTTATGCGCATGCGTGTCCGCCATGTTTAAAAGGCGGGAATATAAAAATTTCGGGCACATTTTGTTATTTTCACTAGTTATACGTCAAAAAGTGCCCGAAAAACATGACAGCAATTGACGTATGCCCACAAAAAATCCAACTATGAAAAGGTAAACAACTGAAACCAGTACAGGTGATGATCACTAACGAGACGTATTCAAATGAAATCTACTTGTACGTAAGTAGATAAAACTGCCCTTACAAGTTACTTGATAAACTCATTAATTTTTTATACTTGATAAACTCATTGGCGTACGCCTTACTTTAATTTATATTAATGATTTCAACAAATATCCAATATGCTTGTCGCAAATTTTGTTCACCCTGTATCTTCGAAACAAAGGGGGTTTTTCAGAAATCATCATAGGACAAAATGTTCTTAGATTAGGCCAAGTAATAACCCCAGACAACCCTTTAGTCCAATCGAAATAGACATTACACCTTTTCAAAGACAAAAAAGCAGCCACCATTTTTTAGGTTTTTGGTAGGTTTTTAAAAAAAACCTACAGGAACATATCCTCAAGTATTCATAAAAATCCTATTTGTTTTTAAGCAATTAAAAATAGATTTTTTTTAGTTATTTATTTGGGATGCGTTTTATCAAAAAATTCTCCCAACAAAAATTGTGCGTTATAATGTCCTCTATAAAGTAGGTCATATACAAAAATGACCTTGTTAATTGCAATTAAAATCTTTCTTTCACAATTTGCTTTTTGAATCCGTTATTGGTCATTTATCAACATATCTTTTCAAAATTCATCCAACATCGAGGGAAAGTCTTTATCAATCAGCGGTGGAAAGCCGATTGAAAGTACGTGCAAAATTTACTGATTTACGTTATATAGTTAAGAAACAATCTTCGAGAGAAATAACTCTTTATATTATGTAGATATTTAAAATATTCTTCAAGATTCTGATACCTTTCTGTAAGTCGAGTAATTTAAAGAAAAAAAGCAATATCTTGATTAAAACCCTGCGATTTTTTTTTTGCGAATACGATAATGTCCTTAATCCGTAACAATCATGTTTTCCCATATTAAGATGGAATTAAAATGCATTTGCGCTGCAATGACAACGAAAATGCATTTTTATTTACACCACTGCAAGAGGTTCCCACCTATGGCTCCATAAAAAATAGAATAAATACATTACATAACTGCTACATTACATTATATTTTAAGTAGCAATGCAAATAATGATTTAAATTAAGGAGGTTCAAGCGAATCCCATGTTAAATATTTTTAAGTTTGAGCTTTGAAACTTTTTATACAAGCAGATCAATACTTTATTTATGTCCTCTCAAAATTTGAAAGTGATCCACCATTTAGTTTATCCGAAAAAAAAATCAAAAATTATGTTTTTTCAATTCTTATACACAGGCTCTTATGGCTGACAAGCTTCCGTCACGACTTTATTTATTTTTTTCGATATTAATTTCGAAACTTTAAGGAATAAAAAACTATATACAATAAAGTTAGGTAATTGTAAAACACGATAACATTAAAGCAATGTGACGTTACCGATGTAATTATTTAAATAATTAACTTTTTATTTTGAATCTTGTTTATCGACAATAATTCCCATAACGCATGGTTTGGCAACATCGCGAGTACTGGTGAGAAAAAAGAAAAAGATGGAAACATAGTTATATAGAGAGAAAAAATACACTATATCTGTACTATAAACTTTCAAGACACAATAAAGCGCTGTTGCCAGATCTTTTTTATTACACCGTATAAGTCATTTAATAACTCTATTTTATTAAATAAATAATAATTACAGATTTTTAAATTTGTTATGTTATAAATTAAAATAATGAATTTTAATAATTATTAGGATAATTGAAAATATAGAAAAAATCACAAACACTATTTTGACTCATTAGTTACGCTCGAACTTCCTTAAGCTAAATGGAACATGCATAATTAGAGGATACTTTTTATTTTTTATGATATCAATTTTATTATGGCATTCCACCTCCATAGTATGACAAATGAAATAAAATATCTTGATGATATACAGTGATGATCTCAAAAATTAAAACATAGACTTACCAATTGATAATCTTTTTTTTATCATTCTTATAAGAGTAATATTATATTTTTACCTTTGGGTGATTTGGATCTTGATCTCCTAAGATATTTAACGTTAGCCCCTAACCGAGCCAAAGAAATCTTCTTCAAATTTTCAATCTCCTCAATAATCCCTTTCGCCTTCTTCTGATAATCATCACTCTTCTTAGGTGGCTTCTTAACAATTGAAATCGCCTCAATCTTTTTCCCATTTTCATCAAACTTCTCCTCACTAATTTCAATAGATTTAACTTGTTTCACATTTTGCACTGTCTTCTTTAACACTGGTGAGGAAGGAGATGTAAACTTTCCTAATCCAAAAGCTTGAAGTCTTTTCTTTGCCTGCTGTTTACCTAATAGTGTAGGTTTTGGGATGATAGTTAGAAAATGGTCAGTGGTGGGTGGTGGAGAATCTGGACATTTATCTGGTAGTATATTAATTTCACTAGTTAGGAGATTGTTTAAGTTGCTTTGGAGTTTGGTTGAAGTAAATGAAAGACTGATTTTCTTTTTAGACACATCAGATGCATCATCTGTGGATGGATCCATCCTTAATTAATTAATTACCTAAATATGGAACCTGCAAAATATGAAATTTTTACAAATGAAAAAAATTTTTACTTTTATAGAATAAAAATACATGAATACACTCTTATACACTCAGATGCAAAAAAAACCCGGGTCATTGGGTCATTTTTAGGGTTCCGTACCGAAAACGGAACCCTTATAGGATCACTTTGTTGTCCGTCTGTCTGTCTGTCAAGATCATTTTTCTCAGGAACGCGTAGAGGTAACAAGTTGAAATTTGTATCAAATACTCGGGTCTGCGGTCTCTTTCAGCTGTGAAAAAATCAAACTTGTAGGTCAACGCGATCAAAAGATATGACCGTTTATGTCGCATATTTTGCGATTTCACAAGGGAATCAAAACCTATAGGGTACTTCCCGTTGACCTAGAATCATGAAATTTGGCAAGAAGCGGTGTCTTACAGCACATGTCAAGGAAAAAATCTGAAAACCGTAAATATGTAGTTTAATTACAAGAAAAATGCGAATTTACTATTAGAAACTTATGAAAATATACTAATGTTGTCGTATTGGTATTGTCAGGCTCCGGAAGCATATGGGTTTCATACAGTTAGGTCCTATTTGGTTAGGTCCGAAGGTTAAAAAGTATGTATGTGTTGGCACCAAGCTGTTTATTTTGAATTTCTTTGTTTATATTCGTTATGCAATTATGTTTATATTCGTATTTCATCACGTACGCTCTATATACATAATATATACAGGGTATATATTATGTCTAAATTTTGCTTGTTTGTAACCGACATGCGACATACTCAAGTCCCGTAATATCCTGTATATATTATATTTCGTCTAATTTTTCTTTTTTTTTATAATCTACATAGGGGGAGGTGGGGCAGATTGATTCATAAAAATTGAAAATTAAATAACAAGTATATTAATTATATTAAGTATAAACGTAATATGTTTTATTTATTTTCAACTCAACGTCTAGCTAAATGTATAAATATTATAATGTCAAGGATCAAAGTTGTTATAGAAAAGAAAAATTACGTGTTTTGTAAAAAATGGATTTTGAATCATTCTACCCCACCAACGGGGTACTTAGATACATCACTTGGGGCACTTTAATACAGAATGGAAATTGTATGAAATGGTTATATTAAAACACTAAAAGATAGATAATCCCATTATCACGACAATAGTTAACAGCTTTAGTAGAAATATGTGATTCGTGGTTTGCACAAATAGTAAGAATTGGGTTATCTTTAGTGCACAGGTGTCACCCACCCGCTCCTGTTTGCTAAACCAAGACTATATATATGATAATTGGGACGAGTTTTGTTTGTTTACTAGCAACGCCTTAACAAGTTAGCTGAATGTGCTTGATACGTCCACCACAAAAAAAAAGATACCTTACTTACAAGTTTGTACGGAACCCTGGGTGCGCGAGTCACAACTCGCACTTGGCCGTTTTTTTTTTAATTTTGAAGTTGCTTTGAATAAAACTTTTAGTGTTTTGCAATCAAAGAGACTATCAGGATGTAGAAAACAACATATGGTACTTCAGTACCATCATTACCTATTGCGTTCTTCATTATCTATTGCTCATTCGACATTATGAACAGAGGCTCAAGGTGGTTACTGGGTTGCCTTGTTTGTTTTCTTAGGACAGATTGGTATGTTCATTGTGGTTCTAAGCGCTGAATATGGTGCAATAGTTGCTCTTGTGGCAGATGGAAGAAGCCAGCGATATGTGTCCAGATACCTTCATGTCAGTTTTTCTATCATCCAAAGAGCACTTAAGCGGTTTACGGAGACCGGCCGAAATACTCGGAGGTCGGGATCTGGCAGGATACGAAAGCGACTGCCATCGATGACCAATTTATCGATCGTACTACTCTACGGCATCGTCATGTGACTTCAGTGGAGACCAGATACCAACTCCGTGAAGTTCGTGGTACAGCTGTGAGTGTGTGGACAGATCGTCGAGGGTTTCAAGGAACCAAAATTCCTCCCACGTTACCGAGTAGCCAGACTCCAATTTTCTCGCGAACATTTAAATTAGACATTGGCACAATGGAGGACTGTACTGTTTACTGACGAGTCTAGAATCTGCCTACATTCTCCAGATGAAAGAGAACGAGTATGCAGACGAACGGGAGAACGATTGCGGAGTGCACCTTTAAGCCCCGGCTTAGCAATGGTGGAGGTTCCCTGATGGAATGGGCAGGAATATCAATGGATGCCTGCACGGAATTGGTTGTCATTGATGGAGGATCGCTGACTACACAGCGGTATATTGTCGAGGTTTTGGAAAATTACGTAGTCCCCATTTATCGGCGATGGCTTCATTCTGATACCGGATAACGCATTCTGCGAGGTGCGTCACAGACTATTTGGATGCAGTTGGAATAAGAGAATTCA
This sequence comes from Phosphuga atrata, assembly GCA_944588485.1. Taxonomy (NCBI): domain Eukaryota; kingdom Metazoa; phylum Arthropoda; class Insecta; order Coleoptera; family Silphidae; genus Phosphuga; species Phosphuga atrata. Next base: position 58,607,517 of record OX155893.1, read on the forward strand.
ACTGGCCTGCATATACCCCAGATGCAAATCCTATAGAACATATTTGGGACATGCTGTGCAGGCGTGTTACTGGACGTGCAGTTGCACCAACCACAATAAACGAGCTTCTTGTGGCACTTCAGGAAGAACGGCAAAATATTCCATAAAATGATATTCGTGAGCTCATTAGAGCCATGGGATGCCATATGCAGGTAATAGTTAGGGCTCGAGGAGGCAATACGATGTATTGAAATCTTCAATTTTTTTTTTTCTCTAACCAGTGTGGGTCCTTAGCTCTTAAAACACGGCGGCCCATTGGCCTATTGTATTTCCCCACATTGTTTTGTTCATGCAAATAGATCCAGTCCCTCTATTAGGTCCAGGATTCTATGTGCCATGTTTTTCACGGGGACTCTCTCAGCTGTAATATCAAGTTTGTGTCTCCTACGTGCAATTGCTTCACAGTGGAATTCTGATTCCAGTGGAAAATTGATTCCAGCAGTTAGAGTTTGCGATGGTGTAGCTACCATTCGTTTGCTGCGTGTCAGACAATTCAAATTGACCCACTGTAGACGGTGCTTAGTTGCTACCCTTTTACAGATTTTATTTCGGGTCGTGGTCTTGGTAATGTAGAGTCCGCTTTCAGCAATGATGTTTGACTTGCAGGCTCCATCTTTTGCTAGCTTATCCGCCATTTCGTTACCCACCAGTCCCGTGTGGCTAGGCACCCAAGCGAGTGTGACGTTGTTATGCTTTGCCAGGGCTTTTAGGTCCTGAAAACAGTCCCAAACTGTCTTGGATTTGATTTCGTGACACGCTAGAGCATTAATCGCAGCCTGACTGTCCGTAAAAATGCGGATGTTTCTACTTTTGTAGTCCATTCTCAAATTTTCACGGGCACAGACCATGATAGCATTTATTTCTGCTTGGAATGCTGTGGCATGTGTCCCCAGGGGTACAGTTAGGCTGCACCCCAGGGACAGTCCATAGATTCCTGCACCAGTACTACTGACCTTCTTGGAGCCATCTGTATACCAATCCAGTCCTCTTTGGCAAGTGGTTATTTGATTCCCTTGTGTTCATTGTAGATGTGTTTTGAAGGGTAGATCGAATGACAGCCTTTTAGGTTTTTTTAGGCATCGAATCCCCCTCTATATTGAGGTACAGTTCTGATATGACAATCTTCAATATTAATCTCTATTAAGTTTATTTCGCATAAATGCATTTTCTTTCAGGTATTATATAAAAAACCTACATTATCGTTTTCGCTTATTGATGTTCATTGAATAAACTGATAAGTACCAAATGTTGCTTTTTTTCTACATCCTGATGGTCTCTTTGATTGTAAAACACTAAAAGTTTTATTCAAAGTACTGAAACAACATCAAAATTAAAAAATGACACAATGACCTGTTTTTTTGCATCTGAGTATAATCAAATAAAAACCTTTTATAATAGTTCTCTCTATCAAATTTCATATAAATGGTGACAAATTAAGAGTGTCCTACTTTTACTTAATAAAAACAAAAAGTAAGGACTTATTTGCAATAATATTAACTGTCTAATATTCATTGAACCTTTAAGTTTTTTTGAACATGGAGCAGTGGCTGATTGAACAAGAGATTGCTTGTGTAAAGCATTTTATTAGAACAAACTTCATTATTTAAACTTGGAGGTGGTTTCGGCAACAGTTTCATTTTTCAGCGCAGCCATATTGCAGGACAATTGCAAGATGTGTAAAAAAATATCGTCCAACAGGTTGTCTTAAGGGTACTAAACTTGCAGAGAAGAAAAAAACTGCTAGAACAGAAGTGAATACTTTGCAAGTTAGGAACAGAATTGAAAAAAAAATCCAATCAATTCGTGCGACGTTTGTCGCAGCAAGTAGGAATTATACATGGGTCAGTAAGAATAATTTTAAGAAACAAAAAAGATTTACTCTTTTGGCTATAGCAATGGAAAAAAGCCCAAATACTTCTTCTAGTAGTCTGAAACTCACGTTTTGGAATTCAGTCAATGGATATTTAGTAGAGAGGATAATTTTGTCAAGAAAATATTTTTGAGTGACAAAGCACATTTTCAATTGCATGATTTACACAAAATTTCAGCAAACTGGTTTGCTGAAAACCCTCAAGTTATATTTGAAAAAAAGCTGCATTCTCAAAAGTTAACTGTATGGTGTGGAATATGCTCAGGTGTATATGTAAGTATTGGGACTGTATTTTTATGAAGATGAAATGGGAAACGCAGTAGTTGTCAATAGTAATCGTTATGAGGAAATGTTACAAACATTCTTAATGAATGCCATCACTTAACTCCGATTACCAATAAACGATATTTGATATCAGCAAGGTAGTGCAATAAAATGGGGATCTGGATGGAGATGAACCACTGTGCAGACTATGCTATGAAGAGGATGAGGACTGCCTCTCATGTAATCCTCCATTGTGAATAGGATAGCCAACCGTACTTTATAATAAAGTGTGTACGTTTTTGCTGGTAATTATACTTTAGAGCAGTGGTTCTCAAACTTTTTTTGATGCGGCACCCATATCGACTTAAAAAAATCTCGCGGCACCCTTGTCGGACTATAAAAATTTCGAGACACAGCTATTCTAAAAACGGTTTTAAAACTTAGAAAAATAAGAAAATAATTCAAATTTCCCTTTACTTTACCAACCATTGCAACTACTCCATCGCTGCAAATATCAACACACTTAATCCATTTCAAATCATTTTTCTGTATATATTTGTCGATAACTTTTGTCGACAATTTCAAGTAATTCACACATCAAAAGTTCTTCTATTTGCATTTCGAATGGATACCTCACAAACACATGAAAAACAGCAAACTACTTTCATCAAGCTGTCGACAAAAAAAAATAAAAAAATGCAACCTTCTTATAAGCTCGTTCTCCACAGACTCTGAAATTGTGAAAATTCTCTTACTTATAGTGCTATTTGACAGCTGCACAGCAGCTATCTCTCCACCATGGATGACCGACCCTGCCTGAAGAGATAAAGCGCGGCGTTCGAGGATTTCTTCACCTTTATGTACTAAATCAGATTGATTGCACTCCAGATGTCTTTTTAATTTGGATGGAACTAAGCAGCTGTTAGCAACAATTTTATGACAGATAGCTCATTGCTCTTCCAGTGCTTGTTCATTCCCAACAGAAACAAAGCGAAACAATGTGAAGTAGCTAGGATCATATATCCTTATTTTTCCTCGGATTATCTTTTGTTCGTGAGTTGCGTTTTCGAGAACTGAGGCAAACGAACTTAAATGATTTAGACTCGCAGGTGTCTGCTGAGATATTTCGTCTCCTCCGACGATGTTGGTTGTCATTGAATCAGTCGCTTCAGAAGCTTCAGTGAGTTCATGACCTTTCCGTTTTAAGGACCCAGACACCTTTACCTCCTCATGTAATTTTCTTTTAACATTTATTGTTTATTGCTGCGGCACCCCAGGCATACGCTCGCGGCACACCAGGGTGCCGCGGCACCCAGTTTGAGAACCACTGCTTTATAGTATTACTATATACAGTACGCGAAAATACTTTATTTAGCATGATTTTATTTTTGCTGGGATTCGCTACAGGAAATCATCATAACTCGAGTTGTACAAGCTGTACTCGCGGAACTACGCACTTCCTGCTTCGCGGGTCTTGCGTAATTGTTCCGCTCGCACGTAATATGCTTCTTACAACTCTCGGTAAGTAATATACTATTAATATAGTAAAATGTCTAGAAGGCAATTGCATAACAATTTTAGATATTTATGAGATTATGGTTAATCTTAGGGATGGATTAGCACAAAGCAAACAATGTCTTCTTTTGGTTATGAAACAAGCAAAAAAATTAAACTGTTGTCTTCACCGGAACTGCCTAGTGAAATTCACAAGATTTTTTTATTATTTATCGAAAAACTCGAGTAAATTTAAATCTGCAAAAACTTAATATGGATATGGATGATCTTTATGGAGAAATTGCTTTGTTAACCCTTTTGCTGTGAATTATTTTTTTGAACTAATGTGATTGTGTGCTCAATATTCTGAACATTACGTTATAGCCTGTGCAGAATACTTTTAACACTCGAAGTCTCGGTATTTCAATTTTTATACTAAAATTACTATGCAGTATCCATAAATACTTAAAACATTATTTAACAATATGAAACGAAATTCTAAATTCGTTTCGTATTCGTATTGTTTCTGTTCTAGAAGCAAATAGCCATGAAATAGAAAAAATGATTAAATCAGTTGTATGTTCGTAATTAATAATTAACTCGAAACATAGCATACCATGCATAAGCCAACATTACATTCTTTGCATTGGTAATGCGACTGTTTTCGTGTACCTTTTTGGCCACTTTCATAGGCTTTTTTCTAACTTTGGCCCCATGCATTTCAATGGAAAATGTCATTTTGTTAGTCGTAATGACTACTACTAACTACTAATCGTAATGAATTTTCTCCATATCTTCTGCCTCCACCTGATTTTGGTCTTTCATGATGATACTTTTGTAATAAATCTCTTATCAATTCTAATTAATATTTGGCAAAAGATAACTTCTTTCCTGTGACCATCTTATGCAGACAATGAGAATTGTAAATAGACACATCCAGTAAATGGAAAAAAACTTTTTATACCACTTCGCACTTTTATGAACTGATTTGATTGACGATGTAATATGTAATCATATATTTTTTATCATCGGCACCCAAAAAACTATTGTAATCAATAATGCACTTCAGTTTTCTAATCGACTCTCCAGTACTATAATTGAGCTTTTATGTCTCACAATATTCGGAAGACTGCATTGTGGAAATCATCCATACCTCTCTTTTATCCCACCATTTCATTACGAGCAGTGATTTTGAAGTTTTAAAAGAACAACCCCTTTTCAATTATCTGGTAAGTTCAGGCCTGTTCTTTCGTTTTCTTTTCACAGTTCCACACACATTTTTCATGAAATAATCAAAACAACAAAGGACTACTATACCAGTTATTAAGGAAAAGTGTGTGACCTTTTCTCAGAAATGGTTTCATAAGGGTCATAATTATTTTTCCAGATATGCCGACATCTTTATGATTTTTGTGGGTGTGTGTTGATTTGCCAGTATAGAGAAGAATATCTAGAACGAAGCCCGTTTCAAAATCACACAGAACAAAACTTTTAATTCCAAATCGACTTATTTTTTATGGAATATATTGCTTCATCTTCGAATTTAATTGAATTTCGAAGAGACTTTCATCGATGCAAAGATTTTGATGCAAAGGAACGAATGCTTTTATGAAGTTTTCTAAGAGTGTATCTAGTATGGGTTTTATTTTCATTCATCGATCATTCTTATTTGGCAATCTATTGTCGCTAAAATGAAGCATGTGAAAAAGAATAATATATCTATCATGAGGCATAATGTTACGAAATATGTCAGTTAGTGGACTGGACAGGACAGTGAGTCAGTGGACCAATTCAGATAAGCGTCGCTTCTACTCATTGCATTCTATTCTACTATACTAATCTATTCTACTCATCAGCATTGTAGAACCCAATGCTTAGAAGCATAATGCTTAGAAGCGTAGAACCCAAAGGTTCAACAAATTCAGGCTATTTTTTCGTCTTATTATGTTTATTTAAATGTATCTACAAATAGTAAGGCCCCCCTTAATTTTTAATTTTCAATTAAAAAGAGCTGGACCAAATTAATAAAAGAAAACACAGGAAATAGACCAACAACAGCATTCTACACCCGAAAGGGTAGAAGAATTTCGATTATATTAATAATAATGATTATCTATAACGTAGGATGGTTTTACCAATTCGAAAAAAAAACAAAAAGAAAAAAAATAAACAAAAAAGAAAAACGGCAAACTTTAGAAAAAAAAAGCTGGTGGACAAATTAAAAGAACAAAAAAAGTTGAAAAATTAAAAAAGCAACAGGAAAAATTGCAAAAAATCATAGAGGTGATTGAGGATTAAGAATATATTGGTGGCAATTAAAAAAAAATTAATAATCATAACATTGATTATAAATTTATGTTTAAATTGTGTTTTTTTAACAACAATTAATTTTTTTTTATTAGATCACTGGAGTGTTCATCACTGGAGTGATCACTAGTTCATAATAGTTTTTCATATTTTCAGTTTTTTTCATTTTTCAGTTTTTCATATAATTACTTTTATTTATTATAAAGTGTTGACTAATTACTGTAAATCCACTAGAGACTAGACAATCACTACATTTTTATGATCGATAACTATGTTTTTTGATGAATCAAATTTTTATCTTCTTATTTTCTATAAAATTTTTGATTCGAATTATTATTTAAATAGAAAAGTGACGTTTTTTACTATTAGTAGCACTATAATAATTCGTAAATTCATTTTATACAAGCAATTTATTGTTTTCATTGTTCGATTTCTAAAATGACCCATCACTGTACTGTTTACCCCTATCACTTCTCGTACATATTTCGTTGCAACAACTCATTTCTTACAATGGTCAATCAAAGAGAATTATGCAATGACATGAATGTCAGCACCTAAGAATTTGAAATTATCAAAAATTGACTGCAGAAAAATCGCGCGAGTTTTAAATTTCTGAAATATGTCGCTACTTATAACCAATGTTAAGGCCGATTCTCATATACGCGACGTCACGCGACATCGCCTATCAAATAATGATTACATTGTTTTGTCATTGGCGAGGTCACGTGACGTCGCGTAGCTGAGTGTCGCGTATATGAGAATCGGCCTTTACTCGTCGAGTTCAAGATTTCTCGATTCACAGAATTTAAAGTTTTCGATGAATGAATTTTTTTTTTAATAAATATTTTAGTTTATAATTTAGCATAGTTTACAATTAGTTTTTGTGATTTTTTGAAATATCAATCTTTCCAAAGATAAGACCCTAGGTGCAGGGGTGAGTCCCGAATTTTTCACCCAGGGTAACGCAACTCTCCAATGAGAGTGTATATATTTATTAATCTCTTTTTTATGTTTAAAAAAGCCACAATGAATTCATGAATTCGGTAGACTGTTTATAGCATCCATAGCATCTGGCCGCCAAATCCATAGCACCTGGGCGTTGTTTAACGTAATGTTGTTGGGCGTAAATCAATTGAACTGCTAAAGCAGTCCATAGCAGCGAAAGGGTTAAACAAACTTTATGATCAGATATATAATTCTAACGGTTTTGCGGAATTATTTACTGCACAAAAATGGCAGCAAGTATTTAATAAGATTGATAATTTTTCAAACTTGTATGAAGTAATTCCATTTTATTACTCATGGGGGATAAGTATGTCAATTCAATTATTACCACATAACTTAAGGGCATTAGAAATATTCATTTTTTTGTGCGACAAGAATACACGCAAATTATGCTTGGCGCACGCAAATATTCAATAAAAATATTGAATAAATAAAATGAACACAATCAAAACCTCAATATTAGAAAAGTGACGTGAAACTGACAGAAATTTTTTTTCATTACAAAATAAAAATTGAAGAAAACATGTAAAATGAGTGTCAATTCTATGGTGATACCGGAGACTGATGAGAGTTCTTTTTGAGAGAGCAATTGAAAAAGCAAATTCTTCGTTTTTGATTCTATTTTCTTGGATGGTCCCTGGACCCCAAACTTGTAAGATACGTCCCCTGACCTGAGTAATAAAAAATGTTATCTGCAACTAGTGCGGTATTGTCAATTGCCTCTCGAGCGAATGAGCCAATTTCGCTCTTGTGAGCAATTGACAACTTACTGCCCTAGTTGCACAATATACTATTTTATTGTCTATTGCCGCCAAGTCAGCATTCAGAGAGAGTTTTTCTGTGATGAATTGCAAATGGTGAGACAAAAGAAACAAAGCGTCTCTAAATCTGATAAAAAACGAATTATTTATTTTAACTTAGATATAGACTGCAAAGAAGCTGTTTAGCAGTGATGATAATTGGATAAAACTTATTGCGAAAAGCAATAAAAAAATATGTTTTTAAACATAATAATAATAAAAACTAAATTGTATTTTATTTTGACACTATGTACTCTTTTTCTTACCTTTAATAACCAATGTACTTTAATTGCAAAAAAGAAAGGTGGCAACCCTAATTGTGAAGCAATTGCATGTAACAGACATGAGCTTAACATTACAGCAAATGAGATCCCCATGAAGAACGTGGCACATGGACTCCTAGACCTAATACAGGGGTTGGATCTATTTGCATGAATGGAAGATTGTGGGGAAATACAATAGGCCACAAGGCCGCAGTTTTTAGGGCTTACTCCCTTGACCCACATTTGTTGTTAAAAAAAAAAGATAGTGCAAGGCCTCTTGTATCGAACATGTTTATGAGAGTACTTTGCTGTTTGTCTGATTTTCCAGTGTGTCAATCAGTTGAGGCCTCCTCACCCCTCAGATTTCTCGGTTTTGGTTTATTTCTTATATGATCATGCAAAATATAAAATTTGTCAAAACCCACCTTGAAACCCTGGAAGACTTGAAACAAAACATTCGACAAATTATTGGTGAGATTTCGCCAGATATAAAGAGCCAGCATGCAATGTGCTCATTGTTGCATCAATCTCAGTCATACATTGAAGCAAACGAAGGCCATCTATTTGATGTAATTTTTAAGTATTTATTGTTAATTTAGGATTAATTTAACTTGTTATTAAACTTTAGATTTTACTGTACAATATTCAACAAAAAATTTGGTACAACTTATTTTGATTATTAAAAATTGCAGTTTAAAATCTGGCCACTATTAATTTGTCACAGTTTATATTGAATGATAATTTTATGTAGTGAATATATATTGCAACATAATAAATCTAAACAAAAAGCCTTCAACTACAAGGTCAATAATTATATTATATAATTAAAAAATACATTATATATTTAGTGTATTAATTTCTTTTGATTATTAAGTATTATTGAAGAAATTGATTGATTACCATGTTTAGTTTTAATGGTATTGTCTTATTACATATTTTCTATTAACTTTAATCTGCCTACTATTGTGTAAAATATTTTGGATATATATCTTTTCCAATTTTTTTTCTGGTTTGGATAAAGTTAATAAAATATTTTTACATTTTTTAGTTTGAACCTTTGATGGTGGTGTTAATCTGAAGGCATTTTATATAACCTATAAACTTAATTTGATTAACTAATGCAATTCTATAATTTTCTTTTCCTAAGGCAATACAAATTAATTAAGTTCAAAAAGATGGATTACTCAAACAGTACTTTAACTGTTTAATCTCTACAATAATGTATAAGATAAAATTGGACACATACCAAGACATCAATTAATTGTTGAATTATTCTTAGAATTCCTATTTCTGTGGAGGTTTATCAGTTTTAAGTTATATAAAACATTTTTCTTATTGAAAGTATCCACAATTACATCTCAATTTTCTATTTAATTAAACATTAAAATATTGTCAATTTACACAACAATCACGATCAATCAATTTGGCGACTTTTGGTTTCTTATGTTGTTTGCTACAAACACGAAAAACACTAAACGATATTTCTTGTAATTTTAAACGCATTTTGTTTGTTCGGTCAATTTAACAAGATACATTACAGTTAGTTTATAAAATTAATATCTATCTAAATAATAGTAAATATAGATTTTTAGACTTTACATATTTGTCTTTCAAAGTCAGTGCCGTGTACCAACTAAAGTGAATAAATATTTTTCCTGAAAAATTTAACATTCAAAAACATAAATCTAAGAAAACAATATAACAAATAGTGCGGTATTATCTGTTCTGTATTTTTCTTATAAATGTTATTTATGTGTTTGTAATTTATTTATTTGCACATTGACCTTATAAAATATGAATTAATAATTGTCACGCCACTGGTTTAAATTTAATCGTCAGTGGGAAAACACCTATTCCAGTAATATTTATTTATATAAGTTTGGTAGCACTGAATTATAACAGCCAGCCATTTTGATAGAAGTTGTTTGTGTTGTTGAAGAAATTGCAAAATATTCTAATCATAATGGACGTTTCAAACAAAGTAAGTGAAACTCATTTTTATTGAAAGATAATCCATCAATTGACAATATAACTACATTGAATTATCACGTTATTATCTTGTTGTAATATTACATATTGTCGACCCCCCCATACTACTTCTATTTACCTCATTTCTGTGGTTTAATATACTTGTTGTTCCTAGATTGAACGCAATTCAGATGACGAGGATGATTTAGCATCGTTACGTTTAGCTGCTTTGCAAACGTTGAAGAAAACTGCAAATGTAATTAATTATCAACCTCCTCAACCCAACAATAAATTTACTGGATCTCCGCATGTAAAAAGAAACAGAAATTTTCATTTGGGGCCTGGTAGAGGAGGTCGAAATGTAAGTAAATTATTATTTCATTTATTTAATTACCGAATATATAATTTTCTATTTTATTAACTGTTCAGGGAATCACTATTGTTGAAAAGGGGTCCTCATAGAGAGGAGGTTTTTTGTGTAAACAAATATATGATTTATTACTCCTCAACATTTGGCCTTTATTTATTCAGTCCTCTACAGGAGGCTACAAAGGAACAAAACTTCTTTATTTGATCAATTTAGAATAATGCTCTTACATAACATGTGAGGAATTAAAATTATTAGTAAAATTAAAAATATTTGAACCTCCTCTCTACGAAGTGGCCACTTTCCAACAATGTATAATATCCTATTTTATATTATTTTTTATAAATCTGATAATTTGATTTCGGTAATTTTTTCCTAAATTTGTTGATTCAAAAATTAGTTATATTTTCAGAATATTATTATTTATGAACCTAATTTACTTTTGAAAATTCCATTTAATAACTATTATTTTTATAATATTAATCTGGAAATTTATTTAACATTTTATTGTTTAACAATTTTATCAAAAATGTAAATACTTATATAACAGGAGAGAATAAATGCTATATTACTTACTCTGAATTGAAAAGTTCACTATGTTTTTTATAATTGTTAAAATATTATATTACTTGTGTACTTATATAAATCTACACACTTTACATGATTGGAGTTTCGACTGTTGAAGGTCATTTTCAAGTGGATTACAAATTAATTAGATTGAATTTATACTAAGAATTTTGGTGGTGAGGTATCTGTGTGTTGTCGGGACTTATCTAGAGACAATTGTGTTAAATTAAAAAGTTGGGAACAGATTAGGTCAGTTTGCTCATTAAGGAGATTTACTGATGGATTATGGCTTGGTTTGAAAATTTCTAATGAATGAGATTAAGCTTCCGGTCTTTGTTGCAATTATGCAAGATTTTTTATTATCTATTTGGCGGAAATTATGATTACATTCTAGACAATGGTTGGAAAATGAACTTGTTTCTTTTTTAGGGCGAAATTCCCGAAAATGTTCTGAAAAACAAGTTGAAAACTTCATCCTGTCTAACCTACATATACACTATTGCATTCCAAACAATGAATCTCATATATGGGTCATTCTTTTACAAATCATACACCTATTTTGACTCATGATTTGGATTCGTCAGAAATTTTATTTGTCACTTGTTTACATGAAATAGGTCGACACCTATATTGGGATTTCGTTCGTATATGTGTATTTTCAGAAATATATACATTTTTAATTTTGGTAGTTTGCTGAATTCAGTAACATTTAACATTCATTATCTCCAGTTTTACTAAATGGATCCTTCTTGATCTTCCACTATTTAACACCTTATTAGGTCAGCTTCATAATCGCATGGTGGAAGTATTTTATTGTTAATTAATATAAAATAAAAACAATTGAATTGTTCAAATGATGTTTTCATGCACATCCCCAAGTTGCATGAAATTGAAAAAAATACCATATATTTGCTAGGTCCTAATCTAAAAAACGCATGTTTCAAAAAGGCGGGGTCTCTAGTCAATCAGAAGATATTAAATAATTTCAAGCTCGCGGATATAGTTACGGATTCTTGATCACATTGGCGCCCATTTCTTGCTAATACGTCACGTCATGTAAATAGAATATACATTATTCAGAAAGCTAACAAATAAAAAGTGACCCTCATTATTTTACTGAATATTCTATAATATAATGATTCTATTTCTATGAAGAAAAAAATTTGAATATTAAAATAGATCAAGCGACGATATAATTATTAACATATTTATTTTCGATATACAAAATACTATTTAATCTTCAACGATACGTTACAAAGAAAGTAATTGTTTCATAATTTTAACTTCCATTGAATGTTCCTGCTAAGAAAAATGTTTTGCTTCTGCTTTTTTTTCTGTAATCGGTATCATGCAATGGTATGTTAACGTCCCTTTCACCGTTAGAGCCATTTCGAATCTTGCCTCTAATATTTGTTCTTTATATTCTTTATCCTCTACAAATTTCAATGAAATATTAGGGAGTGACTCAGTTGCCCATTCGAATAATTCTTTCGGCGTTTGGATTGGATTGGTTATTCTTTGAAGACTAGTTCTAGCAGCTAACCTTTTCAAAGTCCCACCCAGGCCATCGCACACAGAAGCCGTGAGAAGTTGGAAAAAGTGCAAAAAACATGTAATTTTTTCAAGTTTTTCTTTATAAAATCTACTAAATGCTTTTGAAACACATGAAACGCAATTGTATCATGGTGCAAACATTCGGATATAATTACGAAACTTTTCATTCGAGTTTCGCCGTCGTAAAGTGGTCCTATCAAAGTTAGTCCATTGTGTGTAAGTAATTTTGTCAATGTAATTAAACTCGAAAATGTTTTCTAATTCGTCGATCAAATCTGTTGCTCCAGGACACTCAGAGCACGTTCCAAAATAACAATTTGTTGATGTTCCAACGAAAATCATACGGCTCAAACAGTCATGATAAGTTTGCATTGGGTTCGGTGTATCGGCTGTCAGGTTTTTATATTCGAACCTTCGATTAATAATTTTTCATTTTCATGGATAGCACAAACAGAGACTGAATGGGTACCACTTGCACCGGCTAGCACGCAATGTTTTGGCCTCAAAGATGCGAATTTGGAAAAACTAACTACTGTTATGAAACTACCTAAGATTCCTTTTTCTTCGGCAGTTTTCTTCACAATCGTTATCATGTGAGTCGTAGCAGAAAGAAAATGATGTAAAATATTTCGAAAAAACCATTCTTTAAAAATAGTCAGAATTTTAATTTGTATTGCACGTTACGTGGTTGAGTTGAATCTGCCTTTTAAAATTTGCAAAATACCATTACCATCATTTTCGTCAACGCTATCATTCACATTAATCGCAGTGTGGAAAATCCTTTCTGACATTATTTCAGATATATTTTGCATTTTATCCTTTGAATACATCTTTTGAGAAACTTTCTTCTTTTTAATTGGTGAAAATCCAATCGAACCCAAACCCTCGTTGATTGCATCAATCGCTTCATCAATTACTTCTCTGTCTCTTTCGAACGATGCAGGACTTTCCGGGATATGATCCACGTCCCATAATCTTCATCAAACACTTCATCATTTGGCGAGGTGTTAGAGTTAAAATCATCAACTTCTTTGTGCTAAAAATATATTTCATACGCACATCAAACATGTGATGAAATATAATAAATAGTAAAACATGCCTTCTAGTTAGATTGAAGTTACATAGTGTCTTTACGTAAAGGCTCTGGTAATTCCGTACTGTCGGATGAGGAGACAAATTGTACGGGTTCAAGCATCTATCCGTTCGAATTTTTGACGATTTTGACGATTGCGATAATTTGGAGGATAATGTTGGCATTATATGGTTCGAATGTATCGCAAATATATGGTATTTTTTTCAAAATCATATGTTTTGGGAATAAGCAGGAAAACATTATTTGAACAATTTAATCCTTATTATTTTATATTAATTAACAATAAAAAAATATTGTTAGCACGCGACTAAGAAGCTAACATAATAAAGTATTAAATAGTGAAAAAATAAGAATGATACGTTCAGTAGAACCGGAGAAAATGAATATTGAATGTTCGAGAATCCAGCTAACCAACAAAACTCAAAATGTACATATTTTAAGAAATACACATTTCCGAACAAAATCCCGATATACGTGTCTTTTGAATGAATAAGAAGGTGCTGGTAAAAAATTGTGTCATTCAAAAATGTGATTTTTTTTTTTCAAATCCGTACGATTTGAAAAAGAATGGCCCATATGCCGGATTTTTTGAGGGGCTCGATTTTGTCTTTAGCATTAAAACGTATGAAGAAAGTTTAAATGCTATTTGTAGAGTTTGCTTTCGTTAAACGTTTGTTATTTGTTTGTTTGTTTTGACAAAATTTGTGAGAAAAATTCTGATCTGAATTTGGCGTTTTCGGGTATATTTCGGTGCCTGTGATTTGGTTCCGTTTTTCTTTTATTAAATAATTTTGGATGAGTAATTGGAAAACCATTCTCTGTGGCAGTTGACATGATAGTGTTTAATTCCTTAGTTATTTTGTCCATGGTAAGATGAATGGAAAAGGCGATGTATCAAGGAATTATAAGCAGCTAATTTATGTAATATTGGGTGATTTCATTTGAAGGGGATTGTACAGTTGACACTAGCCAGTTTTCTATACATATCAAATTCGATTTTGTTGTTTTTATGAATAATCCCCTTCCCACCAAAACTCTTAATGTAAATTCAATCTAAAAAATTTGTAGTCTATTTGAAAATAACCTTGAACAGTCGAAACTTGAGTCGTGTAAAGTGTGTGTATGAGGGGCAAGGGACGCGCCGAGGTACGCGCAGATTAGTGTGAGTTAAGAAATATGCGTCAGTTTTTCAAATACGGACAACTAAACACCCCGCACTCGAAATAAAGTGGGGAATGCTACTCGCCGAGACGAGATTCACTCTCTTGTTGGACAGAGTATAGATTTATACAGTGTGTAAACTTTAACTAGAATAAAATTCATAAATATAACTTCGATATGGGCAATTTTTGCAAAAAATCCAGAGATACGTTACGTTTTTTTTTCCCTCATTTCTATGTATATGCTGTTTGTTTATCTCTTCTCGGAAGTGCCCAGCCACCTCCGACCTTTTTTTTCAAATGGAAAGACATGTCAAGTGACTCCTCGTTTGGAAGATTGACAAGGAATGCAACACACATTTATTTCTTGAATATTTTCAAAGCCCATGTGACGAAAAAGAAAACCGTTTTTACGTTGAACACGTTTCGGCGTGAAGTTGTATGTTTTTGACATTTGTTTTGATACTTTTGAACCACGTTGCTTAGTTACTAGTGATAATAATAGTCACCAAAGCAGTCACATACTCTCGTCAAGTTGTTAAACTAGTTTCCAAAATGCTGTATTTAACCGAAAATCTCCGTATCGAGATTTTGATGATGATCGGTTATGGTAACAGAAGACGAAGTCAGGTTGAGGTTGCTCAGTTATTTGGAGAACAGCATCCGGATATCCTACCCATTAGCCAAGGTACCATAAGCAAAATTGACACACAATACAACAATTTGGGTCATGTTAGGGTTGTGCCCAGGCAGCGAAATCCCACTGTTAAAGATACCAGGATAAACGTATTATTAACACTTCAAGAAAATCTGGTGACTCCAGCCAGGCAACTGGCGCTTGATAACGAGATTATTCATACTACTGTCCCGAAAATTTTGAGATCAGCCAAGCTGCATCCTTACAAGATGCAGACACTCCAAGAATTAACGAAGGATGACCCGGATCGCCGAATCGACTTTTGCGAGCAAATGATGAACCTGATCGACAATAAGCAGATTTCATTAGCATCAATTATTTTTTCCGACGAAAGTAGTTTTATCTTACATGGTGACGTTAATCGTCAAAATTGTCGTTATTGGGCTGACCATAACCATTGGATGCGAGAAACTCATACTCAGTTCCCGCAAAAAGTCAGTTTATGGGCTGAAATAATAATTGATAAGATTGTAGGACCAGTATTCTTCGATGGTAATCTTGACGGAGTAACATATCTTACGTTTCTTCAGGACGACCTTATGCCAGCGTTAGCCACTTTATTTCAAAATCCGTTAGATCCGGATTTACCTGATGAACGAATATGGTATCAACAGGATGGAGCTCCACCTCATTATGCTGTGATCATCGTTCGTAGATATTTAGACGAAGTTTTTTTCATTAGGTGGATTGAAAGAAGAGGTCACATTAAATGGCCGGCGAGATATCCAGATCTTAGCTCGCTTGACTTTTTTTTGTGGGGTTATCTCAATAGTAAGATCTATGTAACAAAACCGAGTGACATTGAGGACCTTAAGCAACGTATTAGACATGAAACATGGCAAGTCACACCAGAAATGTTACAAAACATTGGAGATGCATGTTATCTTCGATTTGCACTTTGCCAAGAAAAAAACGGTGCCCATTTTGAAGATTTGTTGCATTAGATAGTATTCAAATTATAAAATTGTTTTATGATCACGTGGGCTGAGAATGTTCAAGAAAAAATAATGTGTTGTATTCTTTGCGAAGAGATCTTTCAAACGAGGTGTCACTTGACATACTTTAAAAAATAATCGGAGGTACTTCCGGGAACAGATGAACAAACAGCATATAGAGAAATGAGGAGAAGAAAAAACAATACATAACGTGTTCCGGCATTTTTTGCAAAAAGCGCCTATATCAAAGTTATGAATTTTATTCCAGTTAATGTTTCCACACTGTATAACTTCACAAGTTATATATTTTCCCAAAAATTAGTGGTATAAACGGTGAATTTTTCAATTTACTTTTCATTATATTAATTGTTAATAAGCAATAATCTTTTGGTCTAAAATGTTTTAATCATGTACAATTATATATAGATACAGTGGTACATTGGTATATGATTGCTTTGGAATACATCCAATTTGGAATATGCCCTATTTAGATGTGACAAATTATGTTCAGTATACGATTTCTATTCATTATACAGAAATATTTCTGTTTGGTATTCGCTCCGGGTGCAACCGCACTAGCGCCAAAGGTGACACTTTTAAGAACTTCACGTGTAGTTATATTAACATGTATTTTGTAATATATTGACATTTTGCTCATAAGAAGTCTTCGATTCACTTTGCAGTTTGTTATTCCTTGTTAATAAAATCAATCACTGCATAAATATTTTATAGTTTACATATTTCGCATACTTGAGAAACGTATGTGTCTTGAATATCGTATATCGTTATATATCGTATAACGTATCGTTCATCATTCAACCAACAAAATAGTAGATTATAATTAAAGCTTCATAATATATTTTGATATTAGTTATTTATATAGAACAACGTTAATCTCACTTAGTTTGACACCATTCAAATTTTTTTGTTTATTAAAATCAATAGAGTGGAAAAATTATTCAAAGCCAGTTTTAATAATTTCATCCATTATGAATTTAATTTTAAATTATTATCTCTGTAGTATTTTATTACAGAATTGACGCATTGCAAAACCTATTATATAACCTATAATTTGTTTGCTGTCAAATATCGTGTATTTTATTAACTTTTTTGTTTTTGCCTGTTGTTTCTATACTCTAATATTCCACACGAAGTTGTCTTTTTGGCCACGGGTGGCACTAAGCGCGGTTGTGCACGGAGCGAATACTGTATGACAAATTTTCTGTTTGAATTTTGGGTAATTTTTAAATAATTATCTCTACTGAAAAATTAGATTTATCCTTAAAGTGTGTATAGTCTGTTTTATAAGTAATTTAGGTATTGTATCTGTGAGACATTTACATATTCATTATTGCAATTTTCGAATTCCTTTGATAAATATGGACGTATAAATATGTATGATGACAAATTATACTCAACCTTTTAAAAAAGAATTTTTTATGGACTGTAAATCAGTGTTAATCAATTGGTAGTAGGAACTCTGCTGGACACCTATAATTTGTCTAATTGAATCTTCCTATTTTAATGCTGTAATCCTGAATCTATGTAAAAATATCTATTCAAAGCGGGCCGGATGGTAAAACCCAACATCTTCGATTAGTATTCTTAATACCAACAACCATTGTGCCTTGTCCATTTATACCATGTTGATTATTTATTTAACAAAATTAAGATAATATCTACTACAGCTTAAATATTATACATAAACATATATACATTCTTGGCCGACGTGACGCGTCTTGAGATTTCCGTCAAAAAGCAAATCAATGAATATAAATATTTTAACCAAATTGAGCATAATATGCTCTAAAAATATGCAGTTATTTTGAAATATGTCTTAACGTAGCCAATATGTAATTTATGCTCTTATTGGGGAAATATGCAAAAATATGTCCTTACGAATTGGACTCTAAATTAATAGTTTAGTCCAGGGGTTTTCAAAGCGTGTTCCGCGATACACATTTAAGTGTTCCGCGAAAACATCGAAATTAAAAAATATCATTGCAGTTAGTATGGCAAAAGTCAGCGTTATCCAATTCTACAATTCGCTATATAGCGCTAGTAGAATTGGAGAGAATAAACAAAATAGAAAAATTGTGAAATCAATTCGAAATGTCAATCGTTTGTATGACGAAAGATACTTAAAATTTAGATTTGCCTGGACCGGACATACAGATTGTCCAACACCTCTCTGCATTGTATGATGCAAGAAACTTGCCAATAGCGCGATGGAGCCCTTTAAATTAAGGCGTCATTTCAAAACTGAACATAAAAATCTTTTAACAAAAAACAAAGAATATCTTAATAGACTTTTAGAAATGCAAGACAATTTGGAAAAACAATGAAAGTAAGTGATAAAGTACAATTTTTGCCGTATGAAATTGCCGAGTTAGTAGCACTAAAATTAAAGCCACACACGATAGCAGAATCTCTCATTTTGCCTGCCTGCTGTGAAATAGTGACAATTATGTATGGGGAAGAAGCAAAGAAGGAAATTTAGAAGATTTTGGTGTCTGATGATACAATTCGTAGAAGAATTAATGACATGCCCTGCAGCATTGAAAGAACAGTCGCATGTATGCTTGTTAATATGTCTTTACTTAATATGTCTACTTGCATTACAAGTAGACGAATCAACTAATATAAGTGGCAAGGTGCAGCTCTTAGGCTTTGTATGATCTATTTATGAACAAGAGATAATAAATCAGTGTTAATGCTGTGAGGAACTTTTGGGTCGTACAACTGGTTAGGACTTGTTTGATGCAATAGCAACGTATTTGAATGCTTTAAAATTATCATGGGATCTGCGCGATGGAGCAGCGTCCATGATGGGATCAATCAAAGGATTTACTTTAGCTTTAGCTAAACCATTAATGCAAATATAATATTTCAACATTGTTTCTTGCGCCGAAAAGTACTTTTCATAAGAAGAAATTAGAAGTTTTTGACAAAGTAGTTGCCATGGTTAATTTTAATGAGACCGATGAAGAACCGAATTTTCAAACAACTTTGTTCATCGATGGAAGCAGATTATCAGTGTTTACTTCTTCATATCGAAGTGAGGTGGTTGTTATGAGGAAAGGTTATAAATCATGTGTTGACATTAAAAAAACAATAAAAAACATAAAATCAAAAACTTTTTGTGAATTATCTAAAAAATGATGATTGCTGCAATAATTCAGCGTATTTGTCTGAAATTTGTGTTTTCTTTAATACAGTCAATATGAATATGCAATTAAAAGATGAAAACATTCTTAGACATCGACCGACAAATTATGTTCAAAGAAAAAAATACTTTTACTTTGGAAAAGACATGTAAGAGAGAGAAACACAGAAATGTTCCCATCTGAGCAAAATATGAACGAGGCGAGGCAATGGTTTCTTGGATAATTGAACATTTATCAACTATAGAAGAAGAACTTGCAAAATATTTTCCATTGTTAAGCCCAGAATGTATGATTGGATAAGAAACCCGTTGTTATGATTGCAGTTGTTTCTTGTGCTTTTTTCAGATCGTAGATTAAAATTACAGTTCCATAAACTTAAAATTACGTTTCAAAGTTGAATGCTCTTAGATGCTGCTATTTTTTTATCATATCCTGGGAAAGAATCAGTAAGTTATATAGGATGGTATTATCCCACCATTACATTTGTAAATGTTTAATGTTGGTAGTAATTATACTCATTGGTACCACGGACTGCACCCAGTTAACCGAATGTTATTTTACAACCCTATTAATGTAGGTAACTTCTATAGATTGAAGTTTCTTTTTACATAGGCATGGATTAATCATTTTTACATTACTTTTTTCAGGAAAGTTTGGTTTGGTATACAGGGTCAGAACTCCACTGACAAACTTTCAGGACTGATTCTATGATTGAAAATAAGTATAAAACTTTTACCCTTTCACAGCCATGTCAATTTTAAGGAATAACACACAGCGCCAATATTTATAAAAATGTCGGTAGTTATGTAACTCCTTTCACATTAATAAGTCACATATTGATCAAAAGCGGAAGATTGTAAAGTTACTTCATTCAAAATAATAAAAATAAATAAACCAAATGACACAACTTTAGAATAATTTTTTTGATTGGACAGCTTCCACGGATTGTTATAATTTTTTCAGTTTTGTTTGTGGCTTCTTTCAATCCATATTTTTTAGAATTTCCTTTGTAACAGTTTTTACAATATTTTTTTGATTTTTTCCGTTGTCCCTCTTCAGTTTGTGACGAGGTTTACATCCAGGGATGGGCAGGAGCCGGCTCGGGCGAGCCGGTTGTTAAAATTTTTGAAACGACGAGCCGCTTGTTAAATTACCCTTAAAACAAAAAAAAATAAGCCATTTTAATTGTATGTTTATGCAAAATATGCACATCGCGCCGATATGCCACACACTCGCAAACATATCATGTGCGCAACACACTACACACATATGTGTGTACGTAAAATGGGTTTGATAAAAATTATTTACAAAGAAATCTCATAGAATTCTGTCCACATGGTGCATCGACAATGTTAGGAAGAAAATCTGGAGTAGACACAAAGTTAACTGAAATCGTGTGGCATAATAGTGTGGGTAATTTTGATAAGTATGAGAACAATGACACTGATAACTATGAAAAATTTATGCAGCTCTTCGAAATTTAGATCCTTCTACCTGGTCATTAGATAAAATTATGTCACCATGGCTAGAAGGTGAAGAAATGGTTAGAAAATTATGTGAAATTTGAAAGTTTTAAGTAGATATTAATGATTTTCGTGACTTTATAGGCGAAAACATACAAATGAAAAATATTCAGTTACCTAATTCAATTTTAAGGGCTAAAAATAGCGAGCACAATTTCAATTAGCAGTTCAGAAGCTGAATTACACAATTACTGTACAAAAATAAATGAAGACAATGTCCTCATTTACCGTTTTTTTTTTCTTCGAAATAATAGCGAGCCGGTTATTCAAAATTTGGCAGCCCACCCCTGTTTACATCCCTTTTCTTTCAGCGCAGTAAAGTAAATCACTAATTACTTCTTTTCTGAATTTAGTAATTGGAATTGTATTACCAGTTGCCTCCTTATATAGAATGTATGCATTTATCATTGAGGTGGACAGTATTAAATCAATGGCCATTTTCCTGTACCTTTTTATGATTTTCCTTAAGGGATTGCTGTAGGAAGTTAACTGGTCGGAAAAGTCTACAAATCTTTTTCGTTTATTATACTCAAGAATGAGAAGCGGTTTAGTAATTTCTTTTCCATGCTTATTAGTAGTAGTAAGCACAGTATGAGTAAGTACTGTAGATAACATAAGTACGTATCTTTTATCACGCCAACGCAAAATTGTTATTCCACTGCTATTTTCTTGCGCTACGTGTTCTCCAACTTCTACTTTTCTTGCCAAAATGCTAGGTATAATATTCCTTTTCAGTTTATCTTCATCGTACCTACAAGATGGGTACTTTTTTGCAATAGTCGCTCCGCCAAGTCACTGCTAGTATACCAATTCTCGACATATATTTTGTGTTCTTTATTCATGATCGAATCACAAAGGCGTAAAACAGTTTGGCTGGGAACACTATTACCGTGGTCATTAATTTTGCCAGTATAAATGGATAAATTATAAGTGTAACCAATCGAAGAATACAATTTAAAAACTTCAATTCCATACTTATGTCATTTATGCCTTTGAAAGGGACTAAACTTTCGATTTTGTGCAATTTAATTTAATTTTGGTTATCATCCGTATTCGCACAGTGAACACCATACGCAACCATAGCTTAAAACGGTTGCCGGACATAATTTTTGAAATCGGAGTCTTCTGATAGAATTCATCATTCGGATAGAATTTATCCGGAATATTTACCATTCCCATATATCAGGTAACACCAGAAATTTGTTTGATTTCTAAAAAATCTGTTTTGCACCAATTGTGAAGTCGTGATGCGGGTTGCACATCCGTTGCAAGTAAAGTTTATGTGGCATACAGATTTGTTTGATCAGAAATTTCCTTGAATATATTATCATCCACCAGGTACGAAAAAAAATCAATTGGCTCTCCTTCACACATAATTTCGGCTATATTAGGTTTTATCCCTTCATTTGAACTAAGAATGAATGAAGTTGTGCTCCAGTACAAGAATTTCATAAATTTTCTGCATGAGGCAAATTTCCTGTTAGATCTTCAGTTTCAAGTTCACTTGATAAAATTCTATTCACTCTTTTTCTTCTCAAAGAAAAATCATCATTGTTATAAACTGTTCCATTACTTTCTGAGTTGAATTACTAGATGTGACACTAGAACTTCCACTTAAAGCATCCTCGTCCGACGACGACAAAATTAAATAATTATCCATAAAAGGTAAATACTGTCACACTGACGCTGGTAAATGATGGCGTTGTTAAAAAAAAGAAACCTCTGGCTACATCGCTGGGGACGGCGCTGAACAAATTCAGGGCCCCGGGTCACATCTCCCGGAATGGCGGTGAAAGGGTTAATGCATATAGGGTCAGAAACGCTTTACCTACGCTTTACAAAAAAGTTTTACCAGTAACAGAAGCAATGAGGTGGAATTTATTGATCAAATTTACAAACATAAGAAAGAACTATAAAGAATTTACAAAAATTGTTTAAAATTTCACCCCCCGTGTTCAATGCACAGACACCACTGCAATAAAGAACGACGAACGCGTCCAAAAACGGCGTCCATGTTTCTAATTGTTCGACACGCTTCAGTTACACGTGGCAGTAGCTCCTCTTGGAGTTTCATACACCATGATTTTCTGATGACCCCATAAAAAAAACAGGGGATTCAGTTCTGGGGAGCGGGTCGTCGTCCATGGTATAGGACCGTTCCTGCCTATCCATTTATCAAAATACCTCGCATCGAGACACGTGCGGGCCTGGCGACTAGCCTGACGGTGCACTGTTATGCATAAATCACATATCATGTCTGAGTTGTACATCGACCGGGTCTAATCCTTTAAGGAACTCATATCCTTTGTGAATTCTGAAAGGGTGTAAGAGCTGTTCGCGAAGAACTCGCACACTGTTGAAACACTGGTTCCAAGTTCGTGTGCTACAGTTCGAACACTAGTTCTGGGATTATTGGCAACAACATCCAGACATTTTCCTCTAATGCCACAGTACTAACCGTTCAATCACGCCCTGTATCTGTCACAGCACTCTCAAATTTACCACGTTCTCGAAGACGTCGATGAATTGCAGCAAAAGTTGTATAATGACGCTGCTGCCTATTCGGAAAACGTTCTCCATAAATCCTTGCAGCTGCTCGGCCGTTACCGTTAGTAGCACAATAAGCTGAATGCATATCTGCTAGTTCTTTGAAGGAAAACACTATTGGGTAGATTTATGAGCACAACACACAATCTTCAATAAACTGAGAGTAGACATATGATTTTCGTAAAGCAATGGTAAATTGATAATTTTTTTGGGATTTATCGCAACGGGAAAGAAACACTGATTATTTTGTTGGTACAAATTAATCGCTTCGAATTATGTTTTGTGTATTATTGTCCGTTTTTCTCTAACGGAATTGCTTTTCCCTTTTTTTTGTCGAGTATCTCGCGTTATTGACCCCATATGTATTAAGAGTTTTATGCTAATTTTAGATCATAGAATCAGCCCTGAAAGTTTCTGAAGCACCTGAAAGTGGAGTTCTGACACACAATGTATATTCTATTCGATTATCAGTCCAAACCATGTACCAAACATCAGGAAGAGATTAGTCATTAAGAGATTAGTCAATAAGTCATATAGCGAGGTACCACTGTTTATAAATAATAAAAATTAATAAACGGATATCAAATAATTTAAAAGCAACTCCTCAATAAATATTTATTACCTCAATACCAAAACCAGTATATTTTATAATCTTAACATAAATATTTACATAATATATGCATTATTGTTATGGAAATTGACACATTTATTCTTGTAAGAATGAACTCTAATATGAATTTTAGAGTAATTATAAAATGTATTTTGTAATGGTGACACTACACATATTTATCATAATTATAGACATCTATATTATAATATATTTTTAATATTAATAATAATATTTTTATCTTCATCAGGGTCAATTTAATGGGAGGGTTCGAAATACAAATCTAATTTCTATAACAACAGTACAACAAAATGAAAATCCAGTTCAAAGTAATTTTAAGGAAACATCATCATCTGCCCCAAAATTAAGTTTGCCACAAGATCGGTATTGTGGTAAAGGCGAAGATTTAGAAGAATCTAAAGAAAAAACAAGTAAATTTAGTAGATATGACAATTCTGATGAGTCTGATAGCGAAGAGGAATCCGAATCTGAAAATTCAGATAATGAGAGCCCACGAAAGTTGGAGAGGACAGGGAGTTTGGAGGCTCTTATGCAAGAGTTGGAGTATGAGATATCTGGGGAGACAAAACCAAAGGAGAAGAAGGTGGTAAAGAATAAGAAAAAGAAAGCAAAAAGACAAAATTCTGAAAATGAAGGCATTGAGTTAGAGTTGAAAGTTGAAGAAAATGTTTTGGATGAGAAAACTGATGTTAAGGTTACTGAAGAACCAAAACCTGAGAATATAACTGATAAGAAACATGACACGGGAATTAAAATCAATGCAGTTGATGAGGTTTCGGCAAAGAAGATGCCAAAGTTAGGTGATAATGTTCCAGAAAGGAGAGTAGTGAAAGATGAACCTCTTAAAGGAAATCGAAGCCACAAATCAAGATCTCCAATCTATAGGAAAACATCCCCTTTAAATGGCTATCGAAGACCTCCACCAAAAGATTTTCATAGAAATCATTATGGACCTTCAAATATACCTCCTCCTTATCAACCACCATTTGTACCTTTCAATCAACAATTTCAAAACCCTCCATTTCCCAATTTTTATCCTCAAATTCCACCACCCACTTATCCTCACAGACCCTTATCCCCTCTTAATCTCAATACTGATGCATTAAGTACAATAACTATGGCTCCACTATCACCCAGAAGTGCTGCATTTGTTTTGCAAAATAGAGAAATTATAGAAAGGCGGAAGAAGTCGCCCAAAAGATCTTACTCTCGATCACCTTCACCACCTAGGTTTAAGAAGTCACCAAGAACACCTTCACCCAGAAGGTATACAAGATCAGCTTCTCCTAAAAAAGTGTCTCCAGCTAGGCGAGCCCCAGCTAGGCGAATGACACCACCAAGAAAGAGGGATTCAGTTGATAGAAAATTATCACCTAAAATAAGAAAATCGCCACCAAAATTATCAGTTAGGGAGCGCTTAGGACAGAGGCTACAGAAAGAAGAGGAAAATAAAAGGAAAAGAACTCCAAGCCCAGAGATTTCAAATAAGGTTTCTAAAGTGGAAGCTATAAATAAGGTTACAAAACCAGAAGTTGTGAAAATTAAGCAAGATGAAGTTAAAGAATCTGATCCCATTCTTGAAGCTAGGAAACGTAAATTTCAAGATCAATCTGTTACTGCAAAGGAAGGTATTATAAGGTTAAAACCTAAGGTGGATGAAAAAGATGTTACTGAAGAAAAACCTGAACCTACCCATCAAATGGAACCTGAACTTGAACCAACATCACAAACTGATGTACAGGATGATGACCTTTTAGATTTAGATACTGTAGAAACTATAGATGACATATTTTCTGATGAAGAATCAGATGATGAAAACGAAGGAAGGTTTAAATCATCCACAACAAACAATAGAAATGTTTCTCTTTTACCTTTCTCGCAACTTATAAATGGACCAAATCATGACCCCAAAAATAAAAAAACCCTTGAAGATCGAGCCAAAAGAGATAGGAGAATAGAAAGACATGATAGAAGAAGAACAGAAAATAAAAGGAATGCAGTGAAGGAATCTAATTCTAAAAGTAGGAATGAATTATATATGAAAAAATCTATAAAAGATAGAATTTCCTTTAAAAGTGAGAGAAGAGTTGAAGAGAAGATCCGGGTAACTTCACCTATAGAGAATAAGAAAATTGAGATAAAAATTAGAAATCCTGCCAAATATGAAACCACAAATAATGTAGAAAACGAAAATTTAAAAAGAGAAAATAAGAGTAGAAAAGTAGCCGTAGCAAGTGTGCCCAAGAAGGCTGAAGTTCTTGCTATGGAGAAGGAGGCTGAGAAGATTATTCTTGAGGATGATGCTGATGGTGCAAAGAAGACAGATGGTATTTTATTAACACTATTATTATATTGCTGGTTTTAATTTGAGAATTTTTAGGTGATTTGAGGGCCCAATTGAGCAGGAAGAGAGCCGAGAGACAACATCATAAGTTGCCAGTTGCTGAGGATGTCCATTCCAGATTATTACAAAATGCTTTGGAAGGTGCTGTTTTCAAAAAATCTAGTAAAAAGTCAAAACGGAAAGAGAAGGATTCAGCACCAAAAGGTAATAAAACCAAATATAATTGACTAAGGATTGACTTAGGATCCCAATTCATAAAATTTGATCACAAAAGTAAGATTTAGAGTAGGGATTTCCAACCTGAAAACTATTACTATAATCTAATAATTACAAAATTTTATATACATAATATTTAAGTATTATTTTTTATAAATTAAAAAAAAAATTAAAATGTACTCCCAATAGAAAATTTGAATTCTATCAACACTTCAAAATTCTCTTGACTCTGGGAGTCCACATGGACCCTGTTGGTAACTCTTACTTTAGGGCATTAATTTTCATTATATATGTACATACTATACAGGGTGTTAAGTAAACCTGCGGCAAAAATTCAAGGGGTTATTCTTTGGCGGATTCTAAGAATATTTTGTCCCATGATTTCTGAAAAATTTGCGACAACCATATTCGATATTTGTTGAAATCATTATTGCAAATAAAAGTATGGCGTACGCCAATGAGTTTGTCAAGTACAAAAAATTGTTGAAAATAACTTGGAAAGGCTGTTTTATCTACTAACGTATAAGTGGATTTCATTTAAATACGTCTTGTTAGTGATCATCACCTGTATCGGTCACAGTTGTTTACATTGAGTTGCTGTTTGACGTGTCTTTAATAGTTAGTGAAGTCCTCTACTACGTATACTAACGTCGAGATGACTGACATGCATTTCATGAATGGACTTGCTGATGGCAATTCATTACAAGCTAGATGATTGTACATTGAACGGTTTCCTAGCGGTATTATCCCCGACCGAAAAATCCTTCTTCGTGAAACAGGCACATTGAAACGAAATGGAGGGCCAGGCAGATTAATGGCAGTAAGAAAAGTACAACTGGAACAGAATGTGCTGGAGGAATGATAGAGGAAGATCCAAGTACTTCTACGCGACAAATTGCCAATACTATGAATGTAAGTCATTGGACAGTTTGGAAAATTCTTATAGGCAATTTGTTGTATTCCTGGTTAAACCCCCTGGATTATTTCTTATGGGGCTTCATGAAGCTATTAGTTTACGCTACTCCAGTGGAGAATTTGGACGAATTTCGAAATGGGTTGCTGGTTGTAACTCAATTAGAAACAACCCTGGTGTGTTTGAAAGGGTTTGACACCCAATGATGAGAAGATTGAATGCTTGTGGATTGTCATTTGGAGGCTGAAGGATATCATTTCGAACATTTATTATATATTGAGCAACTTTACATGTACTATTTAATAATAAAATGTTGTTAGTGTCGCAAATTTTGTTCACCCTGTATCTTCGGAACAAAGGGTTTTTCAGAAATCATCATAAGACAAAATATTTTTGGAATAGGCCAAGGCATAACCTCCTGAATTTTTGTCGCATGTTTACCTAACACCTTGTATTTATACTGTATCATATATAATTAGAAAAATCGGATCACTCCAGTCATAGCCCACGTTAGACTACAGCGGCACTGTCAAACATTTTTTGGCAGTAAAAATGTAAACGAGCCAGTGGCTGAAAAAAATTTAAGAAGTACGATTATAACCGGACAATGCGCATGATTTTCAAGACGACCGAAAACTTAAAAACGACCGTTGAGATTTTTAACTAACTGAGATCAATACGAAGATGGAAGCCTACAGACAAATAATGTGGCAAGGACCGTTGGTTTAAGCCCGGTTAGATTAGGTTGCCCGCCGCGAAGCGGGCAGATATAGAATCGATCCAATATAGAATAATGTGGTAAGGACCGTTGCGTTACTCTTAGTAATAGACAACAAATTTGACTCTTATTACCACTGCTGTAACGGTTTATTGCGCATGCGCTAGTTTAATTTCTGAAACTGCCACCCAACATGGGCTATTGCTACACTTTACCGAAAAATCATTTCATTTTCCTGAATATGAATTAGAATATGACGTAACATTTATTTTGACAATTAAGTAAGGAGTAGTAAGAATTAAATTTAACTAACCACTTATTTCAATTCATATTATTGATTTAGAAAATGAACCTGTTGAATATTTGAAGGGATGCAAAGAATTTGAAATCAAAACTATTAACTGTAAGATCATCAGCGAGAAAAGACGTGTTTCACTTTTGTACTCAGATCACAGAAAAGTAGTGGGAGACAAAGGTATCCAATCGACTAAAATAATACAAAATGAATAAAAAATGTAAAATATTTTATATTCATTTATTTGTTTAGATAAATTGCCAATCCATTTACGTTTGGGCTTAACAAATGACACTGACATTTTCTTGGAAACAAAGAAGAAGAAGAAGAGTAAATCCAGGACATTAGAGCAGGTATTGTGTTTTGCGTACATTATGGTAACTATCTTAACCTTTCTGAGTGCTCGATGGGATGAATGTTTGCTTACCTTCTCTGTAAATAAGAAAAGTTTTGGAAATGTAATTTTTGGACATTATATAGAAAGAAAAATTGGATGGGACAATATTAATATGAGTAGATAATGGAAATTTTATGATTGCTGAATGGATGAAAGGAATGTTTAATTGCATGCATTTTAAAATTCAGAATAGGCTTTAAATGTTGATTTTTCTTTTTTTTTACTACACTATGCTTTGTTGTAGTTTATTTATATGTAACTTATTTATTTAAACTTGCTATTTCACAGATGTGCAATTTATTTTTAATATGTGATAATTTTCTTTAATTTTTAACAATCAGAATTATAAACTGTGATTTCATATATATTACGGTCTGTGATAATGAGTAGCTGTGAGATCTAAATATATTTTTTTAGGTTATATTCAAAATTTAGTAAAAACAGTGTTTTTCAATTTTGTAAAGTAATTCACAATTTGTGTAGTATACATTTTTTATCTACTGCAGGGTTTTATACACACGTTATTTTATTTATTTATTTTTTTTAAACACTAAAAAATGTATACTTTTGTAGTATGTATAATTATATTTATCCTAATAGATATCCTAATTGTATATAGATAATTTAATTTCTGGTTAAAACAGTGAAATTTTTATTTTTAAATAAATTGTAAAGTGCTATTCTGTTTCTTAGATTTGTTGTAGTATGACGAAAAATATTGGCCAGTTTTAGATTATCTCAAATACAAGTTATTAGAAACAATTCTTTCACATGTTTGTGTTCGAAAGAGTTGGTTCTCTTATTACCTTACATTTATTTATTCCCAATTTCCTCAATTGTAAAACTTTTATAATGTAAAAACTGTGTATCCACTATGGGAAAACATTATTTGTGAAATACAATTTTTGAGTCAAGAATTAAAATCCATAATCTATGTTTATTATGAACTACAAAAATTTATTCAAATATGGGATTCTCAACTGTTAGGACAAAAGAAGATAAATTTGATAAACAAGAAAAAGGGCAAAAAAGAGAAGAACGTATTCAAAAAAATATATTTAACCTTTTCGCTACGGCGTGCATTTCTATAAATCGTGTCCGCTGTACGGCATTCTGAGGTTAGTGCGGATTCGTACGGTTCCCGCAGTTAGGTACTTACTATATGCGTTTAAATACGGTTCCTGCACTTTGTGGCAGTTAAAAATTCATATGTTGTATTTGTTTCAATTAGTTTTTTTAATGGGTAACCAAAATAATCCGCATTTTTTGTTATAATGTGTATTTTATTTTCTTTTTTCTATTTTGCGTCTATAATGAAGTCATTAAAGCACTCATATGGGTTCGTTAATGGCTCGCCGAGTGCGATACAATTTTCTCAATATGTATCGGTGATTTTTTTTATTTAGAAATGACATAAAAGGGCGCAAAATAGTATAGAAAACTCGTTCATAAGGCATTTTCGCAGTTGTCCATTAGAAACATGGACGCGGGCTGAAAAATCTCGCTTATTTCGCTTTATTCTAATGGACAAGTACGAAAAACGCCTTATGAACGAGACCCCCTTTTATGCCATTTCTAAATAAAAAAATCGCCGATACATATTGAGAAAATTGTATCACACTCGACGAGCCATAACTGCACGCATATAAGTGTTGTTATGAGTCCATTACAGACGCAAAATAGAAAAAATATTTTATCTACGATCACTATTGTAAATGCCCATTATTGTACAGTTCGTGGACTATGTAACTACATCATACCACACACATATGTATGTGTTTCTAATTCACAAGTTATCTAATGCACAAGTTCAAGTGCGAAAAAAGCCTTATGAACGAGTTTTTTTTTATAGTATTTTTTCTATTTTGCGCCCTTTTATTCCATTTCTAAATAAAAAATCGACGATACATATTGAGAAAATTGTATCGCACTCCGCGAACCAATAACGAACACATATGAGTGCTTTAATAACTTCATTATAGATGCAAAATAGGAAAACACTTTTAGGATACCATATAGTATGGACTGGACATAAAAGTAGGAGAATGTACAACTTTTTAAAAGTAGGAAAATGTATATAAGTTCATATGACCTTAAAATATTTCGAATAATTTTAGATGTTGGTGCAATTTGAATTAATTTAGTTGAATGTAAATGTTTTGGGTTAAAAAACATATACTAGGTATGAATTGTTTAATTCTTTAATATAGTACTTGTTGAAACTATAATATGTTGTAGAAGAAATATCAATTTTTGTATTTTATTATAAATATAGATTATATTATTCTAATTTGAAATATCGTTTTGTATTAATCATTTTGGTAAAAACTGGATTCATATTTTTTACAATTATTGTTGTGTAAAATATTATATCAATTATTTTGTTGAGAAAAAAAGTAATATGAGTGAAAATGATACTAAAAAAATATATGAAATTGTACAAATATTTAACAAATATGTATGTTTACAATAATATAGGTATAATTCGCCTTCTTGGAGCAACATCCCAATGAAAAAAAAGTATGTAAATATACATAAAAAAAGATTTAATACAAAAAATGAAGAAAGAAAAAAAAACAACCAAAATGGATCTACAGGAAAATAAGAAGATAGCAAAAAATAAAGAAATATGGACTAATTAGTATTATGTTTTTAAGCTACTTAATTGTTATATTATCATTTTTTTTTTCTCTTTTTATTTTACATTTATTCCGTTTTCTTTTTGGGGTGATTATTTGCTTATTATTATTTTTTTAATTGGATGTTTCATGATTTGATTTATAAATAATTCTTTAAACACTTTTTTTACATTGTAAGTCTAAGGAGTTTGATTTTTTCTATAGTTCATTAAAATTAAGTATAATTTTACATTTATTTATTCTCATTCAAAGTGATATTGTATATATAGGAATATTTTTGTATATATTGTTGAATAATTAGGAATTTTATTTATAAAAAATAGGTAGTATACAAAAAAAATATAACATTGAAATGAATTTATTACGAATTGTCTATTTTTTACTTTTGTCATTTAACCCTTTCGTGAACACACCTACCACCCAGGGTATGCCCATGGCATGTGGTCATGTTTAACCTGCCGCTTCGCGGTGTGCAACCTAGTGTTAAAACTGTTGACTGCTATCAAATAGCCGGCAACAAAAACAGTAAACGCAATCTTTAGAATCGTAATACATTAACCAGCGACGCTGAATTGTTCCATTGTTTGCAAGTTTTTTTGAGAAATGGGAATTAGCTGAAGCTGTGCCATTTTTCGGATAATTGTCAATTTAAATGTAGAATTAACTAGTGACGATAGGACAAGCCTGCGGCATCCCTTTATATCTGGCGCCCGGGGCGGTCCTACCCTAATGCTAAGCGTACACCAAAACCGATTTTGTCGGCCGATGGCGGATAGAACTACCCGGACGAGTTAATCGGACGTGTGTGTGCTTACACTGCAACAGTGTTACCACCATTGTTACCACCAGTGTTACCAACAGAGCTATCTTGTCGATTATTGTAATTTTTTGAATGTTTATCCCACATAAGTTGTGTTTATAATAGACCAACCCCTATTATAAACACAACTTATTAATTTTTCAATATCCATAGTCGTTTAGGTAGATAACAACAAAATTTAACTATAAATACACTCAATTTTCACTGTAGACGCCGGCAGTCTGGCGAGAAATCCCAACAAGTTCGGATCGTCGTGATGATCGGCCGTTTTCGGGCATCATTGGACGATGATAGTCGTGTTTGTGTACGCGCTCTCATTCTTTTACGAGTGTTCGATTCAATCGCCGTCGTCGCCCGAGCAAACTTCGGCCGATGACGGTTTAGGTGTACGCGAGCCATAAGACCGCTACTGGGGCGGACGATCGGGAATTGTAGAAATATCTGAAAATTTTTAATTCTTTCTTGATTTTTGGAAAAACTACAGCTAGGAGCGTTGCGAAATTAAAAAAGAAATCCGAAAAATTACGGTTTTTTCCCAATTGGCGTTTGGGCGCGAATTTGGATTCCCGAATCTGAAAAGAAATTGGGTTCTGGGAACCGTTGACGGTCGAATTTTAGATTTGGACCAGAGGAATAAGGATAATTTGGACCAGAGGAAAAACTCGAATTTGGAAAATTTTCAATTTGTTCTTTGCGTCTAGCAACTTTGCAACTAGCCATAGCATTATTTTGAACCGAAAATTTTGTTGTTTAGAAAAAGCCTTTCCCGAAAATTTGTTGTTGACTCCTGGTAGTTTTTCATAGAAAAGCTTTCCATCAAACAAATTCAATTTTCTTTGGAAAATTCATTTGTACATTTTTTATTTTGTAATTATCACAAACTTTTCTTTTGTATACTTTTTTTTGTTACAAACTTGTTTTTTGATACTTAATTGGCCACATGTGATGTACACCTTTGTAATCGCTCGGCCTATATAGTGTTAATATGTAATTTCGTGAGACCCAGCTGTAATTTCGTTTAACCACCTAAGTAATTGTATACAAAAGGGGTGCTATATTTTACCACAAATCTAAAAATTACACAAAATTTATATCGGTATGTTACAACACTGGTGAATATGAAGTATTGTATGAAGTGTCGTCGAAGTACTAGGAAGTATTTCCCCTTGTTGTCAACACTTCGACGGCACTTCACAACAAAACAGTTCAACGACACCACTAATACATCAATTGCGCGAATGTCAGCAGTTCCCCGACACATCGACGACAGAAGGTCAGTTCAGCTAAACTACACTGTTCAAATTTCAGTGTTCCAAAAGACAAATATCGTATAATTAAAAATGATGTAATAAATGTAATTATTATCAAGTGCTAATGGACGATAGATTCATCATCCATATAAGTATGAATGAAACCTCTTATTCATTATACTTAGAAATTGTGGCTACATACGGTATACTTCTAATTTATATAGAATAAAGAAATGGAGCTTTCTGGATCTACAGGATTTGAATCGTTATTGGACAATA
This sequence comes from Phosphuga atrata, assembly GCA_944588485.1. Taxonomy (NCBI): domain Eukaryota; kingdom Metazoa; phylum Arthropoda; class Insecta; order Coleoptera; family Silphidae; genus Phosphuga; species Phosphuga atrata. The sequence continues at coordinate 58,641,636 of OX155893.1, forward strand.
TTCCGTCTGCTGAGGAATCATATATGTGGCTACAGATAAGGAGGATTTAGAAGACTCACATATTTGATAAAACTACTATTTAAGTTACCTTACAAGGGGGCCCTGTCAACGCGTCATTACCGATTTGGCCCAAATTTACAGTATTTGTAGCGCTTGACTATAAATGAAAGTGACGCAAGCGGGAGGCCCAGATGGCCAAGCGTTAAAAAAATGATCCAAACTGACAATTCATAAGCCTATGTTAGCATAAATTTCAATGGCCGGTCAGCGCAGCGGTAAGAGCTCGGGTTCATAGTACGAGGATCGCTCTTTCGTTTCCCCGTGGGGACGCTTCTTTTTTTTATTTACAATTTTTTCTTTTATTATTCTTTTTTTATAGTCTTTCTTTTATTATTATTCTTCTTCTTCTGACTCTACAGCCCAGGGTGAGCTTTGGCCTCCTTAACAATCCCCTTCCACCTTTGACGGTCTTCAGCGGCACGTGTCCAGTTTCCTACTTGTAGAGTTTCTACATCTTCCTCTACCTTATCTTTCCACCTGGTTCTGGGTCTACCTCTGCTTCTTGAGGTGTTAGGTTGCGCTTTATGGATGGATCTGGGTGCTCTTGCACTCGGCATTCTAATCATGTGGCCCGCCCATTGAAGTCTCTGTGCCTTAATGAATCTTACTATGTCTTCACCTTCTATTAGTTCTTGAAGTTCGTAGTTCATGCGAATTCTGTATCCTTCTTCTTCTCTCACTGGTCCAAAGATCTTCTGTAAAATCCGTCTTTCAAAAATACGAAGAGAATTTTTGTCTGCTTCCGACATACTCCAGGATTCAGCTCCATAAGTTAGCACGGGTCTGATCAGGGTTTTATAAATTCGCAGTTTTGCTTTACGTGAGATGATTTTTGATTTGAGCTTCAGATGTGAATAATAGCATCGATTCGCAGCTTGGATTCTATCTTGTATCCTCAGTGATAGATTATTTGTGTTATTGAAAGTTACTCCAAGATATTTGACATTTTGAACTTCTTCAAACCGTTGGTCATTTATAATGAAGTTCTGAGGGGCCCTTCTTGGGTTATCACGTGACAGTTTTAGGTATTTTGTTTTATCTGCATGTATTTTCAGGCCGACTTTGCTCGCTTCCTCTTCTATTTTTAAAAACAATTCTTCTAGAGTTTTGTTGCCCCTAGCCATGATCAGCATGTCGTCCGCGTACGCACATATTTGGTATGATTTTGTTATGATATTTCCCTTATTTTCGAGGTTTCCAATTGCATTTTGTAGCGCAAGGTTAAAAAGAACAGCTGACAAGGCATCTCCCTGCCTAACACCGGTTCTTATTTCAAATTCCTTTGATGTTTTGTTTTGGACTGTTACTCTGGCCTTGGATCCATCCATTGTCATCATGGCTAGTTTGGCGAGTTTATGTGGGATACCCATTAGAGCAAGTGCACTTCCTAGTTTTGCTCTTTTAATACTGTCGAATGATTTTTTAAAATCGATTAACAGACAGTGCAGGTCGATGTTGTATCCATAACATTTTTCCATTGCTTGACTTAGCACAAACACCTGATCCAGAGTTGATCTGCTTTCTCGGAAGCCACATTGATATTCTCTTAATATTTCTTCTGCATACGGTCTTATCCTGCCGAATATCACATTGGAGAGAACCTTATATGCAGTGTTGAGTAGTGTTATTCCCCTGTAATTGTCGCAGTTTGTTTTGTCGCCTTTTTTGTGGATAGGGCAGATTAACCCAGTTTTCCATCTTTCAGGCATCTGTTCTTCTTTCCATATTTTGCATATTAGTTGATGCAGTCTTTTATGTGCATCTATTCCGGCCATTTTTAAGATTTCGGCAGTGATGCCGTCCTCGCCGGGTGCCTTACCATTTTTAAGCTTTTCCATGGCTGTTTTGACTTCATCCAATGTAGGTGGTTCGGTATTTTCTTGAGCTGTGTATATTACTGTTTCTGGCCCTTCTAGGTCTTCCATATGTTAAACATTTAATATCTCGGAGAAGTACTGGCGCCATCTATCCATGACATCTTTCTCTTCCGTTAGGATTTTTCCGTTCTTATCCTTGCATATGTTTAATTTTGGCTGGTACCCTTTCGCTTCATTTCTGATTGTTCTATAGAAATCCTTCACTTTGCGTTGATTATAGTTCTCTTCTATGCTTTCTATTTTCTTACGCATCATATCTCTTTTTTTCCCGTAGGCACCTGTTGGCTTCTCTCCGCTTCTCTTGGTATACTGCATTATTAGCTCTAGTGTTTCTTTGCATCATCTTTTGTCGCGCATTATTCTTTTCTGTTATAACCCTTTCACATTCCATATCGAAGCAATCTATGTTTCTTGATTTTCTTTTTGTCCCTACTACGTCTTTGGTTACTTTGATTATTGCACTCCCCATGGACTTCCACTCATCGTCAATATTGCTATGGGCTGGGAGTCTATCTAACTCCATGCTGATGGCGTTTTGATATTTGTTTAGGGCTTCATTTTTGCTCAACTGGTCTGTATCCCACTGCTCCCTTTTTGTACCTTTAGTTTTGGCGACATTTGATATTCTCTGCCGTAGTTTTCCCACTACCAGGAAATGGTCACTATCGCAGTTTGGCCCTCTGTGGGTCCTCACATTGGTTATTGATGAGCCGTATCTTCTCCTTATAAGTACGTGGTCGATTTGGTTCACCAGTTGGCTTCCCGGCGTTTTCCATGTGCCTTTGTATATAGTTTTTCTCTCAAAGGCTGTACTTTTTATTCGCAGCGACATTGCGTTGGCTAATTGGCATAGACGAATGCCGTTTGGGCTTGTCTCATTGTGCAGTGAATATTGCCCAGCTACTGCGACTGGGAAATGTTCTTATTATGAAGGTATCATAGGTGCTTGTTCTTGCACAGACATTCTCCATAGCATCATAGAATCGGTCTTTTGATTCTTCACCGCTGTCTTCTGTTAATGCATATGCATTTATGAGAGTAATGTTGTTGAACTTCCCATGTATCTTCATTGTACTGAGCCTTTCATCTATTGGTGTAAAGCTAATAATTGATGCTCTCATTTTTTTATTGACAAAAAAGCCAGTTCCATGTTGTCCAGCAACATCTGAGCATCCGCTATAGAATATAGAATACTTCTGTTTATCTATCCTTCCTTGTTCTTTCCATCTAAGTTCCTGGAGTGCTTCGATATCCATTTTAAACTTGTCTAATTCGTTGCCTATTTCTATCATTTTTCCCGTTTGCATCATGGTTCGAATATTCCAGGTCCCAATTCCTAAATCTTCTTCCTTTTTCCTTGCAAATGTCGTATCCGTGTGTCCATATAAGTTTTCCGAGGCTTGTTGTTCGGTTTCGTAACTTGTTCTTTTTTCCAAGGTGGAGTAGTTGGCCCCACGCTTAACCCCCTTATCGGGGGACCATTTCGCCTGCTCTCGTTAGCCTTCACTTATATCCCCCGCCATACGGATTTCCACCGCATCTTGGTGGTATATGTGTGAAGTTTCCAGGGATCGCCAAGCGTGGAGGAGAGAGTCAGACTTGGGTAGGAGTGGCTATGCGACAGGTCTCTTTCGTGGAGATTGTCGTGCGGTTCGCATGCACTACCCCGGAAGATCCCAGATCCCTTTTATTATTATTTATTATTCTTTAACTTTTTAATCGTAATTATTAATTTGTCAATTTAATTATTTTGTTAGTATTAATATTTATTATTTGTTTCTTTATAACTTCAACGGTTAATTTTTTATTTTTAATTATAATATTTTTTGCCCTTTTTCTGTCATCGTCAGGATATGCATAGGTGGTATATCGTGAGTTTTTTTTCTTCGTGTTTCTTTGATTTTCGATCTTTGAACTCTTTTTTGTTTTTATATAGAAAGATTAGTGATTCATATAAATATGTGCCCACAACTGTTAAAAGAATTGCCTTTTTGAAGACTCCTCGGCATGATTTTCTAGATTTTTAATTAATTTAATTACCTATTAAGGTCATTTTAAAAATTGTAAATAAAAAAAAGCGTGCCCATGGGGAATCGAACCAGCGATCGACGTACTATGAACCCCAGCTCTTACCGCTGCGTTGACCGGCCATTAAAATTTTTGCTAACATAGCGGGCTTATGAGTTGTCAGTTTAGATCATTTTTTTAACGCTTGGCCATTTGGCCTTCCCGCTTGCGTCACTTTCATTTATAGTCAAGCCCTACATATACTCTAAATTTGGGCCAAATCGGTGATGACGAGTTGATAGTCCCACGTAAAATATTGTATTTATGTGTTCATTTTGGTGTGTGAGTAAATAATAGTATATTTTACAGCAAGAGATGAAAGTGGCGTTTTTTTGGTGAGGTGGGAGTTTGCTCACGAGCGCCAGCGAATTAGCAATCACACCGAACCAAAAAAAAAAACCACTTTCATTTCGAGTAGTAAATGCAATTTTTTCTACAGATTTCAGTTGTAGAATCCATAATTCGACTAATAAATCCAATTCGAAGCGAACTGTCAATACAAATTTAATTGTTGGTTTGGTCGTTTCCACGGTAACATATTGCATTCTCATAGAAGGTGATACTTTTCAAGTCAAATGTCCTAATTTTATTTCGGTTTTTTAAATAGTTTCAGGCTCGTTTTACGTTTGTACATAAAATATTTCATTGAAATTGATGTAATTAATAAGAAAGTCCATGCAAATTTGGTTAGTTTAGTGTTTTAATCGAGAAAATCATAAATTTAAAATGCTCATTTTCGCCTCTAGATGTGAAAATATTTTCATCTCTAGAATGAAAAAATGTCACTTTCACGTAGGGTAAGCCGTGGAAAAAAATGCTATTTTCATATATATATATATATATATATATATATATATATATATATATATATATATATATATATATATATATATATATATATATTATATATCAGTAGAAAAAATATTTTTTTTTAATTATAGGTCTGTTGTCATCAGGAAATTATAATTCTAATTTCATCTCATTTGTCCCGCTTTGTCTCAATGAATGTGGTCACTTTAGGTTAAACCGGAATTGTTTGCATTTAAGCCATGGCAGAAATTAGAACTAACGTAAAAGATAATATTTGATCGATTTTAACGTTTTTAACCCATGTTAGATTAAATGTTAGATTTGGTAATATTAGATCAGATAAATCCAGACCATATATCGCGCGGTAGCGCGACCTCTCGATCCAAAATAAGAAAAAATAATTCAAATAATTTACACAACTCTCCGATTTTACCAAAATAAGTTTTAAAAATATTATGGTAAAAAAAAAGTAATCAATTTCCTCTTGAGTTGATATTATAGGAGGCTGTAAGTTGACCAACACGCAACAAATGTGTAAAAAGTCATCGAGCCAATGAAATAAATTCTTCGGAATTTCATACAAAATCGAATGAATACGTAACCGTTGGATAATTCTCTCAACGTGGATCCTTACTTTGGCTACATGATAGTTTCTTCAGTAGAATTTTTTTTGTTTTTTCCCAAAAATGATAGCATTACAATCATAATAGTTTTTCCACTTTGATCAATTGTTGCTTTAATTTCTGAGAATCCTATATCAGCTAAAACAATATCACTTTATCTAATAAATCTGATTCAATAGTTAGTTGTGAATCTGTTTTTCTTCCTTTAGCTACCTTTTATGCAGGCCATTACACACTACGGTCCACCGGAGAGATCTACCTGCGGAGGCATACCGGAGCGTGTGTGGGAATAAACCTGTGCAGGTATTAGAAACTGCGCAGGCTACCGGCACAAGATCGAAAATCAGTTCTTTCGAGTGTCACCGTGTGGTGTACCTGTGCGTGTGTGCATGTTCTACGGTCGCCTGCGCAGGTCGCGTCTGGTATTCAATAGGTAGTTCAATAATTTGTGTAAATCGTTCAATAGGTTGACTTGACTAAATTTTCCTTTTCAATAACTAATGCTTACAAACAATTTTTCTCTTCCTTTTTAACTGTTTTTGTATCTTTTTTCTTAAAAAAATAACTTTTGGCCTATTGATGCGAGTGCGTCATCGTCCTCAATCGATGCCATCGCAAAAAGAACTGAAGACCGTTCCGGTAGACCGGAACGTCCCCATACACGCTAAAAACGTGCGGTTGACCTGCACCTGTATGGCTTACTTTAGTTTTTAAACAAATGAAACCTCCATGAGTTATTCTAATAAGTACTTTCACGGTAAAGCTTTTTTTTATTGTGGGAATAAAAATAAACGCGATTATCAACAGTAAATTAAACTTATATTTTAAATTCTGTACAATCAATAATAACTCGAGTATTAGTTTACTTTGGATAAAAACATATTGGCATTGTTGCTTGAACAACATCTATCCTTGGTACTATACTTGGTACTATACTATCCTTGGTAAAAACTAAGTTAGCAGTTGCTGCAGCTAACTGTAGAATTGAGTGAAAAAAATCTTGAAATGGTTGTTCTGTGAACACTATAAAACACAATAAAACACTTAATGCTGAAAATGTTAGTCCAGTTTTTATTTTCATTAAGAAAATCAAAAGTCTGTCCTCTTTACCAACAGTACCTACATTTATGCGAACATTTTCTAATTTCCAACTAGCAGTTGGAAATCTGTAAAATTTGCAGCTACAATTTCAGCCTGTATTTTTTTAATTTACGACACAATAGCTATTAAGCCCCATTTTTAAACAAATTTTCTTGGATGATAAATTGCGGAATACAAATGTGTCTACATTAAGAGCAACAGTACATAGGCTTATCAATAAAGCTAAGCAATACGCAAATTGGCTAGAATACTCCGCGGTTCTCACCACCTACAACAAAGAGATCATAAGGCAAAAAGGAACAACTTTGAGACCTTCTGTGAAAATATAGAGTGGCAGCTAGATTGCACAAAGCACTAGCGAAGGATAGGGTTGAAATGACAGCCACTCTAAAGAGACCGGAACAGCTATATGGAAGACGAAGCAGACAGCTGTCTTTTTACTAGAAACCCATTTTCCGGAATGTAGAAAATACAAAGAGACTGAGGGCTTTATGCAACCACAAAAAAACAAGACTGGGGGAGGGCCGCCTCTATCTGTACGGAAAACAGAGAATAAGATAGGCTATAGGCACTTCCCGCCTTCCTACAAAAGAGAAGCAGAGAATTAATGCCGTGTCTTCTAGAAATCTAATCTTGAGAAGTAGTTTAGCGCTCGGAACCATAGCAGAGCTATGGACAAGAGCTAAGGTGGTATTCATACCAAAGATGGGGAAGAAAGGGAAGATGTTAGACTAATGGTTCTAAATGACTTCGATTGTGTGGTGTCTACACAATCGAAGTCATTTAGAACCATTAGTCCAACATCTTTCAAGTGAAAGACAATGGAGAAGGTAATGGACAATTATCTTAGGTCAACAGTGCTACCACTATCAGCTGATAGGTGCACCACTACACAACTGTCAGCATGCATACAGAGCAGGAAAACCCACAGAGACCGTCCTGTGTCAACTGAAATTGAAATAGAAGCAGCACTAGATACAAAGCAAGTAGCGATATGTGCCTTCTTAGACATTGAAAGAGCTTCTTAGTTGATGAATTACTGGCTAGGCTGAACGACCAAAACATTGAATGGCAAGATTTCGCCAATGACATAGTCATCATAGCCAGAAGATAGTTCGAGGAAACGCTCTCCCAGCCATCGTTGTATGTTGCAGGAAAGTTGCACAACATTCCGAATGTTGAGCAACATTCCTGAACATTCCAGTGGCAACATTGCAATGTAAATGTTGCAGTAACATTCCAGTGGCAACATTACAATGTGAATGTTGTAGCAACATTCCTACAACATTCCAGTAAGGATTGCGCCAATTATTTTTTTCATTATTAATATTATTATTTATTTTTATTGTATTGTTACTCGTCTCACTTTTTTTTTATTCTTATACTCAAAAATGTATTATATTTGTAGTTATTTATCCGATCGGCGCGTGTATTTTCCGCCGATCGGAATTTGCATACACATTGCGTGTATATACACAATGAAACGTTGCTGTATTTATCTACGCTCTCTCTTCTTTCTGTACTCCTCTCTTCGACTTTTATGTAGTGTATTAGTGTATGAAACGCTGAGTCCCTATTATACACGTTTACATAACCTACTTGTACAACAAACACGTTGCCTTAAAAGTCAGTTGGCAAGGTCGTTCGAATAAGAAAAGATGTTTCAGCCAATTGATGATGGCGAAATTACTCTGCAGTAAGTTTATTTCTTTAAAAGTGAATATTTTTATATTTTTGCCAGATATTTTTACTTATATTTTATATTGTCCTACAATTTTACAGATACTTGGCTGAGAGAAATGGTCGGAAAAAGATATAGAAGATACTCTGGCGAAATGACTTATTCAAACTCCAACAAGAGTGAGTCGAGCCAAAAAAAGCAAATGCGGAAGTTTCCTCCGAAGAGAATAACAATAACAGTACATGAATTAAAAAAAAAATTAAAAGTGAAAGTGAGATATGTAAATAAAAGAGAATAAAACTAAAAATATAATTTTCTATTTTTCAATATTCAATATATTCCTATAACATTCCTGCAATATTCGCAATATTCCTGCAACATTCATGCAATGTTCGCAATCTTCCTGCAACATTCATGCAATGTTCGTAATGTTCCCGTAATGTCCCCGCAACGTTCGTAATGTTCCCGCAATGTTCCCGCAACGTTCCTGCAATGTTCGCAACATTCCCGCAACGTTCCTGCAATGTTCCGTGCAACGTTCCCACAACATTTCTGAACGTTGCCGAGAGGCGGACAAAGGAATGTTGCAGCAATGTTTAACGTTGTGAAAGTAACATTGCTGCAACATTCCTGCAACATTCAACGCTGGCTGGGAGGAGGAGGAAATGTGTGATGGGAAAAATATATAAGTGTAATAATACATCATCTAAAAAAATACCGTAAGGGCTAAACCGGATTTTTTTGCATGTAAGCCATGGCAGAAATTAGAACTAACGTAAAAGCTAATATTTCATCGATTTTAACGGTTTTAACCTATGTTAGATTAAAGGTTAGATTTGGTAATATTAGATCAGATAAATCCAGACCATATATCGCGCGGTAGCACGACCTCTCGATCCAAAATAAGAAAAGATAATTCAAATAATTTACCTTGCGATTTGCACGTCCTCCTGATATGCACAACTCTCCGATTTTACCAAAGTAAGTTTTAAAAATATTATGGTGAAAAAAATACATCTATTTCCTCTTGAGTTGAAATTTTAGGAGGCTGTAAGTTGACCAACACGCAACAAATGTGTAAAAAGTCATCGAGCCAATGAAATAAATTCTTCGGAATTTGATACAAAATCGAATAAATAAGTAACCGTTGCATAATTCTCTCAACGTGGATCTATACTTTGGCTACATGATAGTTTCTTCAGTAGAATTTTTTTTGTTTTTTCCCAAAAATAATAGCATTACAATCATAATATATTTTCCACTTTGATCAATTGTTGATTTTATTTCTGGGAATCCTTTATCAGCTAAAACAATATCACTTTATCTAATAAATCTGATTCAATAGTTGTGAATCTGTTTTTCTTCCTTTAGCTACCTTTTATGCAGGCCATACACACTACGGTCCACCGGAGAGATCTACCTGCGCAGGCACACCGGAGTGTGTGTGGGAATAAACCTGTGCAGGCTACCGGCGCAAGATCGAAAATCAGTTCAGAGATCAGTTCTTTCGAGTGTCACCGTATGGTGTACCTGTGCGTGTGTGCATGTTCTACGGTCGCCTGCGCCGGTCGCGTCAGTTATTCAATAGGTAGTTCAATAATTTGTGTAATTCGTTCAATAGGTTGACATGACTATAAATTTTCCTTTTCAATAACTAATTCTTACACCAATTTTTCCGCTTCCTTTTCACTGTTTTTTGTATCTTTTTTCTTAAAAATTTTGTTTTTCTTAAAAACTCTTGGCCTATTGATGCGAGTGCGTCATGGTCCTCAATCGATGCCATCGAAAAAAGAACTGAAGACCACTCCGGTAGACCGGAACGTCCCCATACACGCTAAAAACGTGCGGTTGACCTGCACTGGCAAACCTGCTCAGGTAACCTCTCCGGTAGACCGTAGCGTGTATGGCTTACTTTAGTTTTTAAACAAATGAAACCTCCAAGAGTTATTCTAATAAGTACTTTCACGGTAAAGCTTAAATATACATAATAAACGCGGAATAAAAATTAACGCGATTATCAACAGTGAATGGAACTTATACTATTTTAAATCCTGTACAATCAATAATAACTCGAGTATTTTAGTTTACTTTGGGTAAAAACATATTGGCATTGTTGCTTGAACAACATCTATCCTTGGCCAAAAAAACTAAAAAAAAAAAAAACTTTGCTGTAGCTAACTGTAGAATTGAGTGAAAAATTCTTGAAATGGTTGTTCTGTGACCACCAGAGTGAACACTAAATAAAACACTTAATGCTGAAAATGTTAGTCCAGTTTTTATTTTCATTAATAAAATAAAAAGTCTGTCTTCTTTACCAACAGTACCTACATTTATGCGAACACTTTCTAATTTCCAACAAGCAGTTAGAAATCTGTAAAATTTGCAGCTACAATTTCTGCCTGTATTTTCTAAATTTACGACACAATAGCTATTAAGCCCCATTTTTGAAACAAGTTTTCTTGGATGAAAAATTGCGGAAAACAAATGTGTCTACATTAAGAGCAACAGTACATAGGCTTATCAATAAAGCTAAGCAATACGGAAATTGGCTAGAATACTCCGAGGTTCTCACCACCTACGACAAAGATAATAAGGCAAAAAGGAACAACTTTGGGACCTTCTGTGAAAATATAGTGGCAGCTAGATTGCACAAAGCACTAGCGAAGGATAGGGTGGAAATGACAACCACTCTAAAGAGACCGTAAGAGCTATATGGAATGGGATGTTAGTACCCTCCTGTACCTCCTGTACCCTAACCTAATGCTAACCCAACTAACCCAATGAGATTAAAGCTGAAGAGAAGAATAAAAAGTGGACGGAAAGTGGATGGAGTGAACGGAAAGCGGACGGAAGTGGACGGAGTTTAGCGTGGGGTTACATAGACCTCGCACCCTGTTTAAGTGAAGTCAAAACCGGAAGTCGAAACCGGAAGTGTCAAGGTCAGAGGAGGTTGGAGGAGGAGGATCTAGAACGAAGGATCTTTCCCTACTAACCCATTTTCCGGAATGTAGAAAATACAAAGAGACCGAGGGCTTTATGCAACCACAGAAAACAAATCAGGCTGACTGGAATAGGGCCGCTTCCATCTGTACGGAAAACCGAGAATCAGATGAGCTATAGGCACTTCCCGTCTTCCTACAAAAAAGAAGCAGAGAATTAATGCCGTGTCTTCTAAAAATCTAATCTTGAGAAGTAGTTTAGCGCTCGGAACCATAGCAGAGCTATGGACAAGGGCTAAGGTAGTATTCATACCAAAGATGGGGAAGAAAGACACCACACAACTGTCAGAAGTCATTTAGAGCCATTAGTCTAACATCTTTCATGTTAAAGACAATGGAGAAGGTAAGACAATTGCCTTAGGTCAACAGTGCTAGCACTATCAGCTAATAGGTGCACCACTACACAACTGTCAGTTGTCAACATGCATACAGAGCAGGAAAACCCACAGAGATCGTCCTGTGTCAGCTGAAAAATGAAATAGAAGCAGCACTAGACACAAGGTTCACCAGAGTCTCATCTATATCTTTTTCCGACCATTTCTCTCCACCAAGTCTCTGCAAAATTGTAGGAAAATATCAAATATAAGTAAAAATATCTGGCAAAAATATAAAAATGTTCACTTTTAAAGAAATAAACTTACTGCAGAGTAATTTCGCCATCATCAATTGGCTAAAACATCGTTTCTTATTCGAACGACCTTGCCTACTAAATTTTAAGGCAACGTGTTTGTTGTACAAGTAGGTTATGTAAACGCGTTTAGGAGGGACTCGGCGTTCATACACTTCCTTTTCCGGTTAATTCCTATAATCTGTCCGTCTAGTAGGTGGCAGAAAATACAACTAACGTGGCAGCTCAGTGGCGTTGCGCGGGAACACACTATAGAAAAATAACGGTTATAACCCCAACATTTTTAAAAGTAGAAGTTTAACAAGTAGAAAATTTGTAATAATTTTAAAATGGAATTTTGATTTAATTTTGATAAAAAACCAACAATCCTTGTCACTTTGTCCTACATTGGACCGAGAGTTCGCGCTGCCGCGCGTATGTTGTCTTGATTTATCTTCCCGCTTCGCGGCGGACAACCTAATCTAACCAAGGTAAAACCATCAATAAAATCCACACGAGACATTGTATCGTAGCTGTTTGCATGCAAATTCAATACGACGCTTAAAATAATATATATGTTGCCATAGTTACAGTTTTTCATATAAAAGCAAAGAGGATCGGATCCTCTTTGATATAAACGGGCAAGAATAAACGTGGCGTTTTGTAGGAAATATTTGATCTCTCACAATCTATGATTGTCTGTCTAGATATATTTTAATATATTTTATTACTCGTCACAAAATATATTCAACTTATTTTCACTACGCCTCTGTCTCCCATTGTAATGCGCATGTCCGAAATTGTAATGCGCATGCACCAAATTTATAAAAACGACACCAAAGCCACTAAGTTTTTTCCGGACAGATTATAGGAATTAACCCATTTTCCTAATATGGGGTTTCAGGAATTGCAATATTTGCAATAAGGGCCATTCTGGATGAGTCGATGCCGCTGCCCCTGACCGATCCCATCAAACTCAACAATCCACTTCTCTTTGACAAACCTCTCACGAAGCGTTTGCCAGCTGGAGCTACATCCTTTCACTGTTGCTGAAATAAAGATAGAAAGGATATAGAAAAGTATGAACTGTAAATTTCGAATAAAAAGATGCAACATAACCTACCATTCATTGTTTCGGCCACATTCTTCCATGCGGAGTCTTTTTTTGAAACCTGCATGCCCCTTATCATATATTTGGGGATACCGCACACACTCAACTGACAAAACGTCATTAATCGGCATTTTTTAACTCTTAATTTATAAACAACTTTTCGAACTATAAACAAAGTGAATGTAACAACACAATGGAAAATGCCACTCTTGAATTCGAGTGCATGCGCGTAAGAATCGAGATCGTTGATTGGCTGAATGATAAGGCGACAAGACGTGAAACTTTTGACATTAGTAGCTTTCACATTACGTTAAGTTCGGATACTTTACATTACCTCGATTGAAATGGGCCGCATATAAAAGAATGGGTTATAGGTTTTCATCACGTCTGTTCTCGTCACGTTAAGTTCATCGTAATCCCGCCTTAATACACTACTAAAAGTGGAAGAGAGTACAGAAAGAAGAGAGAGCGTAGATAAATACAGCAACGTTTCATTGAGTATATACACGCATTGTGTATGCAAATTCCGATCGGCGGAAAATACACGCGCCTATCGGAAAATTAACTAAAAACATAATACATTTTTGAGTATAAGAATAAAAAAAAGTGAGACGAGTAAAAATAATCACAGTAAAAATAAATGATAATATTAATAATTACTGGAATGTTGGTACAACATTCACATTGTAATATTGCAACTGGAATGTTGCCGGAATGTTGCTGCAACATTCACATTGCAATGTTGCCACTGGAATGTTCAGGAATGTTGCTGCAACATTCACATTGCAACGTTGCCACTGGAATGTTCAGGAATGTTGCTGCAACATTCGGAATGTTGTGCAGCCTTCGGAACATTGCTGAAACATTCCTGCAACATTCAACGCTGACTGGGTGGTGTCAAACAATGGGACTGAAATTCAACCCGAGCAAAACCACAGTGATACCATTTACTAGGAAGAGAAGGTTAAACTGCCTACAACCCATACTGTTAGTTGGGAGTGCAGTAGAATACAAACATGAGATAAAGTATCTGGATATAACACTATTAGATAGTAAACTACTATGGAACAGGCACGCTGAAGAAGTGGTAGAAAAAGCCAAACGCGCTGTAATGGTTTGCAGAAATCTGGCAGGGAAAACGTGGGGTTGTAACCCCACAATCCTGCGATAGATATACACTATGATGGTGAGACTTTTGCGATCACCTACGGGGAAGTTGCGTGGGGAAGTAGAACCAAGCTGGTCTCTATCAAAAAGCAGCTTGTGAGCAAAGCAAAGACTGGCGTGTGTCAGCATCGCGGGAGCGATGGGGTCATGCTCGACAGCAGCAATGGTACTATTGCTGGATCTGACTCTGTTGCACCTTGTCGTGGAGGGGGCCGCCAGATCGGCGATTGTTAGGTTCAGTAAGGAAGGAATAGGCAGAGGTAAAGTAATCGGGAGCAGAGACCGGAACAGACCCGCTGCTAAGATCCCCTGGCTGGAAGTATCGAAAGACGAAATGGTATGCAAATACCATTTCGAGAAAAACTGCACAGCAATGTGTGGAAGTTAAGCCGATTGGGGACGAATCCTAAGCATACCACATACAGCAAAGTGGTATCAAGTGGTATACGGATGGTTCAAAGGCAAAGGAAGGTACTGGTGCAGGAGTGCTTGGAACTCATACCAAATATTTTTAATCCATGGGAATCTACCCAAGTATCTTCAAAGCAGAGGTACATGCAATCAAGAGATGTGCATAGTTTAACCTATCAGATAGCCAAGCAGCCTTCAAGGCCACTGGTATAGCCTGTGTGGGAAAGCTAAACAAGCTCGGCAGAGAAAATATAGTAACACTATACTGGGTACCAGGACACAGTGGTATAGGTCAGTGCTTCCCAAAGTGGTGGGCCGCGGCCCCCTAAGGGCCGGGGCTTACCCGCAAGGGGGCCGCGAATATAACACATAAATATATCTTCGTTAAATAAGTTTAAGTGTCAAATATGCATATTAAAATTATAAACTCCGTTAAAATATTGACATTACGACGAATGATATGATAGGAATAATGACGAGCTTAGGATACTTCTTCTAGAAAAGAAACCAGATTTAGCTGCCCGATTTAAAGAGAACTCTCTTCAGAGAAAAAGTACTAATTTATTGATTCTTAACAATAATCTACAAGGCTTTAAAAAAAAAATCCGTACGGACCAAGAGCTTTGGACAAGGGAGCACAAGCATGTTTATTTCTTTGCATGATTTTCTTGAAGAAAATAACAAATGTCGTTGTCAACAGAACTTTCAACAGAACAAATATCGTAATAGTATATTAAAGGACGAGTTCAGTTACGTGATTTTTCTCCTTTTTTCTCCTCGCTAAGCTCGTCGTTTTCTAAACTTGGACGCGTGCTGAAAAATCACGTAACTGAACTCGTCCTTTAATACATTATTTTCTATTTTGCGTCTGTAATGGACTCATATGTGTGCGGTTATGACTCGCCGAGTGCTGTTATAAGTTAATTTTTTCAAGGTTGGCACTGAAATTTGGAGCTGTCAGTGTCAAATTTTCGGCGAGATAGTTTTAAGTTTATGTGATGTTTGGAAATCGCGAAAAATCAATTATCAGTGTTACCAACTACTATAAAATTTTCTAAATATGTATGGGCGATTTTTTTATTTAGAAATGACATAAAATGGCATAGAAGGGCGCAAAATAGAAAAATTATTTAAAAAACTCGTTTGTAAGGCGTTTTTCAGCACTTGTTCTTTAGAAAACTCCTCGCTACGCTTGTAGCGAAAATTTGACACTGACAGCTCTGAATTTCAGTGCCAACCTTAAAAAAATAAATCATAACAGCACTCGGCGATCCATAACTACACGCATGTGAGTGCTGTTACGAGTCCATTACAGACGCAAAACAGAAAAAATCATTTAACAGAATCAATGAACTAACTTCGTTCAAAAGCAGTATACATATATATATATATATATATATATATATATATATATATATATATGTATACAATTCTAAAAAAAAATTATGTTAAAATTAGGGCAGTGGTTTATCGATATGACTTGCAGGGGAGCCGCGACATCAAAAAGTTTAGGAAGCAGTGATATGGATGGAAAGGAAGAAGCTAATCACCTAGCAAACAACAGATCCAATAATCCCTATATAGGTCCGGAACCCTTTTCCAGTATGAGTATGAACACCATCCACAAAAGTTTAGATAACAAAATAAGAGAACAATGGATGAAAACCTGGAAAGAACTTCCAGGGCTAAGACAGTCTTATGTAATGCTGGGATCTTTTAACCAGAAAAGCTTGCTTGAAACTAAACAGGAACAAACTTAGAATTCTGATGGGACACTGCAGACTTGTAGGAGGTAGGAGGTCCTATAGGAGGATGACAGATGCAGATTCTGTAGCTCACCAGAGGAAACTACCATACATCTGCTCAAAATTTTGGGGCCCTCTGCTTGGTGCAGTGGAGTTGCAGTCCTAAAATCCCACCTTAATGCTGAAATTCCTAAAGGAATCAGGACTAGAGGAGGCGCTCTAAATGGGTAAGTATACCAATGATTCGAGGAAGAGGGTGGGGTTATAATAGATCTATGAAGGTTGCAGTACAAGTCACGATGGAAATCTACAGTTGGCACCTACAACAAATTTTCATTAATTTCATCACAACTGGTCTTTACTTTTGTTACTTACTTTGTCTGCAGTGTACGCTGCAGTCAATTTCCAACCATATACTCTGCATGCTCCCAATAGGCACAAAAGATTTGTGACAGTTGGGGAATATTGGTCATTATATAAAAATTTGGAGATTCTCTTATATGCAAAAATAAATATAATAACTTTGTCTTAGCATCAAGAAAATTTGTTTCAATAAAATATCATGAAAATTAAATTGATTTCAGACCCCAGTGGTTTTGTAAGATTTTATTGTAAAAAAATGCAAAACTAAATTTATTGGCACATATAAAATTGCAACATAAATTAAACATTGTTTGTTTTCTGCTGTTAAACCAAAATTGTGCAATCCTATGTAATATAGTTAAAAATAAATTTGAATACAATCTAAATTAAAAAAATTATGAAACAATTACTTTTAATTACATACTAATGTCTATAAAACTTTTTGATTTAGGGGTCTCTATCTTTGAAATCTTATCAGCGATTTTCAATCTCAATGCATCATCTAGTTCTAAATCAGATGCTTTCAATTTATCATTAACACACCCAACATAAGGACATCGAATGTGCTTCTTCTTCTTCTTGGTTTTTGCTTTAATATAATCCTGTATAGTATCATTTTCATAAACATGTTTACAAACTGTATTAACTGCAGGATTCTTAATATAACATTTACTTATTGGATCTGATGGAATGGTAAATGAAGTTGAAAATATAAGAGTTTCATCTATGTTATTTATGTCTTCATCTTCATTTCCATCTTCATTATTTGAATTATCTATTAGATTTTGTACAATTCTTTTCCAAATATTATGCTTTTTGCAGATTTCTAATTCTTGAGCTGTTGGTGGAGAGAATTCACAATTACTTTCAAAATCACTAGTTTCTTCAGTGGAATTGGCTAAAACTTCTGGAGAATTCTGGAAATCTTCTTCCAATAAGCAGATATCTTTGGTAATAGATTTCATGATCTCTAAATCACTTTCTTTGTTTTCAGAATGTCCTTTGATTATGTTAATACAAGTTTCCAGCGACATAATACAGTCTTTTAAAAGAGTTTCTCGTTTTTCATTAAATAAAGACATTTTTAATCGTTTGTCAGTACTACGTTTAAGGTTAAATTCAAACTGAAAGTTGACAGATCAGTTATGCCAATCTAATTATGAAGTAGTTATATTTTACTTTGATATTTTTCTTATCAATCTATAAAATATGAAAACTTCAATATTCTCTAAATCATCTTACAGAAAGACTTTAAAATGCTTTGAATATGCTCATTATTCAGATTACATTTATGTTTATATTTCTTTTTCGGTAATGCCAACCTTTCATTTTTCAATGCAACATTCATTAGTATTAGTTCTACAATCAGCTGTTGGTCTGTCATTCAAATAATGTTCCTTATATTTTTTAATTGCTAATACAACTCATTTTTCTACATTTTCGCCAAAACTATCGGCAAAATGTCCACCAAAGAGAAACTGAAACATTTTTTTCGCATCAACAAGAACAATTTTCGTACGTTTATTTTTTACTTAACACATTTTTTTTCACCACATAGTACTCGTCCACTTTGCACTTTTCAATAACGCTTCTCATTTTTAGCTGGAACCATAAGATCAGGAGACGACTTTGTACTCACAGATGAAATCCAGAAAGATCTGAGTCGAGAATCTTCTGTGCAAACACGTACTAGAGCTCTACGAGACCTAAATCAAGCATTGAGCTCCAACAAAATTAATGAGGTATGAAAATATTTGTACTTCACCTTTTGAATTCCAGACATTCATTGTTCATTGTAAATGAATTAAATAATAGTCTTCATATCACATTTTATAATGTAATTTTATACATTGTGTTGGCATTAATATAATAGGAAATGTATAACAATACTCAAATGCAGGTATAAGAATACTTAAATTCTGATAATTATATTGTATATACTTAAATGTAAGATAATGGCCCCTTTACAATTTGTTGGTTTTCTGTGATAAACATGTACTAATTTTTTTTTTTTCAATTGTAAAATATTTTTGTTTTGTTTTTCATATTCCATTAATGATTCTGTCACACTTGGACATGTTTTAATTGTTTCAAATTTTATTTATTTATAAAGAAATAAAAATATTTTAGTTCTAAATTGTAAATTAGTGAAAATAGTATATAACTTGTGAAGTTCTATAAGTCTACACACTTTATACAACTTGAGTTTCGACTGTTGAAGCTCATTTTCAAGTAGATTAGAAATTGATGAGATTGAATTTAAACCAAGTTTTGGTATATTTAAATTTATGTATTAATTTCAAGAAATGTAAGAATCATAATTATGTTTTTTATGCAATATATTATTTAGATTGAAATTAGTGATTTTTTTAAATATTTATTGGCTTTATTAAGGGCCCTAAAGTCTAATTTTGATAAAGAATTAATAGATTATTGAATAGAAAGTAATTGTAATACTGGAAAAGGTCGAACTAGTAGTTATTCAAATGAATAAAGAGGCCTGAATTTTTGAATGAGACCTGTCTAGGTGTATATATACTGGTGTATATATGTTTTTAACTTCAAATTAAACCTTTTAAAATTCAAATTAAACCTTTTTAAATCCAAATTAACCTTTTTTAAATTCAAATTCAACTTTTATTAAATTGAGTTAAATTTTATTTAATATAGAAACAACAAATTAATTATCAAAAATTATAATGAAAACAATTATGAAAAATTATAAAAATAATGTTAATGTAATGGTTGTCCTGCTAAAGCCAATGGTAATATTATCGACATATCTACATAATATTTATTACAATCAGCAGAAGTAACAGTGGCCACGGATTCCTCAACAATCTTAACCAAATTTAGATAATTTTCTGGTTCCGCCAGCAAATTTATTGCAGCTAATTTAACTTTTGAACAAACTTTTTCTATGGCATTTAACATGGGTGAATATGGGAAGAAAAAATAGTCTATGGCTTGTTCCATTTATTTCATCACGAACTTCCTGAGTTTTATGGATTTTGGCATTGTCCAGAACCAGCCAAACTTCTACGATGTTACTTCCATACGATTGTATGGAACAGTACAGCCATTTTACTAAATAAACCATCAAGAAATGTAATAAAAATGTTTGAATTTACTGAAGAATTAGAAATTATTTCAAAATGAATACCATGTAAATTCATGGCTGCAATGAGTGAAACATTTGTGCCTCTTACTGTTGGAACTATTACATGGGCTAAAGTATCTATATGATCGAGCTTTATTTCGCAGGAGATGGTAATTGAAACCGGATTCATCAATGAAAATTATATTCTCCCATGTTTGTGGAGCATTTTGTGAATATAAAATTGCATAATTTTTTTCGTTGTTCAATTATTGACATAGAGTTTAAATGGTTTAAACAGTCCAGACTAATTGCAGAAATTTTCAATGTTATTTTTAAAGCTTTTAATGCATTAAATACACATGTTGTGGTCAAGTTGATCTTTTATTTTCAAATATCTTCAATTTCATATTTTTTAAATTAACCGATGGATTTTCTTCAATAATTTGCTCTAAATAATTTAAAATCTTATCAGATAATTTACTATTCCTTTTTCCACCACGATTTCGTCTAACCATCTCATATCCATCCTCCTGATAACGTCTAATTATAGATTTAGCGGTGTTTTTATTAATACCTGCTATTTCTGCTTATTCTGGAATTGTTTTACCTTATTGATAAAATTTTATAAAAATATCCTTTTTGTCTAAACTTGTTTTAGAATAATTTCCTCTACGGTTTCTTTCACGACTAACAGGTAATTCTTCTGCAAAAATCTACAAAAAGTTTTTTCAAAAGTTAAATTAGTTGCAAGAAATTTGCTTTCGGAACCAGGAAATAATCTAAATTTGTTTAATATTATTGAGGAATCCATGGCCACTGTTACTTCTCCTGATTGTAATGAATATTATGTGGATATGTCGATGAAATTACCATTGGCTGTAGCAGGACAACCGATACATTAACATTTTTATAATTTTTCATAATTGTTTTCATTATAATTTTTGATAATTAATTTGTTGTTTCTATGTAAATTAATATTTAACTCAATTTAATAAAAGTTTAATTTGAATTTACAAAAGTTTAATTTGAGTTTATAAAAGGTTAATTTGAATTTAAAAAAATTTAGTTTGAATTTAAAAAGGTTTAATTTGAAGTTACCTATAAAAGTTCTAATTATTGTAATGTAATTATTGTTTAGTTATTTTTACAATTGTGGATGAAAAGAATCAAATCATGTCAATCAATCTACTTTTGTAATGCTTAACTCATATTAATAATAATTTTACATTTGATGGTTTCATATTCATATAATTTATGAGTTATGGAATAATAAAAAAATTATAGAAATATGATATATTATTTTTTATTACTTATGCGGGATAAGTACTATCTTGGCGCCCATTTTTTAGTGCGACAAATGTCTGTTTTTGTCAATTCAATTATCACCACATAACTTGGGTAACGCACACAAATATTCAATAAAAATGAAGTTACATTAAGAAAAGTCAATTAAATAAATAAAATAAACACAATCAAAACCTCAATATTAGAAAAGTGACTTGAAAGTGATACAACTTTTTTTTCATTACAAAATAATAATTGAAGAAAACGCATTAAAATGAATGTAAATGGTGATCCATACTAACCCTATGGGGTGTTTGGGCTACAGCCCAGGGGCGCCGTAAGTTAAGGGGCGCCACGAACGTAAAGATGAGAAATTTTTATATGTAATTAAATCTCTATATCTCAATTCATAAATTCGGGAAAGGATGATTGCGCACCCCGAGTAAGACCGCTGAGTGAGGTAGCGTTTGTGGCTCGTTATCGCTCGCACTTTTCATGCATATAGCTAAATTCGCGTTGTAAGTGCCCGATGATATACAACATATGAATAGAAGTGAAGAAAGAAGATATTTCTATAATTAAAACTCGTGCAGAACTGCAGATTGCATTTTTTGTAGTTTTAATGTTTTTAGGCCAAATTGAAATTTATACTAAATACTCGTGTCTACGGTCACTTTTAGTTGTGAAAAAATCAAAACAGCGCGATCAATAGATATGACCCTTTATGTCGCATATTTTTCGATTTCACAACGGAATTATAACCGGGTACTATACAGGGTTCTATACAGGGTACTTCCGCTTGACCTAGAATCATGAAATTTGGCAACAATCAAGGTCTTACACCACAGGTAAACATTTAATAACAAAAAAAGCGAATTTACTATTACAAAGTTATTATTTTTAATCTGCAGCGTTGGCAACCGTATTATTTAAATCTTATTTATACGACCATTTTGGAGTTAATACGATGTACGATCATGGATTGGAAATCATACAGAAAATATCTTCCCAAATCTTTCAATTTTCATAACAAAAGAGAAAAATAATAATGGATGCGTTCATTTCGTTTTTAACGAAAAAACAGTCGATTTAAAAAACAAAAATCAATAACTACAGACTTAAACGAGCCATAAACTTCTTTGTATTTTCTAGATTGTAGATATGGTGGTGACGACTTGTACTGCGACCGTTATACATCTATTGTACCCCACCCTCTTCCTCTAAGCGTTGGTATACTTGCCCATTTAGAATGCCTCCTCTAGTCCTGATTCCATTAGGAATTTCGGGATCTGGGTAGGATTCAAGGTCTGCAACTCCTCTGCGTTCCAGCAGTGGGGCCCGAGGTACATCTGTCTCTTGCGAAGCAGTGCTCCACAGTCTTTGAGCAGATGTATGGGGGTTTCCTCTGCTGAACCACAGAATCTGCATCTGTCATTCCCTTTTAGGCCTAGGGCCTTGAGGTATTTTCTAAGTCTGCAGTGTCCTGTCAGGACTCCTGTCAGAATTCTACCGTCCGATCCGTGAACGTCTGAGCATGACGTAACTTCTGAATACGTTGCAGCGCAAACGGTGACCGTTGAAAGCACGAATCGGATCTAACATTGGTATGCTATGAATGCTGTGAGCGCAATTCGGACCGCGGCCTAACTGTTCGACACGTTTCAGTTACACGTGGCAGTAGCTCCTCAAGGGCTCTGACTGGAGTTTCGTCCACCATGATTTTCAGATGACTTTATCAAAAAATCCAAGGGATTTAGATCCTGGGAGGGGGCCGGCTATGGTATCGGACCGTTCCTGCCTATCCATTTATCAGGATACCTCGGAGACATGCACGGGCCTGACGACTAAAATATACTAGTGAACCGTCTTGCATGAACCACATTTCATGTCTCAGTTTTACATCGACCAGGTCTAATCCACTGAGGAAGTCATTTTCCAGAAAATTTGTGTAAGCCGCCCCCGTTAAGCGATCCGGCAACACAAATAAAATCTCAGTTGATAATCTCTACCATGTATTGCTTGAGGATTTTCTTCGGCCCACAAGTACACGTTATGGCTATCAAATATTGCTTCCCTTGTAAACGCAGCCTCATATGTAAAAAGTATGAACTCTGGAAACCGTTCATTCTGTTGTGTGTTGTTCAAGACCCACCTACAAAACAGCACTCTTAGTCATTGCAATTCAGTGCCTGGACTTCTAAAAGGAAGTAAGAGCTGTTGGCGAGGAACTCACCACATTGTTGAAGCACTGGTTCCAAGTTCGTATGCTACATTTCGTGTGCTACAACACTAGTTGGATTATTGGCAACAGCATCCAAGACATTTTCCTCTAATGCCACAGTACGAACCGTTCTATCACGTACTGTATCTGTCATAGAACTCTCAAATTTTCCACGTTCTCGAAGACGTCGATGAATTGCTGCAAAAGTTGTATGAATGGGGCTGCTGCCTATTCGGAAAACGTACTCTATAAAGGCATACATCCTTGCAGCTGCTCGGCCCTTGCCGTTAGCATCACCATAAGTTAAATGCATATCGCACAATTTTCAATAAACTAAAAGTGGACATGATTTTCGTAAAACAATGGTAAATTTATATTTTTTTGGGTTTTATCGCAACGGGAAAAAAACACCGATTATTTATTGGTACAAATTGATCGCTTGACATTAGTGTATAGTTGTCACTTTTTCTTTAACGGAATTGTTTTTCTTTTTCGTTCTTTTTTGTCGCAAAGTCGCATATATTTTATGCTTAAAATGCTGTATTTAACCGAAAATCTCCGTATCGAGATTCTAATGATCGGTTATGGTAAGAGAAGACGAAGATAGCTTGAGGTTGCTCAGTTATTTAGAGAATAGCATCAGAATACACCACTCATTAGCCAAGGTACCATTAGCAAAATTGAGACACAATACAACAATTTGGGTCATGTCAGGGTTGTGCCCAGACAGCGAAATCCCAGTGGTAAAGCAGATATCAGGATAAACATATTATTAACTCTTCAAGAAAATCCGGTGACTCAAGCCAGGCAACTGGCCCGTGACAACGAGATTAATCATACTACTGTTCCGAAAATTCTTAGATCAGCCAACCTGCATCCTTATGGCTCATCTATACTAAGGCTCAGTGTGGGCCATCATGATGGTCACCATTATAATGGCCCAATATAATGGCCTGAATGGACGCATCCACACAGTGGTCCATCTAGATGGACCATTCTAGATGTGCATGAATGGGCCATAGTGGGCCATACATAATAAAAATTAATTTCAAATTTTGAATTGAAATTATAAAGTTTAATAAAATATAAAAATTTAATAAAGTTGAAATTTATAATTTCTCATAAGAAGTTGCCTTGTAACTAACTAGTATGGAAGTCAAGGAAATCACTACACTGATAAGCGTGCGCTAAAGGAAATAATGATGGCCCATGGTGTGGACATGCCACTTTAGCCACTGCGCAACTTACTTGCGCATGCTGACCTCCTTTGATGTGTGTAGTCGGACCTCTCCCAACACCATCCATGGCCATCACCATCTCCATCATCCACCACTTAGGCCACTACAGGCCATCTACCCCTCTACACAATGGCGATGGCTCACAGTGGCTCAAGATGGGCCATAGTGTGGATGAGCCATTACAAGATGCAGGCACTCCAAGAATTAACGGAGGATGACCCGGACCGCCGAATTGAATTTTGCGAGCAAATGATGAACCTGATCGACAATACCCAGATTTCATTAGCATCAATTATTTTTTTCGACGAAGTACTTTTACCTTAAATGGTGACGGTAATCGTCAAAATTGTCTTTATTGTGCTGACCTAATCCTCATTGCATGCGAGAAACTCATACTCAGTTCTCGCAAGAAGTCAATGTATGGGTCTGGAATAATAGGTGATCAGATTGTAGGACCAGTATTCTTCGATGTAAATCTTAATAGAGCAACATCTTACGTTTCTTCAAAACGACCTCATTCCAGTGTTAGCCACTTTATTTCCAAATTCGTTAGATCCGGATTTACCTGATGAACGAATATGGTATCAACAGGACGGAGCTCCACCCCATTATGCTGTGATCGTTCGTAGATATTTAGACGATGTTTTCCCCAATAGCTGGATTGGAAGAAGAGGTCACATTGAATGGCTTGAAATACGGCTTGAAATACGGCAAGTCACACCGGAAGAGTTACAAAACAGTAGAGATGCATCTTATCTTCGATTTGCAGTTTGTCAAGAAATAAACAGTGCCCATTTTGAACATTTGTTGCATTAAATAGTTCAATTCAAGTTATAAAAGTGGTTTCTGTTTTTAATCACGTGGGCTTTGAAAATATTCAATAAATAAATAGTGTGTTGTATTCCTTGCGAACAGATCTTTTAAACGAGGTGTCACTTGACATACCTTTCCATTTGAAAAAAAGGGCGGAGGTGGCTGGACACTTCCGGGCAGTGGCGCTTTTAGGTATAGGAACACTAGGCGTGCGCCTAGGGCCTCCAATTTTTGGGGGCCACAAATTGCCAACTAAGCAAGGTCGAACGAACTTTTGGCGGTTGGTGGCAATAAGCGAGGGGCGGGGTGTGGCACCGGTAGCGCCGAGCTAAATTTAGATACAATTAAACATTTGACAAGTAGCAAACAGTTTGTAATTCAGTGAGTCTGTTCTAATAATTAAACTTCTTTGGAGGTGAATAAATTGGCACGTTGCGGTGGTTAATAGTGAAAAAAATATTAAATTCAATTCAGAGTCAAATATAGGTGCAGTAGATGAAGATCAGACAAATACTGCATCTACTTCATGTATGAAGGAATCTATTACAAATATTAAAAATGTAGCTGACGAGGTAGAACGATTTCTTGCAGAGGATTCAACCCCAAAGAATGTAGTTCATGTCTCTTCCACCACGTCGTCATCAGAGTCCAATATAATTGCTGTAGATGAAGATCGGACAACTACTGCATCTACTTCATGTATGAAGGAATCTATTACGAATAATAATAATTTATTCACTTTGCCAATACAAAATCATAATTTTTTTACAATTTTTTGGATGTGATTGTCATAATGGTACCATACAATATCTTCTTAAAATGAACAGATAATATTTGAACAAAATGCAGATAAAACAAGAATCAGAAATAAGAAAATATTGGTTTACAATAAATACAGCTAGAATACATATTGTGTTACACTTAAGAAATGTTTTTTTCAAGAAATTCATTGATGCTATAGAATGCACCATCTATCAGTATTTCTTTAATGATTTTTTTAAATTGCCGAAAAGGTTTATTTTTGAATTCTGTTGGTAGATAATTGCGAAATTGTACACCCATACAAAAAAACGATTTTCCATAAAAGGCTGTATTGTGCTTTTCTTTTCTTATTAAAAATGTAGCTGACGAGGCGGAACGATCTCTTCAAGTGCATTAAATTTTTATATTGGACATAGCTTTATGGCCAGAAATCCTAACAGAAGAAATGCAGAACCAAATTATAAACGAAAAACCAAAAAATATTGGCAATCCTGTTAAAACAGGAATTTTAGTTAAGGATCGCGATAGAACGTATATTCGTCACTTGACAGAGAATAACAGAAAATAACGCGAATGGCTTATTTTTAGCGAAACAAGTTCTAGTGTTTATTGCTACATTTGTAAAATGTTTTCTAAAAAAAAAGCAATTTTCTTTACAATGATGCCACGACTGGAAAAATATATCTATCAAAATTTAAGAGCATAAAATTCAAAGAATCATAGGTATTCTATGTGCATTTTCTCCAAACGTTCACAGGTTGAAGGCCGGATTGATACCGAAATGGAGTGGTTGCAACCGTGAAATTTCTACTCACGGATTGGCATTTCGTGTACATCTTGAAAGCAAAGGAAATTATTTTGGTTGTTAGAGAATCTTGCAGAATTTGACCCTTTTATAGCTAATCATCTAGATAAATATAGAAATCAAGGACAAGGATCTGTGAGTTATTTATCAAACACAATATGTGTTGAATATATTAATATAATGGGTGACAAAATAAGAAATGCCTTAATCGAGGAAGTGAAAAGTGCGACATATTTTCCTTGATTGTTGATTAACTTTCATTAGTTTTGACCTGGTTCTCCTCCCTTTATTTTTATATGTATACTTGTGTTTGGTGTCTAGTTCTTAGACACAAGCTTAGGGGGGACCTTACGTTTTTTAACGTGAGCGGCGAGCCACATTTGAGGGAGGTATTCTCGGCAAATTAATGTGATGACTTTGCCAGAGTCATGCATAAGGGGGCGGTGGCTATTTATAATACGTGTTCCGGGATCTAACTAAACTAAACCTGGCTGTCGTGAAGGCATGCAGCTTGCCTAGTGTTCGCAATATGATGGCAATAGTAAATAATGTTACCAGTTTTGTACGAGAGTCAGCAAAAAGATTGGAACTTCCAAACAAACTATCCTTAAAAAACACCCACAGACGAGAAGAGTCAAGTTGCAAAGTCTTAGTGATACACGCTGGGTTGAAACACATGATGCCAATGCAAGTTCCTTGAAGAAATCGACAGAACTTATCCGTCATTGAAAAGTGCAAGTTTTCTGGGTTCTATTCAACGATTCGACTTTGTCTTATCTTAACGGTAACCGCCGCAGTATTTGAAATTACTGTTTCGCTATCACTGCAACTGCATGCTGTTGCATTAGATCTTAACCTTTGTTATGAGATTGTACAAAGTGTAGTAAGAACGAGATATGAGTCGCTTTTCGAGAGCGGAGTACTCTTCGATTCTCGATCTGTTCCACCTTCTACCAGGTGCTATCGTAAACACAGAAAATCTGACCGATAGTAGCAGCTCGACGCGCTTACAGTGACGATTTAGAAAAGGAGAAATATCTCTTTGGAAGGAACTATGGAGTGGTAGACAACATCTCCCACAAACAGCAGCTGAAGCGCATCAAGAGACAAATGAGTTTTTACAAATATAAAAATTTTGTTACAAATTCTCGCTACATTACCAGTAACCACTTGTAGTGTGGAGCGCAGCTTCTCTTCGCTTAAACTAATAAAATCGTACCTTCGTAGACAATGACCCAAGACAGGTTAACCAATTTGGCTTCCATGTATATTCACCGAGATATCTCTGCTAATCCGCAACCTAACGAAGTCATTGAGAGATTAGCGATTGCATTGAGGAAGTTATCCGAGGAGACTTATTATGCATAAGCAAAATAAAATGTGTGTTTTTTAGTGTTTTCTTTGCTTGTCTTTACTTTACCTACCCTCAGCGGGGTCAAGCCTCCCAAATGACATTCCTGGATCCGCCCCTGAGGTGGGACATTAAAAATGTTGTGGACAAAGTTACAACAATGCATCTAATATGTCGGGAAAATATTCCGGTTTACAATATTGAATCATGCAACACAGTCCTTATGCGGAATACATTCCTTGTGCCAGTCACTGTCTAAATTTGGTTGCTAATACTGCAGCAGAATCATCACTTACTGCGACTTTACATTTTGATTTTATTCAATCTGTATATGTTTGGTTTTCTGCATCAACGCATAGGTGGAATATCCTTGATAAATATCTTTGCAAAAATGCTTGCACAGTAAAAAATCTTTCAGATATAAGACGGTCAGCTCGCGCTGATACGCTTTTACATTGTATAAAAGTTACAGAGATATTAAATGTGCTTTGATTGAAATAGGTGATGATCCACAACAAAAGGCTATAACACAGGCTAAAGGTCTAGCAAAAACATGGACTCGTACGAGATCGCTCTAATGACGGTCTTGTGGAATACACTACTTCAATGCATAAATGCTACAAGTAAATCACTTCACTACAAGTAAGTCCACAATTATTTTTGTCGACAGGGGTGAACCTTTTGCAGTCTCTAAAGTCTTTCATAAATGATGAAGTAACAGCATTTCAACAACATAGAAGAGGAAGCTGGAATACACTAATTGATGATAAGATGCGTAAGTGGTTTTACGATGAAAATAATGAAAATTAAATTATTTTGACTGGAAGAGAGGATTTTGTTGTAAATAGTGTTAATATTATTTGTGATACACTCGCAGTAGAATTTGATAGTAGAATGAAAACCTATATGGAAATTAATAAAAAAAATTGATTATTTTTTATTAATAATGATTTGTCTTATGGCAAACTAAATTTAATGATTTAATGAACTGTTACCTACATATAAAGAAGATATTATCATTAATATCTTCTTGATATGTAGATAACTCGGGACATGGCTCGGGACGAATTAATTCAGCTCTTGGCAAGTGCCAATAAAGAAAATCTTCAGTCACCAACAGAAATGTATCAGGCGTTAATACGTGGATTAAAATCGACTTTCAACAGTTTCATCATTATTAATTTATATTGTAGGTAAAACGTTGTACGATACGTATCGTAAACTAGTATTACGCACCTAATTGTTATTTTTTTAATGTGGTTTTACTATAATCTCGCATATTGAGATTTGGGACTTCGTAGACTAGGGCCACACAATAATTACTATACATAAGCAAACAGTATATATATATATATATATATATATATATATATATATATATATATATATATATATATAGAAATGAGGGCAAGAAAAACCATACGTACCGTGTTTCAGGATTTTTTTCAAAAAACGCCTATATCGAACTTCTTAATTTTATTCTAGTTAAAGTTTCCACACTTTAATGTGAAATAATTAGTTAAAAAAGAGTTGTTAGTTAAAAAATTGGATTAATTATGTTTTGATAAGTCGGCTTCATAGTCTACAGAGTTGGAGCGTTTACTTCAAATCTGGAGGTCCCGGTTTCGATCCCGGGAGCAAGTATCGGCCGATTTGTACCAGAAGACAAATGTGTAATTAATTAACGCCAATTTAAAATCCACCTTGGTTTATGAAGTGAAAAATGTGGGCAAAATACAATTTTAAAAAGACAACAAAAAAAGAGCCACATCTAATAAGTATCCACATTGGACCAAACATAAAAAAAAATTGATATCTTTAAGAATCTTGAAAATTGTGGTCTTACAATTATTTCTGTTTATCTTCAAAATGGGTAAATGAACACTATTTGACACAATATTTGAAAAAACAAATAATATTTGGAAATGGAAATGAATGGATATTAGTATAATTTTAATTTATCTGTTTATGAAATATTTTAAATATTATTATTATTGTCGTTGTTTCAGACATGTATTGTAAAAATATGGGGCAGTATTCAAGATCTTCTAAAGGAACAAAGCGATTTGGGAAACTTAGCTGTCCTGTGTGTTCAATGTTTAATCACTGGACATGGCAAATCTTTGAATATGTTAAGGGCTCAGATTTTTAGGGTGATTTCCGAGCAAAAATTTCCACAGGACATTGGACAAAGATTTGAACTCCTACTTTCACTCACTGAAAATGGAAAAGATATTGAACACTTTGAGGAAAAGGTAACAAAGGCTTATTTATAGAGATTTCTAGTTAAACTGATACATTTGTGTATAAATATTTGTGTATAACTATTGTGTATAAATTCTGTTTAATCATAATTTGCTAGATGGAAAATGTTTTAATATTAACTTGTAAGGAAATTTCCTTACCGGAAATTTGTTTGATTGGAAATTTATTTGAATTCCTTTTTTTTCAGTTATTTGTTATAATTTATATGTATTATATTATTAATATATTATATAAATAATAATCCATTTTTTACATAAGTAAGCACAATACAAAGTAACAAGATATAAGATTATTTACAAACTCCGTAACTTCCATATAAAACATTTTACTGTAAAGATATTTAGGAATTATAAATATTTCTTTTATAAGATCAATGGCAATGCAATTTTTAAATTCCATAGCATTAGTAGTATGGGTTAGTAAAGTGTACTCAATATTTGATATATTAAATGTTATATTTTTTCTATTATTACATATACTAAAAGAGTAGCGTACGCCTTTTTAGCAGGGGGCGGGAAAAATACGTAAATCGGATTTGGAGAATGAAAACGAACGTTTTAAGTGATTTGCAAAAGAAATTTTCGCCTGGCAAAGGAAGTAAAATTTTTAGAAAACTCCAGAAAATTAATTAATGTTTGACAAAATTTCTATTTTTGGGCTTCCGCACGGCCGTATTTGTCTGTCAAAACTGTCGAAAATCTCGAATTTTTGTGCTTTCGCTGAAAAATTTGAAGATAATTGCGAAAGACCGAATAAAAAATTGCAAAAACCGATCTTCTTTGACGTTTTATTATGAGCCGACCGCTGATCGGAACGGGTTCCGGTTTGTGGATCCGGTTTCGTAGGTTCTTTCCCTCTGGGTCTTCTAGATGTTTTTGAATTTTCATTTTTTTTGAGATCAAAATTGTGTTAATATGAATTGTACTGACTGTAAATTGCATTAATTTTCATGGTTTTTAATAAAAACAAATGAGAACGTACTAAAAAATAATGTTTATTTAAATTTTACAGTTACAATAGTTACGCATTTGTAAAAATACAAAAAAAACTAAATGAAATATATCAAAAAAATATCTAATTATGTACAGCTACATATTAGTCATCTTCATCACTTTCTTCAGATGAATCTGCAGCTGAGTAGTCAGGATCATGCTGATCAGTAATTTCTGAACTATTTACATTTACTCTGTCTTTCCAGTAATACTAGTGGGTATTAATAAATCTAGGACTTCAGAAGGAAATTTTGAAGCCTTTTTTCGCGGGACATCTCTTAAGCTTGTTATTACTGGATCAGATGTTATATTAACATGTTAAGTAAATCTCTATTCGTGGCAATACGCGACTGCTTTCGAGTATTGTGTTGACGAAACCTTCTGCAGTTCTTGTTTCGAACTTCTTGAGCTTCCTCGGAAAGCTGACCGATAGGCAACAAAGCAGATACAATAACTTCTGAACTGTGAACAAGGATTTTGTGAACAGTAGGAGGCATGTAATACCACGGATAGAGATTTATGTACAGTTTCTTTGTTTCTGCAGCAAAAGCCTGAAATTTCTTAATGTTAATATCAAGTCCTGAAGATACAGCCTGAAGTATAATTCCAATTTTTTATATTAATGTAATATCTAATCATGCAATATCAGCACTTAGTTCTGGATTTTCAGAACTTACGAGCTGTATGCCCATGATTTGTATTGCCATACCCTGGTTTTAGCTTATCTACAATTAGCCCCATTTTGGCTTTAAAACGGATTTTTATTTCATCAGAACGTTGCTTCACACTAACTTTTTTAGATTCCGATCAAATTTGCCTCCCAGGGCCTGGTAAGCGTTCTTAAGAAGTAGTTGGGTTGTAGAAGTAGTTGTAACACTTGTTTCTTCTACAGCTCCTTCATTTTTCAAGAATTATGGACGAAAATCGCGAAATGATGGCCTTCATGTTCTTTAAAGATTGTTCATTGGCATCCCAAATATCCTGCCTTGTACTGATAAATCGAAACAAAGCCTTTCTTGTTTCCTTTCCATGTTTCAGCCATTCTTCAAATAAATCAATCATGGCGAAAACTACATCTGGAAAAAAATTAAAAATAACTAGTTCTGCAAATATATCGCAAGCATGTTTCATATCATTATAAAGTAGATGAATGCAACTATATTATACATTAATTATTTATAGAGAGGGCGACGAGGGGGTATGTGGCTTTTTTTCTTGCAAAGTTGAAAAACAGCCAAAAATCTGAGTACTTTAAGAAACAATGTTAAAAAAAATGGTTTATATTACATTTAATGAATTAAAATATGCTTAAAATATAGCACAGAACTTTTTAAAAACACAATAAAATAAAATGGTAAGATGCACAAATGTTACTGAATGAATGAAAAAATCTCGTTTTCTTATATAAACATATTAGGTACTTACGTACTAACGCCACCGCAGATTTGAACAAAATGGATGGTTGGATTAGGTTATAATGGAGCAGATAAAACCAGACCACATATCGCTCGGTAGCGCGACCTCTCGATCCGAAATAAGAAAAAATATTGGATAAGGGTTAGATTAGGTTATATTAGAGCAGGTAAATCCAGACCACATATGCGCAATATACCTACCCTACCGCGCAGGTAGCGGTGACGTTAATACTTAAGTACCACATTTAATTTTTTGGCTTGACATTCATTAAGAAGTAATTAGGAAAAAAATCTGGAATTGTCGTTACCTAAGTGTTTTCTGTGAATTGTGATAATTATATTTCACGAATTAAAGGGTTGTTTCTGTCCACCTAATTTGGTCTTTTGAACCACTGTACGCTACTGGCAGGGCTCAAACGCAAACGTTGGCCCAACCGTCAGTTATTTGAAACTAATTACGACTGCGGAAAATGGTTTTTTTGACCAAATCTGATCGTGAATAGACCTTGATAAATCGGACGTTTAATTTATTTTAATAAATCGTTTTAATTTATACGTTAAATTTTATGATTCGACTGCTAGCCGTTTCGATAACGAGTGAATTATTCCGTCCTTCCCTTATAAACACGTGTAAATTGAGTATCTACGCACAAACTAAGCACAAAACCAAATTGAAAAATATCGCTTTCCACATTTTTCACTTTTGTGACTAAACCGAACGATTTTGCAGAATTCCCAATGAATACTTTTTTGTAGGTACATACGTCTTACATTTCGTGGTTCATGTCTCAATTTTCTATTTTAAAGCATTGACGAGATATTTGCACAAAACATTTAAAGGAAAAATTATTCCCCACGGCGTCTCCGGCGAAGGTGTTCAAATGTTGTCAGGGAGTATTTCTTATGGATACCCAGTAAAAATTTAATTAAAACCCTTCAAGCGTTACTACATATTTTTGCAATTTTTGATTATTTTGTTTTTACTTTCATGATCAGTTTTGGTTAGAATACCTGATGGATGTATTCACTAAAAAAATCTCTTAATAGGTTCAATAAAAGGAACAATAAAAATTTACACATTTGTAGAGAAAGGATCAGATGATGAAATCACTGTGTCAGTTGCGTAATAGTATATTACGTGACAAGAGTTGTAAGAAGCATATTACGTACGAGCGGAACAGTTACGTCACGAAATGAGTGACAGCTTCTATGTGAATGATGTGACGTTTAATTATTGTTTGGAAATCACGGAGTACTATATTTAAAATAGTATCAACGTGCAGCTCTCAACCAATCAACGAATCGTAAATCAAACAAGCAAGGGTGATTTTGAATTATTGCATAACATTAGTCGCGGATTGTTGCATATATTTGTGGTACGATGTATTTACATAGTCCACGAACTGTACAATAATGGGCATTTATAATTGTGGTCGTAGATAAAATATATTATTAATTGGTGGCAGTGATTAAAATAGTTTACAATAGTTTTTTCAAGAAGAGTCCAAAGAAATTTCAATCTTACAAAATTCCATTCAAATAAGTTACTAATTATTTTATATAATATATTAATAATATAAAAGAATTTATATAATATATTTATAATATAATACTCCTATAATTTATAACAAATAACTCAAATACTATTCGAACTATTATTTTTTTCTCTCATCAAACAATGTGTGTCCAGGGGTGTTTGAATTTAAAACACAACATCCTATTGTATTTCCCCACATTGTTCCAACTCCTGTATTCTAGGAGGTCAATGAGTCTATGTTCCATGTTCTTCATGGGATCTCTTTTACTGTAATGTTAAGCTTGTGTCTC
The DNA here is from genome assembly GCA_944588485.1 of Phosphuga atrata. NCBI lineage: Eukaryota > Metazoa > Arthropoda > Insecta > Coleoptera > Silphidae > Phosphuga > Phosphuga atrata. The sequence continues at coordinate 58,676,331 of OX155893.1, forward strand.
CTACGTGTCAATTACTTCACAATGAAAGATTATATGGGAAGCAGTTTCATCCTCCTCATACTCTGCAGAGTGGTTCATCTGCCCTGTGAGTAGACCTGCCTCATTTGTAATCTGCTTCCTTGACAGTTGAAGGATTTCAGCACTTGAAGCATCTGATCAATTTTCTATTATTCATTTGCTGTCTTTCTGACCATTTATTTTGTCCCACTGTAGCCAGTGATAATCCCACTGTAGGTATCTATTTACAGATTTTATTTTGGGCCTTGGGTTTAGTAATGTAGGAGTGCTTATTAGCACTGAAGTTTGCTCCATCCTTTATCTGGCGGATAAATTAGCTCCTCCGCTAACTTATTCGCCAATTCGTTTTCTACCAATCCCTTGTGGCTCAATACCCAAGCAAGTGTGATCTTATTGTGTTTGGCCAGGACCTTATGGTTCTGTAGGCAGTTCTATGTTGTTTTAGATGTAATTTCATGGCGTGCTAAATCATTAATAACCGCCTGACTGTCCTTGGAAATGCGGATATTTCTACTTTTGTAGTTCATCTTTAGATTTTGACGGGCACATATCGTAATGGCATTTATTTCCGCTTGGAATGTCGTGCATGTGATCCCAGGGGCACAGATAAACTGTATCCCAGGGATGGTCCATAGATTCCTGCGCCAGTTCCACTGTGCCTTTGGAGTCTATATACTGGTCCTGCCCACCTTTCTTGCCTCTTGGCTAAGGTGACCACACGTCCCGATTTTGACGGGACAGTCCTGCTTTTTGGAGACCTGTCCTTCCCACCTTCCCGCCGATTTTTAAAAATGTCCCGCTTTTTAGAAAATATCTGCATTTCTTATTTTAAATGTACTGTAATATATAATATAATATTTTTCCACATATTCCCATAAAATCTCCTTTTTTAATGTCATCTTATGAAAATATTTAATATCCTCGAATTGAAATGTCCATTCTTCAAGATATTCCAAGCAGTTATTATAAAAATTTCTGACTTCTTTCAGAAAATCCTGTCGTTTAATGGCACCTTGTTCTTAAATTTTCATTGGGTGACATTAAAAAGGGAGATTTTATGGGAATATGTGGAAAAATCTTTTGAATATATTAGTGAACACTTTCCAAAAATTAATATTTGCGAAAATGATCTTTTTGATGAGGAGTTATTAGTAAAAAGTTACGTTACTGATGAAAAAGTTAAATGTTGATTGTCTGCAAATGTGAAAACAGACAAAAAGTGGATGGAGTTATTCCTTCATTTTAAACAGAATATTTTCAAAATATTTTGATAAGGAATATTAATCTCTTTAAAATGCGAATTTGAATTTGTTTTAAAATGAGAGTTTTTTCTAGTATCAATAAAATATAGACAACAGAAAAACACAGTTGAACATTAAACTTTAAAATCTATGTTATGCGTAAAAAATAATTTGACCAATAATAAGAAATTTGACGACATTTTATTAAATGATCCAACTCTATTGCAGTATTCACTCGGATCAAAAATATGACCTTGAAAGAAAATCATAATTTTTTTTAAATAAAAAATTTAAATTAATTAAAAACCATAATGTTCATATTATTGCAAGAAAAAAATTAAGAAATTACTATGTTCTCTAATTCACCCATGACTTATAAAATAAATAAATATAATTACAAGTATGATTTGGTTTCCTGCACTTTCGTTCGATAAGTCCATATTGATGAAGCCAAAAGGCAGAAACGCGTCTATGTTCATTATTATTATTTATCAGGTTATATATATATATATATATATATATATATATATATATATATATATATATATTTATATATATATATATATATATATATATATATATAAATATATATATATAAATATATATATACATATATATATATATATATATATATATATATATATATATATATATATATATATATATATATATATATATATATATATATATATATATATGTATATATGGGTGGTTCTTAACAATTTTTTCATCTTAGAAATGCCCTCCCATGGTCAGAAAGTGTTCTAATTGATGAAAAAATATGACGGATAACGTGACCCGATGGTTCCCTTATCAAAAACCCACTTCTAGAGCCCAAAAACCGTTTTCAGCTTAAAAATGAAGAATCTGTCAAAACTTGATGAGGGACGGTAAAAATCATCAGTTTTACCATCAGGAGCACATAAATATTGACACTAAAGGCTCTTCGTTATCAGGTGTACTGAGAAACTAAGCCACATAATCGTGTCAGGCGATTCCAGTCTTCTCAATGCACCTCGAACAAAATTTTGAACATTTAAAGTATTCGACATAAGAAATTTTTCACATGAAATGTCATCACTTAATGATTACAAAAACATGAGTCATATGAAATATTGATAGTGATTCACTTTTCAACCCAATCCAACAATCGATTGGGACTTATTTGGGTATATTGGTAGATGAATTATCAACAACTTTATCAACAGCAGAATCTTTCAAATCTACACCTGAAGTAGAACATCATGCTAAAATCCATTTATCAATGCAAGGGTTGTTGCAGCTTTGGATAAATGTAATGTCAGTGATCGCAAAGTCGTTCATTTACTAGCTGCGGTGGTCGAGGCTCTTGGCCATAATATAGGAGACCTTGTTTTTAATAGATCATCCATCAAACGCATCCAAGAATAGTTACGCCAAGAGAAATCTGAGTATATTAAAGACAGTTTCGACCTTACATCACTTTAATCAGTTGTTTTACGCTGGGACGGAAAGATGATGAATGATTTGATGAATAAAAAAACTGCCAGACTTGCAGATATTATTACAAATGACGGTTTTGGAAAACTTTTGGAAGTAGCTGAATTGGAAAGTTCTACTGGCGAAGAACAAGCAGAAGCAATTTTTGATGTTTTAATAGATTGGGGTTTAGGTGATACAATAAGACCTTTTTTTGTGATACTACGCCATCAAATTTGGGGCATATTAATGGAGCGGCTCAATTATTACAAAATGTGGAATTAGATATGGTTGATAGTTTTGTATATGATAAGAGATCGCTATCCAAGACATTAAAATAGATCACTTTTTAAATTCGAAATCAAAGGAATTATTTGAAAGATTTTCAATTGATAAAACATTTTTGAATAATAATCCTAAACACTGAACGAAAAATAAAAATTACATTGAAGCAAGAAATATCGTCAAAAATATCAAAGTTGTTAATGATGCTGCTGAAAGGAGCATTAAGTTAGTGCAGATTTACAAAAATAGTTTTACCAAAGATACATAACAACGACAATTCGCTCTAATAAAAAAAACGCTATTGAGAAGAATATCTTTTTAAAAAATTTATGAAGAAAATTTATTTATTATTATTCAAGTTAAATTTCAATAAGAAAAAACCTATTATAATATCATGTTTGTGTAATTTTAATGAATCTAAACATTGTATAGTTGTTTATATAAAAAAAATTATGCTCTTTGTCATAAAATATTCATATGAACATATGAATTCATGATGTTCATGATGAATTCATTCTAGACGGATCGTCAATGCTTGATGTCTATCTGACTCCAAGGTTAGTAAAATCTTCATAACTCATGTTTTTGTAATCATTAAGTGATGAAATTTCATGTGAAAAATTTCTTATTTCGAATACTTTAGAGAAATGTTCAAAGTTTTGTTCGAGGTGCATAGGGAAGGCTGAAATCGTTTGACACGATTATCTGGCTTAGTTTCTCAGTACACCTGATAATAAGGAGTATTTAGTTTCAATATTTATGTGCTCCTGATGGTAAAACTGATGATTTTTACGGTCCCACATTAAGTTATGAAAGATTCTTCATTTTTAAGCTAAAAAACGGTTTTTGGGCTCTAGAAGTTGGTTTTTGATAAGGGAACCATCGAGTCACGTTATCCGTCATATTTTTTCATCCATTAGAACACATTCTGTCCATGAGAGGGCATTTCTGAGACGAAAAAATTGTTAAGAACCACCCTAATATATATATATATATATATATATATATACCGCAAGGTATTTCGTAAATTCTATGGGATTCTAATTCTTAGAATTATTAATTAGAATCCCATGGAATTTACGAAATACCTTGCGGAACATGTGAACGAACCTACATTGGCCGTACCAATAGAAAAATATCTGCTAGGATTAAAGAACATGTAGTTTCAGTCAGACACAGAGACAAAGTTTCATCGGCACTTGTCCAACACACAAACACCGGTCACTGGATGGACTTTAGAAATTCAAGGACTGTTGCACAGATTAGCCACGAAATGTCACGAGTATACAGAGAAGCCATAAAGATAGAAAAACGAGACTACTGCATGGACACGAGAGACGATTCCTAGAGACTGCCCCCAGCATGGCGACCGATCATATCCACCCTCAAAATGCAATCCCAGACACCCCAGACTCATGTACGACCAACAAGACAAACAAACAACCGAACCGAAGCACCGCACACAACGCGCATGACCCGAAGCCAGACAGCTATAAGTAGTCGCATCGCACGAACGAGCTCTCAGTATGCGTCTAACGGAAGTCTCTTGAGAATGGCGAATGTTAACATTCGCCATTCTCAAGAGATATTTGCGTCCGTACGGGTCAACCGTTAGACGCATACTGAGAGCTCGTTATATATATATATATATATGTATTATATATTATATACATTAAATTAGTGGTCTGCTTTCATAAATTTTTATAAATTATAATTCCCATTTCCTCCCCATTTGTCTCATTGAAAATGTGGTCACTTTACTCTTGGCATACTTTCTTGCCTTCTGTACAAAGTAGTTGTGTTTTGAAGGGTAGATCAAATGATAGCCATTTTGACATCGAGTTTCCCACAATATTGACGTTTGGCTCTGATATTACATTCATTATCGAGATGTGTCCTGACCTCGGCAGAGCTTCCCATGTACCATTACATTTCCATTTAAAGGCTCCTACTCTTGCCTTACCTATAATAAAGATATCCAGGGGAAGAAGGCCTATCATGACCTCCAGATCTGCAAATCTCTGTTCCCTTAATTGCCTTCCATAACAGGCCAATCTTTGAACATTAGTTCCTTTATGGCCTGTTTCTGTTTGACTTTAGTCCACCATACCGTGGAGCCATATGTCAGAATGGGTCTAACTTAAAGTGACCACATTGAGACAAAGCGGAACAAATGGGATGAAATGAGCATTATAATTTAGTTATAATTATAATTTATAGAAAGCAGACCAATAATTGAAAAAAATAGATTTTATCTACTCACACACCAAAATGAACACATTAATAAATACATTATTGTATGTGAATTGTATGTGTTATTATAATCGTGTGTAAAAATATCCAAATCGTGCGTAAAAGTCCAATGTAAATCAAATTGAGTTTCATTACAAACGATTTCTATTTGTTGTTACTATGACAATAACTTGCGTCACCAAATAAAAAACAGAGACGTAGTAAAAATAAATTCTCTGACGTTTATTAGAATTAACTTTTCTTATTTGGAATCAAGAGTTCTCAGCCTCGCAGTCTGGATTTGTCTGGTTCTAATATAACTTAACCTAACTATAACATATTCTAGATTAAATCTAGGTTAACCTAGATTACATCCACAACGACCAAATAGTGATCGTACTGTGCGTTTTTACTAGTTAGCAATTTTTTTCACGCAGGCGCTGAACGTTCTAACCTTATTGTGTCAGTGATTTGATGCACTGATGCACAAAAGCCTTTCTTCACACACTTGTATCATAAACTATTGTTGTATAAATTGATATACTTGTCTATAAATATACAAAAATGTTATTAACTATAAAAATATTTGTAAAAACAATAATTTAAACATTTTGATTTTTAATTAATTTAAATTTTTTATTTAAACAAAATATGATTTTCTTTCACGGTCAAATTTTTGATCCTAGTGAATACTCGGATCATTTATTAAAATGTCTTGAAATTTCTCACATGAATTGGTCAAACTATTTTTTACGCTTAATATAGATTTTAAAGTTTAATGTTCAACTGCGTTTTTTCAGTCCATATTTTATTGATACTGGAAAAAATACTTTTTGTTGCTGCATTTGTTCCTGCAAGGGAGAGCGCATATTATACGATTTTCAAAATATTTTTCTAAGGAAATTTCTGTTTAAAATGATGCAATAACTCCGTCGATTTTTGGTCTGTTTCCACATTTGCAGACCAGTAACATTTAATTTTTTCATCAGTAACGTATCTTTTTACCAATAACACCACATTAATATATTTGAAAGATTTTTACAGGCATTCCCATAAAATCTCCTTTTTTAATGTCACCCAATGAAAATTTCAGAACAAGGTAACATTAAACGACCAGATTTTCTGAAAGAAGTTAGAAATTTTTATAATAACTGCTTGGAATATCTTGAAGAATGGACAGTTCAATTGGAGGAGATTAAAAAAATTCATTGGTTGATATTAAAAAAGGAGATTTTATTGGAATATGTGGAAAAATCTTATATTACATATTACAGTACATTTAAAATAAGAAATGCAGATATTTTCTAAAAAGCGGGACATTTTAAAAAATCGGCGGGACGCGGGACTTTCCTCCAAAAAGTGGGACGTGTGGTCACTTAGTCTGTCATAGTATACAACTATGTTCTTTTGGTCATCATCATTGCCATTTTTCACTTATTGGTAGCTTTCTTAAGGTTTTGATTACATGACTTCACACTTGCAGAAAATGTGGAGCCTTAGCCCCTCATTTTTGTGAATGGTACTATCACATCTCACATTCATTGCTTTTTCCATGAGCTCTGCCAGTATTCTAAGAAATTTCCTTCTGATGAGGATGAGATTAAGTTGTTTTCAAACAAATTGTTTTCTAACAATATTTCAGATACATTGATACATTTTCCAGATATATTGCAATAACCATCTTGGGTATACTTTATCCTATCTTTTCAATCTTGTCTGTCACAATTTTACTTTATTTACACATGTCTTGTCTATATCCAATCCTATTAATTAAAAATTATCCTTTTGGTTTTCTTTTACAGTTTTATGTATCCTAATCGTATTTATTAAACAGAATGTTTGCTTGACAAAATTTTCTTATCTACTGCTTCTTTTTATTAATTTACATTCGAATTATCTGTAATAAAATATTTCCTTTTCAATTTGTAATAATAATAATCTTTATTGTCACCAATAGGATCAAATGGCTATCAATCATAATGTCTTTCAGCCAGAATTTGTAATATTTTCTTTAAATATATTTTTTTTCAAATTATATTTTGTTGTTTGTAGATTGGTCCATTTTTGTTAGAATGGATGTCTGAGCTAACCAGAGCTGGGAAAACTCAGGACTTTTTACGTCTTCTTATTAATTTAATTAAATTTCACTCAGCTCGGTTGACTGAAGAGGTCATTGTAGGTTTTGTAAAGTAAGTGTACAGAAAGTATTATAAACACACTCCTAATCTATACATTTTTTTAGCCATATATGTGCCCTACGCAGTAGCACCAACAATCAACAAATCATCTTCACTTGCATTGATATATTGGACACTATTGTTGCATATTACAGGAACTTACCATACGATTCTCTGTCACAGTTTATTGGAACTTTGTGCAGAGTCGTAAATGCAGAAGCTTATTGCCAAATAAGTTGGAAGGTACAATTTACAACATTTAAATTTGTTTTAAAAAATCATTGATTTTGCTTTGTAGATCATGAAAAATTTACTTGGAACCCATATGGGACATTCAGCTATATTCACCATGTGTCGAATTTTACAAGAACCTGAGTTGAAAAATGATACTGAATTGATTAGAGGAGCAGTATTTTTTATTTATATGGGATTGTGGGAACAGCCATTGCTTAATTTGAGATGTCCACCAACAGCAGTTTTACCATCTTTGCTTCAGGTATAATCTACAGCTATAGTAACCACTGGTCCACTGAGAATGTTTACCTGTCTGAGTTAAAAACATTTCACATTAAGATAAAAATAATAATAAAATTTCGAAATAAAAATATTTTAAACTAATTTTAAATTTACGATTAGCACAGCACTGAAGACAAATTCTCTAATGCATAATGTGCGTGAATGTAGTAGTTCTTTAATACCTAGCAATATTTTTTTTGTTAAACGCTGATGTAGAGCAGCGTTTCTCAAAGTGGGCGATATCGCCCCCCAGTGGGCGATGACGTCGTTTTGGGGGTCGCTAGGTGGCCGATATAGGGGGCGGTAAGTAGCTAGGGGTCGATATAGGGGGCGGTAGGTAGTCAGGGGGCGATATAGGGGGCCGTAGGTATCACGAGTTATACAATGCATTTCTGTTAATTTAAAACAAACAAATACGTTCAACAAAAATGTTCCGTGTTCAGTATTATAAAACCGGCCACACTCGTCTGCAATTCGCTGCTGGTCGAGTATCGATAATCGCACGCACACACATACAGCCAGCGTTACTAACTCTACCAATTTTTCGGTAGATCAACCACCTTTTAATGTCTTGCCCAAATCTACTACCTTGAAAAAAATCTGCCAACTTTTCAAGTTTCTGAAAAAAAAATTATATAATTTTATTTCTGTAAAAATTAGAAAGGCTTCACTTTTTTCACGATTTTTTCTTTCTACAGGGATGTAGAATTTAACCCCGCATGTTAATTTTCATTTGAAATATTTCAAAAACCATCATAATTATTTTTGCTAATTATTTAAGAATTCATTTATTATTAATCTAAATAGGTTCTCAGACCTAAACTTACCATTTATTTTGAATGATGATCTTATAAGAAATTACCTATGTTAAGTTGGCAGGACCAACGAGGAAGAAAAAATCCGCAACAGCACATAATAATCCGCTTTTTATCCGCAAACGATTGTAACGAAAAAAATCCCGCACTTCCCATTCCCCGAGAAAATAGGGTCTCGCTAACTTAACAGAAAGTTAGCGGAACCCACCCTAAAAATAATTATTTTGAGGAAACAAATGCAACGGAATTATTCACATTTTATCCCCAAACGAAGTGCAAAAAAATTCCGCAATATTCATTTCCCGGGAAAAATCGGGAAATTTTTTTTCCGCAGAATTTTTTTGTGGATAAAAAGCGGATAATTTCGGTGATTTTTTTCCTTGAAATAATTATTTTTAGGATCTGATCTTCCACCGTAGAAAAGTACATTTTCCTGTTTTGTGTTTTGCTGCGCTCTCTTTCACTTAAACTTAACTAAAATCAGTCAAAATTTGTTTACATTCGCATATATTACATGCGTACGCGAATACAATACCTCCACTAACTACATTGACCTCTCACCCCACCGTAGGTGGAAGGATGACAACCAATAAGAAGATTTCATGTTTGAGAAGACCTGCATGCCGCCCGCATCTTTGATAGGCCCTAGCATTTCGCCGCCGATGCGTCTTTGAACAGACCAATAGGAATAATAAAGAAAGCAAGAGATGCGCGCGGCTTATGTGGCGATTTGGCCTCGCTAAAACAAAAACGTTTGCGGATAAAACGCGGAAAATTCCGGTGCATTTATTTCCTCAAAATAATTATTTTTAGGGTGGGTCCCGCTAACTTTCTGTTAAGTTAGCGGAACCCCATTTTCCCGGGAAATGGGAAGCGCGGGAATTTTTTTTTACAATCGTTTGCGGATAAAAAGCGGATTATTATGTGCCGTCGCGGAATTTTTTTTCCTCGTTGGTCCTGCCAACTTAACAGAGGTCAAGAAATTGAGGCTTGTCCTCACTAGCGCGTGTATTCTTTATATATAAATTTTACATTCAACGTTGCTAGATTTCTAGTGAATATTAGAGTTAAGTATTTTCATTGTTTTATAATAAAAAAATCGATATAACTGAAGAATTTTCAGTATCCTATAAAATACTTGGTAATTCAAAATACTTTTACTCCAGAAAGAAAGAAAAACATATATAATACGATAGATTTGGGGGGCGCTATTAACTTTTGTATATCATAGGTGGGCGATGCGACAAATAAGTTTGAGAAACACTGATGTAGAGCAAAGGTGGGCATATACACTGATGATCGATCTCGTTAATTGAAGAAACTTTGTAGAATTAGAGATGAATTCTCTGATTGTATATATTTTCATTGCATAATATGCAACACAAAATCGTTCGTATTACAGCCTTTTTGTACTCTGAAGAGTACAAGTAGAATATGAAGACTTACTTTAAAGTAAGTTTTAAAAAATGTGGCTTACTAGAGTTTGTTGAGAGATTTTTAAACCTTAGCTAATTAATCAAAAATTAAAATATTTTTGCATACACTGGATGAAAAATATGACCAATTAGAATATCCTACTTGGTGGTCAAATTTAGCATTTATAGCATAGCATATCACCGATTTCAATTTTCAAAAGTTAAGAGAGTAAATCATATTATAGATTTGATATTGTTTTCAAAAGAAAATTAAAGTTTTTTGTGGCACAACGAAAAAACACGTCACATACTATGTCAATTGTGATTCTCAAACATACTGCTTCGATTTAGAGACTTGTACAAGAAAATAACACTTTTTATAGGAAGCAAACAGCCGGTAGCTCACCACAAGGCGAGATCGTCAAACGCCGATCTTAGTATTTCATAGTTAGCCCATCTCTAATCTAAAGTAATAATAATAAAAGTGTATATATCAAGAAGAACTGAACAAACAAGAAATGATTAAACAAATTTGTCTTGTCATGGTCATTTTTTGTATATTCTTGTTGGCCCTGTTCTATCTTGTCTGGCCTAGTTTTATCCTTAATTTGATTATTAATGTTTGCTTATTTACAATCGATTTGTTAATCGGTTTTATTTTATTTTATTAATATTTTAGGCAGTGAAATGCAACCATCCATTTGTAACATATGAAGTGGCCCACAGCATGGACAAATTGGTTAATAAATATCAAAATGATCTTCAAGATCCCTCCTGGGATTTGATTCTCCAAATATTATCCCTTATCATCAAGCAGATTTCAGATACATCTCTTGAGGGAAATCGAGCAGGAACTCTTGTAGCTACCTGCATAGAAGCCACTTTAACAACCATTGAAAGTTTAATTAAAAATGGGACATTCTATGGAAATGTGTCTCAATTTTATAATCTGATTGGAGAATGTGCTGCTACAAGGCCGGAGACTTCTGTCATGGGACTGATTTGTTATCTGGCAGAGGATATTACACCTGTGAAGAATTTATGGCTGAAGAAATTAAATTTGTTGTTGCATAGATATTATAAATATGAAAATGAGAAGAGGACTAATATAAGGCTTAAGGTGTTGGATGTTCTTTCAAATGCTGTAAGGCTGCATAGGTGAGCGGGTCAATTTTTGTCTGCTGATGGTATGTTAACCATTCTGCTTCATAAATTTCAGATTACAATTTGAAGATGAATTAATTGAGTGTATTGTTATTCCACATTTAATTGATTTAGCAAGGGATAATGATTATAAAATTCGATCTGCAGGAGCAGCATTATTAGTAGAGTTGTGTATGCATTGTGAATCAAAGAGATGTATTGAAATGTTAGACATTCTAGATAAGGTAAGTTAACTATTTTAAGTTAAAAGCATTTTGTGTTTGGCATTTCTCAAAGAGGAGTGAAGTTCGCAACTCAGACGCAACGAATAATAATTGATACAAATTTTGTGTTTATTCGTCACTGGTGCCGAACTTCCGTTTCTGCTTATTTTCGTCTTGAGGCAACCAGTAGCGGTATATACGGGGAACGACCGTATTTTTGCAAATATATGTTCCATCTGTACATATTGAAAATGTTTAACTAGATGAAATTGTTCGCAATTAAAAACTGTACTGAAAAGGTACTCTTTGTTTCTGTCGCTCAAGATAATCAGTCGGGAAAAAAATAATTTTTTGGGAATACGAAAATGGGAATAATAAAAGAGTACCTTTTCAGTGTAGCTTTTAATTGCGAACAATTTCATCATATATCATAGTCAATGTCATAGTTATCATCAATCATAGTTAAGCATTTGCTAAATGTGCAGATGGAAAAAGTATTTGCAAAAATATTTGCAAAAAATAAAGGTCGGTCCCGTGTGTACCGCCTCTGGTTTGTTGAAAATAAGCACAAACGGTAATTCGGCACCAGTAACGAGTACACACAAAATCTGAACCAATTATCATTAATTGGGTCTGAGATATTAGCAACAATGTTGTCTGAGACCACCCCCTTTTAAGGGCTTTTTTCAATGAGGAAGCGTATTGGACACATCGTTATAGGGACTTTTTTTTCTTATTTTGGGTTCTAAAACACGCCCTACAATTTCTACAATTTTTTTTTAATCCGTAGCCGACGAATGAGGAGGGGTCGCCCTCAGCAGCAATACGCTGCTGTGGGTGCCGCAGGATTTTTTGCTCCATACACGATACGTTTCCACTCTTTCCGATCGATTGCGATGTTCTTGGCTTGATCCAGTCTTTGGTTTCTCAGATCTTCTTCTACCCGTTTCAACCATGTCTTCATTGGCGCGTTTCTTTGTATTCTCCAGTTTGACGGTCGTTCCCGCCAAAAGAGTTTGCGTGGAAGCCAGGTGTTATTCATCCAGCAGACGTGGCCAAACCAACGTAGTGTTCGTTTTTGTATTTCTTCTTCGATCGGTGTCTGTTGATCGCAGCTTTCTCTAATCGTCTCGTTTCGGAGGCGGTCGCGAATAGAGACACGGAGTATTTGTCTCAAGCATCGCATTTGGAAGACCTCGAGCTTGTTTAGGTCCGGTTTGAGCAGTGTCCACGTGTCTAGTCCATACAGAAGAATAGGAAGGCTTAACGTTCGGTATAGGCGTATTTTGGTTTTGATGGTGATATTCGTTCGCTTCCATATGCACCACTTGAGCGAGACAATGTTGCTGTTGCTTAACCGATCCGGCTATGAACATCGGCCGTCGAAGCCAATTCCTTCTCTGTCACAAGCGATCCCAAATACTTGAACTGTGGTACCTGTTCGATTTGGGTTTCATTTGAAGTCGATATCGGTTCGGTTGCTGCATCAAATTCTTTCTTCCGTTAGCTGGCAGACAGCGAATATCTGATCGATACATCCTCGATCTGGTCTAAATCCAGCTTGTTCTTCCCAGCTCGTTTGCTCTCGATGTTTCTTTAGCCTGGATTGTTTGATTTTCATAGATACTTTACCGACGATCGAGAGGAGGCTACGTGATATTAGCCTAGGACATTTAAGAAACACCCTTATATATTATTTTGTTTTGCATTTTTATTAAATTATATTTTTATTTATAGCTGCTAAATCGTCCGTTTTTGATGCATGCAAATGAAAACATACCTGCAGCAGACGTGGACACAGCTGATGTTAAAACAGTAGTTACTGGACTCATTAAGGTTCTAATGGTTAAAATACATAAATTGCCATCTGTGCATGCCATAACTATCTATAAAATGCTTGTAAACCATTTAGAACATCACTATAACAAGCCAAGGGTCTTTGAAAATTGTAGCTACATCAGAATTTCGGTAAATATTATGATTATTAAATTATAATAATTAAGTTTATTTAAAATAACATTGGATATTAATGAGATAAAAACGATTAGAATCAAGCACAGTGCTTATATTAAACCAATGTGAAAATTTTAATAAAAAAGTTTTCTAATATTTATTATACTTTATTTATATAATTATATTTTAGATATTTGACTGTTTCATGAATATGCGGGCGGATAATTTATACAGACTAGGATGTTTAGATTCTAATGGAGTGGTAAAATATAGCTCTTATTTGTGTGTAACTTATGGGTACAGTGATAAAGGTCCTTTGGCATCTCCTCCACCAGCGTCTCCAGCAATAACTCAGCAACCTCCTTGTACCATTACAAATATTTCCATAAAATCATGCTTCAAAATGTTCATTACATGCCTCAAACAAGAAAAAGGTAAGGTAAAAGTTACTTATTATAATAAAAACTACTTATTATGTAATCGTTAGAATGTTGACAAACAATTTCAAAGTGTCTTGAAATAAAATAAAAGAAAACCAACAGCTGGGCAATAATGCTTTTCAATTATGTTATATCTGTGGGAAACAATCCCAAAGGCAGCATGTTACAATTTGGGTAAGATGGTAATCTTCATCCAAATCCATATTGTAAATTTCAGAATGAAATGTGTTTTGCTATATTTTTGCAAAAAAAACTAAACCGTCGTCAATCTAGTAATAGCTCGTTTAATAAATAAACTTTTTTATTCATTTCTAGACTGGGATGTATTGAATGGAGTCCTGAGACAACTTCCAAAAGTTTTACAAAACAAATCATTGATTTTAACCAAAACTGGAAATACAGATATGGGAATCTTAGTCAACACAATTATATTGATTGTAGGTATATACAGGGTGTTAGGTAAACATGCATAACATAGAAATTCAAGGGGATATTTCTTGGCCTATTCTGAGAATATTTTGTCTTATGATGATTTCTGAAAAACCCTTTGTTTCAAAGGTACAAGGTGAACAAAATTTGCGACTATAACAACATTTCATTATCAAAAAGTACATGTAAAGCTTCTCAATCTACAATAAATGTTCGAAATGACTTCCTCCAGCCAGGATACAAGCATTCAATCTTCTCGTCATTGAGTACCGAATTCTTTCTAATTGAGTTGTAAAAGTGTTGTTTCTAATTGAGTTACACCCAGCAATTAACCGATTTCGCAATTCGTCAAAATTCTCCACTAGAGTAGCGTAAACTAATGACTTCAGATAATAATCATAAGAAATAATCCAGGGGGTTTAAGTCTGGGGATCGAGCAGGCCATGCGTGTGGCTCACCTCGACCAATTCAGCGATCTCCGTATGTTGCTGTTAAAAAGTCACGACCAACCAAACGCGCATAAACCACATTGCAATTCTTGTCGCCAACGGCACATCATGCAGAAACTCGGGCAGTGTTTCTTCGAAAAAGTTGCGATACATCTCGCCAGTAAGTCTTGCTGGTAGAAATACCGGTCCAATTAGATAGTTACCCACAATTCCAATCCAAACAATCAAGGAGGAAGGAAGGAAATCTATCTTCACATACTTCATGCTTTGTCATGGTTTTTATGGAAATTCCTCATTGCATTTACACCAGAGGTTAAGCTATTCGCCCAAGAAAAGAAGAAGTCCCACCTAACATACCAAGCGAATAAGACCCCACGGAACTATATCAAATATACTGAAACAAGAAACCGAGTAAATAACAGAATAAGAGAAATAAAAAGGGAGCACTGGGAAAACTTTAGTAGAGAAATGGAAAACGACTTCCACGAAACCCAAAAGCGCATCTGTAAAATGCTCAGAGCAACAAAAAGGGAGATCAATGAAACACTTTGCCGAATTGTTTAACAAAATACTGTAGGACGGAACAACACCAGTGCTCTGGAAAAACAGTATAACAATCCCATTATTCAAAAAGGGAAAAACCTCAGATCCTGCGAACTACCAAGGAACATGTCTTCTGGATACATCCATGAATTTTTTTTACGCGTATTCTGCAGCAACGCATTCTGAGACATACCATTATAAGTGAAGTACAGCAAGGGTTTTGGAAAAACCGGTCGAATGTCGATGCAGTGTTGTCAGACATGTCGTGGAGAAGGCAATATAATACAATAACAAAACCAGCATATCTGTGCTTCATAGATTTGACGAAGGCGTTCGACAGAATTTGTTTTTTTTAAGTTGGAGGACGTTCTGAAGGAGCTAGAACGCAGAGGAACCACATCCAAGACAGTCAGACAGCTCAACATAAAAAATACCACAGAAATAAGACAAGGCGACAGCCTCAGTCCATTGCTCTTCAATATCATAATGGACGGAATTATAGAACAAGTGCGTAAGGTAACCATGGGTACAAGATGGGAAAACAACAACTTAAGATTACCTGCTATGCTGGCGACGCAACGCTATTCGCGGACACAGAAGACGGACTGTAGTCCACTGTAGTGGCTGTATATTAATATGGAAATATCAACCACCAAAACAAAAAGCATTGCCAGGGAACCATGCAGATGCAATCTAGAAATAAACAAAATAATAGAACAGGTCTTCAAGTTTAACTACCTGGGAATAAGAATATCACCTTACAGAGACCTCAAGAATGTCATTCGAAAGCAGATCAACAAGTCAGCCAGAATAGCAGGAGCCTTGAGAACAACTATCTGGAAAAATGCATGTATATCAACTACAACCAAAGTCAGAATATAAAGCATGTGTAAGACCCATAATGACATGCACAGTAGAAACACGAGCCGACACAGCCGAGAACAAAAGGATGGCGCGCACCAATGAAATGAGAGTACTAAGAGCAATAACGGAAACACACTCAAAGACCAAAGAAGGAGTAAAGAAATTCGGGAAGAATGCGAGACAGAAGACGTGAACATGCGCGCGAAGGCGCTTCTGGAATGAACACATATCTAGGATGGAAGATCACAGACTAGCAAAAATCGCGCGACACGGAAAACCAGCATCAATTCGACCATCAGGACGACCACCAAAGAGATGGAACGACAGCTGGTCGTCAGAATCTCAAGAGCATGTGCAATGAGGATGGGGAAAAAGAAGCATTTTGGCTTCCAGAAAAAAGAAGCATTTCTTGAGAAACTAGCTTCATTGGTGAAAAGAATCTGTCAGGAATTGAGGGATTAAAATTAATGTTTACAAAAGTACATAACGCAATACGTGGACGATAATCAGCAGGTAGTAGTGTCTGAACACGTTGAATGTGGTTTGGATACAACAAATTGCATTTAAGAATTTTCAAAACTTTCCAATAACTTACATTCAAAGTATTGGCAATTTGTCGCGTAGAAGTACTTGGATCTTTCTATCATGTCCACCACATTCTATTCCAGTTGTACCATTTTAACTGTCATTAATCTTCCTGGTCCTCCATTTCGTTTCAACGTGACTGTTTCACGAAGACGTCGTTGACTGTTTTCGAAGATTTTTCGTCTAGCTTGTAATGAATTGCCATCGACAAGTCCATACATAAAATGCATATCAGTTATCTAGTAGAGGACTTCACCTCACTAGAGGACTTCACTAACTATTAAACAAACGTCACTCAATGTAAACAATTGCGACCGATACAGGTGATGATCACTGATGAGTCGTATTCAAATGAAATCTACTTGTAAGTTAGTAGATTAAAGAGCCGTTCCAAGTTATCGTCAACAATTTTTTGTACTTCATAAACTCATTAATTTTCTTCACTTGATAAACTCGTTGGCGTACGCCATACTTTTATTTACATTAATGAATTAAACAACTATCGAATATGGTTGTCGCAAATTTTATTCACCGGGTATCTTTGAAACAAAGGGGTTTTTCAGAAATCATCATACGACAAAATATTCTTAGAATAGGCCAAGGAATAACCCCTTGAATTTTTGACGCATGTTTACCTAGGACCCTGTATTTTTAACTAGTATTAAATATTCCCTTTTATAATGGCCACCAAATAAATTCATTCATTTTAAATGTTTTACAAATAATTTTAACTTCAATAACTTAACTGCAAATATTACTATGTTTGTTTTTTGTCAACATAAGGATGCAGCCCATATTTTTAGTATTTTATTTATTTAGTATATTGGTTTATGTGGTATTGGTGGATCCATACACAAAGATTAACTGGGTGATTTTAGCATGATATTTATAAAATAACAAAACAAATATATTAAAACTTCAAGATGGTCAAATACACAAATTATTAAATATGAAATATAAATTTGCCTTTTGACATTTTTATATAAATTTTAAATTAATAGATCAACAATTACAAATCGATCCCCGACTCTCAAACGACAACCATAAACCGTTCGGATTTCTACATGTCCGTTCTAACAATTCTCCACGGACTCGTTAATTACCACGGGCAGATGGACGCGATGCAACAAAGCTCGATAATCGTACAATTCTGTGCATTGAAATTCGGTTCCGGATTGTGCTCCCCTCAGTGCATTATGGCTTTAACCACCTGCACGTTGGAAATGCAAGACGTCATGGCGAAAGTTTTGCCAAAAGTTCTCCTGAACCTGTCCCAATCTTCAGCTACTGTGCACATTGCTATACCCGTATTGGAATTCTTATCCAGTAAGAAAATAGTTATATTCTAATAGAAAATATATAAAATATGATGTATAATATAGATAGACCTAGCTTAGACCCATAAATTTAAACAAGTTTTAATAGACAAGGAAGATAAAATCAAAAAAACCTATTCTTTTCTATTTATCTTCCTTGACTATTAAAACTTGTCTAAATTTTTGGGTCTAGGCTAGGTTGTTGGAAGAGAACAAGATCGCAAATAGATATTGACAAGGACATTTTTGTAGATCTGCATGTCGAAACGAAAGGAAAGAAATTTAATGTTTTTGTTATTTCAGCTTTGACGATTTTGCCAAAGGTTTATGCAAATTTTGTGCCAGACCAGTATATGGCAACTTTTGCCATTCTTTTGCCATACACCAATGCCTTCAAGTATAACCATTACATAGTTTCATTGGCACATCGTGTAATCGCCGTTTGGTTTTTGAAATGTCGTTTGCCGCTCCGAAAGCAGTTCGTCAAATTCATTATAAATGTACGTTACAGTTATCTATTGCTTGCAGGTTTTTTAAAAATAATATTATGTTTTATTTTGTAGGCTTTACAAACAAATGATTTGGGAAAACTAAATGAAGACAGTTCGGATAGAAAACGAAGTTCAAGTTTAACAGAGCAGAGATCTATGAGAAGAGATGCAGAATGTAGAATGGAGAGTAAATCTAGTCTAGAGTTTAGACCGGCGATTTTCGATAAATCCTTAATTCCTTTCTATACGGAATTGGCAGAAACATGTATAGAACTTATGGCCAGATATACATTTTTGCCTTGTAGTGCTTTACCTAAAAGGTAAGAACCGATTTGTGAATTCTGAGGTCCGAAGTTATCAATAATGCAGTTCAGACAAAATGTTTTTTCTACTGATATACGTGAAAATGGCATTTTTCCACGGCTTACCCTACATGAAAGTGACATTTTTTCATTCTAGAGATGAAAATATTTTCACATCTAGAGACGAAAGCATTTTAAATTTATTATTTTCTCGATTAAAACACTAAACTAACGAAATTTGCATGGACTTTCTTATTAATTACATCAATTTCAATGAAATATTTTATGTACAAAAATAAAACGAACCTGAAACTATTTAAAAAACCGAAATAAAATTAGGATATTTGACTTGAAAAGTATCACCTTCTATGAGAATGCGATATGTTAACACCATGGAAACGACTAAACCAACAATTAAATTTGTATTGACAGTTCTGACAGTTCGCTTCGAATTGGATTTATTAAAGTCGAATTATGGATTCTACAACTGAAATCAGTAGAAAAAATTGCATTTACTACTCGAGATGAAAGTGTTTTTTTTTTGGTTCGGTGTGAATGCTAACTCGCTGGCGCTCGTGAGCAAACTCCCACCTCACCAATAAAACGCCACTTTCATCTCTTGCTGAAAAATATACTATTTTTGTCTTAGTGCTGGAAAATTGGAATGATTTTTGATATCTCTGATGTGCTGCTTCTAAAAATGCTTTGCCTGGCTTTTTTCGTCAGGTCTAATTTGTGTGATACAGGCTATGATTTTAGTTTTCTTGGATTGTCCGCCGATTTCATGGTCCGGTAACTTTTGAACGGTTTATCGCAGATATTTTTAGTTTTCACCATTCGATTCAGCATCGCAAAATTGTTGGAAAGCACACCATGTGGGCCATGAAAATGAAACAGAGGGATTTTAGGATAGTTGAAGATGGATTCTCAAAAAACGCTTGGACACATCAACTTTGTTTGTGAAGGGGACACATTTTATAAAATTTGTAGCGAAATCACTTAACCCCTTCGCTTTGGGACCACAACCCCTGGCATGGTGGAGTAAGTTATTCCTCATTTGAAAATTCGTTTAGCCCTGAGTACTAAACAGCTAACATTTTCTAAATCTATCGATTTGTTTTTGAGAATATTTCATTTCAAGTTATGTACGCGTTTTTCCTTTATGTCGTTGAAAGGAAGTTCAATTGTTCAATCCGTTCTTACTGGGAAAAGTGTAGAAAAAAACATCACCATTCAACGCCAAAAGAGATTTTTATTAGTTCAACAAATACTCAAATTGTTTCTTTTTAAGACATGTACACATGTTTTTCTATTAAGTTTTGTGGGTCAGTGGGTTTTTTTCTGTAATCGGAATATTACTTTTTTATTCTACTTTTTATTAGTCTCTTACCACATAACAGATCCCATTCGATCTCCATTTAAGCTGGTTTTTGAATTGTTGTGTCTCAAAATAAACATTGGTTGTTCAAAAATTGTTTTCTCTATTGCGGAGAGTGTAGAAATCATCATGTTGTTTTTCAAAAATTGTGAGAGCGGCAATCGTATGGCAGACTTATTTAATCAAGAGAAGCAGAAAATACGAGTTGGTCACGAAATTTCAAGAAACAGGTTCAGTAGCCAATAAAAAACGGGACCCACAACGTGAACTCCCGGTGAGAAATGAGACTACTGTGGAGTACAGAAATGAGACTACAGAGTCTCTGAAAGAGTTACGTCGACGCATTGTTGAAGAATGCCGTCAAATTACGCCACATATTCTCCAAAATGTAAGAGAACGTTTCGATCGGAATTTGTATTTTTGTATGGAAGTTGGTGACGCACAATTTGATCATTTGCTAACTAATAAAAAATCTTTTCTGGCGTTGAGTTGTGTTTTTTTCCTTCACTTTTACAGTTTGAGGACAGATTGAACAATTCAACTTCCTTTCAACGATATAAACGAAAAACGCGTTCATAACTTGAAATTAAATAATCTCTACAACAAATCGATAAATTTGGAAAATGTTAACCGTTTAGTATTTAGAGCAAAAAGGGCTTTCAAATGAGGTATCACTTACCCAACTGTGCCATTTAAAATTTCAGGGTTTGTGGTCCTAGCGCGACGGGATTAAGTGATTTGGCTACAAATTTTCTTGTAAAAGGGGGGACACCCTCACAAACAAAGTTGACGTGTCCGAGCATTTTTTGAGAATTCATCTTTAACTATCCGAAAACCCCTCTGTTTCGTTTACTTTGGCCCACCTGGTATAAGCTTTTACTTAGTCAGTCGTTGCCGTCGCACAGTGGTCGGAAATCTTAAAAAGTGAATATTAAAAAATTACATTTCTTTTTTGGTAATTTTTACTTTAGCAATCGGTAAATTAAGTTCTTCTTTGTTCGTTATGGTCAATTCTGGCATTTTTTAGGGCTTGCTGGAGTGCCCAGATTACCACTGTGTCAAAGGCTTTTCGGAAATCTATGAACGCTAGTTATAGCGGCACATTGTATTCTGTGGTCTTCTCAATAAGTACTCTCATTGTTTGTAGGTGCTCGGTTGTACTGAATTGCTTGCGAAATCCTGCCTGTCCGGTGGGTTGGTAGTAGTCCAGTTTCGGGGTAATCCGAGTGGATATTATTTTTGTGAACAGTTTGTTAGTTTGGGACAGTAAGCTGATCAGTCTGTAGTTCTCCAGGATTTCTGTGTGCACCTTTTTGGTACCACTAAATCAGTACCACTAACGCGTTTGTCCAGTCTTCAGGAATGTTCTCTTCTTCAAGTTATTTATTAAAAATCAAGTTATTTGTTGAACAGCAATAGCAGTTGTGTGGTTAACGTTTCCCGTCGTCGTCTGGCGCTTTTCCGTTCTTTTTGTGGTGTATCGCAGCTCTGATTTCGGCCTGTGTAATTTCTGGAATGTCCTCGGAGTTTACGGTAATGATTTTCTTCCGTCTATCTTGTACTGATGTGTCGCTCTCTACTTTTGATTGGTACAAGTTTATGTAGAATCCTTGTGCTGCTCTTATTATATCTAGCCATCCATGCCTTTGCTCTCTATGCCTGTTCTTGATTTTAGCTTTTTCCTTTTTTGTGTCTGTTACCAGCCTCCTGAACTCTTTCGGGCCTTGGTGTTCTAATACTTTTTGTGCTATTTGGGTTTTATGCTTCCTGATGTCTTCCTTTGCCATTCGCCTGGCTGCTTTGTTTGTCTCGGTATATTCTGCTGTTGCTCTTTTTCCGCATACAATCAAATCCCGTCTACGCTCCAGCATTGCGAGAGTTTGGGCGCTCAGTTTGTTTGTCCTTCTGGATTCCTTTACAGCGTAACTTTCAGCTGCCTGATGCAGGGAGTGTGTGATCTGTTTGTTAAGATCCTTTATGTCAGTTATTGCAGTGTTTATGAAGATGTTTTCTAGTCGGGATTGGAATTTCTCTGGGTTTTGTTTTTGTTTTTCTTCTTATCAACCTGCTTTAGTGTAATTTTCTTCATTCTCCTGTTTCTTGCTAGCATTTGATTAATGTGAATTGTTGCTCTTACAAGGCGGTGATCGCTTCCGGTGGGAAACCGGTTAAGTACCTCGACATTTTGTATTACCAGAATGCCCTTTGTGAAAATGTAGAATGTGAGGCACTTGTTTAATTGCGATTTACACTACCTTACTTACCGACTCGAAATTTCTTAAAAGCAATACCTAAAACTACCTAGTCATATCGTCTAGTAGAAATAAAATACACGAATTGCCGACAGGTCATACAAAGACTCGGTTTTACACAATCCGACGGAATTTACTATATGACTACGACATATACATTGATTTAAGGTACCGCTCTATTTGGATATACATTTTGCAAAGTACAGATTTAAAAACTTTCATCAAAAAATGCCAACATATGTTTTACAAGGAATTGGGAACAAACAATTTCAAATTGTGAACAAACACTTTTATAATACGAATAAACAATTTTAAATTGTAAAAGCAAATACATACATTTTTTTGTCAATACTACATTATGTTTCTTGTGATATATTTTTTCATTGAATTATAAAGAAGGGATAGAATTTACTTAAATAATCTAATAATAATAATTAGAAATTAGCGTCCATCATTTAAAGCAGTGTTTCTCAAACTTATTTGTCTCATCGCGCACCTGTGATATACTAAAGTTAATAACGCCCCCCAAATCTATCGTATTATATATATCGTATTATATATAAAATTAATGGGAAGTATGTGATTGATGTTGCAGTATCAATTTATCTAATTGAGGTTCAATGTTCATGAGGAACAAACACAAATCGCCACGTTTCATTTGACTAAATTCATTTGACAATTCATATGATTTGACAATTCATATGACTAAAAGATGTTTACATTGAAACTAATGTTGCATATGTTTAAGTTACATTTATGGCTTGTTTACAATTACCCCTGTTGTTTCCATTTACCCCTGTGATTGGGGGTAAATGTAAACATATTTTTCCTAGTCCGAATCAATTAAATGCCTTCATTATGCAGTGTAAATTACGGGAAGTACGTTGTAATACTAATTTATTATCTTTGTTTCTTAACAGCCTTGTTCACAATTACCCCAAAACATTGTTTTCAATTACCCCAACCCACAATTGAACCTCAGAATAGGCCATGTCAAATAAAAGAAAAAAGGTGATTTCTACTATATCAGTAACAGTCCTTGTTTTTTGAGGTGATTGAATGTGGGGAGAGCTTAAATCCAAGATCCCGTCCAGGTCACAATGAATGATGTCGAATGATGAACGAAATAAATCTCGTTGTAGTCCACAATTCGTGACATCAGTGACTTGATTATTTAAGGCAATGAAGTCCTGACTACTAGTACAAGGGATTTGTAGATCCTTTGATGGTTGCACCATCGCTACCAACTGACCTTTTCTTCTTCTCTATCTCTCCAAATCAACTGGGTCAAACAGGCTTTCAGGAATGTATGTAGCTTACATTTGAAGGCTTTCAATGCATGTAGCTTATGACGAATTTAAAGGAAAAACGCACTTTTAAAGCCACTCACTATGTTTGTCTTTTTCATCGACTTTGGCCAAAGTTGGCCTAAAAACTAAAAACAAATTTCGATTTCCACATTCGAATTATCGATTTACCTATCTGCGATTTTCCATAATTAACCAGAATTTCGTCCCACATTGTCTTGATTGCCCCAAATACTGTTTTGTCTAGAGGCTGTAGTTGGTCAGTTAAATAGCTTGGAAATTTTAATATATGTATTTTTGTTGCTATACCAGCTTCTATAATTCGAACACTGATATGGCTACTATGCCCATCATACAACAAAACTGCTGCTTTGCATTCAAGACAGTTATTTTTCTGTACTTATTCAACTTGTACAATGAACATTTTTGAAAACCAGTAAAAAAATATAGGTTCTACCATCCATCCATTTACCGTAGCTCCATAATGAGTCTTTGGGTAGGCCAACTCTGACATCCAGCGAGATTGGACCGCTGCTCCTTTAAATATTATCAGTAGAGGCAAAAATCCACTACTTGTTGAAATACAGGCTAAAACGGTAGTCGATTCTCTTCCGGAACTGCTAGAAACTCTACTAAGCGGTGACCCTTTTCCCCGATACCTCTTAACCTGGTAGGATCTACAAATCTAAAAATAGGTAGGATCTAAAAATCCACTTTCATCCGCATTAAAAATCAAACAGGCATGCTCATAACTATTCTCATCATCAGCGACATTATGATTTGTTCGAAGACGCTCGTAAGTTTCTTTTAATTTATCAAAAAAAAATCAGTCAATCAAAATTGCAGTTTTTCTGGCTTTTTGCATATGCTCTGGTTTTTTAGCGACAAATTCAGATGCCTCCTCATAAAGCCTTGATACCAGTCATCTCCAGGAAGGCCATCTTTAAATCTCGTTTGTAATTTATTCTCAGTAATATATTCTTGCACAAGTCTTTTGAGTTCCATTTTATCACAGGGCCAGCACATTTGCGCCCTAGTCAAAAGACATTTAACAAGTTTTTTCTCTACATCGGGTGGCAGAACAGTAGGACGACCCGCCCTCATCTTTCTAATTTCTATTTTGCGTCCATTAATTCGATTAAAAATTACTGAAATAGGAACTCCATAATGCGCTTCTGCTTCCCTGTAGTTCATCTTTTTATTTGTCACGTCGTGTACAGCACTACAAACTTTAATTATTACAAGGTTTGAATAGCAATTTAATTCGAAAAAAGAAATATATAAAGAAAAATAAGTTTGTTTACCTTTACCCCAAAGTATAAAATGTATGGGATAATTGCAAACGGAGCAGCGTGACTATAAAAAATATATATGAAGTCGTCCATGGTCTTAAAATAAACTATTATAATGCAAAGCAAAAGTAGTTTTTAAACTTAACTTTTGTTAAAAGTGGAAAAATAAAAAAAAAACCTCCTTAGTGTAACGTTTGTAAACACAAAAAAAGTGGAAGGTTTCAATAAACCAGGTGTTGAAAAATATCAAGAATTAAAAATTGAATCAAAAACAATCGGTCAAATTATACTTTCATAGTTCTGTATTAGAATTATACTTCAAAAATTTAAGTAAACAAATTCACTAGAACTGAAGCACAATTTATGATATTTTTAAAAATAATGTGGCATCTTTTGTACAATAATTTGAATCTCTCTGGAGTTCTAGAGAATTTTGACTTACCAAGCATTTTGTAGGATACTTTCCGTTCTATCGAAATTTTTATTATAAAGCAACTTAACATACTTAACATACTTAAATATTCACTAGAAATCTAACAACGTTGAAAGTAAAATTTATATATTAAGAATACACGCGTTAGTGAGGACAATTCGCAATTTCATGTAACATCATCACTTAGAATCAATTGAAAAATATATAATGCAAAATAAATTGTAAGTTTAGGTCTGAGAACCTATTTAGATTAAAAATAAATGAATCCCTGTAGAAAGAAAAATTCGTGAAAAGAAAGCGAAGGCATTATAATTTTTACAGAAATAAAATTATAATAATTTTGTTTTCAGAAACTTGAAAAGTTGTTAGATTTTTTTCAAGGTAGTAGATTTGGGCAAGACACTAAAAGGTGGTAGATCTACCGAAAAGTTGGTAGAGTTAGTAACGCTAGCTGTGTGTGTGTGCGTGCGATTATCGATACAGCAAATAACAGACGAGCGTGGCCGGTTGTATAATACTGAACACATTTTGTTGAACGCATTTGATTGTTTAAAATTATCAGAAATACATTGTATAGCTCGTGATATCGCCCCTATATCGTCCCCTAGAGAACCCCAAAACGACGTCATCGCCCACTGGGGGGCGATATCGCCCACTTTGAGAAACGCTGGTTTAAAGCATCATGCACACATCTTGCCTTTGAATATGTGCAACGTATCTGGCGCATTTAGCCACAGTCAGGTTCCGTAAAATAACAATTAAAATGACATCTAGCTGCTGTAGACGATACACGGCTTGAGTAATATTTGCTCTATCCTCTCTGACCAGAATATTTGGCATTTGAACGACCAAGTCTCTTTTAACATCGGCTCTTAAGGCTGACCATGCATGTTCGATTGCGTTATACATTGGACTGTATGGGCCAAGCCTCAGTATTTGATGGCCATTAAGTCTTTCTGTCTTTTGATGGCCACTAAATTTACTTTTAAAAGAAAAACTTTTTCGATTGAATTATGGCAAGGAGCATTATCAATTACCAATATAACTTTTGACTGATACATATTTTCAGCATTACAAAGGCAATGTCGCACAAACTCATTTGCTTCTGGTCTCTTGATTGCTCCTATTCTAATCTAATGATAAAGCAACCTCATATTCCCTATACATTATATGAGATGAATGTTTGCACCTCAACAGTTAGCAGAAATATATGAGCAACGAGTTCCTTTCTTTGATCGCCCCTTTCTTGATATAATTAATTTAAAATTGGTTTCATCCATATAAATTATAATATTTTCGGCTTCATATTGTAAAAGTTTCTGAGCATATTCACGTCTTTTTATTTTATTTTCTTCTGTATTTGCTCTTTCCGGGTCATTGTGAATGTCTTTTAATATAAACCATTTTGAAATTGTTTATTCTCATTTTGAAATTGTTTGTTCACAATTTGAAATTGTTTGTTTCCTATTTGAAATTGTTTGTTCCCAATTTGAAGTTGTTTGTTCCCAATTTGAAATTGTTTGTTCCCAATTTGAGGTTGTTTGTTCCCAATTTGAAGTTAAAAAGCTAGTTTTATTCTTGTATTTATTTTCATTTTGGGATCAATGATCTAAAAAAAATTATAATACTGAGATAAAAAAAAATTAAGATTTTGTTGATAAGTTGTTGATAATAAAATTGAATGCCTTTTCGAAAAATCATTCGCCACCAAGCATCCGCTATTTTGAATTCAGTTTTGCAATTTCGAGTTCAACAATTGAACACTTTTTATGGAGTTTTAGTTCACTTTCTTGATCAGCGACCTCAAAAACGCGAGACCAGAAATCACGGTATTTGTATTTACGGCCACTGTGCGTCGGTCAAAACATAAGATATACTTTATTGCATGTTTTGTCATTTAAATTGTAATAAAGGCATCAATAAAAAAGAGACAAGTTGGAAGATCAGTAAATAATAATCCAACGGTCCAATTCATAAAAACTTACAACGCGTTTAAAATACATTTTACCAATGGTAAAATGTATTGTAAAAGCGTTTGTTTTTATGAGTTAGACCGCAAGTATATAAGGGTGTTGAATTTACTAAAGCATTATCATTGTTCATATTTTTCGTTTATCCTCTGTTTTTAGATTACCGATTGCAGAATTCTTATTAAGTGGAGGCCAATCAATGAGTTGGCTCCTAGGCAATCGAGTGATCACTGTTACCACTAGCGGTTGTTCTCAAAAGGTCTTGAAGCATGGTCTGTGCGATAAGTGCTTGGCGATTTGCAAAGTCGATTCCAATAAAACTCCCGACGACCACATGGTCAGGAACAGTCGGAGCGGCAGTAACGATAAAGATGACTCCACTAGAGTTACTCGTCAAAATTCCGGATCGAATAATAACACTTCCGCTAGCTCCCCCATCGAAGAAGGTAATATTTTTTATGTAATATGCTTTCTAGTTAGTACAGTTCAGTCCAGACATCGATGACCTTTTTTGGGTTTATTGGGTCTCGTAACCCATTTGCATACGTAAGCGGAAAAATCCGTAAATGACACATCTGCCGTATCTCGTCAATATTTGAACATTTCCATCAAATTTTTAAGATGTTTCTAACTGCCCTTAACAGTAACTAGTGTCAATGTGTCAATATTCAAATTTAACAATAATTTTATAATTTAAAATAAGTTTTAATGTCCCCAATGGTTTCCACAAATATAAGAGTAAGAAAGGTATCGTCCATCAATGATCTGTTAACACGACATACCGGCATTTTCTCATACGCATATCTCCGACACTGGCACAGAGGGAACGGCACAAGGGGAACAGAACATCAAACCTGTACGTTCACAGTGTATATTCATCTATGTTTCTTCGAAAATAAACGGTTTTTAAATGTGTTGTTTACAATCATTTCATCAATGTTTACAATCATTTCATCAATGTTTACAATCATTTCATCAATGTTTACAATCAATGTATCGATCATTTTAAAAAATACAGAAAATAATGAAACTGTCGATATACGGCTGCGATATACGGCCAACCGTTTATTGAACATCACTGATGTCTCAACGCAGAAGCCTAAGTAGAGTAGTGATGCAAATGAGATAATATTCCGTTTTTGCAATTTTAAATTAGAGATGTGATCGTTGTGAACGAACTGATTCTTATAGAGTTACGTTATAGAGTACGTTGATATAATCTTTATTTTTTTTAATATAGGGAAGAGATTACATGACAAATTGGAACAATTGCCTGGTAAATTGCAGCAATTAGCTGGTGTTGATGGAAGCAAAACAGAAAAACACAGATGTGTTTGTTGGTGTCAAGGTTGGGCCGAAATTTACATTCGTCGCCCTACAGGTAATTCTTCATTTATAAAGGGTGTTTTTTAGAAGGTTGAGGATTTAAAATTGCAGTAAAGCACAAACAATATCTGAATAAGCCATTTTTTATTCAATAGATAATTTTGTACTTAATTATTAATGCCACCGCAGTGAGAGATCGCGCTACCGCGCGATATGTGGTCTGGATTTATCTGCTCCGTTATAACCTAATCTAACTATCCATTTTGTTCAAATTAGTAGCTGCGGTGGCGTTAGTACGTAAGTACCGATAATTTTCTTTCATTAATGATAAAAAATGATTTTGGGCATCTTTAACTGTATCCTGAGAGTTGCGAATAGTGCGCTTTATCTTGTCATTCAATGCTTCAATTGTTCGCTTATCCACGTAGTGTATAGACCAATGACTTAACCCTTTTAGTGCCGGAAGACGATATATCGGCCCTCGCTGCACTGGCGAAGTGCCAGAGCCGATATATCTGCCCGCACCTTTTAGCGCTTTACTATCGGCCGGTTATCTTCGCATAAGAACCCCTTTTTCGCCCGGCACTAAAAGGGTTAAAATACCCTCACAAAAACTGAATTGGAGGTAACGGATTGGAGATAACGTTCTCCCCAAACTCTTCCTTCAATAAGCCATTTTTTTGATCAGCCACACTTGCCTCAGCATAAACAATATTCTCTTCTATACACTATGTTTCTAAAGACTAGCATGATGAAATAAACATCAAACTGAATATCAAATTGCCTGTTGCTGCAAAAAAGTGTTGCTCATTCGAAAAAGAACTTAAAAAAACACCCTTTACATAGTTTTAGATTTAGTAGATTTTTTGTGTTCATATTAGTAAATATCTATGTATAGTAATTCATATGTCACGTTTAAATGACAACAAATCAGTAATACTCCTAATACTCTAATGATTATTACATAGGTGATACGTCTTGGATAATGAAAATACAAAATCAAACATCGCACCAAAGTAGCATTTACGAATTTCCTTTAAGCGAATTATCTACTCTTTTTAAACCATCTTTACGTTTACTCGCCGAAGGAGAACATTTCCAGCAGCAATTATCAGTTGAAGAAGATTCAAACAAACAAAGTGATGAAGGAAATAGTGTCAGTATGCCCATCAGCATACCAGGTAATAAATAATAATGTAGCACAAAAACTAGAAATACATTTAAATTAAGTAGTTAAATGTGAAGTTTGTAGGTTGACAGATATTATGTAGGTACTATGTGCGACGCATTTTGTTTTATCAATTAAAAGACTTGTGGGTTAGTTATGGAAATGATTTATATTTCAAATGAAAGTGCAATCGATGCCATTAATTATGGAATACGATATCGTTCAAATGTCCGCCGTGGATGCGCTGGCACGAGTGAATACGGTGGACCCAATTTTCCATGACTCGAGCACACAATCCGCCGAAATACCAGGAATTGCGGATTCGATGTTGGCGTGCAGCTCCTCTAAGTGAGTCTGGATCTGAGAGAGTCTGAGTCTGGGTCTGAGTCTGGGCCTGGGTCTGAGTCTTAGTCTAAGTCTTAGTTCGACTTGTTCGTCTTGTCGTGTAGTTTCTGTGTGCCGAAAATGATTTCGCTGCTTTTTACCGTTCTCGAAAAAAAAAACAAAAAGGCACATATTTTTCGAACAAAATGATGGAATTTTTTTTAATTCTTTGTTCTCGTCGTTTTCGTCAGTTTGCATCTGGCCCAAAGCCCAATTAGCGAATGGGCGACGTTGGTAGAGAGCCAAATTCTTCCGCAAAATTCGCCACAAACTGGCCACATTGATGTTCAACGCCTGCAATCGGCGTGGAATCGACATCCTTGACAGCTCACGCACACTCCCTCGAACGGCCACGAAATTTTCTTCACTTCGAGCATTACGTTGTCGCACAGGCACTGGGACATTATGCAATGCATAAGTTGTTTCGAATTTTTGCGCCAACCGTTCAATAGTCCGTCTCGTTGGACTGTTTCGTCGACCGAAAATTGGCGTAAGCGCGTGGTCGCGATAGAACGTGAACTTTGATAATAAAGCCTATTCGAAACTTCACTCCTATTCGAGAAATGCCAAAAACAAAATGCGTCGTCGCTAATGAATACCTCAGTATTTATTTTTATATTCAATTGTTAGGTTCACCCAGTAAACAGTCGCCATCGCGGCAAAATTCAAGAGACAGTGGAGATGAAGATGTAGAAAGAGTTTATGACGATGGAGGCAGATCGAGAAATCCCGTCCGCAGGTCGAACTCGAGCCCAGAAATGTCTGCCAATTGGAAAAATCCATTTTTAAAGAAACCTGAACGAGAACGTGAAGATTTCAGAAACCAAGAAGACGATGGAGCAAAGAAATCTGGAAAAAATTACACTAAAGACATGAAAGTTAGCTGTGAGGCAATTCCAGAAGAAATTGCTGGAATGGGTAATTGTTAATGGCTTCATAAAGCCTTGTTAGTCATTCTTTTTGTTATTATGCTAAACATAAATAATATTCTTTTTCAATTTTGCGTCTATAATGAAGTCAATAAAAACCCCTATAGGTGCGTTAATGGCCTGCCGTGTGCGATACAATTTTCTCAATATATATCGGCTATTTTTTTATTTAGAAATAGTACAAAAAACTCGTTTATAAGGCGTTTTTCGCATTTGTCCATTAGTCCATTTAATCCATTTGTCAAACATGGACGCGTGCTGAAAAATCGCGCTTATTGAACTCGTTCTTTATTATACTATTATTGTTCAGTCCAGATATATTTAGCTATCTCTCTGATATATACTTGTTTTATAATTTCATTGTATTTTAAGGTACAACTCCTCCATCAAATGATCCTCTTAATTCAGAATCATCATCAACACATCCATTCCTATTAAGTTCTCTAAGTTATCCAGGACCGCCAAATACTAATGAAACTGTGGCTAAACCATACCAGACAGTTCCGGCTACCCCAGTAGTAACCCAAAGCAATCAAGGATTATTACTAGTTGGTTCTAGTAATTATACGAATAAGTATATGCTGAAGAATACTAAGAGTGACTCAATTGATTGTGTCACTGAGAGACCGAGTAATTTGAATATTATGATGCCACTGATGAGTAAACCCCCACAGAGTCCAACACAAACTTCACCCAGATTATCCAGACACAAAACTTCAGAAGGTATGATACAGATACAGAAACGAAATTATGCACAAAAATAAATAATCTATTTTGAATGTAATAAAATTTAGAAAAATTAAAAATTCATTATTTTTGATTTTTAATTATAGGGCATGAAATTCAGAAAAGTTCTTCGTTGGTATTAGAAAAAACTCAAAGTAAGGATAAGAAATCTGGCAGTATGGAAACAGGTTTCAATTCATCGGATCAAAACTTACAGAAACGTGACCGGGGTTATACAATTTCCGTGATGAGTCCCATACGCAAACCTCGCGGGGAAAATATTCGCCAGCCAGCCGTGGGTAAATCCAAAGAAACACCGAAAAGCGGAGTAAACCCAAGCTTTGTATTCCTCCAACTCTACCACTCGGCACAATTCGGCACATCAAACGAAAAACCTTTGTTAATAAACTCAAGTGATATAGGACAAAGAGCCCTCAAAGTACTAGATTGCATACCACCTTATGAAATGCATAAAGTAGGAGTTATTTACGTTGGACCTGGTCAATGCAACAAAGAAACTGAAATATTAAGAAACAAATATGGATCAGTGAGATATGCCGACTTTCTCAGACGTTTAGGTAGTCTAATTAAGATTCAAGATGTTGATCCTCAAGTGTTTTTCCTGGGAGGTTTGGATCAGAATGGAGGAGATGGAAAATTTGCTTACATTTGGCAGGATGATGTTATCAGGGTGATGTTCCATGTGGCCACTATTATGCCCAATAAGGAATCTGATGCTAGTTGTAATAATAAAAAAGCTCATATTGGTAATAGTAATATTACTATTGTTTATAATGATAGTGGAGAAGATTACAATATTAATACAATGAGTGTAAGTCTCTACAATTATAAATACATTACATACGTTACACAGAATTGATACATTCACTTGTTTCACATGTTTTAACCACACTTATAATATGTAAAAAAATTAGAAGTATATAACTTATTATTCACACTTCTATAGATTTAGGCACTTATCACGACTCGAGTTTCGACTGTTAAAGATCATTTTCAAGTGGTTAAAGCATAGTGTGGTTAAAACATAGAGTGCGATACAATTTTCTCAATATGTATCGGAGATTATTTATTTAGAAATGGCATAAAAGGGCGCAAAATAGAAAAAATAGTATAAAAAACTCGTTCATAAGGCGTTTTTTGCACGTCTGAACATGAACGCGTGCTGAAAAACCGTGCTTATTGAACTCGTTCTTTAATATACTATTGTTTCAGGGTCAATTTAATTTTGCTGCTGTTATTATACAGCCCTTGGACCATTGTACTAACAAAGTAACAGTGAAAGCTAAAGAAGAATTAACGAAATTAATTGGAAATTCTGAGCCCAGAATTGTCTCAGATCAGAATGTTGCTATTTTATCCAGGCAGCTTGCTCTACATGCAAACGTAAGTATTTATATAATTGTCCGTATTTAAAAAAGAAAACGTTTTCTAACTTGATCTGCATTATTTTATTTTTATAATAGGTATGTAATTTTATATTCTAATTGTTTTCCAATGCAAAGTGAAATTTAATATACGGGGTGTTTGAAAAAGAACTCCCTAGTTTTATCGTGTCATAGAAACTGTTCAAAGTGATACATAGACCTTCTTGGCCTCCTGAATTGTAAAGCTAGCTTTGACATCGTGAATACGTCAAGCGAAATTTTATATTTTATACGTCAAGCGAAATTTACCGCATAGTAGCCATAATTTGCAACATTGTGCCAAAAAAAATTAAATAATTTCCAATATTGTAAATAATCTAAATATATTTGTTTTTTAATCCTTTCGGGGCGAAATGGCACACATACGTCCCAACAAAATTTCAAACGAAACTTGATTTTAAAATTGTACTCCTAGGAACAATTTAACAGGAATTATATTCACGAAGACGTTGTAAATAATAGAGAGCAGTATCAGACAAGACAGGACGAAACGACAAGATAAGACTGGACTAGAATGAGGTCTGGTCTATTCTAATCCAGACTACACAAGACAATACTGGGCAAAACCAGACAATACCGAACATATCTAATGGAAGTTTGGACAAGATAATAATAGACTGGATTAAACTAGATAAGTATATAAAAGAATGGTCATGATTCAATAATACTGGACAAGACTGACTGTACAAAGAGGACAACATTTTCGAACAAAAATTGGACAATGGATATGACTATCCCCATAATTTGACTAAACTGAATAAGATTGGAAAAAAATGAACAAAACTCGAGAAGATTATATGATATAAGATTAAATATATGTAGCACTGATATCTTGGGTCAATTCGACCCATCGTGGTTTTATATTTAGCAACAAAACCAGGTTTGTTCTATCTCTGAAACATTATTTACGTTCAAGGACGAAAGGGTTAAATAATAATTGTCCGCAAAAAAAATTATACAAATTCCGTGCGTAAATGATTTTACAACGCTCCAGTTAATGGAGAACGAGCCCCAAAGGAGCGCCAACGAGCTGTCGCGTTGTATAATCAACTTTTCCGCACTCTAATGTAAATAACTATATCAGTTGATTTTTTTTGTGCACATGTGCCAATTTCCGCCATGTTTTTCGGGCAATTTTTGACGTACCAGTGAAAATAACAAAATGTGCCCGAAACTTTCATATTCCCGCCTTTCAAACTTGGTGGACGCGCATGCGCTTAACTAACTGTAAAAAGGTCTATTGTATATTGTCGCCACTTGTTACCAGTCAGTCACTTTCTAACTTCAATTCCCTAAACATAACATCTTTCTTTCTACGGGTATTCTGTTAGATTCAGTGATTTATTAACCCCTGTAATAATTCCTCCTTTCGCTTGTTTTCTTCCTAAACTCGCCACATTCCAAAACAACATTTTAATATTTTCCGTTTCCCTTCCACCCTTCTGCCTGTGCCCCTTTTTCATTAAGTTTTCCCTTCTTAGTTTTTGCCCCCTTCGCAAAACGGCATCCATCTCCCGTACACTTGAAATTTTTTAATACCTGACTTTAATCTGGTGGCCACTTTCTTTTAGAACCTTGAGTTCAGAGCAATTCTTTTTCAATTTCCTGCTCTCTTGGGGTATAATCATCCTGTATAAAACGTTGGTTCCTTTTGGTTTGTATTTACTAACCATAATCTCCTTCTTTTTCTCCCAAGCTTGTAACTTTGCCACAATTGGTCCTTTATTGCCTCCATTGGTGCCAATTTTGAAGGCATTTACAAAACCGTCCTTAATCCCCAATTTTTGTTGCCTCATGCCTCTCCTTTAATTCCAAATTTACGATATTATTTCTTATTTTTCTCCTTACTCTCTTCTCTTCAGCATCTTTTAAGCTCCTCATTTCTCCCCTCTGCACACCACATTCCTTCTCCCACCTACCCTTCACTCTTTCATTCCTTTCCTTAACTGACTTCGCTTCGCCCTCCAACTGCAAAATCCTATTCTTCTTAGCCTTATTCTCATCCCTAATTGCACTCAATTCCCCTAGCAATTCCTTTCTTCAGTCCGTTTCCACTTCATCCTCCTCTTCTTCTGGTCTCTTCAGCACCCTTACCAACTTTTCTTCCAAACTTCTGTTTTCCGTTATCATTTCTTAACTCCAGGAAAATGTTATCCAGCTGCGCATTGCGTTCTGAACTGCTTTCTACTCTTCCCCTATCGACAATCTCTTCCTTTTTCGATCTTTTAGCCGTTTGTATTGGTGAGCGACTTAGTTTAGCACATTTTTCAAATGGACTCACTGTACGATCTCGGTCTATTCTCGTGATCGGCCATTCTCGGCGTACTAGAGCAGCGCAACGTCCTGTCCGCAAAATACTCCACCAGGTTTTGAACTCGGGCCTATAGAAAACCCCTTAAAAAAGTGATACATACTATTTTGTGGTGTTCGATTCATCAACTGCCCAAGATTTGTTCCCCTGCAGCTGGCACGCCTGGTTGACTTTGAGACGGCGACAGGACTCAGTTCGCTTAATTCAGTTCAGCCGTTCTGTGCAATGCAATGGCTACTCCGCAACAAAAAGCGCTGTGTGTTATTTGGCTTGTGCAAAGTGAATATGTTATAACAGTGCAACGTAATTTTAGACGTCAGTATAGTGTTGAACCTCCTGCAGAAAAAACTATCCGTCTTTGGCTACATTCTTTGAAGGAAACCGGTAGTGTTTTAAAAATGAAATCACCAGGTAGACCGAGAACTTCTCAAGATGTTGTTAAACAGATCCGTGTTTTGCAAAGTTGTCCAAAAAAAGTAGCCATTGCACTGCACGCCTGAACTGAATTAAAGGAACTGAGCCCTGGCGCAGGCTCAAGGTCAAGCAGGCGTGGCAGCTGCAGGGGAGCAATACTTGGACAGTTGTTGTATCAAACACCACAAACTAGAATAGTATGTATTATTTTGAACAGTTTCTTTGACACAATAAAACTAAGGAGTTCTTTTTCAAACACCCTGTATTTCAATAATTTAAGATTCTCACTATATTAATGTTAGAAACAATTATTACTTATATAATAATTTAATATTTTTTATAGTTGGCATCTTTAGTTTTAAATTCGGTAAACAAAAGTAAGCAAGATCCATATGCATCAAACTGGGTGGAGCGTTTGAGAAAAATTAAAAATCTCAGAAAGAAAGTTCAAGATTCAAGAACTGATCTAGGGAATCAACAGTACGACTTTAAATCGCGCCACCTGATTGAAGATTTTACAGAGTACACATAAGATCTAAAAGTGATATTTTTTACTCTTGGTTGCATACGTGTATTTTATGTATGTACACGCTTTAAAATATTAAAAAAACATTTATTAGTTTTTTCTTTGCTAATAAAATAAAAATATATTGAAATATATCAACACATTTACACCATGCAACCCGCAATTTCGAAAACATGCAATCAATAGCTTAAACCACTTCTCCCCTACTAGGGTTCACGATTGGATCATAAAACATTTCCATTCCTCCAAAACTATTGTAATACAGAATATGTCAAAAAATGATTTACACGAAATATTTGTAAAACAAAAGAAAAGTCGAATGTTGTTTCCGTTGGACCGACAAGAACCGTAGTTATTTATATTTAACCGTCGTAAAACGGCAAATTAAACAACCGGGTACGCTCTCAACACGTTAAAGGTTGATTCCCATATGGGCGACGCTCGGCTACGTGACAACGCCCGACAAAGTGTCGCGGAGCGTCATGGCGCTGCTAGGTATTCTCCGTATTTTTATATACGCGACACAGATGGTGTTTGTTTACCTATAAATGTAAAGTCACTGGATATACAGTGAAATGAATGTAAATTGAGATAAATGAGTGTAAAGTCACTGGATGTATCCAGTGACTTTATATGAATGATGTTAAGATATTTACTAAATGTCGAGTTCTGATGATTATTTTTTTATATTAGCCAAGTGCCATTAATATTAAAAAATTAAATTAAAATTAATATATAACAAAAAAATAATATATATATATATATATATACAGATCTTTAGATCAAGACTAGCAGAAGGAGAATTCCATACTACAATTCTACAACTATTTTAGAATGACGCCTGAACAATTTTATTAACTTATGGAAATTTTAAAAGAACCATTTACTAAACGAAATTCTAAATTTAAGTGTTGGACCATTTAGAAGACCATAAAGATTCACAATTTACATCCCGTATTTTATTATCGTCGTTATACTAAATTGCTATTGGTCAGTCGACGCCGCGCGGCAAAACGTAAAAGAATGCTCAGGAAACAATTACAGCGCGTAGCGCAAGTGAGAACGTGCTCATTTAAAACAAGGTAATCATTATTTGACAGGTGTTGTTGCGCGATGTCGTGTAGCTGTGTCGCGCAAATGGGAATCGACCTTAATATGTTTTAATCTGAAACTAATAATATCCTCTCTTGCAGGTCTTTAGTAAAAATTTGTAGCAAATATCATCTCAATATTTCTAATATGTGAGTTCACACGTTTCTGCCAACTATGAGATAACTCGTATTTTTCATTATTGCCTATGACACCAACTACGAATTATCTCATAGTTTGTTTACTTACCATAGTAGTGCAGTTGCGAAGAAATCCGTAGTATAGTAGAACTCCAAACATCCGAATCAATTAGGACCGGACCCCTTTCGGATAATCAAAAATTCGGATAATTAGATTCTTTCCAAAAAAGAGTCTTTTAATTAATTACTGTATGAATGTTGAAAATGAGAAAAAAAAACGTAATTTCCTTATTGTACCTCTTCGTTTATTGCCTTTTTGTAGGAATTCTCTAAAAAACAGTGGAAAGAGCTACGAATGAATTCAACTGAAATATGAAACTAAAAGATGCTTGTATACTTTGTTGCATAAGATGTGCGTGCATTTTTGACCATTGAAGGAAATGAATTCATACATTTTGGACAAATACTCGTCGATATGTCTGCTAAATTGGGTCGCAGTTTTAATATTACTATCGTAGCAGATTTCTTCTCAGTTTCTGAAAATTCTTACAAATGTAGGCTTAGAGTTTATTACATCACAGAAAATTTTCTGTTAAAATGTCGGGTATTGGAAACATATGAATTTTATGAAAAAAAGACCGGCGATAACATAAAAAATTTGCTGGATAAGACGTTGCATTCCAATAACATTTTATTACAGTTTTGAAAAATTGTGTTTAGGGGTGAAATAGTATATTTTACAGCAAGCGATGAAAGTGGCAAAAAAAACACTTTCATCTCGAGTAGCAAATGCAATTTTTTCTACTGATTTCGGTTGTAGAACCCATAATTAGACTAATAAATTCAATTCTAAGCGAACTGTCAGAACTGTCAATACAAATTTAATGTTGGTGTGGTCGTTTCCATGGTAACATTGCATTCTCATAGAAGGTATACTTTTCAAGTCAAATGTCCAAATTTTATTTCGGTTTTTTAAATAGTTTCAGGCTCGTTTTACGTTTGTACATAAAATATTTCATTGAAATTGATGTAATTAATAAGAAAGTCCATGTAAATTTGGTTAGTTTAGTGTTTTAATCGAGAAAATCATATAATCATGAAAAAATGTCACTTTCATGTAGGGTAAGCCATGGAAAAAATGCCATTTTCACATGTATCAGTAGAAAAATGTTATTAAAGCTTCATTCAGGTGACCATCGCATAGATTGTGAATGCCATATTTTAAACACTGTTCACTGTTCTAAAGCATACTTTTGAAAACACCCAAACAGTGGCGGTTTCAAGAGGGAGTGGGGTGTAATCGGGTAATTACCCCTCTCTCTCCCCTAAATTTTCGCTTATAAATTTTTATTGTTATAAATTACCGATATTAACATTTTACTTCTTTATTTTAGCATTTTTCCAAATTTGTTTATCGACTGGATATTAGTTTAAAAAGTAGGTGTCAGCTTCAAGCTGTTTCTTCAATTTTTTTTTCTTTCTGAAAAACTTTCTTTTTATATTACCCCCTCGACCAGTTGGCTGGAAACACCCCTGCACCCAAACAATGCCTAACATTTCTAACAGACTTACAGATTCTTTAGAATTACCTAAAAGCTGCAGAGAAGTTGTTACTTATTTCGAGCATTCTGTGTCCACTATGTAGGCAATGGGATGAACGGGCGTGACCGGGATGTGATGTGACGAAAATTTAAGGTTTGTGGGATGGGACAGTGGGACAAAAATGTGTTAGGGGTGGACAGTGACAGGGATCCGTGTAAGGCATAGGTTCCTAACCAATTCAATACCATTACTCCTGTGACCTATTAGAAAACTGATTTTACCCCTACTTTAAAATGATATCAAAACAAACAATACAAGCAAATGCAAGTATCTTTATCAAATTATACTACAATCTTACAATTTTAACATATTTTAATAATCAGTGTGAAGGTTGGTATTGTTTTGCATTAAACTCTTTTTATGATAGGTTTAGTTTCACTTAGAGCGCATCTCAAGTCATGTTCCACATTGAGACGGTTTCTGGCCTTTGTTTTTAAAGTAAGTAAAGTTGAAAAACAACTCTCACACATATATAGGTGGTGGAAAATGGTATTAACATTTTTTAAGCTCTATTAGCTATGGCAGAATTGCTTTACGCCAAAATGTGCCGAGATCATAATTTTGAAATTCTACTTTTAAAGTACTATTCTCGCGCAGTCCGAGAAACTCCACTTTGGCCGCCAGATCTTCTTGCTGTAATAATGTCATCCTCAGTAAAAAATGGTCTTAATATGCAAGAGTTGAAGTGACGAGTATCTATGTCCGGAAAATATTGCTTCAATGAGTTTATTGCTGCAGATAAATGCTGAACCAAGGAAATTTAAAACGTAATTTGGTTCGGTATTTTCAGATTGCTCATACAGCTGCGTGCACATCGACACCTCAGCAAACTTACAATCTGCCTTGGAAACGTTCCAATTTACGCACAAAACTTGCAACTTTATCCTGCGTTGCCAAAATATTCCTCATATTTGCAATGATATATTAAGACTGTTAATTTCACTGAAAAACTCAGCAAGATAGGCCAGCTTTTCGATAAATCATCTCGTGTATTTTTGAAAAACTCGTTTTCTTTTTGTGTTTTTCAAAAAAGAATCCTATTTCTTTACGGAGCTCGTAAACTCTGTTCAGAACTTTTCCTAGGGATACCCAGCGCACCTCTGTGTGATATATCTCGAGTTTGCAGCACTGCCACGAATATGATTCACAATTTTCACATCATTCAATGTGCTTAGCAAATCTGGTTTAAACGTTTTAACAGTCAAAGCGTACCGGTGTATCAGGCAATGATAAGATAATAATTTGAGGAGCAACTTGTTTGAAACACTAGTGTTTGAAATTTAGAACGAACACCCATCACAGAAGGCCAGCCCAGCCATTTGAAGGCCATTTGACCAGTCCAGTCCATTGTCTAAAATAAACTGCTTTAGCGTTTCAAATAAGTCTTCATCACGAGTAGTGACTTGAGACTACTTGAGTAGTGAGGTGAGCAGAGACTTGCAGAACAAGTATTCCTCTTTTACATGGTCTTTACTCTTTAATATACCGAGTAAATGCCAGTAATTGTAGACACGAAGCTACATCTGTTGACTCATCTAATTGCAGCCCAAATATAGGACTTTAATTAATTTCATAAATAACAGTTGCCAAAATTATTTGAGTTATAATATTTGTAAAATGTTGCTCAACAATAATGAGCTATACTGCATCACACATACAAGGTTTGATGAGCTCC
The DNA here is from genome assembly GCA_944588485.1 of Phosphuga atrata. Classification (NCBI taxonomy): domain Eukaryota; kingdom Metazoa; phylum Arthropoda; class Insecta; order Coleoptera; family Silphidae; genus Phosphuga; species Phosphuga atrata. The sequence continues at coordinate 58,717,594 of OX155893.1, forward strand.
TCTCCTATAGTGTGCGGTATTTTGTTAATAGCAATGCGATAAGAAATCTGATATGAAGCTTCAAAACATGATTCATTTGCCTTTTGCATGTTTCCTGTGGAATCCAACCGCAAAGACATCAGAAGGCTCTCTTTTTTCTGAAAAAAATGTATATCTTTTCCTACGAACTCTTTGTGAACTTTCTCAAAATGTTGTTTTAATTTGCTTGGTTTCGTGCTCTCTGGATTAAACACATTATTACATAAAACCATAGGTGGGCATTAACTCATTAATCGTTAATTAACGAAGTTAACAAAATGCTTAACTGATTAACTTTTAAGTTAACTCAAAAAAATGTTAACGCTTTCCTTAACTTCCGTTAAATTGAACTTCTGTTAACTTTAGTCGTTAACATTGGTTATTTGTTGACATGTTGCCACTTATGTTTTTTAAATTATGCGCGGGCACACCGGCGCGACGCGGCGCTGTTGCTCAAAAGTGCAAAAATCCAGAGAAAAGGCGAGGAAGCCGTTCATTGTTGTACCCCTTTGGCCAATGTCCTATTATCTGGCATAAAAAAAAGATTTGAACGGTTTATGGAAGATGAAGATGCCAGCTGGCTGCAGCCTTTCACCCGAAGTTTCGACTAATGTGGATGCAAAAGTATGAGAGCAGCAAGTTATCAAAAGTCAAGAAACTTATGGAAGCAAACGTTGAAGACGCTCTGACTAGAGATAGGGACGCAATAGAGAAGGCAATAAATAAGATGGATATGAAAAGGATAGTGCCTGTATTAGCGGAAGCAGCAATAATGAAGAAGAAAGAGAAGATTTTTTCAGCTCTGTTACTCAGTCTAAAGAAGAGGTCTAGAGGACGCAAAACAAAGTCCAGGATTTGTGGAGAACTTGGGTGGACTCAAGTCAAAAGAATCTTTTACGGATGCTGCCTTTCTAGGCAAACAAGTTTAATTTAAGAAATCTTTTTTTTTTAAATATAATACTGCAATCCCATCAAGCGCCAAAGTAGAAAAGATATTTTGAGAGCTAAACGCTCATCACTGTCAGATGACAATTGTAATATGCTTATGTTCATGAAAGGCATTGTGAACATACAACTAATGAAAAATTATGAATAATACAATAAATAGCCTTTTTCTTCCATAGTAGGTTTTCTTTTGCGTATATGCTCTGCTACCCGTGCGAATTTAGAGTGGGCCGCTATTGTCGCTTGTAATAATTAAATCAATTAATCTATAAAGTAGTACTTGTTTTTGTTTTATTTACCGATGTATCCCATCCCAAAAGGTACCAAAAGCAGTATACGTTTTGGATGGTTTACTTTGAACGGTTAACTTTAACTTGCGTTAAATTTTCGAGATTTTAAAGCTTTACGATTAACGAAGTTAACTTTTGGATTAACTGTACCCACCTGTTCATAAAACACACTGAGGCTTTTGTATATTCCTCTCTACAATATTCGTGAAGCCCCATTGTAAAAATGCTTCTTTATAGGAGCGTTATTTCCGGATTTAGAAGCACTAGAGTGTCACATTTTGGACTCTCGATTGGTTGACGGCAAGTTTTAAAAAGTTACGTGCAAGACTAGTAATAAGTCTTGATCCAAAAATAGTTATTTACATTAGAGTGCGGAAACCTTGATTTTACAATGCAACAGCTCGTTTGGGGAACGAGTCCGAAAGGCGAGTTCCCCATTTGCTGGAGCATTGTAAAATCATTTCCGCACGAAATTTGTATAAGATTTTTTGGCCGACAATTATTATTTAAGGAACAAATAGATTTAGATAAATTACAATATTGGTAATTATTTAATTTTTTAATGTTGGTACTCACAAACTTTCACATTTTTACTAATTCAAATTTATTAGGTACATAATATGTCATTTTTCCAAATGTCAGACGCACAGCAAAATTTAAAAAATCACTCTTATTTTCTACATTATCGTGACAAATATGGTGTAAAGTAGCGTTTTCTACATTAGATTTCAATGTTATATACTTAATATATTTTGTAAGTGTCGTGTTAAAAATTTACTGGTCACTTTACCGCATCGTACTTTTGAAATTGTGTGTAAAAATCTAGTTTCGCTGGACGCATACACGATGTCAAAACTAGCTTTACAATTCAGGAGGCCAAAAAAATATTTAACACAGCGTTTTTTTATAAATGTATTTTTGTGACTGTTCACTAAGGCTTCTACAATAGTATATTTTAATCTTTAGTAAATTTTTAATCTATTCTATTAATTAATTAGTATAACATAATAATTAACCTCTTGGTTACCCCCGCAAAAAAGGTGATTTACCCCATAGGTTCGGAACCCACGGTCTACGGGATGGGATCTGGAACGAGAAACTCGCCTCAAGCTCGTTGCTATCCTAAATTCAGTATATAATATTCTGGACAGGAATGATAAGATTGGGAAAATAAGACTATCACATAGAGATTTGGCAGTCAAGACTGGATATAAAAAGTAGATAAGCAAAACTAGAGAATGTGTAACTAGTTAAACAAGATTATAACATAAATATTATAGTCATGCAGACAATTTAAATCCGGTATCTTTATCATGATCGGCCCACTTACAATGTTATTGTTTATTCGACCAATTAGCTTTGGTACACGTCAGTTGGTATTACTGTTTATAAATTTGCCTATGGAATTTTATTCGTAAACTTCATTTTTTTGGATTGCCTCTGGGATTGCCGATTAAAAATGTGCTTAAAACTAATTCTGATCACTTTTACCCTAATTATCAGCGTTACATCTGTTACGGAGGAAGACGAAGGCGTAATATACGCGAACCAATGCGAAGGTAATTGTTTTAGGTTATAAATCTTATTTGTTTATTTCTTTAAAAAATAATTTCTTGGTTATTAATTGCTAGTTATATAATAAACTTTAAAATCAAGTCTTCTTTAGATTTGTTTCATACAATTTTTATTGTCTTAAGTATGTTTACACTGACACACATATATGAACTTACTTTACTTTTTTGTGTCCGGAAACTATAATTTCTGATCTCATTATGGGGCTGTGTCCAATGCTTGCTGGTTGAGTGCCCATAAATCGTCGAGGGTACAACTGTGTGGACAGTTACGGCAGGTAAACAGGTGTTCCATGTCCTGTATGGCTCCACAGTCACACTTGTCATCATTTCTATCCAACAGGCCTCACCGGGGGCCATGCCAGTTCTAATGCAATTGACCTGAGGCTTTATACAGTTTATCCAGTGGGGTTGTCTTCATACACCCTGTTATAAGCCTGCATGTTTCGTTCATGCTAGTGTTTACTTTTTTGGCATGGCTGGATCACATGAATGAAAATTTGAGGCAAAAATTGAATTCACAAATTTTAAAGCATCATTTCCTACAATAGCTTATACATTTCATCATACATTTTAAGTGAGCAAAAAAAGCTCACACTTGTGTGAGGTACATTATATTGTTTTGATCAGCTGATTATAGAAAAATAGGAATTTACTAGTACATGTGGATCGTATTTTTCGGAAAGGAATAGTTTTTGTGGATGGAAGAGCAGAAAAGAATGGAATAGTTGCTAAAGGTGGAATAATTGATGAGGGTGGAATTGTATAATTAATTTTCGGGTGCGCGACACTTGTGGCGCTTTCAGCTTAAGTTGTATGTGTGTGTGTGCAAAATAAGGGGAGTTGCAAGATGTACAACTCTTGCTGCACAAAATATTTGCTAATAATTTATTGTCTTAAATGATTTTAATGTAGGGTTTGTAGGGTCAGGTTTGTAAAATAATATAATCAAACACTTTTGAAATTAAGGAGGTTCGAGCGTAACTAATGAGTCAAAATAGGGCTTGAATTTTTCTATATTTTCAATTATCCTAATAGTTGTTAAAATTCATTATTTTTATTTATAATAACATAACAAATTTAAAAATTGGTGATTATTATTTATTTAATAAAATAAAGTTATTAAATCACTTCGTTATTTTTGACTTAGAAGGTGACAAAAAGATCTGGCAACATCAGTGTTATGAGTCGACTGGTTGTAAAGGGATCAGAATTTTATTAGCCCAAAATGGCTGAAAACCTTGAATTATCGAAAGACAAAAAATTATAGATAATCTATGTAAAAAGCTGGAGGGTTCACAAGTTCAAAATTTTTCCATGTTTTTCATTTCTCTCACAATCAGCTGTTATCGCGACGTTGCCATACCATCTGTTATGTGAATTACTGTGGATAACAAGATTCAAAACAAAAAAGATAACTTTAATTATTCAAATAATTACATCGGAAACATCCCATTGCTTTAATGTTATCGTGTTTTAATATAACCTAAGTTTATTGTATATAGTTTTTTATTCCTTAAAGTTGGGAAGTTAATATCGAAAAAAATAAATAAAGACGTGACGGAAGCTTGTCGGCCATAGAAACCTGTGTATAAGATTCGAAAAAACATCATTTTTTATTTTTGTTTTCCGGGAAAACTAAACGGAGGATCACTTTCAAATTTTGAGAGGACATAAGTAAAGTATTGATCTTCATGTATAAAAAGTTTCAAAGCTTAAACTTCAAAAAAATATTTAACATGGGATTCGCTCGAACCTCCTTAATCATATAGATTTCTAAAAGGCCAAATTGCTTCAATAGAAATATATATGATCTTAATAGATCTGAAAGAGTTTTTATTATATCTATTATAGTTTTCAAATTGTTGCTATTTCAATTGTTCATCTATTGCTTTTAGTTCCGGTTTGATTTCGAGGGACGTGGTCTAGATTTATCTGGCGCTTTGAGTCATGCAACCTAATAACCTAACCTAGGTTAAACAGCTTTATTTTATTTTGGATCTAGAGGTTGCGTTGTCAAATTTGACAAATAACATAACCATGTCAAAAAAGTCAGCTGTTGCGACACATTTTTCGTCAAAGTTGTAAGATTTAGTTACTAACGTCACTTTATTATATATAATTACATTTTATAGCAATAAAAAAATTTTAGTTACCTATTTTTTTAATAGTGCGAGATACATAACATAATGTTTAAATAATATGAAAAAAACATTTTATTAAAGTAAAAAAAAAACAAAATAAACAAATATAACAAAGTAATACCAAATATAACAAAATTTAAAGAAGGTTCATAAATAAATGCTACAAAATGCCATAACATAAATTAAAAGTAAGAGTAATATTAAGTCTGCAATCTGTTAGTCTAATACAATCTGTTTAAATATTACTAATGTGCTTAAATAACGTATATATATATATATATATATATATATATATATATACGTGTATATTCAAAATGTTCTATACAATAGACTTCCAAAAGACAATAAAACGATCACAACAAAATTGTTAATAATCCAATGGAGCAATTTGTTTCATTTTGCTGTGTGTGTCATACTTTTATGGCAGTGATTCTTAACCAGGTAGTGTGAGGAGCACCTCTTAGGGGTGCGAGACAGATCTCTGAGTAATAAATTCTGAATCTGACAAACTACGTATTACCAGATATTACTCTGAAAATATCGTTATAAACTATTTTTCTCCCAAATATTAGGGGTGCTAATGACATTTGAAGATACACTGGTGTGAACACTAAAAAAGGTTTAGAATCACTGTTCTATGATATGAGTGGTGTGCAACAGTTTATAAATAAGATTTCATTAAAAATAAAAATTCCGACGGAGACGTTGAAAGAAAAGAAAAACTAAGATTGGTAGGTACACGATTAAAAGTGTGATTTTTAATGCGAGATTTTTTTTTCCAAACTGCATTGATGGTATTAATAAAATCGAACACACTTATAAAATAACGCTACGTGTGCAGGCAATAGTCGCTCTGCGACGTTTCAAAGTGCGTTCTTGATGGGTTAACTGTACTTTGACTAAATTAAAATTTCTAACCCTAGAGAAGGCGACGTATAGTTGATCGTGATATTCCGACCCGGTAAAACGTTTGACCCTGTGCTTTATTCACTGTCATGGCAAAACACACCTTGACCGGAAATTGCCTTCTCTGGAGTGTGAACGGGAACAGTTTCTCTCGGGTAGTTAAGTCCATTCAAGGTACAAAAACTGTTTTTCCTTTGAATCGACCAACAGTTATCATGGCTTCCAATAAGTTCTGCTTAACACTTACAACGGTTAGATGGATGCCATTAGTTAATCCCTCCCTTAGACAAAAATTTCGAAGGAGCATGATGGGCAATCCTTTTACGTTTAGTGTATTCAGATACTCTATTGGAAACTGTTGTCGCTCATCGTCGGCGTCAGTAACAACGCTGTGGACGGTGAGAATGAACGTCTCTTGACCGGGCAATGCTTCTAGTACTCTTGTATTTATTATAAAGTAAGCGCAACGCGGTCGTTTTTATTCCCGAGATTGCCTGAGATTCCAAAATAGTATTATATAAAAATGTTTTGCCGGTTCCACCGCTACCCTGCAAGTAAAACAGTTTTCTATTTGTTTGTGGATCTCGCATAGCCCTAATTATGTCGTCATATAGGTGTCGTTGATCTTCGTTAAGTTTTAGTATGCTGTCCTCTACTTGTTCGATTGTCAGTCTTGTTCGTCAACGTTGCCATCGTTATCGTAATTAATATCAATTTCTACTAACGGATCAACTGCTGGGTGACCGATTTCTAGGGGAGAGACAGATAGGATTCGGAGAAACGGCGACACATTTTGAAGTGATCTGTTTTCCGCCTTGTCAACCGTGACTCCACCCCGCCGAAGATAGTCATGGCTCATGGGACCGTTGAAAAGATCCCAAAGATGCAGAGGATTATTCACATTACTGAACGCAATCAAATAACAGAATAATTTCCGCATCTGTCCGGGCATGTCTACTTCCGCGGCGTGTTCTAGACACCTCTCCCATTCAACATCCGTCGCGGTTAACTGGAGTCTATCTGCGGCCTCCTTAAAGGTCGCACATAACTCATTAGCGACGGTCCGCAGATCTTCATATAAAACTGCTCCTTTTACGTGTAAAAGAAGCTGTCTCAGATGAAACTTCTCAACATGTCGTGGCGAGACAGTATACATCCGGATGATGACTTTCTGTCCTCTTCTCACCCTCTTTTCCCACCTTCCCTCGCGTAGCACGTAATGCAAGGGAAGCTCCGGATATAAAAACTGATGCGCCTCTGGTGACTTTAGGTTCAAATGAAAGTACGCTTCTAAGGGGGAGGGTATCCGCTCAGCCCTCCCAAGGGCGGCATTCTCCCTTCCTTCTACGAAACGAACTTCCTTCTCACCTTCCAGATAGAACGCCAATCTTATTAATTGATTTTTCACTTTTCCTATGCATTGGCAATGCGAAAATACGCCAAGCTGCTTCACATGCTGAAACATAGCGAGATTCTACATAGTAGGAGATCTCATTGCACTTGTATTCCTCCTGCAATTTCACCACAGCAGCATCGGCCCCCTTATTATTAAATAAGTAAATATTTACAGCAGTTTATCGTATAACAGATTTCGACATTAATATGCAATCTGTACTTGGTCGTCAAATACGCTCTGTAAGGGACCACATCTCTATTGTCGACGTCAAGATGTCTTCGGTTTCGCACCACGACACCGGTCGTGGTCAACGTTCGTCGTTGGCTGTCAACGTCTGTCGGTTCTCGCAGTTTAAATTCATTTTCTAAAGTGATCAAGAGATGGGCGTGGCGCAGACCTCTCCTTTGAAATTCAATTGTGTAAACGTATGCTTAAACTCTGCCAAATAGGCCGTCCTTGACCCTTGTCAACATGGCCTTGAATTTTTATGAAAAAACTCTGGCTAAAATGTCTTGTGGCGTTTGTCTTTTATGGCGTTCTGTCTTGTGGCGTTTGCCTTGGAAAGGCCAATCCCTCGGCGATTTCCGGCCAGTTCGGGTTGCAGGTCATAGTTACGAATATTAGAGGCCTACCAAACTTTGCGATAATGCTCATACAGTCCTAATACTGTTGTATCATTAACCGAGGACTATTGCCGAAAGTACTTGGCAATACAATTAGTCGTCTGATGCGCCTGGATTGCCCTTGTCCGTCTTGTCGATTATTCAGTGCTTGTACGTGGTCTGTAAGGCCTGCATACGTGTCAACTCGTAGATCGTCTTGGTGGGTTCGCAAAAATAGCAGTCGTTCGCCTTCGATTTTCACATAAGCATCCACAATAAACTGTTGGGTTAATTTCACAGCATTTACATATAAAATTCCCTAATGGATTTTTTTGTGCGACGCCTAGGGGAACGCCTATAAGGAAACAAAATTGAAAAACAAAGAGGCTCTGCCAACACCGAGGTGCTGTAAATACACTCGCATATCGTAGTTTTCTGGCACATCCCCATTTCTGCTTTGGAAAATGACCCCTACTTCGTTCGGATTTGTCGGTGCACTATAGTTTCGTCTGTCCGCCTCTACTTCTGTCTTAAAACATATACCAATTTGCGGTATATCTCCCCCTTCTAAGATGGCTACACGTCTGGCCTCGTCGACTACTTCCCGCAGGGAACGGTAGTGCATGGCAAAGGAATTATTCTCCCTTAAAAAAATCAATTTCGGTTAAAATTTCTAACTGGCAATCACCTGAATCTGCCCTTCTAATGTTGGACGCCTCGGCAAAGTCCAAAAAATAGGGGCCCCTAAAAAAACGGGATCGTGGAAAACCCACGTCTCCTACGGTATGCCTAATTAATCCAGAAATCACATACACCGCTGCCCCTTGGCCTATCCCTTGCCTCAATTTTGTTTGTAAGCACGGAAACGATAACTGGTTATTGTACCGCATAATATATCTAATAAACTGGCCTTGATAAATTTCATTATTTAAGAAAAAGTTAGAGAATAAAGGAGGATAGTCTGGAAGAAATGGAAGCGAAATGGCACCGTTACTGCAGCAGTTCCAATTTTCTCTTGGAAATGAAATAGAAGAACAATACTCGCCAGTTTTGTTAAATGATCCAAGGGTGTGAGGTTGTATTCGATCTAAATTTTCCGCGGGAAGTGGGCTAACATAATGGATTGTTTCCAGAGAAAAAATTGAACGTGCATCATCAGTAGATGGGTTAAAAATAATTTCTTCTAAAATGTTGTTTATTTGATAATTTTACTATTTAATTGTGGTGTTTGAGGCGTGTTAGGGGATTGAGTATTTATAAGCAGAGCAGGTGATAGGTAAGGAGGACGTCGTAAAGGAAATCGTGGAGAATCAGGTGATGGATTGTTTAGAATTTGAACAGTAGGTAAAAGTGAGGAATTAATGTGATTAATTTTAAGGTAGGTGAGTCAGGTGAGATTGAATGTATAATTTGAATTTCAGGAGAATATATTCTTTGAATAGATAAGATTTCTATATTTTGTGTTTTAAGTTTTTTTTGAGTTGTTTGTATTTGTTGGGTGATAGGTCGTTTAGAGAGGTGTTTGTGTTTTGTAGTGTATTGTTGGCACTATTAGAATATCAGGAGTTGTATTATGTAATAATGATGAATGTGATATTTGTGAGCTTTGCTGTAAGTTGTCTAAAATTTGTAGTTCCGGAGTAAAATTAGTGTTTATTATAGAAGATTTTGGGAGAGTACAGTTTTCATATGTTTGCGAAATGGCTTTGAATGTAGACGGTTTGGGTGCATTTGAAGTTAAAATATGAAATAAAGAATTTGGAATGAATTTTTTAGAAGGTATACATTTCGGTTGGATAGGGACAGATATAGTCTGTGAAGAGTGGCTATGAACAGACCGGACAGATTTAGAAGGAGTGTGAGATTTAAATATTGGAGAAGATGGAGGAGTTAAAATGGGAATAGAATTTGAAGAAGATAAACGTTTTGAACGTCTTAAGGGTGTCAATGGTACAGGACATTATTTGTAGAAGAAGAAGGAAAACTCGATATATCGTGCAGTAATGGTTGAGTGATAGTATTATTTTCAGAATCTGTATTAGATTTTGAATTGCTTTTTTTTGTTTTCTAGAAAATTTTTGTTGTTTTGGCATTTTGTACAAAGAGAATTATATACATAAAAAAAATTAAGTTGCCTAGAAAAAAGATGTGATATTAAATTAGTTCTACCATTTTTAGAGCAGAATATATAAACTTACCAAAAATTAAACTGTCGTTGCAAAATTAAAATTTGAAATTTTGCAAAATGTAGATTGTAGATAAGTTATGATAGCGAAAAAACACTACAAATATCTAAAATATAAGAAATATACTTCTAATATTTATATATTAATGGATGAACTTACAGCAAAACTTGAAAATATTCTATTATAATGAATAAAAATAAAGAATTCTGAATAACGAACTTCTAGATCTTAAATCTAAAAAAATTAAACAATTATTATAATTGGTATAAATATATAAATACATAGCTGTGTAATAAGTCACAATGTTAATACGTAAATTTTCTATAGTACTTTTAGTAAAGGTCTTAGTACTACCTACAAACCTAATAAACAAAACTATGAAAAATATTGAAAATTTCTGAAAATAAATTTACCTCAAAATACAGCTAAATAATTGGGTATTTGAATATTTTTTTTGTTTTAAAGTTTTATAACAAAACAATTTTTTTTTTCGTTGAAATTAAAAAGTTATAACAAATTGAAACTATATTTTTGAACTCGGTACCGAAAACAGAGCATGACTTTGTTGATACAGTAGTTGTAGTAGACATGTCAAATATGTCAAAGACTAAAAGTCAAATATTAAAAGTTATGGTGCTTATTTCGTACCATCGCGGTGGTATCGATGCATCGTGTGGAGTACTACAAAAGGAACTACTCAAAAAATGTTTTTACATGTCCCACATTGTTAAACGACGTAACCAATGGTTTTTAAACAGTGCCCCGAAAAAATCAAAACGGCGATTTTATAAAGAATGTTTATGTTATCTCACACGACATTACAAACAAAATACAACAAAAAAATCTATAATTTTTTTTATTCAACAACCCAATTGCAGGCAGTAAATAATAACCTATATATTCAAAGATCAGAATTATTTTTTAAACAATATAAAAATATTTGTTTTCTATAAAATTTAAAATTTTATTTTTATATTTTGTTCGAAATTGAAAAATATGGTTGTAGATTTACTATGACTCAAAAAAAGTTTGCTTTTAAGGATTTTTTTGATTGTTTACAATTACGTTCATTTGAGCACGACACAATGAATTACTTAAGCTTGATGAAAAAATGTTTTTTTTTTTAATTTTGTTCGAATATATAAATTCATAACAAATAATAAGTTAATTTGTTGTTAACCAAAAAAATTAAATGATTTATTTTAGATTGAATGACCAATTGCGTAAAATAAACCTGAAGCTAAAAGCCTGAAGTTTTTAGATTACAATATCGTAATGAAAGGCACATCATTAATTAGGTAAATAAAAAAATCAATGTTTTATTATTTATTATTGATTGAATGACTAAATGTGTTTAAATTAGTCGCGAACAAGTTTTTAGAGAAGAAATATATAAACTTACCGTTCAATCAAAACTGTCGTCCAAAAAGAAATATATTTAAATTAATCAAAATATTGACAATATTTGACAGTGAATAAACAATGAGGAAAACATCTAAAAAATAAGAAATATATTTTAAATATATCTTTTATATGGTATTCGATGAACTTACTTCAAAACTTGAAAGTACTATTACAGTACCAACAAAAACAAAAGAGAATAATGAATAAGTAATTATAGATCCTCGATCTAAAAAGAAAATGAAATATTAATTATTTACAATATCATAATAAAAGTCATATTGTTAATTTGTAGTTAACTAAAAAAATATTTTTGAAAACAAAATTATATAACTTACCAATGAATCTAAGCTATTGGCCAAAAAGAAGTATTTTAAATTAATCAAAATATTGCTTGAAATTAATCAAAATTTGGCTTGCTCAAAATTTTTGACAGTGAAAAAACAGACAGTGAAAAATATCCAAAAAATAAGTATGGTGAGGTGTAATAAATATATTTTTAAGATTTAATTATATATTATATGGATGAACTTACATCAAAACTTGAGGGTATAATATTATAATGAATTCCAACTAAAACAAAATACAATAATGAATAATTAATTTTAGATCTACGATCTAATAAAATGGAATAATAATTATTTACAATATCATAATACAAATCGTATTGTATTATTAATGAAAAAAGTTCAAATATTTAAATTAGTTTTTCGTGCAAATATATTAACTGTTGTAAAATATTAAAGATCAGAAAAAAAATTACCTCAAACTCGTTGCAGGCAGAAAATAACCCTCAACCTTTAAATTAAAGAATTATTTTTGTATATAAAAATAGGTTATTTATTTATATGGATTAAAAAAGAAAAATGTAATATTTCTGTTAAAAATTAAAAACAAAAATAATTAAAAATACTATAATTCACTTACATGAATAGAATTTTTGGTATTGATAAATCTGGTTTGTCTGTAGAAAAAAACCGTTTGTCTATAGAAACACAATTTTTTTTTCACGTTTATTTGGAAGCGTTACTTAAGATGAAAAATGTTTTAATAACGATATTAAAACATTTTGTTGTTATGGAAACCAAAATCTGCATCTTTGATCATTATGAATTTAAAAATAAATATTGGTGTATTGATTTGTGCTATATTTGACATTTACATTTTGTTTTTAGTTTGTAGATTGCTCTAAAAAAATGTATTTGAAAAAATTCTATTTTAAATATATAATAATTCGTAGAAAGCAAAATTGATAAGGTCGTGAACGTTTTTTTTTAAATATAACCGTAGTATATTAACGTACTTTTTCAATAAACTTTTTTTTTATGAGATTTTGTATATAGTTTGCATGTTATATCTACATGAATTTAGTACTTTACGTGGCTATCGGCCACGAATATACCAAAACGTCAATTTCAATAAATAAATGTATAATCTATATAGATCTGAAAGAAATTATATATAGTATATAGTCGTATAGTCCGAGTTTAAGAGGCGGAGGCCGCTGCCAGATAAAACATTTTGCGAAACTAACTGAGGGATATCATAAACTGACTAATTCTCTACAAATGTGTCAAATTTTATTATTCCACGTTATGTGACACTTAATAAAATATTTTTTTTAACAAATCCAGACATGTCAATCACGAATTTCAACCAAAAACGAACACAAAAATTTCAAAATATTCAAAAATTGCGAACAAAATTATTAACCCTTGTGGGATTTCAATTAAACTTTTACTGGATGTGGGTATCCACCAGAAGTATCAGCTGAAAAAATTTGAACGCTACCCCTCCAATAGGGTCGGTGTGAGGAAATGAGAAACGCAAAAGTTTGAAAATCAAGTAATTGGAGGGAGATTTCAAACATCGGCCACGTCTGTACCGTCAGCCGCAGAAAACTCATGCAACATATTTTAGTAGACCTTGACGAGTTCTATTCGAATTTGAATCGAAAATGACGATAAATATTGAGATGGCTGTTGCTTTCGCAGTCAAAGGGTAAACCTGACAGTTTTTCGCCTATAACTCTGTGGCTATACTTCCCAGGAAGATGCGAGTGGTACCGTTCGAATCTAAATTCCATTTAAAAGCTTTAATTATTCTTAAAAAATTCTCGTAAATATTGCCGTTTACGAAATAATTTTTTTAATTTAAATGTGCACGGAAGCAACTGTTTCTGATGTAAAATTGTCTGAACTTTAAGAATCTGCAAAAAGAAAAGTGTAAAATTTTCGTTTTCTTGTAGAAATTTGTGAAATATTCTAAATTTTGACGTTGCTATGCGTTGCCAATCAAGAGCCACAGTCGCCGAAATCTGCAATTTAGGGATTTCAAGAAATCTCTTTGAATTTGATTTGAATCTGAACCTAACAAAGAGCGAAAAATCAAAATTTTGATTTAAATTCTTTTTTTTTAATTTTATCTTTTCACAACACATGAATAATCATAATCGGATAAACTTCAAAAATGACATTAGCACATTACCTGAGCGAAAATAGTGTCAAAATGATCAGCTGTAAGTACAAATTGGCGATTCAGCGGCAAGCAATGGTCGTAGTTTTTTGAACTGGAGTGCGAATCCATTGATGGATTTGAGAAATTCAAACACTATACTGTTGGCCTTTTCGCCGAGCATGCACTTCTCAGACTGGAAATGTAAATTTTCTTTTTCGCGTTTCCGCTTGAAGAGGTGAAAAAAAGTGACTTTGCGAATTGGGGCCTGCGGTACGTTTCCGGAGGTGTAATGCGCCAGGAGAGGTGTCGTTCGAAAGTAGACACGTGGGGCTATAATCCCTGAAAAGAGCAATACAATTCTAAAACATTTCACCGAATATTGAAGTCTTCAATTTGCTCAATTTTGAAAAATTCGTTTCGAGTTTGGACTGGCATCGAGACCCCCAAATGCGATGAAAAAAAAACCGGTTTTTTTTTCGCTTACATTTTCCGCCGCACCGGGTGAACCGACGGTCGCGTACTTTTCCGCATGACGTCAAAAAACGTGAAATCGACGCGGCAAGATGACGTAGTAAAAAAATCGAGCCGCGGACCAAAACTGCTCCTCAAAGGTGCTAGAAACGATCTCCTGTTTTTGGCACCTGGAGAACACCGTGTGGGACTTGCGAGCGGCAGACAAACACGGGTCGAAGGCCCGTTCAGTTTTACAACAGAAAATGACAATTTCCCGTTTGGACGCGCAATAGGAACGGAGTTTTTGAAGAAAAACTGAAAAATTTTAAATACATCTGCAGCCGCCCTCTACGGGGGCTAAAAAAAACTAATTTTTTTGTTCAATTCACCGGAAAAAAATCAAGACGTAAACCGCATTTTTACACAATTTTTCTTAATTTAAAAAAATTCGTAATTTTTTTACCCTCTTTTAGTTCAGGGAAGGCGCCTTACCCGATTAGTACATTGTAAAAAAAGGGTGAAGTTATGATTTGTTTGTTGTTTGAGGCAGGGTGTTATATTGTTTACCATTTTAAAGTGTTTTTTTAAGTAAACTTAAATTAAAGTAATCTAGTAATTATTTATTTAATTAATAGGAGTAATATAAATTGTAATATAAACCTGGACTAAACAGCCCCTTTTAAGGGTTGTCAGAAGTATGGGTTTTTATCAGTAAGTGATATTTTATTAGGCTGTGTGTTTACAAGAAACGACTTGAATGTGGCCTTATCCAAAATGTTATAAAAGGGTATTAAGTAACCTGGGGTCTTGTTTGATTATTATTGGGGAAACCTTAACCAGAAGATTCTCAAATTCTGTAGGGATCATTCTGCAGTAATTCTTAAATTTTATCCCATCTTCCAGTATTAGCTCACTAGCTAACATAGAATACACACCATGTGTTTTTTTTTTTAGAAACTGCCTTCGCCACCACTTTCATTTCCATTTTATGAGATTCATTTAAAAGTAATGTACATGTACTTCAGTAAAGACATTCATTGGACATTTTCATTCACTATTCAAAAAAATGTTTCTGAAAATTACACCTTCCCCCGATATACACGGAAGATACGTTCCTGTGAAACTGTGTAAAAAATTGTATGTAAAACCGTGTAAAATGGTAACAAAGCAAAATGGGCAAATAGAGCTGGGAATTTTCATTAGTTTTATAATAACAATAAGAAATTTTATTTATTGAATATGAAATAAACTGATAACAGCAAAATAAACTTTTTTTGCATTTTCAAAATGACAAAGGTATAGGAACATATTCAATGAACACTCTATAATTTGAAACTCAAAGGACCAATTATACAGCATATCGTCATGGAAACCGCAATATGTCCTATGTCAAAAAATAGTATATTTTACAGCGTTTTTTGGTGAGGTGGGAGTTTGCTCACGAGCGCCAGCGAGTTAGCAATCACACTGAACCAGAAAAAAACACTTTCATCTCGAGTAGTAAATGCAATTTTTTCTACTGATTTCGGTTGTAGTATCCATAATTCGACTTTAATAAATCCAATTCGAAGCGAACTGTCAAAACTAATTTAATTGTTAGTTTGGCCGTTTCCACGGTAACATATTGCATTCTCATAGAAGGTGATACTTTTCAAGTCAAATGTCCTAGTTTTATTTCGGTTTTTGAAATAGTTTCAGGCTCGTTTTACGTTTGTACATAAAATATTTCAATGAAATTGATGTAATTAATAAGAAAGTCCATGCAAATTTGGTTAGTTTAGTGTTTTAATCGAGAAAATCATAAATTTAAAATGCTCATTTTCGTCTCTAGACGTGAAAATATTTTCATCCCTAGATTGAAAAAATGTCACTTTCATGTAGGGTAAGCCGTGGAAAAAATGCCATTTTCACATATATCAGTAGAAAAATAGATTTTTTTTATTGCATCAATATGGCCAACTTGTTGATCAGCACAACATACAATAGGTGCTATGTCAGTAAACCAATCAGAACTTCCACCTTGCAATAAGTTGATCTAACATCAGCTTGCTATTTGGTCACGACAAATAGTCGTATGTCACAATCGGTGGTGAGTTTGATTTGTTTTCTTTCATTTTGGCCAGTGCAAGTTGTCGTATGTCACTTCGTTTCACAAGTAATGTTGTTAGTGTTAAAATATTTATGATTGTTGTTCAATAAAAACATGAAAAGTTAGTAATTTTATACTCACTAATATCAGTTTACTTTAATTATTCACTTTTACTACAATTTTTTTTGTTTTTCTGGTAAAAATGCGTGAAAGTGAGTGATGGGAATAGTGGCAAAGTTAAGAGGAAAGTTTGTAAACAAATGTTTATGCACACAATAGGCATTGGGGAAAGACCACTACGTGATTGGGTGAAACCTCCTGAAACCACTACATCTCAGTCAAGCTTTTCTGCAGAAAATGGATCTGCATCAGTCATCGCAATGACAGAATTACAGGAGTGGGCTATAACTATACCTAGAACCAGTGTGGGGTAGTATGAGAGACTTCTATCGAAAATATGTTGTAATATTTGGGTCTTTACGAGAAACTAAGGTATCGAGGACAACTTTAAATAAAGTTATGGAAAAGATGAAGTCTTTACACGCCAAAAAAAAGGATCAATGATCAAAGAATGAATGCACAATGCATAAAAATGGAACTCTTGATGACGAATCATATGCAAAGCATATTAAAAAAAGTCATTTGCTGAAAAAGAGGCTGATAAAAGCAAAGCTAAAAATGGCGACGAAGTCAAATCTTACACTGTTGACTTACAAGCTGTGCTTCTGGCATCTCGTTTAAATGCAGCAGCGAATTATTACAAAACGAAATTAAAAGTCCAAAATCAGGTATATTATAACTTAGCATCAAAAAGTGGTTTCGTGCTATGTTTGGCACGAAGGAAACGGTGGTTTGGATAGCGATGTCTTTGCTTCTATAGCAAAAAAATGTATCTCAAATGAATTATCCCAGGCCCAGCCGATTCAAAAAAAATAATTATATGAAGTGACGGGTGCGGATATTAAAACAGAAATACAAAACTGTCTAATGCCCTGTTAGACTTGAGCATGAAGTACGGGTTAATTATTGGACAAATGTATCTTGAGGTGGGCCACACCCATACGGAAGTGTGGAAGTCATTCCGCAATTGAAACAAAGCTTAAGCATCGAAAGCAAGTGTTCTTTCCTGCAGACTACATTTCGATTTTTCAATCGGCATGACCTGCCATTTAAAACTTATTATCTGAACTACAACGACTTAGATGAGTTCAATTCTGATTACTATAGCAGTATTCGGCAAGGATATAAAGCAGGAGATCCCTGTGTTAATGACCTCGTGGCCGTTCAATATACGCCGAAGAAAGTAATTAATTATAAACTTGGATTTAGCGACGATTGGAGCCCATTACCGTGTCGTCCACGACGTTCAATAAGCCTCAGCGAGATTAGGCCCAAGCTATATGACCGACCCTGCCCAATTGAAAAAAGCAAATTTGAACACCTACAAGAGCTAAAAAAACTTATACCTGAAGATTACAGCAGCTTTTATGATACCCTTCCACACAAAAATTAAACTAATTTAATAGTTTTTTAAACTATTTTTACTAGTAATAAGGACATTTTTAGAATGTTTTTGTTTTGTTTACCACACAAAAAGTAAGTAAATTTAATAGTTTCAAAACTTTATTATTTTAATTTTAGAAATAGGTTTTTACATTTTTAAACATTACTATTTTAAATATATTTTATAATTTTGTCTTTTTAAACTATTTTTACGAATAATAAAGTTATTTTATGAAGTTTTTGTTTTGTTTGCTTCATACATACCTACCATTCACTTTTAGAACAACTGAGAAAAGTCGTATGTCAACGAAAATTGAATAAAAATTGTATGCAAAAGGACGTATGTCAACGTAAATCATATATAGCAATACATTTAAAAAAAATATAGGCAGTCAGGCACTGCCGTCTGAAGTGAAAACTTTTGAAAAAAAAACAGCTTTAAAACTGGTTTTGAGGATTTATCAGTATGTTAATTAATCAAATATGGTACATAGTTTGTTAGTATTGTTTTATGTAATTCTGGAACATAACTCACTTCTGAAGGAGAATGACTGTTACTGTCATCACCATAATATGAATTTGAATCCGGAATGTTTGGTTGATTCTGTGTTGATAGGTCAGCAAAATGAATTGGTAGGATTATATGGCACATTTCTTGTTGATGGGTCTGCAATTTGTGAGTTTTGAATTTTGACTTTTAGAAACATGCCTTATAACTGCTTTTGAAGATTTATCTGTATGTAAATTAATTTTTGTTTGGAATATTCTTGACGACGTTTAATTTTTCCCTCCTCAGCTGTGATTGTTCGATGTTTAGAAATTTCTGTATTAACTATTGCAAGAGTTTTTTTCTTATTCTTATCTCTATATCGCTGACTATTAATTGTATTATGGAGGGATTATGGGTCTGATTCGTAATTTACCATGAATTCTTCGATACAATCCAGTAATCTGAACATTCCAATAGTCCGGCACTAGTATATCTACTAGTACATCCGTCAAAAGTACTTACTCTTGTACTGTACACTAATTATAGGGGTTATTTCCTTAGAGGCGCTGTGTTCTGTCAACACTCCCAAAAACTTTTCAATAATCCGACACTACTATTACATCTGGTAAAAGTACTTACTCTTGTACTGCACACTAATTCTACGGGTTGATATTTCCTTATAAACGCTACGTTCTGTCAACACTGCCAAAAACTTTGACTATTAAGTTTGAGGTTCAGATTCAACTTTAAACATGTGCGTATAGATGCGTTCTTTTGAACACATCTTTCAGTAATAAATAAAATTTTTTTCTATAGAACGCAGCTATTGATGACGATGACCCATATGTATGAGTTTACCCTCTACCCAAATGTCATTCAGCGCGGCTATAGAAGTTTTCACTTCAAAAATAAATATACGACATTATAATTCTAAGGTAAAACAAATAATGTTTAAGCATTTAAGAAATAAATTGGAAACATAATGACCTGTTGTAACAGTTTTTTGTCCCTCCTGAAAAATTTTGTTTTTGGACATACGACATATTGCGGTTTCTATGACGATATATAGAATTCGCCTCACTAAATAAAACAAAAAGCACGAAATTCATATAAACTATAAGTTCATCTATATGCTCTTATAACTTTCAGAAACTGCTACCATTCTCTTCTTCCTTATTGGTACGAAGTCGCTTTCATCACTCGATAGTGCTTAAGGTAATTCTGTTTCAATGGTTGATTTAGGGATAAATTCAGAACAAAGAGATTTGATCATGAAATCTGTTATTAACAATTGCTTCTGGTTTTTGGCTAGATCTTTATGGACTTCTTCATTTGCCGCTTTTTCCTCTATATCTGTCACATTTAAATCGTTAAAACCCTCGCCGCCCACTGCTAAACCCATTTTGTGATCATAAAATAGGCATTTCTATTTGCAGTTACTTATGGCCATATTTTTTTCCAACAGGCATTATGCTTGATTTTAAATTTCAGCATATGCCATTACATTGTGTTTAACACAATCTATGATTGTAAAATTTTTCGAAACATTCGTAGTGTCTCATAGACACATCATTTTCCATTCGTACTAAGATATACATGAAGGTTAGTTTGATGTACAGTGTCTTGAAGGTCGAAATTATCCCCTGATCTAATGACTGCAGCAAAGAGGTCGTATTCTATGGTAGGAATTCAATTCAGAACTTCAGTGAATTCTTTTCATAGATATAACACACATATTTACATATGAAGGGTGCAGGAGAAAAACCACGCATGTCCACCTAGATTCGTTTTAAGAAAAACGAAATTTATAGTTAGGACTTCCGTTGTTTTTCCCCTGGATATCTATTTTACATTATGTCAGTTTTATAGGGACTAATGTGTTTTTCCCCCAATCTTATACAGTGGAACATAAAGTACACTTATAATATGTGCTGCCATATGTGTCGCTCATTGTAAAAGTGAATTTTCTCCTTGAAACTGAATTTTAAAATAACGAGCTTTTTGCGAATTAAAGTGTAGGAAAAAATATATAGGTATTCATTCAATGTTTTCTCTTTTTTATTGTTTAATACAAATCAAAGATATAATAATTTGAAGTAACGTAGAAAATCAAAATAAAACTAATTTAATAAATGAACTTTTTTTTTGGAGTTACATCACTGTTATAGTGACATGTGTATAGTGTTTTAATCATATGTAATTTCGTCATCAGATGAACGCTCTGGATTATCTATGATTTACCGATTTGGAATATCTATGGGCAGATTTTTGTAGTAATGGTGCTAAATTGGCGGAATGTATGGTAGAAGATCAAGAATATCTTTCTTCTTTGCGTTAGTAACTAGTCGCTAGATGGATAGAGTAGGTCTTTTCGAATATTGTGGGCCGGTCGTTACTTTTTTTGCATAAATCTACTTTATATAAGGGTGTGTCGGGATTTAGTGTTTCTTTAAATTGAAATTGTAAAGGATAATTTCTCTCAAACCTCAGCCATCTAATATTTTGCCAATTAAAGTCATAACCGCAAGTTGTTTTTATCTATTTGTAATAGAATTTTCTAAGACAGTGGTACTTAAAAATTAGGCGTTTTTCATTTCAGTAACAACAAAATAAGTTTTTTTTGCATTTAGCTGTTTTTGTAATAGCGACCCATTGGTCTGGGCTATAAATTTTCCACTGCTGCGACTAGCGCTCTCTATTATTTCAAATTCCCCATCATTTGGAAGATAAGAATGTCCAGATACCATGAACTTGTAATCTATGTTATCAATACTAGTATCAGCGTCTTGTACAAGCTTCAAGAGGGGAAAAATGTCTTAATATTCTGGTTTGGTCTAGTGCAAGAATCGGAATACATAATAACATGCTTTTCTAAAGCCGCATGAGTTTTTAAGTGCTTAAGAAGAAATGCTGCTATGTCTTGAGAACCTCTTCCACCCGTAATCATTAAAATCCTCTAAATCCATCAAAATAAACTATTAAAACACTTATACACACACACACACACACACAAATATATATTAATTACACTATTAAAATGAATATGGACTTACTTCACTTTTATAATGAATATTTAGAGTTTTAGTTCCCTCTAAAAACAAGTAACGCCCTTTTATGAGATTTTAATGCAACTATTGAAGTTGCTTCACTTGTATAATGAAAGATATAACAAAATGTGATACCAATAAACAAAAAAATAAGAATTTTAAAAACATGGAGTTACACCACTTTTACAATGAACGACACATATGGCAGCAACTGTTGAATATTGACAAAAGTGGACTTCCTTGATTTTTCTCCTGTGTGCTTATTTGTTTTTAGTTACCTATGTACTTGAGGATGCGATACTAATAAAAAAATCTACCGATCTCTTAAACCGTGTAAAAGCGAAAACGTGTAAATCGAGTATCGTGTAAATCGGGGCTATATTAACTTTAAATCCAATAAAGCATACTTTTGTATTCATTAAACAGTTTCACTTGTTTATGAACTTATTAACTCGTATCGATTTATAAGAAAACATGTATTATATAAAATCTTAATATATAAAACAGTCAGGTTTGAAGTTGACCTTTAAAAACTCAAGAACGGCTGGACCGATTTTTATGAGTTTTGATTTGTTGCATTTGTCTCTCTCTACCCCTGCTATTATAACTATTAAAATATGGGAAAAAATTACGAAAAAAGGTAATAATAATGAAAATAATTCATTTTCTATTTTTTTTATGGAGCGCCACATATTTTCGCACAGTCGAAACTACTTAAGCTATGAAAGTAGATGGCGCTGTGTGCATTAGATTTTTGTCGACTCAACCACGGTTAGTAAACTGTTATTAATTTTTTGCGAAAACCTATTTTCCAAATCGCTCCATGCATATCCACCCGTGGCTAAAAAGACAATTTCGTGTGCAATAATGGTGTATAAAAACAACGGGCAAAAACAAAAAATAATTAATTTAATAAAATACACGATATTTGACAGCAAAAAAATTATAGATTTTGTATTACGTCAATTTTGTAATAAGATACTACCGAGATAATAATTATAATTTAAATTCATAATGGATAAAATTATTAAAACTGACTTTGAAAATTTTTTCCACTCTATTGATTTTTGTAAACAAAAAGTTGGGAATGGTGTAAAACTAAGTGAGAGAATTAAAAATCAAGGAACTACAATTAATTTTATGTAAGGTTTTTCGGCAAACTAATATTATTGAAGCTCCATATAAAATACATTTGCAAGTAAGTTGAGATTATTTATTAAATAAAATGTCATGTCATAATATATAAACAAAAATTCGGTTCTCTACGATCCTTTCGGAAACAACAAATCCCAGCGAAATCACTTTCGGCACACTGAAACTAGACGACAAGAAGAGAAAAATGTGTAAATTGTTTCGAAAGATTCAATTTTTTATTGCGAAATTCTGAAATAAATTTTTTCAAATACATGTCAATATATACAAATAAATGATAAATAATGACGTAACTACACATGAAGTTCTTAAAAGTGTCACCTTTGGCGCTAGTGCTTTTGCGCTCTGAGCGAATAACCGACATCCTTTGAATTACTTCGAACTGTCAATGGTGCAGTGTGCCCAACATTTTGTGTTGCATGTCAACAGCTCAATTTGCTTGAAAACGGAACTCATTGGGTCATTCAATAGATTCAGTTGTATGAACGACGCCTTCAATCGAGAATTGAAAAGTGAACGTGAATACGACCGAGATGCATTGAACGAATCAGTTCGAATGAATGTACCACTGTTGAACTCTAAACAGAAAGATGTGTACGATAAGTTAATGAAGGCAATTGATGATGAAAATGGTGGCTTATTTTTCCTGGATGCGCCCGGTGGTACTGGGAAGACATTCCTAATGTCATTGATTGTAGCCACTGTTCGTGCGAGATCCGAAATTGCCGTAGCAGTTGCTTCTTTTGGTATAGCGGCCAAGTTGCTAGAAGCATGCAGAACGACTCATTCAGCGTTTAAATTACCGTTAAACCTTCAAACGACTGAAACATTCACATGCAACTTTGCGAAACAATCAGCAATGGCCAAAGTGTTAATAGCAAGTAAAATTTTCATGGGATTTCATGGGATGAATGCACAATAGCGCACAAACGTTCATTGGAAGCGCTAAATCGAACCATGAAAGATCTGCGCAATTACTCAAGATTGTTTGGAGGCGGAATAATTTCTGTCTCGCGATTTCCGGCAAACACTACCAGTAATTCCAAGATACACCGCTGCCGATGAAATAAACGCTCGTCTCAAATCATCTACTCTGTGGCGCTATATTAAGAAACTTGAGCTGACGACTAACATTAGAGTTGCATTGCTAAAGGATCAATCTGCCGAAAATTTCTAATGGTAATGGCCATCTTCCCGTCGACGAAACGAACGAATTGATTTCGTTTCCGAATATTTTTTTCTCAACTAAGGACGAGCTTATCAACAAAGTGTTCCCGAACATCATTGTTAATCAGAAAAATAACTATTGGTTGAGTGACCGAGCAATTCTAGCGGCAAAGAACAAAGATGTGCATTCTTTAAAATCCATCGACACTTTTACAAATGAAGACGAGTATCCAACAGAATTTTTAAACTCATTTGATCTGCCTGGCTTGCCACCGCAGTTTTACAACTTAAGGTTGGCTCGGTAGTCATCATGCTTCGAAATATGAACCAACCAAAGCTATGTAACGGAACGCGTTTGTTGGTGAAAACTCTTGAGCAATGTGATTCACGCGACGATACTTAAAGGTAAATTGAAAGGTGAGTAAGTTCTCATTCCGATGATCCCAACAGATATTTAAACGAATACAATTTACAATTCGTCTTGTATTTGCCATGAAGATCAACAAATCACAAGGCCAATCCTTGAGTGCTTGTGTTGTGGCCTGAATCTCGAAAATCAATGTTTCTCTCACAGATTGGGTATTTGAATTTTTTTGTCATAAATCGAAAGCTATATGTTTTATAACAAAACTATTTTTTGCTTTCTTTTTTTCGTTGTAATTACAAAGTTATAACAAATTGAATAGTTATTTACATTAGAGTGCGGAAACATTGATTTTGCAATGCAACAGCTCGTTTGGGGAACGAGCCCGAAGGGCGAGTTCCCCATTTGCTGGAGCATTGTAAAATCATTTCCGCACGAAATTTGTATAAGATTTTTTGGCCGACAATTATTATTTAAGAAACAAATAGATTTAGATTAATTACAATATTGGAAATTATTTAATGTTGGTACTCACAAAGTTTGACATCTTTACTAATTCAAATTTATTAGGTAGGTTATGTCATTTTTCCAAATGTTAGACGCACTGTAAAATTTAAAAAAACACTCTTATTTTCTACATTATCGTGACAAATGTGGTGTAATGTAGCGTTTTTTGAATTAGATTTTATTGTCATATACTTAATTTATTTTGTAAGTGTCCCTGAAAGGTTAAAATTTACTGGTCACTTTACCGCATCGTAGCCGTACTTTGCAACATTGTACGTAAAGGTCTAGTTTCGCTGGACGTATACACGATGTCAAAGCTTTACAATTCAGGAGGCCAAAAAATATATTTTTACTCGTTACTGAAAACGCGTTGTGACTTTGTTGATACAGTAGATGTATGTAATAGACATGTCAAATATTAAAAGTTATCGTGCTTGTTTCGTATCATCGTGTAGGAGTACTACAAAAAAATGTTTTTAAACGTCAATACCAAAGGTTTTAAACAGTTCGCCGAAAAAATCCTAAAACGACGATTTTATAAAGAATGTTTGAATGAAGTTTCTCACTACGGCACAAACAAATTATGGCGCGTTTGGAGTCACGTGATTATTTTCAAAATTTTATCACTTAAATTGTTTATAATTAATTGAAAATTTTTTTAAACTTTTTCGCATCGCACATCTGAATTATTTATAATAAGGTTCTGAAATACATAAAAAATCAATAATTTTTTTTTATTCAACAACCCGTACGCATTTATATTTTGAACTTTTGGATTTTGGGTATTTGTACGTATCGATTTTGGACTTTCGGCTTTTTATATTTTAAACTTTTGCACTTTTTGATTTTGCGCTTTTATATTTTGAACTTTGGGCTTTTGCACTTTTGGGCTTTTATATTTTGAAGTTTTGGATTTTGGGCTTTTGAACTTTTGGATTTGGCTTTTTTTTATACGTCGTACCTTATGCGAGGGAGAGGACAGATACGATTATATAACCATCTAGTATATAAACTGTACGATTATATTACCAGATATCGATACGCGAAATATATATAGATAGATATCGACTTTAATTCAGCTAATAAGATATTTTTTAATGATATATAGTTAATAGATTCTGATGCGATACGAAGTTCACGATACGAAGTTCGCCGGGTTAGCTAGTTAATAATTAAATCCATAATTAGTAATCGAATTTAAATATAGTATGTGGAATTTACAATACATTACGTTTTTACGTAGTTTTTATGGTGATAACAGGCTTGTATATTTAAATAAGTCTTATGAACCGTAAATAAATATTATCACTCATGTACTACAAGCAACTAAATTAATTAAAAAAAAAAGTTTTGCTTTTTTACTTAATTTTTGCTTGTTAAATTATGATATAACATTAACTATGTCAAATATAACGTCTTTCCATAGGAAGAGATCCTTTTAATGTAAACTGCCACATCATAAAAATGAGTAGAATAATATTAAAAAGGCAAAATTGATTTGTTTTGTTTCTACATGATAGAATTATTTTCATTTAGCTTTTGGTGTCATTGTGTCCACATGCTACACTACAGCCCTATTTTTGACACAAATTAATTAATTTTAAATATCGTTTTAATAGAGAGAAACAGGACTATTTTGTGGGGTCATGTGGGAAAGAGAACTAACAGAGTTTGAAGTTGATATAATATGATGACCATGCCATCTATTGCTTCTCAAAGCTTGGATTTGCCGGTATCCAATACCTTCACCGCATTCGTTTAACCGCGGAATCTTCCCCGTAGGAACTTTCACCGCTGAGCAGTTCCACCAGAAGTTCCACCTCTGCGAAGTTGCCCCATTTTTACCGTCCAGCAATTTCACAGTATCCAATTCAAAAAGTACATAAACAAAAATATATTAAAACGAATTGATACAGATGAAACTGCTCAGCAGTTAAAGTTTTTGCGGTGCAAGTTCCTACGGTGAAGATTCCGCGGTGAAACGTATGCGGTGTAAGTTCACTGAACCGGATTTTCCTGCCACATAGGCATTAGAAACTATATTTAGCCAGAATATAATTTCTTCACTAAAACAAATGTTTTCCTTGTCAATCCCATACTTTTTCTCTAAAAATTGTATTTAAAAAAGAAAACTATTTATTATGTATTCATATATTTATTTTATAATATATTATATTGCAAACCTTTATTGGCATAAATATAAATACACGACAGTTCCTACATTAGTGCGATGCCACATAAAAAAAAAACAAAAAAAAAGCAAAAGAACGATAAAGGAAAACATATCCAAATTAATACAGAAAAATAAACAGTTCATAAGTTCTTCCATCCTGTTTATGCTAAAGGAAAGAAATAAAAAGAAACAAAAAAAAATGATTAAAAACACGTCCCCCTTCTCCACATGCTCAACAAGTCGTATTCATATACCCCTTTCCTCACTACCGCACCTAAAACGGGCAATCCTGTGGGCATAGTATTGACTAGATACTCTGGACATATGCCAATAACTTGAATATTATAGGTACCCTCATCTATGTGTATTTGTATCTCTTGCAGCTCTATCTCCAGTAGTCTATCTTCCAGAATCCTTTCCACTAACATTCCCTCATTCATCATTCTCTCGATCTTTTCTTGGTTGCATGCCACTCTTTCATACATTTGATTGCAAGACATCCCTATTTTGTTTCCTTATTACTCCCTTTACCTTCCTTTCTTACCACT
Organism: Phosphuga atrata; assembly: GCA_944588485.1. NCBI lineage: Eukaryota > Metazoa > Arthropoda > Insecta > Coleoptera > Silphidae > Phosphuga > Phosphuga atrata. The sequence continues at coordinate 58,745,003 of OX155893.1, forward strand.
TTCAAAACTTCATTCAGTATTCTTTCATCTCCTGCACTACTCACTTTCCTTTCAAATTTAGCCACTCTCATAGCCGCGTTGTTTGTGACCTTGTTAGAATTTGTTTCTTGTTGGACGATGTACCAAGGGTGGACCTTTCTAGCTGGAGGGCCCTCTTTATAAACTATAGCTGCACTCTCTATGTAGTTTTCCTCTTCCACACCCCAGATTTCTGCCCCATAACATCATAATACTATGTACGCGCGCCTTCCATACAATCATTTTCGCCCTAAAATTCTCCCACGTATACTCTCCATGTATCCCAGATCCTGTTAGCAGCCACTCACCCTTTTTTTGGTATATACTTGATATGTGCAGCGCATGATCCAATTGTTGGAACTTTTGTTGTTAATATATTCTATAAAACTTGCTAAAGCAAATACAATTTTTGTTGAGGCTAATGGCTTGATCACACGTAACGAGTACAGTGGCGAGATAGTAAAATGCCATTCGGCCGAGATAGTAGAGTGGGCGAGTAGGTGTTCACAGGCTTTAATTTTTTTGCCGGGTGAGTCAAGTCAGTGATCATGATGGATAGTAAAAGGTTGATTCAAAAATGCACTAAGATGCTTATACCTCATTTAATTGAGGAGTTAAACGAATTGTTGCGAAACGATAAGAAGCGCGTTTGGACAAGGCCTTGGATGTTGAGGAGACCCGAACTTGGAGCAAGTAACAATCTACTTCGGGAATTGGAATTAGAAGACCCAGGGGAATTTAAAGCGCTACTGAGAATGGATGTAGAACATTTTAATGAATTATTAAAAATCCTTCCATTTCATTGAGCCATTTTATGTTGGAAACATATATATTTGATACAGCTGCACCCAATTTCTTTGACTCCTGCACTTTTTTCTTTTTGTGGCAATAAGTAGATCTTAAATTTTTTATATTGTTTTTTACTTCTGTCATCCCAAAGCCTTCAATATCCATTTCTCTTGAAATGGATACATATGCCGTGTCTCTTTTTGGCTTATTTTTGTAGTCCTGTGAACTAAAGTCCCACAGACATGAAATCACTTTATATATTTGAATAAATTTAATTTTTTTTCATTGTCCCATTTTAACGATTCATTTTTTCTTTTCTTTTTTAAAAAACGTAAAACCAAAATTAATTAATAATTAAATAAAGCAATACTTCTTCAAAAGTTTCAATTGTAGTATTTAAAATTAAAACAAACAAACTAGCCACCGTCACCGTACTGACAAAACGAGGAGAGTACTTGTTCAGACATGCCGAGTGGGACAGCGAGTCAGTAGCGGTAGGAGTCGGGGTAGCCACTCGGCCTGCACTTGGCCTAGTAAATAGAAAGGGGTCCGACTGACTGTCTCGCCATTTTACTGGGCCGACCACTCGGTGACATGTTTACACGTACCGAGTACTCGGCCGAGTTTACTGTCTCGCCACTCTACTCGTTACGTGTGATCAAGGCATTAGACATAGTGTTTGCAAAATGCTGTAGAAAATGATATTGATTTTTTTCAGGGATCCAATAGTTGTATGACAAATTAAGAAGAAATTAGTTATTCTTTTAATTAATCATCTGATCCCTTATACAAAAAATTGATATTGTCCCTAAAGCGAATCACTACCAATAATTATATTATGTTGAATTAATTTTTCATTAAAAATATTTATTAAAAGTGCTCATTATTTATACAACTTAATTCATTTTTAGTGTGTAAAATATTGGCTACAGAACTACAAGAAAGATTAGAAGAAACTGGGAGAACGAGTGAAGTTATAGAGACAGGATATGCTGTTGATGATATTAAGCCTAAGAAGAAGACCGAATATCAAAAATCAGAGTTGAGATTAGTTGAATCTCTAGATGGTGTGTGTGATAGAATTTTGCAGTACAATATCCATAAGGAAAGGGAGGATAGTACGAGGTTTGCAAAAGGCATGAGTCAAACGTTTCAGACGTTGCATGGATTGGTAGACAAGGGAGTAAAGGTGGAATTGGGGATACCTTTTGAATTATGGGATAAACCTAGTGTCGAAATAACAAATATGAAAACACAGGTAAATATTTTAGGAAAAAAACACTGAATTATTAAGATATTAAAATGTGCGACACATGCATTGCAAATATCATTTAAATTTTCTATTGGAATTGTTTCGATAATAGCAATTGTTTGAATTATATCCTGTTTACAATATGAAATTCCAGAAATATTCATATAAAGCATTTATTCTAAACTGAAAATATTTTCATATTTTAGTGTGAGACATTGTTGGAACAAAATGAAGGTGACATAGAAGATTGGTATTTCAAATATCAAGGCAAACAAAACTTAAAGCAATATCTATGTGCAGACAGAGCATTGAAAGGCAGAGACACCAGTTGCCTGAATGAGAAACTTAAAGGGGAAACTGGAAAACGCAAGCCTCGACAAGATGAATTATAAACAAACAAAAAAACTGCCATATAATCCTGGTCAACATTAAACCAAATAATTTTTATTTTAAATAATTTATACTACGTATATATATAAAAAACATTTTTTATACAAATCTATTTTTCTCCCTTCTTTGTCCTATCAGGTTTGACTTTTCCTCTTAATGCCCGCATTCTATCCATTTCTTCATGAAAGTCCGCATGTTCATCACGGTATAAACCATAATGCCTTAGCTTCATCATAAGTAGTCCAGTTTCAACATGTCTTGGGTAATAGGCATGTATATCCTTTCTTTTATCGACGGGTTCTGCACTAAACAGTTTCACCACTTTCATAGATTTTTCATTTGTAGGTCTAGCAACTTCTGTGAAAATTCTTTTACTAAGTCTATCCATCCGCCTAGCATATTCTGTAGGTAATTTTGTGAGCTTTGCATATCGAACGTAATTCGTCATCTGAAAATTGTTGATTAATTTATATTTGCCTTTTGCTATTTGGAAATTACCTTTCTATTTCTAGGTTATATAAAGTGTCAAAATTAAATAAGCTAACTTCAGGTGGTTAAAGCATGGACTTATGTTTGTTTTAGCAAAATGTTTATTAACAGTATTTTTGAAATAAAAAAAATATACATTTAAGAATTAAAATCCAACAGGCAAATAAATAAAACATAATTAATATATAATATTTAATGATTATCTTAAAAATATGTACAACAATTATGGGTTAATTTGATCTATGGGGCTTCATAGATTTTTCATTTGTAGGTCTAGCAACTTCTGTGAAAATTCTTTTACTAAGTCACAAGATTCTATCTCCGATTTCAATGTAGAAGTACTCCCGTTCTTCGTTATTGAAATATGCGATGAGATTGTTCCACCACTTGATGTCGACCCTGTGAGTCCAAACATTTCGTCGATTAGGTTTTCGTTCCCCTCTAAGTGAAATGGGTCTCGCACAACGGCATCTACTTTCGTTGTAGGAGCAATCATGGATTAAGTCAATATCTGAGTCACTAGACATTTGTAATCGTGGTATGAGAAAGAGTACAACTTAAATACTAAGTTGTTCATGGTGGTGGGGGTGTTGTCCTCCTCGGTGGTGTAGTTGACAACATACCCGCCTTTCAATGCGGGAGACCCGGGTTCGAATCCCGGTCGGGGAGACAACAACTAGGGCGGTTTTCACAAACCGTCCGGGCTGCCCACCCTGAATGAATGCAGAATATGCGATACCGGGGTGGCGCATACTAAAAGCCAAGGTGGAATAGGGGGTTTAGTGAGGGTGGTGGGGGTGTGGTCACACGTCACGTAATTAAGATTGTCGTAAACGAACTGATTAAAAAATTTTAAAAAACCAGGCGGGCGCCGGCGGCGACATTTTACAAGGTCATATACATGGTTGTTTGAAACTTGATCATAGGCACATGGCGAAGCAGTGCCTGATCGTTTCACGACCGTATATGACAAATATACGTAAAATGTCGCCGCCGGCGCCCGCCTGGTTTTTTTAATTTTTTCAATCAGTTTGTTTACGACAATTTCAATTACAACTTAAATATTAAGTTGTGCACATGCGCGTTGGGACAAGACAGAAAGGCGTAGAGAAAATAAATTTAAAAGGGATATATAAAAATTCTTTGAAATTGTTTAAACTATTGAATTTTTTTCTAATTTCGGATCGAGAGGTCGCGCTCCAGTGCGATATATGGTCTTGATTGATCGTCTCCTAATATAACCTAATCTAACCATCCATTTGATCAAATCTGTAGCTACGGTGGCGTTTTTTACACGCCACTGGATGTTTTATGTCAATTTCCGTTAAGGGACCCATACACTATACAACTTGGTTCGGTTGAATGAATAGTTGGACAGTGTATGTGTAAGTTGTACAACCAGATTTTGGTTGGAAGGTTGGGTTGGACAAAATCAAACAACTTTTGATTTTCTGTGGGCGTGGCGTAATGTTGGCCAACCTGTCTGACAGTGTATTGGACAGTTGTACAACTTCACCACCAACATCAGTTTGCATTTGATCTTGTCTGCTTCACATTCGTCGTTTAAATTGTGTTTCTAGTTTTTGAACGCATATTCTTTGAGATTTTCAAAACTAATTATTGCCATAAGTGATATATAAGTAAAATAATGGCAAATATAACTGAGAATGAAAAGTGGAGAAATATTATAAAGCTTTTAACTAATTTAAAGGAAATTGTTGAAAATGCATCTTTAGATGATGTAAAAAAAGAATAAACAAGGTGAGGACTTGTTATGGAAGAGAACTGAAAAATATGGAAAAAAGTAAAAATCTGGTGCACGAATTTATGATGTATACGTGTCAACATTATGGTATTTAAATGAATTAAGTGATTTCTTAAGTGATCGAAAAATGGCACTTACGTATTAACGCCACCACCGCCAAAATTCATATGATAAATCATAAAATAAAACATTTTATTAAAAATTAAAACATTTTTAAAACTCAAATTACTTTATTTTTTAACCCCGGTTAGATTAGGTTGCCCGCCGCGAAGCGGACATATAAATCAAGACAACATACGCACGGCAACGCAAACTCTCGATCTAATATATAGCGGTGGTGGCGTTAATACGTAAGTACCCAAGAAATATTATTATAGCACAGCTAGCACAAGATCCGTGCAGATCAAATTTCAGCTCAAAACTAATGTTGGAAGACTTGGTATGACATTGTAGGGCCTACAGTTACAACACGTTGGAAGACTTGGTTGTACAACAAGTTGTATAGTGTATGGGCCGCTTTAGTTCAATTATGGCACAGGGCGTGCTGAGCGTATGATGCACCATAGGACAAATCAACTCAATTATGTAAAAATTTGTTTAATGATTTATTCAATGATTATCTTAAAAATATGTACAAGAATTATGTAAAAATTCTAGACAAAGTAATAAAAGAGGCTAGAAATAAATATAACAAAGAAACGGTTGAACCCTATCAGAAACCCTAAAAGATTATGGAATTTTATTAACACTAAATTGAACAAGAAAAACAAGGCTGAAAATAAGGATATAGGTTGTATCGTTGAAGAAGGAAACAAAATTGAAAATCCGACGGAAATAGCCAATTCTATGATTTTTTTTTTTGTAAACTGAGTCAGACAATAACACCTCCAAAAGATGTAACAATTAATTTACCACCTAACAACTCTAATTTTTACATTGCACAACCTCTCATGCATGTTTTTAATTTGATAATAGAACACTCAATCTGACCAAATGCTTTAAAGAACGCGAAAATAATTCCTATATTTAAGTCAGGAGATAAAAAAAATGCCACCAGTTATAGACTCATTAATCTCAAATTTGGCAAAAATATTAGAAAAAATAATACATAGCAGATTATTTCACTTTTTTAAAGAAAATAATATATTTACCTGTAGATATATATTTACAAGTACCAGTTTGGATTCCTTAAGAATAAAGGTTCTAAAGATGCACTAAGTTTCTTGTCAGACACGATTTATAAGAAACTTGATAAAAGCAAATGCAGTATTGCCACTTCTTCTTGATTTAGCAAAGGCTTTTGACACCGTAAATCACGAATTGCTGCTTCAAAAACTTTACAATTATGGAATTAGGGGAAATGTGCATAAGCTCATGGAAAGCTACTTATCAAACAGGAAGCAGAAAGTCAGGGTAAATAATATATACAGTATCTATCAGAAAGTTACTACAGGGGTGCCACAGGGCACTATTTTGGGTCCTATTCTCTTTGTAATTTATGTCAATTATCTACTAAGTGAAATGCCGAATGACTCTATAATTTCTTACTCAGATGATGCAGTGGTACTCTCAGTAGAAGATTCGTGGTGCCTCGCACGCGATACTATGAATAAGTACCTTGATATAGGGTCTCAGTTTGTTTTTTTATTTAAAGTTTAGCTTTAAATATATTGTCACTAAATCTACAAAAAACAGTCTTCATGACTTTTGGAAACAAAGAGGACAGTGTTCCTAAACAAATAAATATAAGAATCGGGGACTATCAATTAAAAAGAGTTTTAACTTTCAAATACCTTGGCGTTATATTCGACTGCAATATGAAATGGAGAACCCATATTGAAAGTATAGTAGAAAAAACTAAATATCTAACCTTTGTCTTTGCGAAACTCTCCAGGTTTATGATCAAAAACACCCTCTTAAAAATGTATTATTGTCTTTTTCACAGTCACCTTAATTATGGTATAATTGCCTGGACATTGCTTATAAAAGTCATTAAAATATATTATAGTCTGCAAAATAATAGTCATTAAAATATATTATAGTCTGCAAAGTAAAAATAATAAATAAAACAAATAAATACGAGACTATAGTGACCCCACTAAACAAAGAACAAACATACATATTGGAGTCAACTGAATATCATTACAGGTATTTGCTAAATTTACATGTGCAATCACTTAATACATGTGCAATAAAGGAATACGAGGATATATACTCTATAATATACTCTTATATTATTACCTAAGGTTAACTTAGAAATTGGTAAGAAGAACAGTTTTTACGCGGCGACAATGACTTACAATTCACTTCCAGTAGAAGTAAAAGGTATGAGTGTTAATAGAATTAGTATAAAGAATAAATTAAAAAGCTGGGCAAGATTAAATACTTTAAATGATCGGTTTTGAATTATGTTTTCACTCTAGAGATTTATTTATTATTTTATTTTTTTGTTAATTTGTGATATAATGTATTATACACTGTTGATGTTTAAATGTTTTCAAATTATTTTTTTCTTTTATGTAGCCAGACCTATGTACAGGTATTTTCAAATACCTCTATAGGAATTACAATAAAAATAATGTAAATTATCTGGTTTAAATAAATAAATAAATATAAGTTATGAAGAATATTTCTTTCCTTATTATATAAAGATATAAGCAAAACTGGGAAATTTTAATTAAATAACAATTCAAAACTAAATTATTAACTAAAAACTAGTTTACTATAAAAAAAAAAAAAAAATTTAAGTATCCCCCGACTCAAAAAATAAAATTTATCTCTTGCCCTTTTAAATTAATTAAAAGTACCTATTAATATTTTGATGATGAGGGTCGCAGTGTTGGGCCGAATGCATGATTTCTTGGCAAAAATTATTTGAGCTAAATTTTGACTATAAAAAAGTACAAAACTTTTTAATAATAATACAAAGTTTAATATGTATTTTTTTCGGAACTATATACCTACATGTACGTAAACTTAAGAAAGTGTCCAACCAGTTTTTATTTGTTAATAAGAACCTGTCATGTTTTCTGTTAGCTTTTTGCCATCTTTTCTTGAAATCAGCTACAAAAAAAGAAATATTTTTATCAAGATCCGGAATTAAGTCTTTAGGACACTTTGTACGTGTTTCGACGAATTTTTTCATAAATTTTACTTGGTCTTCTAGTGTAATGCAGCTAGATTGACTCATTTTATCAAACAAGGTTTTTTTACTTAAAAACACTTCTGTGGAACCAGATCCTTAAAAAAAATGGATAGATATATCACCCAAAAATTTCCTAAAAGAATTTTCATTTTAACATCTTATATCAATATTCTTATATTTATTCGTATATTAAATCAATGTTCTGCTTTCACACACATTAGTTACAAAACACCTTGGCTTTTATGTTTTAGACTACCTATTTCGGTTTTGCGCTGTCAGCAGTCAGACCAAATCAGTGAAAAACACATTGAAAAACACGTCTGCCACATTGTTGTCTGTCACATTGTTTTGCTACATAAAAATTCAAGGATAACGTTGAAAGTATAAATAAACATAACATTGATATCACTAACCATTTTTCCACAAAAAATTTGTGAAAACTTGGTATTCTTTTGCGCTTTAAACCAGGTCCCCTTGGTTTTATAAAAAGCATTATCTCCAATGGGCGCAAACATGCGCAGCTTTTTATCAAATTAACCGACAACAACTAATCCAAAAACAAAACAAAAATACAACTGCAGACATGATATGTGCACTGATATCAACTAAATTCGTACAAATAAACGTTACACCCTTAAATTGTAACTTTCATTTGGGCATCTTTGTTAATTAATATTATCACATTACTAAACATCATATAATTAAAATTTAAAAATAATATATACTAACCTGTAGGTAAGAATGCCGTACTGGTAAAACTATCAAATCTGAGCCGCGATGGTTACTTCTGACAATGAAATGAACTTTAGCTTCAGCAGCTTCAGGCAAGTCTAGACGCTGAAAACAAATGCTAGATCGCGGCTGCTTCATAGCATGCGGTAACACGTTGAAACGGGACGACCCGTGTCGGGTGTACACATGTATACGCTCGCCGAGTTCTGCAATGATTTGCAAACTTCGCAAACTTTGTGAACGTGTTAAGGCTTGATATGTACACCAACCCTCAACATCAACGCGAAATCCCCGAGAAAACAATCCCCGAATATATACATATATATATATATATATATATATATATATATGTATATATATATATATATATATATATATATATATATATTCCAGTCGCTTGCGTCGCACAGCATCACGTATGCGACGTAGGACATCCCTCATTTCACTAGTCGTCATTTTATATATGTGGAATGTGGAATTTTTTTAAATTTTTTTACACGAAATTAATTTTACAAGAAATTTTTATTACAAGAAATTTTTTACACGAAATTTTTTTTTCCACGAAATGTTTTTTACAAGAAATTTTTTTTATAAAATTGTTTTTCACAAAAATTTTTTTACAAGAATTTTTTTTACAATTTTTTTTACAGAAATTTTTCATACGCCAAATTTTTTCTACAATAATTTTTTTTTACCAGATAGAAAATTAAGAAAATAAGAGAAATTTTTTTTACAAAATAATTTTCTTACAAGAAATTTATTTTAAAAGAAATATTTTTATACGAAATTTTTTCTACCAGAATTTTTTTTTTAAGATATTTTTTTACAAGAAATATTTTTTATAAGAAATTTTTTTACCGAATTTTTTTTACACGAAATTCGGTAAAAAAATTTCTTGTAAAACATATTTCTTGTAAAAAAATATCTTGGAAAAAAAAATTCTGGTAGAAAAAATTTCGTATAAAAAATATTTCTTGTAATTAATTCTTGTAAATAAATTTCTTGTAAGAAAATTATTTTGTAAAAAAAATTTCTCTTATTTTCTTAATTTTCTACCTGGTAAAAAAAATTTATTGTAGAAAAAATTTGGCGTATGAAAAATTTCTGTAAAAAAAATTGTAAAAAAAATTCTTGTAAAAAAAAATTTGTGAAAAACAATTTCATAAAAAAAAATTCTTGTAAAAAACATTTCGTGGAAAAAAAAATTTCGTGTAAAAAAATTTCTTGTAATAAAAATTTCGTGTAAAAAAATTTAAAAAAATTTCTTGAATTTAGAGCTTTTTAGCTAAAAAAATTTCGTATAAAAAATATTTCTTGTAAAAAAAATTTCTTGAAAAAGAAATTCTTGAAACAAAAATTGTGTAAAACAATTTCATAAAAAAAAATTTCTTATAAAAAAAATTTGGTGTAAAAAAATTTGGTATATGTTGTTTTGTTTTCTCGGGGATTTCGTGTTGATGTTGAGGGTTGGTTCTGGAAAGAACCGGATTCTCGACGTTTCGGCGAACTAACATTCGCCATTTGTGCGTCCGTGCGGGTCAACCGTTATGCCCGCCATACACGTTACGGTCTACCGTACAGGTTACATGCGCAGGTCAACCGTACGCAAGAAACTGCACAGGTCTATTCCCACATACGCTCCGGTCTACCTGCGCAGGCAAACCTGCACAGGTAGACATGTCATGTGGACCGTTGTGTGTATGGCGGGCCTAAGAGAAGCATTCGCATACTGAGAGCTCGTTATATGGGATCCTTTGTTTTTGGCGGTCGTGGGCGCGAGCCCGTTGTTCCGCCCTCTTTTGTTTTGGTTTTCGTTTTTTTGTTAATTTTATGTCGTTGTTGTTTGTCTTTAGGTTCTGCTTTGGCGAGAAACGCATAAAACGATTCTTTTCATTCCCTTTCTTTTTTTTCTCGTTTCTTCTGCTGTGGCCTCTTGTCCTCGGCAGGGTTGATCCTGCTGTGGCCTCTTGTCCTCGGCTGGGTTGGTCCTGCTGTGGTCATTTGGCTTCCTTATTTGTTTCTTCTGTGTTGTCTCATTTGCTGTGTTGTTGGTGTGGTCCTTTTGTTTCGCCGGGGTTGCTCTGAGTACCCTGTAGGTTGAAAACAGTCTTATTTATTGTCTAAATGTGGTTTGTTGTAGTTTTGGGAATTTCCACTTGACGTTTGTTCTGTAGTTTGCGGTTTCTTGGATTGTGATGTTGTCATGTTGTAGCATGTTGTCAAATGTTTTTTGTGCAAGTCTTGCTATGTGTTTTGTGATTGTCTCCATTTCGAGGTCTTTGTGTATTTGCTCGTTGGTTATGTACCATCGCGAGTCTGTGATTTGTCTCAGTATTTTGTTTTGTATAATTTGTAGTCGGTATTTTACGTGTTTGTCAGCTTGCTTCCAGCACGTCGCCGAGTATGTCATTGTTGGTTGTATTACTGTCTTGTACAGTTTAAGTTTCAGCTTATTTTCCATGTTGAGTTTGCTTTTCCTGTTGATGAGGGGATAAAGATAGCCTTTAATTTGTTTAGTTTTCGTCGCAATGTAATCCATATGTCCTGCGAAGGTTAGTCCTTTGTCCAGTATAATACCTAGATATTTTACCTGATTTTCCCATTTTATACTTGTATTATTAATCTTGAGGCGTTTTGTTGGGACGTGTTTGAATTTTCTTCTTGTGAACATGATGGCTTGCGTTTTCTCAGCGTTAAGTTGTATTGTCCAGTTCCAGTTGTATTGTGATACACCAGCGATTTATCTCATCTAGGTGGTTTTGTAGTCTCTCTGTGATGGTGTTCGCCAAGATTCCTATCGTAAATATAGCGGTCCATACCTCGGCAACAGAACGTTCCAGGTGAAATTAAATGACACGATGCAGGGGCCCCAGTATGGACCCCTGGAGACACACGCTCCCACTGGACGAGTCGTCGACATCGTGTCATTTAATTTCACATGGAACGTTCTGTTGCCGAGGTACGAAGCTAGTAGTTTTATCATCCCCATCGGGATTTTGAATTTATTCATTTTATATATTAAGCCTTCGTGTCACATCTTGTCGAAGGCCTTTGAGACGTCCAGGAGTACCGCTCCCATGGCGTATCCTCTGTTGAAAGCGTCAATTATTGCTTCGGATATTCTAGTTGTCTGGTACTTTGTGGAATGTTCTTGTCTGAATCCGTACTGTTTGTACGGAATTATTTGTTTCTCGTCAACTATGTCTGTCAGTCGTTTGTGTATTATTTTCTCCGTTATTTTTCCAAGTCCTGTTAGCTTATTGGTCTGTAGCTTGACGTTTTTTTCCTAGGTTTGTTGGGTTTGGAAATCAGTATTGCTGTGGCGTGTTTCCATTGGGTCGGAAACGTTCTAAGTTTGAGCGATGCGTTCACTATTTGATTCATTCTGTCTATAGCGGGCGGCGTTAGGTTCTTGATAGTCACATTATTTATATTATCACAACCTGGTGCTTTCCTGTTTTTAAGGTTTTTTATTATCTCGGCTATTTCCTCTGGCGTTGATTCTCTTATTTCGCAGTTTTCTTCGCTGTTTATAATCCTCCTTACCGTTTCGTAGATTCCTTGAGAGTTGTGGATTGTGTGTGGGATATTTGGCGTGAATTGTTCTTCGAGGGCGTTTGCGAAGGTCTCTGTCTTGTCAATGTCAGAGGTTGCTGTGCTGCCGTCGTTCTTTTTGATGGGTGGTATTGTGTTGCGGTTCTGTTGTTTTAGAGTCTTGGCTAAATACCACGGTTCGTCTCTGGTGTCGTTTATTCGGTCTAGTCTGTTTTTCCAGTCTGCGTGTTGTTCTTGTAGCGCCAGTTTTACTTGTTTTGTCAGTCTGTTCAGGACCGTTTTGTCTGTCGGTGCTAATGTACGTTGGTACGTCTTGTTTGCTTTCCGTTTTGCGCGTGTTAGGTTCATTAATTCCTGTGGGAGTGTAGGTGTTCTGTTGATGGCTAGTTTTCTTGTGGCGGTTTCCTTTATTTCGTTCGCGAATGTTTGCGCCGCCTGTTCTAGGCTTATTGGCCTGTAATATCTGTGCAGGTAATATCTAGGTTCTCTTTAAACTTTTCCCAGTTTATTAATGTTTTCTCGCACGTTCTTCTCGCACTTTTCGTTTGGACGTTCATGTGCACGGAGTTGTGATCGGAGGAGAGCTCGTTCGTGGGATGTGACTACTTATAGCTCTCTGGCTTCGGGCCATGCGCGTTGTGTGCGGTGCTTTGGTTCGGTTGTTTGTTTGTCTTGTTGGTCGTATATGAGTCTGGGGTGTCTGGGATTGCATTTTGAGGGTGGATATGATCGGTTGCCATGCTGGGGGGAGTCTCAAGCAATCGTCTCTAGTGTTCATGCAGTAGTCTCGTTTTTCTATCTCTATGGCTTCTCTGTAAACTCGTGACATTTCGTGGCTAATCTGTGCAAGAGTCCTTGAATTTCTAAAGTCCATCCAGTGACCGTTGTTTGTGTGTTGGACAAGAGCCGATGAAACTTTGTCTTTGTGACTGAAACTACATGTTCTTGAATCCTAGCCGATATTTTTTATTGGTACGTCGAATGTAGGTTCGTTCACATATTCCGCAACGTATTTCGTAAATTCCATGGGATTCTAACGGGATGGTGTCTTTAACGCTGCGTAGCATGGAGGATATTTTCTAGTTAGGTTTGAAAATGGTGTCGATGTTGTCTTTTTAGGATTCTGGCGATTTTGTCAGTTGATCCATGCACATATGGTAGGTATGCTGTGCTAACGGGTTTCTGGCGTTCTTCAGTTCTTTGATTACTGTTCTCTGTACGACGGAAAGCTCTGGATATTAAGCTGTTTGGATATCCATTTGAAGAAAGAGCTTCTCGTAAGTTCCTATGTGCAGCGATATGCAGCACGATGACGTCAAAGAGAATGAGCAGACACATGAGAGCTGACGTGGTTGACGGTTGTGTTTATTTTGCGAAATTTTCGGAGTAAGTTAATCAAGACTGAAAATTAAACGATTGGATATTGTTGGACATCATTATAATTTTTTTTTATTATCTTGTATACTCGTTTTATTATTTGATTTACATAGCATTGAAGTTAAAAGGGCAAACTTTTTTTTGTGCTGGGTGTTACTTAAAATTTTTTATTTTATTTTATTATTAGACCTTTTTTCTTTTCTTTAGTAATTTGTTTGTAAATACGTGATTAATGTTGCCTCTTTGGAATTTCGTTCGCAAATAGGTGATTGGTGCGGATTGTTTATAAAAAAAGTTTTGTCAAGTAGGAAATGAGCTGATGATCATTAAACGCCTAAAGAGTTTTTCATAAATTATATCTAAAGTACGCCATACACGCTACGGTCTACCGGAGAGGTCACCTGTGAAGGTTTGCCTGCGCAGGTCAACCGCACGTCAGTGACGTGTATGGGGACGTTCCGGTATACCGGAGCGGTCTTCAGCAGATACAAATATCTAAGGTCCTCAGTTCGTTTTGCGATGGCATCGATTGAGGACGATGACTATACTATGTGAATATATTATGATATATTGTATACTGCACATCAGAAATGTCTCCAGTTTGACAGGCACTGGTTTAGACAGAAATTATTTGATAAAATTTTTCTTGCAACAAAATGAAGAAAACCTAATGAAAATGTGTATTGGAAACTTTTTTAAATTCGAGCACGTGTTTTAGGCAGAACTTATTTTTCAAATAGATTTTTTTTTATCAATATAAGAATATTCAATATCATATCTAAGCCCAACAACTTATGTACCAATACAGTCAAACCACTACATTCCAAGACACACTAGGAACAACTGATGTGACACAGGTCCACCGTCGAAAGAATTGATTTTCGATCTTTCTCCGGTCGCCTGCGCAGGTTAAGAAAACTGCAAAGGTCTATTCCCACACGCGCTCCAGTCTACCTGCACAGGTACACCTCTCCGATGGACCGTTGTGCGTATGGCGGGCATAAGAAGCTTCTCGCACCGAAATATATACTAACTGGAACGAGCGCTGGCTTCCAAGCTTGTGCGGGTATAGAGAGAGCGGTCCCAAGGGGAGCCCTCTCACTGTTGACTTGACAAGGAGGGAGCTTGTCTAGCCAACAGTGAATTCGAGAGTGGGAGGGTGTGGTACAGTCAGAGCGAAAAGCTAGTTGTATCAAACCAAATCAACTATTTATCCACACTATCTAAATATAAAATATTAAAACTAATAATATTTTGTCATGTGCTACTAATATTATACATATAATAATTTTCTTTTTGTATTATATATTACATGCATAAAATAATATAGATATATTTATACTATACATTCGGTTTTTTACTAAGACTGTACTAGACGAAGACAGAGCGATACGAAGGCTCCCTTGGGATCTCTCTCTCTCTCTCTATCCGCACAAGCTTAGAAGCCAGCGCTCGTTCCAGTTAGTATATATGTCGTAGTCACATAGTGAAATCCGTCAGATTGTGTAAAACAGTGTCATTTCATAATTTGACGGCAGATGATGTTGCTTGTAGTTCATAAAACCACCGATTTTATTATATTTACCTACGATTATATTTACCTACGATTAAAGAATCTGAATTACTTACCGTTTTGACGTTTCACGAAATGACTACATGAAATGTGTACATTATCAGATCTATGAAAAAAGATAAATAAAAAGAAATAAACAAATATATGTGTGGCTGTTTCATGAAATGCCTAGTCGTATCGTGTAATACATGAACTGCCGTCAAATCATGAAAAGACTCTGTTTTACACAATCTGACGAATTACACTATATAACTACGACATATATTTTAGTGTCTTCTCGTCACGCCACCTTTCAAACACAAGTTTGGATATACGGAACTAGCCAAACATTTGTGTCAATTGGTTCAAATTAGTTTTTTCAAATAAGAAATGAGGTCATAAGACCTATGAACCATAGACCTATGAATAATATAGTCAATTTTTTTTAAGAATGCAGTACAGGGAAGATAGGGATAATTTGACCTTGTTCTCTGATTGACTTAAATCGAGGAGAAGTTCACACCGACGATATTTACTTCTCCATCTCTCTCTTTTCACATACATTTGCAGTCACTGGCATAGAATTTGGTGATATGTAATTAAATGAATATAATACGAATAATTTCTTAAAATAATAAAACGTTAAATTATACTACGTTTAAGAAGTACTATATTATACAATAATGTTTTATATATAATTTAATATTCAATTTTAAATTTAAAGATAAAAACATAATTAACTACAAGTATATTTTTTTGTACGCCAATGCATGTTGAGCTGTTAGTTGTCAATGGCTGCCGTCTTAATTCACAATTATCATCTGATCTGTTTATATCATTTAGGTTTTTTGGGTTTTTATCCATTTAATTGTTTGTATTTTATTACTATTGTTGCCATTTGGTGTATTTAATCTGTATTTTTCTTTTATATTCAAGTAACTTTTTTCTTTTATATTCAAGTAACGATATTTGAATTTAGTACTTTGATTGATTTTAGTATTTGAGTGTAGTACAGTTCATGGTATGAACAGATTAATGTGGTATGAAACATAAATTATAACTAAGAACCTCCTAGCAGGGCCGGCGCTATATTTTGCGGGGTCCTGTGCAAAATAATGAAACACCTTCTCTCATATGAAAGGTTCTTAAAAAATTCACATTTAATTTATTGCTTTTTATTTATTGATTTAATACTTTAATAAATCAGTTCAATATAGAAATAGTTTACATTCCAGTGTCCAAATTTTTTAATTATTTAAATGAGTTGTAAGCTAACTCGTTTATTAATAAAGTTATTTATAACATCGCCATAATAGTTTCTTAGCTATTTCAAGTTTGATGGAAATTATAGCCAGCGACGACAGACGATCTTTGAGATTGAGAAGTAGAGTTCGACAAGTAGTTCTTTATCAGTTTCAATTTTGAAAATGATCTCTCTGCTGATGCAACCGTAACAGGGTTAGTTAATAAAATTTTATACGTAATTGTTATTATGTATTGTTATTATTAGGGCAACCAAAAATATGCTCTTAAAAAACTACTTTAAGCGCTAAAATTAAGCTCTATAAAAATAAAAATATGCTCCATAAAAATAAAAATATGCATTTAAAATAATATGTGCTCTTAAATCTGAAATAAATTATATGAAAAAATGTGAAATTCTAGGTACGAAAACATAGATACAATTGAAAAATACAACTAACTTCAAAATAATTTATTTAAAATTGTTATTACAATAAATTACAAACATCTCATTTAAGTTCTCAAAAAGAAAACTATTCCTGTTTGATCGTTGGACGTTTTTGTACATGAAAAACTTCGTTCCACATAAATCGAAGTTATAGGCGCAAATTTAAATGCCATTGCTTCAATAATACTATATTTATTGTCTATTGTTGTAGAACCTCTATACCTAGACCAAGACACATTTATTGATATTGCCTTCATAATAGAAAAACCATGATTTTTTAAATAACCGTTGCAAGTTTCTTTTTTCCCAAAGATAGCTGCTTCACCGTTAACGCCATTAATTATATCCTGAGCATGTTTCGTTACCTCAATCTTTTTAGCAAACAATATACCAAACGTTTCAAGCGAAGTAATTGATGCGCTAAGGAATCCATAATTTGAGACAATGAAAATTAAATAAAAGTTTATTTCACCGTCACTTAGAAGTCCTTTTCAAATTTTGATTGATGCGGCCGCTTATTCGTCCAGTACATTGAACACTTTCACAATTATTTCGAAGTTGGTGGCATAGTACATAGTAGTAGTATACCCTTCGCAGTGATTTTAAAAATACTTTTTTTTAATATAAATTTTGACGTTAGTATAAATTCCTCAAATTTGTTCCCAAACGCGATAAAGTCCATGTGCAAGGCAAGTCAGAAGTGTCACTCTTGGATAAAATATATGTATGGTCTGAGCTGCTTTTACCATGTAAAACCAGAATTTTCATTGAATCGTAAAAAAGTCTTGCAATAGTGCTATAATTTGCCTTGTCTAGCACTGTAGTATTTAATACAAATTTTGATTAGCGATCACTTTATCGTGGCCCAAAATTCCAATGACGTTTGCTACGTATCTCCCAGTTATATCAGTACTTTCATCAATTGAGACCCATAAAAAAATATTTTTAAAGATAATACCTACCTTGGCCGACGTGACTCGTCTTGAAATTTCCGACAAAAAGCAGATCAATGAATATAAATATTGTAACCAAATTTAGCATAATATACACTAAAAATATGCGGTTTTTTCGAAATATGTTTTATCATAGCCAATATTCAATTTATGCTCTTATTGGTGAAATATGCAAAAATATGCCATTACGAATAGGGATCTAAATTCATAGTTTAGTCAGAAACACATTTCTGGCTAATCAATTATTTTATAAGTAGAATGAGAAAATGCATTTGCATATTTTTGGTAGCCCTAGTTATTATGTATTAGCGGAGTATATTCGACCGGGACAATATGTCGGAATATAAACAATTCGTTATAGAGATCTGTTTCATCAATATATGTATTAAATTTTAAATTAACTGATTTGCAGCAACTCTAATTGTTCTTCTGTCATTTCACGTAAAAATTTTGTGTTATAAAGAAAACCTAATGATTTTTCGAGTTCTTCATATAATTCGAAGCGATTTTTAATGGATTGTAAAGCGGTATAAATAATAACGTAAAAGAGATAACGTAAGAACGTAAAATTTCTTAACAGCAGTTTCTTAAACAAAAAAACGTCGCTTGAGACGGGTACATATTTTTTAATTTGATTTCGATCTCCAATTCTCCACATAATTCTTTAGCTGTTTGAAAAAATGTTTCAAATCCTGAAAGTTTGTTGCTACATCTATAGCTATTTTATTGTTTTGCAATCTTTTACTTATGATGTTTACTTTGGACAAAAGTTCATATCAAATTACTAGGCTTACAATTAGTATAAATTCAAATGAATCAATCTGTGAATAAATATAATTGATTTCAAATTTAATATTGTTATCTGAGGCAACTTTAGGTAACTCTTTTAGGGCATTTAGAAACACCTGTAGGTACTTGGAAATGCAAAGCTCTAACAGATTATAATCTGCATTCCCATCTTGTATTGCACAGTGGCTTAGGCGATAACTGCTTAACAAATAGCTTCAGTACATCCCAACGTGTCGTTGAGGTAGCGAATAAGGTATATATTTTTTGCATAACGTTAAAAAATGGATCCCCATAAGTGACGACTTTCCGATGTCGCCCAATATTAAATTCAAATTATGGCAAGCGCAAGGAGTAAAAAATGCCTTTTCATTTTTATTTAAAATGTATGCGCGAACACCTTTATAAATACCTTTCATATTTGCACCATTGTCATAACCTTGCCCTCGACAGTCTGATTAGTGATTTCGTTTTTTCGTATATGCCTTTGCCAGTTGTATAGTTAGTTGTTGAAAATTGTTAGTTGTCAAAAATATTCCCGAAGATCAATACTTCCTTCAAATTCATGCAAGAATCTACAAATAACTGATATTTGATCTTGATGACTTGCATGGGGAGTACAATCCAGAAAAATAATTGTCTCATAATATCATATTTACAATATAATTTTTAATGTGTTGTCCCATATCAACAATCAATTTATTTTGAATCATATGAATTAAGTAACAATTTTGTTTTTACCCATAAGCTTTCTTTCGGAACATTGCATTAATTGATTATTAAAAACTGAATCAAATTCTGCAATTAATTCCACAAGGGCCAAAAAGTTACCGTTATAAGCTGTAGGTATATAACGTATCACTGCTGCCTCTAAATGCTAAATTATGTTCCGTTTTTTTAATTATTTCCGTTTGTCTCCACTTGCCATTATTCTCACATAATGTGTAGCGGAAAAACATCTTTTTTCGCATCCTTTGGGAAACTATTTGTAGTTGAAGGTGGACCACATTGAACAATTATTGTTTTCGAGGCATGGTTTAACATTGTTGGCCACGTGGCTGGGTCATCAATGGTAAATAATTCAACTATTTATTTTGTAATTCACTTATGATGTCAATGACATTTGGCATTCATGATATGATGTATCAGGTTATTCGTGTTCTGTAATTATTTCAACAGATACTTCTTTGCTTTGTGTTGTTGTTGTTAAATCTAACATAATAAATATTATCTACTGAGATCACAACAATTAGGTATTTGAGATTGCTAACAAGTCTTATTCTAATATTTATGACAGACATCTTGATGAATCTGTCTAATAAAATATAATATCTATTTAAATGTCTATTTAGTATATTCAACTTACTATATATATATATATATATATATATATATATATATATATATATATATATATATATATATAATGTGACCACACGTCCCGATTTTGGCGGGACAGTCCCGCTTTTTGGAAGACTGTTCCGCGTCCCGCCGATTTCTTAAAATGTCCCGCTTTTATAAAATATCTGCATTTTATATTTTAAATGTACTGTAATATAAAAAATAAGATTTTTCCGCATATTCCCATAAAATCTCCTTTTTTTAGTGTCACCCAATGACATTTTTTAATATCCTCGAATTGAAATGTCTATTCTTCAGGATATTCCAAGCAGTTATTATAAAATCTTTTGAATATATTAGTTTTTGGTGAAAAGATATGTTACATACTACGTTACGAGTGCACATCAGAAAATTGTTTTTCTCTACGTCTACTTTTTTTTGTTTAATGACGCAAATTGTTGGCATAGTAACAACAAACAGAAATCGTTTAATAATAAAACTCCATTTGATTTAGTGGCCCTTTACGCACGATTTGGATACTTTTACACACTATTCTGTTCATTTTGATGTGTGAGTAAATAAAATATATCGTCGGCTTACTGCAAAAATTGACCAAGTCAAAAATTAAGGTTTTCCACAAATTCAGTTTTAACTTTCAAGGTTTCTATAAAATCAGGTATTTTTCTCTGTAAACACAATCATACAAATTACAAATTATATAAGACATAACAATGTCTAACGAACGTATAAACATGGGTGTATTTTTTCTACTTTTTCGAAAAATGTGACTTGGACACTTTTTGTTGGAGAAAAAAACCGAGAATCTGATTTGTTCACAAAATCACGAAAACATAATTATTGAAAATCAAAATTTATTACTTTCAAAACAAATACAATTCGTAAACTAAAACTATATTAAAACTTAATCAGAGTATTACTCTGTATCACTTTCAAAACTTCCTGGTTCTGGTACTCTAGCTTTAAATAGCATCTAAAGCATCTTTACCTTACCTTATTTTACCTTATCAACAGGAAGGAAAAAACCTAACCTAGCCTATACCAAGGCTGGTACTTTGGAGGAATAATGTTGCTAGAGCACAGGTTGAGGAGGCTATTTTTTCTTCTTTTCGGCTATAGGCAAAAGACTTTTGTACAGGGGTGGAATATTTTGTGGAATATCAGCTGGTCTGCCTCTACCATAAACTGTAACGCATTGTTCTCTGCGTCATAATTGTACTTAAGGAAGATACAGCCAGGTTTGTTTTTTTCATAATGCATTACTTTAATTTTGAGCCAAGATACTTTGTTTCCGCTGTTATCTTTACTTCTGTTTTTTAAGAAAACTGATGCAAAAGACTTTAAGTTCAGAAAATGATGATATCGCAGTTCTTCGACATGGTAGGAATTACTCTTCTTGGTGCGCAGTCTTCTGGAACGAGCTACTTTAAAAATATTTATGGCAGTATTCTTTTTAGCACTTTCTATGGCACTATGCATAGAATCGACCTCCATATAGGAATGCCCTTTTTCCATGAAGTTGTGTTGTAAAACGTCTATGTGAGTATGTTGTACAACGTACATAAATAGGGCGGCGATAAACTGATTACGGTTTTGGCCGCTGCAAGTATCAGAATATAAACTTATTTTCTTAATATTTTCTGGAATAGACCGAATCCATTTGAACAATGCTGTTCCAATTTCTGAGCTGCCCCTATGACCGTTTATCTCTGTCCATGCATAACAAAATGCATTGTTTGGAGTTGCCGCTTCACAAATAGTGAAGTTATAGGCGCACAATTTTAACGAATAATACATTTGGGATACATCAGAACAAGGTACCTATTTGAAGTATGCTTTGTAGATCAAACGAAGCACTCAGAAAACCATCGTCTTCAGTTGCTCGAAGCTTGTCGGAATTCTTTGCAGCATTCGCTTCATCTCTTTGTCGTATGTGCTGTATGTAATCTTTTTCAGAAATGGTTTTATTTTTGAACTGGGCGCAAATTTCGCATTGATCTTTTTTAGGTTTGAAAAATGCCAGGTTGTAATTGTTACAGAAAGTTCTCCTATAGGTTATTTGTGAAACATGATTTTCGCCCCTTTCCTTGCACAGTTCCATTTTCGTTTTTTCCTTTTATAGCATGGTCGACTGAACCGCAGCTAATACATAATGTTTGTAAAAAGAACTTCTTGCAAACTTGAATAGTTTCTACGTCTTTTTTTAGATGATATTTTCGACTAGATTCTTTTCTGTTACCTGTGCCGCTACGAACTCTATGAACCTTAGGCAAGCAACTTGAAACGCACGATAAAATAAAGTCTTTTTGTCGAAGATAATCTAGTTTCCAATAATCCAAACAAATTGATTTTCTTTGCTCTTTTGTAAATTTTGACGTGCACTTGAACTTCTCACAATTAACATTTTTTTGAGTTTTAGCTGGTTTGATCATTTCTTTCCTCAGGTAAGACCAGTGTCGGGCATAATTCAATAATTTTTTTAATTGCAGAATCAAACAATTACAATTTTAATTGCAACTAAATCAATTGCAATTAATTTAATTCAATTAAGTGTTTAATTGTGAGATGCAACTGAAATCAATTGCAATTAAATCCATTAATTGTGGTTTACAATTAATTTAATTGCAATTAAAATTTTAATTGTTAGTTACAATTAACTTAATCATCAATTGTTGATTATAACAATTAAAACTATTTGATGAATCTAAAAACTTAAACAGTCGGGAAAGATGGTCGTTCTGGACCCTCCACCTCCACTTCCGGCCCCCCACCACGCCTCCACTTCCTGTTTCCACCCCACTTCCGGTTTCTACCCCACTTCCGGTTCCCACCCAATTTCCATTTCCTACGCCAACTTCCGGTTCCCACCCTCACTTCCGGTTCCGGAACCGGCAGTGGGTGAATTTTTTGGAACCAGAAGTATGGGTGGGAACCAGAAGTGGGGTGGGAACTCGGGGATGGATGACCGGTGGATGATCCGGTTTCCACCCTACTTCCGGTTCCTACCCACGTCCGGTTCCCACCCCCACTTCCGGTTCTCACTCCCACTTCCGGTTCCCACCGCATTAACATTTCCTACGCCAACTTCCGGTTCCTACCCTCACTTCCGGTTCCGGAACCGGAAGTGAGAACCGGAAGTGGGTCAATTTTTGGAACCAGAAGTGGGGGTGGGAACCGGAAGTGGGGGTGGGAACCGGAAGTGGGGTGGGAACTCGGGGATGGATGACCGGAAGTGGAGGAGGAGGTGGATAACCAAACGAGCTGTCGCGTTGTAAAATCAAACTTTCCGCACTCTAATGTAAATAACTATTTCAGTTAAGTTTTGTGGCAAGTGATACAATGGAGTATAATAAACATATCTTCTAACCGACATTTATTAATTGTTAACTGTAATTGTAAAAATGCATCAATCAATTAACAATTAATTAATTGTAATTGCAAACTTTTACAATTAACAATTAATTAATTGTTGATTGTGTTCTCTTGCAATTACAATTAATTATTTTAATTGTTGGCAATTTAATTGTTAGTTGTTAATTGTTTTCACAATTGATTTTTGCCCAACTATGGGTAAGACATGCCTAAACTTCTTTGTTTCTTGGTTACATTTCTCTTCCACATCTCTGGTTCTGATCTTCTCCAACGTTTTTTCTTCTTTGCTGACGTCTCATTATCACCAGAACTGTCCGAATTTTCTTCTTGTTCCGGAATATATTCACTGGCACTGTAAAACTCGTTTTCAGTCTTATGGTCACTCTGGTACTCATTTTTATCTTTTTGATCACCACTTGCTGAAAGAAACGCACTGCTTGCTTGGTCAGAATGCTAATTAAGCTATGAATGTTAATTTTGTCAAATCTTAACCTCGTCTTCATTAACCTGTGGCTGCCTTATTTTTAAAAATATTTATAAAACGGTTTGGACTTTTTGGAGAAATTTGTGGTTTTTAGATTTTCAAAATTCTTCCAAATAGTCGCGCAGGAGGAAAATAGTGAGAGCCTACAAATGTTAATTTTGTAAAATTTCAACCTCATCTTCATTGATCTAGTGTTGCCTTATTTTTTAAAATATTAACAAAACGGTTTCAGATTTTCAAAATTTTGACTTTTTGGAGAAATTTGTGGTTCTTAGATTTCCAAAATCCCTCCAAATAGTCACACCGTTAAGAAGCTAGTGAGAGTCTACAAATTTTGTAAAATTTGTAATTTTGTAAAATTACAAAATTAAAATTTCAAAATTTGTAATTTTGTAAAATTTCAACCTCATCTTCATTAATATGTCGCTGCCTTATTTTTCAAAATATTAACAAATTGGTTTTAGATTTTCAAAATTTGGACTTATTGAAAATTCCTCCAAATAGTCGCACAGTGAGGAAAATAGAGTCTACAAATGTTAATTTTGTAAAATTTTAACCTCATCTTCATTGATCTGTCGCTGCCAATCTGGTGTCATTTTCAATCCGGCCAGATCGATGGAATTAAATCTAACATAATAAACTTTACTCAATCTACTGACAATGAGACCACAACAATTAGTTGTTTGAGCAAGCTAACAAGTCTTATTCTTATATTTATGACAGACATCATGTATAGAATTATTTTAAGTATACATTATTTATCACAAAATAAATTTTTGTTTTGAAAAAATCATGTGCCTACTTATGCAACAGCGCGATTATTTTACCAAAAAGTTGCATCACCGGATCCGGTGACCGAATCCGGTATATTGGTACCAGAACCGGTAAACGATTAGTGATGCCGGATCTGCCGGATTACCGAATCCGCTTTTGGATTACCGAATCCGCTTTTCTAGATTGCAATCCCTAACTGCGGCGCAGGCGGCCGCGCACGCCATTCGATGCCGATCCCAGAAATACAGACAAAATATCAAGTCAACTCTCTGAATGCGCGGGGTCTCTGCCAGAGACAAGTATCTAAAGTACAACAAGTACCTAGCGCGGGGACAGACTGACAGACAGACACATCAAACTTATAAAACCCCTATTTTTGTGTCAGGGGTTAAAAATAAATAAGTTCATATGTAAAGAATTATCTATAGTTATTTATATTTTTAGGTTTTAAATTGAATATGATTTAAAAAATTATTAACATCCTTTAAATGAAAAGATTTATCTAAATTTTTTCACTTCGTTCAAAATTGGTTAATTGACTTAAAAAGATCTGCTTTATTTATCAAAGTCGCAAACAGTCTAAAATCAAATGAATTTAATGCGTCGAAAACACAGCGACGCGACATAACAATGGACTATGGAAATAACACGCTACAAAAACAACACATCCTAAAATATGTGACGATAATAATGATTAAGAGGTATTATTTTCCTATTCAGATATTTTCGAGGTGTTATTATGCTTCTGTGATATTTTCGATTTGCTTTTTGTTGCAAATTATTTTTGACCAATCTTTATTTTAGCCAATTTAGGATGTGATGTTTCGTAGCGTGTTGTTTTCGTAGCCGCGTATTGTTATGTCATAGAACCGTTTATTAAAATTAATCACTTTCATTTACAAAAAATGATTCATTTTTAATAATTTACTTATTTTTATAATCCAAATATTAAATTTCATCAAGCAGGATTGTAATAATCTCTTCCCAAAAATAAAAGTAAAATTAAATTATTTTAAATTTAGCAAATTAATTTTTGTTAAGTTGGTTGGTTGGTCCTCGACTTGGTGTTCGAAGTCGGCTAAAATCGGCTGTACTCGTCCTTCCTGTTGCACAATCATGTTTTGATCTTAAACAAATAAATATAAACCTTGATAGCTTCCACCTTAAAACACTTACTCATGAACTGATATTTTAGTACACATGGTTCACTATTAGCCATGGAACTCGCCGACATAGTCTACCTCTTACTGCTCTTTTCCAGCATTGGCTTTGGATTCTTCTACAGAACAATACAAGACATTAGACAGAAGAAACTTATTGGAACACTTGTTGGATTAGTAACAATTTTTCTTGTTTCTGGGATACATATCGTCCACTCCTTAATAACAGTCTTCCTAAATGCACTTATTATACTAAAATTGGATAAAAGGTAACATACCGAACCATTTTATATATATATACATTATTGAAAACTGACTAAATATTAAAACAGTATTAAAGAATTAGACAAGAACTAAAAAAGTTTAAATAATTAGCATTATTTATATAATAGCACCCTTGTGAATGTATAGTGTTTTTGCACATTCACGGAATTATGATATATATGTGGTATTAAATGTTCTTCACTAAACTAACATATTTAATATGAAATGTTTATTTTAACTTATTTAAATTAGAACAAAATTGTAATCAAAATCTGTTAGTTGGTATCTGTGAGATGAAAATAAAATCACCGTTCTTCAAACTGTGTTCTGTGGAACCCTTGGGTTCTGGGAGATGTCTCAAGGATCTTAGGAGCAACAATATAAATTACTGCATAATATGTGCTAATACAGAAAGTAATAAATATAGCAGAGTTAGAATAAAAGTGCTTCACCTATTTTCATATATGTATGCTATTCCTATTAAACACTGTGTATTTATATATGTAGCTTTTTGTTGTGGATCATGCGATAATAACTATTATAATTGTAATATACTGGGCTGTTGTGGTAGTATAGTTTGTGTGTAGTTTACTGGTAATTATGTTACACTGTAAGTATACCATAATATTATAGTCTCGTATAGTTTTGAACATGGGGTCCATGGGGTATCAAAAAAGAGTTTTTCCAGGATGATAAACTTTAAAGAAAACTGATATAGATGAATAATAATCTATGTCTGTGTATAGCCATGTCTGTATAGCTTTGTCTATACAATACACACACATGTATATATATATATATATATATATATATATATATATATATATATATATATATATATATATATACGGTTCTTTGCAGAACATATTAATAAATTAGTTTTTTTTGATAATAAAACAGTCATTTTAAGGCCGCCATATTGGATTTTCTTAAAATAGTACATGGCATTATACAACAGATAAGTTGAAGTAATTTTTCCGGCAAAGTGAAATTTTTAGCTCGTCCTCAATTTTGGTCGTAAAGCTGATCCGGTTGACGCTGAACGCCCCATATATATGTTAGTTTGTTTTCTCGGGGATTCCGCGTTGATGTTGAGGGATGGTTGTGAAAAGAATCGGATTCTCGACGTTTCGACGAACTAACGTATGCGCCTTACGCTTAAACCCGCACGTACGTATATATCTCTTATATATATATATATATATATATATATATATATATATATATATATATATATATATAATCCGGATAATCAGAAACATATGTGACCAGACAATCATCATTGGCATTATTGGATTATCAAAAATTCCGGATTATCTGGATTTAAACGAAATAAATAACAATTTTACATATTTTATGTAGAATTGTATGTCAGAAAGAATTAAATATGTATCAATATAACAATATTATAATTGACACATTTACACATTATCAAAAATCCACTCTGGCAACCTTTTCCGCATAGTCTGGTCACATATGTTTCGGATTATCAAGATTATACAGTATATATATATATATATATATATATATATATATATATATATATATATATATACAGTCAAACTTCCATAACTCGAACTTCTGTAACTAGCATTTTACATAAATTAACTTCCATAACTCGAATTTTCTTAACCCGAATTTTTCCATAACTCGTAGTAAAAATTTGTACAATGGTAAAATTTTACACACAAAATACTCTCTATAACTCCAATTTTTTAACCGCCGCGTATTTTCCGTATTTAAATTTATGATGCCGGATATTGCCTACCATAAACCGTATAGTGTCGATAGTGTAATCCTCGGGCAGATTACCAAATATTTAATTTTTTACGTTTTATGATCACCAAAAACTCAAATAAAGCAAAACCAAAAAAATTTACCAACGGGTGTGCTGTAGGAAGATTACGACAGGATATTATTTATTCTCCCAAGAATCAGTAATCCAAAAAGAGACGATATAATCGAAGATCACCCACAAGGTGCTATAATATAGAATATAATGAGATAGAGCTTCCCTAAGTCGAATTACCATAGTTCATGAAAAAAAATTCGAGTTATAGAAAATTGGAGTTATAGAAATACATAACTACAAAATGAATAAAATACATTTTACACATTTTTTTCAAAGTAAATACATATGTACAGTTGCTTGCAAAAGTGTCCGGCTAAGGATAATTTTGTGATGAAGTAACGTTTAAAGGATGCAAAATGGAAACATATATATTATCGTAAAGTTCTTTTATTATGCAATCAAAACGTGTAATTGAAAAATTATATTTAACTATTCATAATTATTTATAACAAAAATAACAATTTTCGCCTTTTCATAAATGTCCGGCCAAATGTATTATACGATCAGTAACACTAAGTCAAGATGCCGAAACGCACGTCTTTAGACATGCGTAAAGTGATTATCAATTTGCACAATGAAGGAAAAGTTTCACGTGAAATTTAACGATATAATAAACAAATTCAAGACTACGGGTACTACTAGATAAATACTGTCCTGGGAGACCTCGGAAAACAACTAATCGTATCGATAAAGTGATTAAAAGAAAGGCTGTCGCAGACGTAAAAAAGAATGCTGCAATATCATCGCACGTGAATTACGCGATAAAAATTTGGGTGCCATTAGCCAAAGTACTGTTTCACGTAGACTGACAGAAGTGGGACTTTTTGGACGTGTTGGAGTTAAAAAACCGCTCATCAGTAAAACAAAAAATAAGAAGGCCAGATTCGAATTCGCAAAAAAATACCAAAACTGTACTGTTGAAGATTGGAAGAAAGTGCTGTTTTCAGACGAAACTAAAATTAATTTGTTTGGAAATGATGGGAGAAGGTACGTTCGACGACCAAAAAGTACTAGAAATGATTCACGATATCAAACACCAACCGTGAAACACGTTGGAGGTAGCATTATGCTATGGGGTGCATTATCTTGGAAAGGCGTTGGTCCAATCTTTAAAATTGAAGGCATTATGAACTCTGCTATGTATAGAGATATTATATTAGAAGAAATGCTGCCTTATGCTCGTCAGAACATGCCACGAGGATGGATTTTTCAGCATGATAATGATCCAAAGCTCCTTCAGCAGGTATTTAGCAAGAAAAATATTCGAGTTTTAGAGTGGCCGACTCAATCTCCGGACTTGAATCCCATAGAACATTTATGGCAAGAATTGAAACTAATAGTAGGAACTGAAAATTGTGCTAATAAAGCTGTTTTATGGGAAACAGTTCAAGAAGAGTGGAAAAATATCTCTCAAGATAAAATCATCAAACTTATTGAATCGATGCCTCACCGATGTGCTGCCCTGATAGCTTCAAAGGGTATTAGGGGGTAAAAATTAAAATTCATATAAAGGGTATAAAATCTTACATTTATAACCTGTTTTCATTTTTTTTCTTTGTATATTTGAATGATATGTGAATGATATCTGCTTGGCCGGATAGTTATGAAAAAGCGAAAATTGTTATTTTTGTTATAAATAATTATGAATAGTTTTATATATTTTTTCAATTACACGTTTTGATTGCATAATAAAAGAACTTTACGATGACATATTTGTGTTTTCATTTTGCATTCTTTAAACGTTACTTCATTATAAAATTATCTTTGTCCGGACACTTTTGCATGCAACTGTATATATTTATAAACAAAAAACAAATAACGCGATACGTTTGTATTAGAGTGGTCCTACAGTGATTTGAACGTATGTATCGCGTACGTTCGATCCAAAATTTTATGCGGGTTTAGCGCGCGGTATATGTTATTCATTCTATGTGTTCTTCGGTTGATAGCAAACTAATACCTTGATTATTTGTATTATTATTGAAGATATTCTAGCAATCACGGGTCGCTAACAATAATTTATTCCAGGTATGGATTATAAAGGAATAAAATCCCTCTAACAATTAGTAAATTCCGTAATGGTTATTTTACGTTATGATACGTTTATTTTGGAAATTTGTATTTCTATGATGTGGTTTGTTTCTATAATCCAACGAACCGTTTGTAAATTTCGAAATTTGGCTATTTTACGATCGGATTATAGAAACAATACCCCTCGAACGAGCAAACTAGTCAGTTACACCATTCAAGTTACAATCAAGTTTGTTTCTATCTGAATATTTGAAACGTAAATCAATATTTTTCATATATTTTTTATATAAGTTCGTACAAAGCATCCAAAAGTTAATCCATTCATCTAAAATTAAATATTAAAAAAAATTAAATATTTAAAAAAAGTAGTTTTTTTAAATATTTATTTTTTTCACTCACACACTCTATTTTAAAAATTTTAAAATCTACATACTAAAAAATTATATAAATAAATTTCACAAAAATACATTTTTTTGTCAAAACCCTGCCTTCAACTTTACTAAAAGCACAAATTTATTTATTTTAAATATAAAAATAATCAAAATAAATAATTAAAAAAATCGACAATTTTAGGACCGTTTTCAGGAAAAAAAAATCGACTGTTAAGTGGTTAATATGATGTTATATAATTATAATTAATTAAAAATAATTTGAACTAATATATTATGTTTTGAAAATTAAAATTATAAATAAAAAAATTTAAAAAAAATTATTTTTTGCACCAAGCGATGTAGAATTACTACGATGATTACGAGATTTAAGGCGTAATATTATTTTAAGATTGCATACAGTATACACCAGCATATTTTGACGATATTTCTAATTTGTTAGTAACAATTGTTTCCGAGTGGTGGCGCCACATACGCTTTTTTGATGACATGATGGGACGTTTTAGGTATCGTTGGGTGGACAATTTTTTTTGTGATTAGGAGAGTCTATCAAAAATGTGGGGTCACATAACAAAAATTTCAATAAATAAATCAAATAAATGGAAAAATAAATATTAAATGAATGGAAATTTCTATTCATTATTATTATTTATTTATAGCGTATTTTCCCAATATTGGAAAACGTTAAGCACTTTGACTCACTTCTTGACGTTCTTCTTATTTTGCCAGTATTCTTTAATTCTATTGGAGAATGCCAATTTTCTTTCGTCAGACTATTTAGGTCTGTAAGGTTTAGGTTTTGTTTGCTCTGGTTGGACTTCCCAGTTGTTCACTTTTTTACGGAAGAAGTCTCTGTCTATGTGTCGGTTATGTTAGCGGATAGCATGTCTTTTTGTACTTCTTTCATCGATGGTGTTGTACTTTTGAGTGATGATATTTGATCTAGTATTCTTTTGGTTAGTCGGGTATTCGGTAGTCTATCTATGTGCCCGAAGAATTTCATTCGTCTTTTTCTAATATCAATTTCGATGTTTGAGTATTTTTCAGTTGTCTTGATTGACTGTAATCGGTACCCGTCAGGAGTAAGTCTTGCTCCTAGTATTTTCCGAATGATTTTTCTTTCTTTATTTCTTCAAGTTCGTATTTCTTATTGAGTGTAAGTGTTTCGCTAGCGTAGAGACTTGCCGGTTTGATGACAGTGTTGTAGTGTCGAAGTTTAGTTTGTCTTGACATGCATTTTTTGTTATAGAGGTTTTTGATAAGTCGAGTGCTCTCTTGGTTTTCTGGAGACGGTTTTGTTGTGAGATTTTTTCGGATCCAGTAGGTTCGATAAATTCTCCCTGATATTTGAAATGTGTGACTCTTTTGATCATTCTGTTTTTTTTTGTATGTTCTCACCTCTGTGACTTAACACTTGAATTTTCTCAAAGGATATTTGAAATCCTACTTTTTCGGTGCATTCTTGGAGCGTTTCTATTTGTTTTTTGCAGTCTCTTGATCTTTTGTTAGTATAACCAAGTCATCGGCGAAGGCAAGGTATGGTATAGAAAGATTGTTTTTGCGTAAGCCAAATGTAACTGGTTTCCAGACATTCTGTTTCTTGAGCTCTTTTTCCCATTCTTCCATGACATTATCCAAGACGATATTGAACAAGAGAGGGGAGAGGCCATCTCCTTGTCGCACGCCTGTCTGAATTTCGAAAGGTTCCGAGATTTCTCCCATAAATTTTATTTTGGATTTTGTGTTGATCAGCGTTTGTTCAATGAGTTATTATTATTATTTCTATTAATTCTAAATGAATAGAAATAATAATGTGATACATGTGACTTCTTGTCAAGCTTAATACTGTTAGCACAAGTTTAAGAAATGAATTTAAGAGAATCAGAAAGAATAGAAATTCTGATAATCGTTGTTTATGGGTATCGTTATCGGAATTGTGTCATTTATTTAATGACACTCATCCAAACATAATCCCTATCAGTAGGTCGACAGTGACACGAACCGTCCAAAAATTTGAAGAAACCGAAAGGGTGAAAAATCGTAGTTCCTCTAGTACACCTAGGACGGCAACAAATGTTGATAGGGCACTAAATATTTTGCTGGATAACGCCCACGAACAAATTAAATTATTATTATTAAATATATTATTTTTTAATATATTATTTAAATTAAATTATTGGTCACTCCTCTCACAAGGAGCGGCGAAAAAGTTACGTCACCCTTGTGACGTTTTATAGCGACTGAATTACGGAGAAGAAAATATAAATCTCCGACACACTCCGACACGAATGTTCAACATTCACCATTAGTGCATTGTGAATGTCGATATTCACCGGTGTAAGTCGTAAATAAGGGTATTTAGCAAATATTTCGGACATACACCAAGCGACTATGTGAATGTTGACAAGTCGGTGAAAGTCGACATTCCCCCAATTTCGGTCTTTCACGGTAACGATTTGTGGTTTGAGGCACGGTTTAATTCACACACATAAAATTAAACAATTTATCAAATGTCATTTTTAAGTAGCTATCAGTTGTTGAAATTCATAAAAATGAATTATTTGGAGTGGTCTTGAGGTTATGTCGCATTGTTTTTAGTGTTCAACACTAAAATTCCAAAGTTCAACAATTTCATTAGTTATAAATAAAACGCCTTCTCATAAATTTAACACTGATTTATTTTATAGTGTCGTGAATTATAAAATTAACAAAGAACAAACATTACAACAGATGTTGAATGTGTTGTCCATTTTTACAAATACACAATTTAATTCGCCGTTTTATGTTATCGAACACATTTTGTAATACTGTGTTGTATATCTCTTCACATTTTCTTATTACATTGTTCCGCAGATCTTCTCCTGTAAGCACTGGACTGCTGAATACTGAATTTTTTAAATATGGAAAATGAAAAAAGTCCAGAGCAGTTAGATCACAAGAACGTGGTGGAAATCGGTCTTTGCTTATTAGCCTGTCGTCGAAGAATTCATGAAGATGATTTAATGTTTCACGGGCACTGTGCTGTCTAGCGGAATCTTGTTGGAAGAAGCCATTTTGGAGTTCATTATCATGAAGTTCGTTAATAAATTGTTGCAAAATAGTGGCTCTATAAATGGCAGCGTTTAAATTACCATCGAAAAATATTGGACCGATCTTGACATTGGTAGCCACACAGCAACTTTGATTAGATGCAGTGGGGTCTCTTTAAAAAAATGTGGGTTGTCAACACTCCACATGTGCTTGTTTTGGGAATTAATGTATCCGTTTAGATGAAATCAGGCTTCATCAGTAAAAAAAGTTAAATTTAACACTTCGTTGTACATATTTTCATTGAACTACCGACAGTAGGCGTTGAGCGGCGAGCGGGGCATGCAGTTTAAGCGGGCAATGGGCGTCCAATGTTCTGGCCTGAGTTATGAGCGGGGCGTGCAGCGTGCAGCTGCATCCGATTTCCTCAAACGACATACTGCACGCTGTAGAGGAACACTAAACACAAACTGATTTGAAATGAGCGTGCACGCCACGCTGCCCGCCCCGCTGCACGCAAACCCAAACGCCCCGCTCACTTACATACTCAGGACGCCTGCTACTAAGACCCTGTGTTTGAGATGCACGCTGCACGCCACGCCCCGCTCAACACTCTGTTTGAGCGGGCACTCAGGCCGTAGACTATGAGTGGTAGTATGACTTAAATTCAACTGTTGAGCTAGTCTCCTAATGGTAGGTTCGCCTTGGACTGTATTTCTGATGTTTATAATATTCTCATTATTAATACGAGGCCTTCCACTTCTTGATTTGTTGTTAATGTTACCAGTACTTCGAAAGCAATCAACTGATCGTAATACCTGCCTTCTAAACTGGTTCCTATTAAATTCAGCCTTAGGAAATCGTTCTCTAAATTCTTCAATGCACTGGGTCGATTCCCATTCACCATTTTCGAGGCGTCTACCATTACGAAAATAACTTCCGACAATAAAAGTTTTTTGCTCTTGTAAACATTTTTAAATTAAAATAGCACATGTATAAGTTGAAGTAATTTTTCCGGCAAATGGAAATTTTTCAGCTAGTCCTCAATTTTGGTCGTAAAGCTAATCCGGTTGACGCGGAACATATGGGGCATATATGTTAGTTGGTTTTTTCGGGAATTCTGCGTTGATGTTGAGGGTTGGTTCCGAAAAGAACCGGATTCTCGACGTTTCGACGAACTATATCTTAATTATATATATATATATATATATATATATATATATATATATATATATATATATATATCTATATATACAGGGTGCTTCAAAAAAATGTATACACACTTTAAACTATTGTAGTTTTCCCGCTCTACAAGGCTAATGTTATATTTCTTCGCCAGGTGCCAGCATAATCGTCCCTCTATGTTATATTATCAGTTGGAATTTGTAATATCAACATGGGGGACGTACGTTTGAGTTTTGAAGAACGTAAGCAGGTTATTAAGTGGTACTGGAAGTTTGAGAATGTAAATGAAGTTCAAAGACAGTGGAGTATGATACAGAACCACCTTCAAGATTAACAATTACACGCATACGAGACAAATTCGAAGTTCATGGAACAGTGTGTGATGTGCATAAAGGTCATTCAGGTCGGCCTCGAACAGCTACAAGTGATGAGTCATCAACGGCAGTCTTGGAACTGTTTGAACGCTCTCCTAACAAATCTTCAAGGCAAGGGGCACGTGAAAGTGATGTAAGTGCTAGCAGCGTGCTACGCATTCTGAAGAGAGGCAAGTATCGTGTTTAC
Organism: Phosphuga atrata; assembly: GCA_944588485.1. Taxonomy (NCBI): domain Eukaryota; kingdom Metazoa; phylum Arthropoda; class Insecta; order Coleoptera; family Silphidae; genus Phosphuga; species Phosphuga atrata. The sequence continues at coordinate 58,779,954 of OX155893.1, forward strand.
ATTCCAAGGCTGGTGCAACAGCTAAATGACGACGATCCAGATCGAAGGTTGCAATTTTGTGAATGGATTCAGGAGATGGTGATACGTGAACCGGAATTTATGGGTAGCATCATTTGGTCGGATGAAGCCCAATTCAAACTTAATGGAACTGTCAATAGGCACAATTGTGTTTACTGGGGTGAAGAAAATCCTCACATTACAATTGAAAAAGCTGTAAATTTGCCTGGTGTAAATGTGTGGTGCGGTTTGTCTTCAAGGGGACTCATTGGAACTTTTCGATTTGAAGGCACTGTAACTGGTATTAATTACCTAACAATGCTTGCTGATTCCATATTTCCTGCCATTCGTGCATTATACGGTAATGATGATTTTTATTTTCAACAAGATGGTGCTCCGCCGCACTATCACAGGGACGTACGAGCTTACCTGGATCAAAATTTGTCGGGACAGTGGATAGGACGCAGGGGGCCAATCGAGTTTCCAGCACGCTCTCCAGACCTTACACCACTGGATTTCTTCTTGTGGGGCACAGTAAAAGATGAGGTGTACAAACGTAAACCACGTAACCTAGACATTCTTTGGAATGAGATTCAAGCAGTGTGTAGAGAAATCTCATTGGACGTTTTGATACGATGTACAGAATCAGTGGTGACTCGTACTCAGAATTGTATTGATGCTGCAGGTCACCAATTTGAACAGTATTAACATTTGTTATTTATGTTTCATTTACATTGGACTTTCAGCTTTCTATTTTCCTGAAATTTAACTTTGTAGAACGGTAAATAAATTTTCTATGGAAGTTCAAAGTGTGTATACATTTTTTTGAAGCACCCTGTATATATATATATATATATATATATATATATATATATATATATATATATATATATATATGTATATATCATAGAAAGGAAAAAGAGGATATATTGAGTCGCCACCACACTCCCCTAATTTGACACCGTTGGATTATTTCTTTTGGGGACATTTAAAGGGCGTTGTGTGCTTAAATAAGCCAGTAACATTAGAGAACTTGGAAGCAAGAATACGTAACGAAATTGTAATGTAGACCGCAGAATGAAAACAATATTTATTTTTCAATTCATTTGATTTGTTTATTGAAATTTTTGTTATGTGACCCCACATTTTTGAAAGACCCTCTATTCACAAAACAATAGTTTAATCAAAGATACCAAAAACGACCCATGATCATTAGAAAAAACGTACCAAAATATGCACTCGTATATTTATATATATATATATATATATATATATATATATATATATATATACTCAAAACTGCTTTCTACCCACTAGGGTGTAAGCTATTTCCTATCTATTTTACATTCTTTTTAATTAATCCCTTCCATTTCTTCTGGTCCTTCGCCATCTTCTTTTCTTCATTCACCTGTAACTCTCTTTTTTCTTTCAATCCTCGCACCATCTCGTCCCATGATTTCCTTGGTCTCCATCGTCTCTTTTCTTTTGGCATTCTGCTTTCCCATACTCTTTTGACTTGAGCCTTCTCGTTCATTCTTTGTAGGTGACTCCACCATCCCAATTGTCTCTCTTCTATGAACTCTTCTATTCCTTTGAGTTCCAGTTCTTCACTTCTTATTTTGTCCATTATATTTACTCCATATACTTTCCTTAAGTACTTCATTTCTGTGGCTATTATTTTACTTATTTCTCGCTGCGTTAAAACCCACGATTCGCATCCATATGTTAGGGTTGGTCTACATATTGCTTTGTATATTTTCATTTATGTTGGTCTCGTTATTTCTTTTTTGTATAGAATTATTTTATTTAGGGCATGATATGACTTGTTTGCGTTTCTTATTCGTGTGTTGATGTCTGCTTCTTGGCTTCTTTTTTCATCTCACTCCTAGGTACTTGTATTCTTTTACTTGTATATGTTTTTGATTGAGACGAATGTTTGTTTGTATTGGGTCATTAGATATCACTACAATTTTTGTTTTTTCTGGGTTCATTTTCATTCCATTCTTGGTCAGTTCGTTTTGCCATATCTTCAGTTTGTCTCCTAATTCCTTCTCCGATCCTGCAATTACTGCTATATCGTCTGCGAACGCACGCATACTTACATATACCCTCCCCATGTTCCTGTATCCAATGTGTAGGGCTTTATTTATTATTTCTTTATTTATTATTATTTTGTCAATAAACGCAAGAAATAGTAATGGGCTGAGGCTCTCTCCTTGTCTAACCCCCTGTTTGGTTTCAAATTCTTCCGATTTTTGGTTTTTACTGATAACCATATTCCTTGTTTTGTTATATATACATTTACAAATTTGTTTCAGTTTGTGGTCAACACCTTTTTTAACCAAGCTTTCCCATATTTTTTGCCTGAGTACCAAATCAAATGCCTTTTCCATATCTATAAATGCTATATATTTTTTTGCCCGTTGTTTTGGGTCTTTATTAGAGTTTTTAGTGTGAAGATATGGTCTTGGGTACTTTTTGCTGGTCTGAAACCCGCTTGTGCTTCATCTATTTGGTTTTCAATTTGTTTCCTTACTCTTTTCTCCAATACCTTTTCAAATACTTTCATTAGTGTCCCTATCAGTGATATCCCTCTATAATTGGTACATTCCTTCTTGTCTCCTGTTTTGTAAATTGGAAGAATTAGCCCAATCTCCCATTCTTGTGGTATTACTTCTTGCATCCATATTTGATTAAATAGTCTTGTCAAGTAGTCTATTGCTTCTTTCCGCATATATTTTACCATTTCCGTTGTTATTTTATCGATTCCTGGGGCTTTTCCATTTTTCATTCCTCTAATCGCCTCTTCTATCTCTGCTTTGTCTATTGTGGTTTCTTCCTGTTCTTTCTTGATCATTTGTTCACTTGTGTCTTCTTCTTCGGCCAAAACATAGCCCCTATTTAGTAATTCAGTAAAGTAGTTTCTCCATCTCTACATAACTTCCTCATCTTTCATAATCAATTCTCCCTTATCGTTTTTTATTGTTATAGTTTCTTCCCTACGGTTGCTTCATAGGTTCTTTAGTGTTCGGTAGAATACTTTCTGATTCTCCTTAAAGTCACCTTCCATTTTTGTCCGAATGCTTCCCAGGACTTTTGTTTTGCTCTTATAATTATGTTTTTCTTTTTCTTTCTTGTTTATAGATGTTATAGCTTTCTTCCGTCTTCTTGTGTGTATTTCTTCCATTTCCGCTTCTTTTCTTTAACCTGCTCTCTAACCTCTTTATTCCACCAAGCAGTTTGTTTTTTGTATTGGTTTTGTTTACTTGTTCCACATATTCTTCTGGCCGTTTGACTTATTATTGTTTTAAATGTTCTCCACATTGCTTCTACGTTCTTGTCGTCTTTCATTCCCAAAGTCTGGATTGATTTGGTCACTTCTTTCTCATATTCTTCTGCAATTTTTGCATTCTTTAATTTATAGGTGTTAATTGTTTCGTCATACTTTTTCTTATTACCTGTTTCTAAGGTTCTCGCGGATGATTTCGATGGGATTCCGCGTTGATGTTGAGGGATGGGTCTGGAAAAACTGGATTATCGACGTTTCGGCGAACTAACATTCGCCATTCTCAAGCGATATATGCGTAGGTGAGGGTTAAGCTACAAAAGTATTGTGCACGACTGTAGCGCCACCTAGCATGCGCAACTATTCGGAATTATATGTCAAATAATGATATACAAATGTTTTATTGTTTTATAGTAGATAAAGTAATTAAAAGGAAGATAGAAAGATGGCAAAGAGTATTTTAGAGGATTTTGCTAAACACAATATATAACAAATGGATGTTTTAGATTTTGCATCCCAACTGTTGGGGATGCAAAATCTACATTTATTGGTATTTTCATGTTTTTGTGGCTTATGCCACTTTTGCTCTCATCGCCTCAATTGTTGAATCAAAGAAAAAACAAGAGAAATTAACAGTTGCAGTTGCTTGTTGCTCAATGCTGAAGATATCACGCCAGTTTTAATTTTCATTAAAAAAATTAGGAGTCAGTCTTTCATGGGAACTATAATTTTTTTCATATCTTTCATATTTTGTTAATAAAAACTCAAAATTGCTAAATAACAAACCAGAGAGATCTAAAAGTTCTTGCTCATTTTTAATTGATGAAATACAAACAAATTTTTTGCCTTTTTATATCTGTAGATTGATCTTCATACGATTTTTCGTCAGTGCAACAAGTTTTATCTTTCTTTCTTCAATTATTCGTCATTACTATTCTTGAAGTTGTTATATTCACTTGGATTTCACCATCACAGTGATCACTGTAAATGAATCTATTACAAATAAAGGTTGTTTACCTTAAATTTAATTTAGAAAATACATTAACTTGACATCCTTGATCTCCCAGGATGATAAAGAGGATAAAGAAGCTTGGGTGATAAAGAAGTGTTGTGGTGAGCAGAAGAAAAAGTGTGGTCCTTCGCCTACGCGGACGATTTGGTGGTGCTAGCGAGAGAGGAGAAAGGGATGAAAGAAATGATAAGAAACATGGAGAAATATATGAGGAGGAAAAAGCTTACAGTGAATGTAGAGAAGTCCAAGATGATGGTGTTTAGAAAAGGGGGTGGTAGGAGAAGATTAAATGAGTGGAGATGGGAGAAGGAGAAAATTGAAGAAGTGAAAGAATTTAAGTACCTAGGAAACGTGTTTAAATACCTATCCTGGTTTAATTAAAGAAATACAGAAACAGCACATGTGAGAGAGCTGGTAAAAAAAGCTAATAAAATACTAGGAACGGTATGGGGAATAGGAGAGAGAAAATTTGGACATGACTATAGAAGGTGAGTGATGATGTTTGATAAGTGTTGAAAAGTGGTGAAAAGTGTTATGATGTATGCAGCGGAAATATGGGGATGGAGAGAGCAAGAAGGGCTGGAAAGTGTGCAAGAAAAATATTTGAAATGGGTGCTAGGAGTAGGTAGAGAGACCCAGGGGTATATAGTGATGGAGAAAACAAAGAGAGATGGAATAAGAATAGAAGCAGGAAAGAGAGCAATAAGCTTTGAGGAGAGAGTAATAGAGAGAGGGGAGTGCAGAATTCTGCAAGAGTGTTTCAAAGAAAAAAGAAAAGAAATAGGAAAGCGGGTGTGGAAAGAGAGTGAGGCATATCTCGAAAGAAACGGGTATGCATGTGCGGAGATAGAAAGAATGCGAGAGAGATGCAGAGTAATGACAGATAAATTAGTTCAGACAGATAGAGATGTGCAAAGGCAAGAAAGGAGAACAAGAATTAGGGAGTCTAGGTACAATGGGAAATATGAAAAAATAATAACGGTAGAACTGCCAAAGTACCTAGGAAGAGAGAGTAGAAAAGAGAGAGTGACAATGGCAAGATTAAGATGTGGAAAGAGAGAGAGAGAATAAATATTGGATGGAGGATAGGAATAGAGTATGCAGGATGAGTGGAGAAAACAAGGAAACAATAGAGCACTTGTTGAACGAATGTACAGAAATGAGAGAAAGAGTTGGGTGCAGAGAAGAGATTTTAAGCGAGGATAGAATGGATGATGAAAGTTGAGGGGAGAAGAAGAGCAATATGTGGGGTGGGAAGCTGATGCGGTTTAGGGATAGGAATTTAGGGATTTATTTAGTTTTATTAGCATATGTTTCTTTCTTTTTTCTCTTTTAATTTATGTACTATATTAGTTTTCTTTATATATGTATTGTTTTATGTTGTAATGTATAAAATTTTGGAATTTATAAACCCGTAAGGGTAATAAATATACATACTACTACTACTATAAAAGAAAAACAAAATTGAACTTTATTTTCCTTGCATTAATTTCAGCAAAATGGGGGGAGGTCCCAAAAATGGGGGGGAGCACAGCCTTTGTGCGGGCTCCCTTAGCACGTGGGCCCCGGCACGCGGCACGCGCCCGATTGACCGACGCTAGCTGGCTAGCTTTAATATCTAGATGATCCTGAGAGATCAAGGATGTCAAGGCAATGTGTTTTCTGAATTAAATTTAAGGGAAACAACCTTTATTTGTACAACAGGTCGAGTTTGATTTAATTCGCTTCCTTCTTCAATTCTTTCTTGATAAGGTGGTATCCGAGACTTTTGTGGTTCTTCCTTTTATCAGGCGTCGAAATCTAGGTAGGACTTGTGAATCACTAACCTTCCTCTTTCGAAAAAATTATGTAATATTGTGGGAATATAATTTGGAATTGCTTCCGCGTCTGATTTTTTGCCTACAATAAAATGTTCACTATAAATTGTGTCATGAACTTTTGGAGACCACACCGACCCAACAGCACTCAAATAATAAAGACAATAATTAATATCACATAAAATATAGCGCAAATAAAATTGATTTATTTATATCGTAATTTATGTTTAAATGACTTACATTTTCATTTTTACAGCAGCTGTCCATTTATTTCCTTGATCTTTTCAGGCCACTGTAGGAAAAATAAAGAATCATGACCTATTTTTAAATATAAACACATATACCTTTTTACGGTTACTTAAGCGCATGTGCGTCCGTCATTTGCCGAAAAAAAAAATTGAAAGTTTCGGGCACATTTTGTTATTTTCACTGGTTATAGACTAGTGCGTACAAAAACATGCTATGAAAAGGTCTATTGACTATCACAAATCGTTGCGGATTTATGCCACCGCATGCGTTGTGATCGCTTTACTATACCGCCACCATGCACTTCGCATATTGCGAATATGAATATGTCGAGAATCCGGTTATTTTCCCAGCCAACCATCAACATCAACGCGGAATCCTCGAGAAAACAAATCAATTTATATATATCTATATATATATATATATATATATATGTGTGTGTGTGTGTGTGTGTGTGTGTCACTCAGGAAAAATTATATAGGTCATTCAATGTTTTCTCTTTTTTATTGTTTAATACAAATCAAAGATATACTAATTTGAAATAACGTAGAAAATCAAAATAAAACTAATTTAATAAATGAACTTTTTTTTTGGAGTTACATCACTGTTATAGTGACATGTGTATAGTGTTTTAATCATATGTAATTTCGTTATCAGATGAACCCTCACCAGCTTTAAGTGTGCTTGTATGATTTGGAATATCTATGGGCAGATTTTTGTAGTAATGGTGGTAAATTTGCGGAATGTATGGTTGAAGATCAAGAATATCTTTCTTCTTTGAGTTAGTAACTAGTCGTTAGATGGATAGAGTGGGTCTTGTCGAATATTGTACAAGTGGGCCGGTCATTCTGGGCCGGTGCTTTTTTGCATAAATCTACTTTATATAAGGGTGTGTCGGGATTTAGTATTTCTTTAAATTGAAATTGTAAAGGATAATTTCACTCAAACCTCAGCCAATCTAATATTTAGCCAATTAAAGTCGTAACCGCAAGTTATTTTTATCTATTTGTAATAGAATTTGCTAAGACAGTGGTACTTAAAAATTAGGCGTTTTTCATTTCAGTAACAACAAAATAACTTTTTTTTTTGCGTTTAGCTGTATTTATAATAGGTTTTGGGCTATAAATTTTCCAGGCGACTAGCAATCTCTATTATTCCAAATTCACCATCATTTGGAAGATAAGAATGTCCATGTAATGTCATGATACCATGAACTTGTAATGTATGGTGTCAATACTAGTGTCAGGGTCTTGTACAAGCTTCAAGAGGGAAAAAATTTCTTAATATTCCGGTTTTGTCTAGTGCAAGAATCGGAATACATAATGACATGCTTTTCTAAAGCCGCATGAATTTTTAAGTGCTTAAGAAGAAATGATTAAGAAGAAAAAATAACAAAATGTGATACCATTAAGCAAAAAATAAGAATTTTAAAAACATGGAGTTACACCACTTTTACAATGAACGACATATATATATATATATATATATATATATATATATATATATATATATATATATATATATGTATATATAATATATTATAATTTAACTTAATGAATTAATTATAATTATGGTAATACATTTATTTAATGATAATGTTCCTAATCATATGTACCACATAAATTATCTATTCATTAAATTACTGGAAATAATTTTGAATTTGAAGAGTTGACACCTATTTTGTTTTCAGAAAATGTCACATTATAAGTTTTGCATTCTCGTTTTTGTATCTGTTTTTCTTCCGAACGACGGAATATTTTGGTATACCTTACCCACCAGACCATACAAATTTAGTACAAATGATGTTAACGTTAAAATTAGTCGGTCTAGCATTTGATGTAAATAGTGCGTACATATCGAAACAGAAACCCCAAGCGGATGATAGAACTGTAGAACAAAAATTGGAAGAAGCGTCGAACAATTGTTTGAATGAGTTATCCTTCGAAGAAATATTCCATTATTCTTTCAATTATGTAGGAGTCTTAACAGGTAAGAACATTTGTAAGCAAAATGAGGAGTGCATATATTATACAAAAGAAAAAAATATATAAACATATATGTATATATATATATATATATATATATATATATATATATATATATATATATATATATAAAATGATTAGATATTTTTGTTTGCTTTAGAAGACATTTGTTACATTGAAATTTTCTTCTTTAAATGGATATTTTAAAATAATTTTAATTCTTCTGGTATCTATTCTAATCTACTTAATGGTCATAGTAACTATAGTGCTTAGTTACTTGTAGAGGCAATTCCCTTTAATTTCCCCTCTTTTATAGTTTTTTGAGACCCCAATTTGTTGTTGGGGTGCTATACATAGCCTAATATTTATGTTTCCACAAATGATGATTTCTAAGCTTGCAATTGCAAATTTTATGAAAAGAAAATTTTAAATGTATAATATATTGTACATCATTATTAATTATTGCTTTATATTTTTATCTGAACTAAAATTAAACATTCTATATTGAGAATTGATACATAGATTAGACCAAAAGAATATTGGATTGAAACCATACTAATTATAGATACAATCATATAAACTTACTGAAGTGAAATCTAGCTTGAATATATAAATATATTTGCTTACAGCTTTGCTTCCCTGAACAACAATTCATAAACCACTTGACAATTGGTTTACAAATTGTTGTTCATGGAAGCAAAGCTGTGCTGATTAGAGATAAATCTCGAAACGCGTGCACAGATGGCTTATACACTTAAGGTATTGGAAAGACATGATCTTAAAAACAATGTTATTTTTATGGTTTTTGTTGAGTGCTACGAAAGTGGACTGAAAGCTATAAAATAACTGACAAATTTCACATGAGATTTGTTTTGGTAGTCCTAAAAAGACCCTGTAATTGTTATAGAGCTCTGGAAAGGCTGAATATATTTATATATTCAGGCTGTGTTCTGATTGTTTTAAGTTTGTTTGATTATCTATAACGTAGGATGGTTTTACCAATTCTATATTCTAATTATAATATTAAGTCTTATCAAGACTATGCACAAATCTCACGTTTCAAAAAAATTTCATAGTTCTAATAAGACATGTGCAACATGAGATTCGTTCATAGTCCTAATAAGACTTAATATTATAGAGCTACGAATAGGTTGAATATGTATATATATATATATATATATATATATATATATATATATATATATATATATATATATATTCAAGCTACATTTCGCTTTAGTAAGTTTGTAAACAAAAAAAAACTATCAAATTGAATATATTTCTATGATTTGTGTTTTAAGACAATTTTATCTTCTCAATAAGATATCCATATTTTCATTAACTAGAAATGTAAAGTATTAGACATACATTTAATAAAATAAATAATTAAATAAATTATATTTTTTCAGGCCCGTTTATAAGATATAGAACATACAAAGATTATTTTGATACTGCAATATTCAAATATGTAGACTGGAAAGGGGCTACTTTGAAGAAACTGAAATTTGTTCCATTGTATTGTGTTCTGTTTCTAATAGCATCGAATCTCTGGCCGCTTTCGGTAAGTTTCCTTCGCAACACAAATCTTAGAAAAACACAAAAAAGTAGAAAAGTAGTAGAAAAAATGAAAAAATCGTATTGTTCTGATTTTTTTTTTAATTTTCGGAAAATAAACTGGAAAATCCTATTCATTACTTAAATTTCTTTCTAGCAACATAATAAAATTAAGATTAAATTTTCATGATAAATCTTTTTGGCACAGGAATTGTTTTTTCTAATTTTCTTGCAAATTACAAATTGCACGAGAATAATTTTTGGCATACTTAATCTATTTGACAGGGCGAAACAATATTATATTGTGCAACAAGTGCGGTAAGTTGTCAATTGCTCACGAGAGCGATATAGTGCGCACGAACGAAGTGCGCTCATTCGCTCGAGAGGGCAATCGACAATACCGCACGAGTTGCAGATAATATATTTTATTACTCATGCGAGGGGACGTATCTTACAAGTTTGGGGTCCAGGGGCCATAAAAAAAAATAGAAGCAAAAATGAAGAATTTGCTTGAAAGAAATTGTCTCCGGTGGTGTGGATTTTAACACGTTTTCTTTAATTTCTATTTTGTAATGAAAAAAAATGTCCTCTCACGTCCCTTTTTTTATATTGATGTTTTGATTGTGTTTATTTTATTTATTCAATTGTTTTTCTTAATATACTTTAGCTATTTTTATTGAATATTTGCGTGCGTTACCCGAGTTATGTGGATTATGTGTAATAATTGGATTGACAAAACAGCCATTTGTCGCACTAAAAAGTGTGTGCCAAGATAGCATTTATCCCGCACGAGTAATAAAAAATGAACAACACTGCTCAAAACAATTAGCGGGTTACAAACTTGTGCCTCCATAAAATTCAAACGGGAAATTACATGCAAATAAAATTAAGAACATCTGAAAGACGCTCTATTTAATTGTTTTAATTGACACATAGGAAATTATCATCGTCGCATACTTCCCGAGTATACGTAATAATCAACAATAACTACCAAAACTAAAGTAAAATAATGTATCCCAAATTTGGTTCAAAGAGCTAGGAAGGCCTTGTTCAGATCAATATACAGATGAAAATGTTTCGAACTTACAGTTTGACCTAAGTTAAGTGAAAATGTAAAGTTAAGTAAAAATACCAGGCGCAAGGCGGAAAAAGTCGCAAAAGAAAAACAACTCAAAATCAAGACATATTTTTAGTGATTTCGAGTCTTCGCAATAGAGTTTCTACGGCGAAAGACCTCTGAATTTCCTTCAGGGCGATGTATGGAGTCTCTGTATCAGACATTTATTGATAGGTTGAGGGAATCAAATTTGAGGGCAGGACGACACGTCCGAAAACCTTCTTTGACACGACGCCACAGAATAACAAGGATAAATTTTGCTCGTGAACATGTCACATGGCAACTTCGACAATTGAAGTCTGTGCTCTTCACGGATGAATCAAGGTTCCGTATTACTCTTTGCGATATCTGAGCACTTGTTTACAGACGCCCAGGAGAACGCTACGCAGCTGCTACTGTCCATGAAGTCGAAAGATTTGAAGGTGGTTCAGTTATGGTTTGGAATGGGATTAGTATCGACAGTAGAACCGACCTTGTCGTAATTCCAAGAAATCTGAACGCCAATTTCTTTGTTGACTTTGTATTAGGAGAACATGTTGTCCATATGGCATATGCAATTGGTCCAAATTTGTTGTTAATGCAGAATACTCAAGACCTAATACTGCGCGAATCACTTTAGAGTTCCTACAAGAACTGGAAATTCAAACAATGGTGTGGCCTGTGTTAAGTCCTGATTTTAATCCCATGGAGCATTTTTGGGATATGCTCGACAGGCGTATTCGTGGTAATCAGCAACTAACGGCGGCTCTTATTGAAGAATGGGACGCTATACCACAACGAGACCTTCGAAGACTTTTTCGAAGTATGCCAAGACGGTGTAATGCCGTTATTCCTGCTATGGAAGCGCATAGGTACTCGTTATTAAGTTACCACTTTATTTACAAAAGTTTACATTAATAATTTATTTAAATTCATTTTGCACTTTGGTTTTGATAGTTGTTGTTAATTATTAAGGGTACTTTAAAAGTGTTGTCAGCACTTTTAAAGTACCCTTAATAATTAACAACCATTCCATATGTGCCAATTAAAATAATTAAAACTGGAGCGTCTTTCGATGTTCTTAATTTTATTTGCATCTAATTTCCCGTTTCAATTTTATGCAGGCACAAATTAGTGACCCGCTAATTGTTTTGGGCAGTGTATTTAGTGTAAATTTAAATTTTCACCGCGAAATCTCAAATTGAAATTTTCAATTCGCAAGCCGGTATCTCAAAATCGGTTTGAGAAGAAAGGGATTGAAAGTGGATTACGACATCGTTTTCAGGGGGTCATTTTTCTATAAAAACATTTAGATTTTCCCTGTAAAAGTTATCACTTTCCTAGTTCTCTCTCCGATCGACAAAATTTCTTGAAATTTCGTTAGATTTTATCAAGTCGTATCTCGCGAACGGAAATACCTAGTAAAACCAATTTGCATATTTGTAACCACCACAAAAACACTTTCAGAAATACAGTTAACTCGCAATTTTCCAAAATCCTACGATAAATTACGATTTTAGTTAAAACAATTCAAAAAGGACAAAAAGTCCTATAGAACGTTGGGTCGCAATTCAGGGTTATCTTTTCTACATCAGACTCGTTGTCGGAAAGAAGCCATTCGCTATTTTCAATTTCGTAAACTGTACGCGGGTACCTGCCTTTCGGAGAGCAGGTAGGCGCAGGTAGATCACGGTAAAGGCCGCAAATTTAGATTATGTTATTCTTACTATTTATTGAAGTTTGGGGGTGAAGCGATTCGGAACACAAAACTTATCAATATTTTTAAATACAGTATCTCTAATTTCGCAATTTTTCAACTGCTCATGTATATTAATAATCTACACTTGTGTTATAATATTGTTTATAAATAGTGTCAAATTCATGCATTACTAACATTCAGGAATACCCTCCATTGTGTTATACTGCGAAGCCACTCCGATGGATGCTTTAATACTTAATACTTGCAACAATAACTTTTTTTGATAATATTCATGATTTTAGCGTTGCAACGAACTGACTAAAAATAGGGTCCAAGCAGTGACGCTTAATGATAATACAGTGAACTGTTCTATATATATATGACCTTATGTGACCTATAAGATATATATATATATATATATATATATATATATATATATATATATATATATATATATATACATATATATATATATATATATATATATATATATATATATATATATATATATATATGGGTGATTCTCTGTAAGTTCGTAAATGGCTGTCTGGATCATTTTTTCAGTTAATATTGATATAATATAAATTAAAATATCACAAAACGCAAGCGTAGGAATATTTCTTTTTAGAGCAGTTACAGTTAGAATAGTATTAATTATAGTTTTTTAGAAAAAAAATCTCAGGCCACCAAAAAAACAGTCCCCTGTGCTGTCCCATTCCCAGAATTAACACTTTGCGATTTTATTTCAAGATATTTATTTATGATATAAAATGTTACGCGTAATGTTTAAAAAGATAATTAATTAACTTACTTGATTCCGAAATAATACCTAAAATAATACCTAAGATCAATTTATTCCCTTCCCATCATTTGATTAAACTTTGTCCAGGATTTTTAACTACAGTCCCCTGCCATAAGTTCAATATGAAAAATAAAATAATCCACTGTGCCTCTTCATGTTATCTTATGTAGTTATTAATCTAATTAGTTTGAAGTTCGTGTTGGTGGTGCTAGTAGCACTGTGTGATCATTTTATTCAATGTAAGTTCATCGTTTGTTGCGAGAGCGTGTATCGGGGTCATTACGACGCACAGTCCTCTGCTAATTATTTTTTTAATAATTTATTTGTAGAATTTAAAATATTTTATGTAATTAGATAAGGATTGATGTACATATTTCTTAAGAACCCACAAAGTTCAATACATTACAATAGTTAACTTGATATTTCACGATTTAACCAAAATACACAGTGCTTTTTATTCTATACAGGGGACTGTTGTTTATTCCAGGGGACTGTGTAGAATTGACAGCAGTCTCTCTTTTGTAATTGTTATTGATATATCCTCATAATCAGAATAATTTATTACAAGTTAGTTATCGTCAAATATGCATGCTTCCTAAATTGAAAAAGTTATCCAAAGAGAAATTATTACAAAAAAAAGATATGCAGAACGTTTGAGATATCAACGAAGAAAAAACGATCCTCAAAAGAGGGAAGAAATGAAAGAAAAGGAGAGGCTAAAATACCAGAGAAAAAAAGAAAAAGGTCAGCGATAACTTGTCAAAGATATGACTCCACGTGAGCACAGAGTTGCCCTCAAGAATTGGAAAAAAGACCGTACTGTTTACCGGAACAAAAAAAAACAATTAAATAGTGTTAACACTAACATTACACAGTATGCAGTATACCAGTTTCAAAACAGCCTCTTTTAGCTCCAAGTCTCACAGTCACGAGTGCAAATATGCAGCGAAGAAAAATGGCAAAAAAGCGAAGGGAGAAAGAAAACAAAGAGAAAAATGAAAAGATTAGAATACTGAAAAAAAAAACTTGAGAAGTACAAGAAAAGATTAGCTAGACTTGAAAGCAAGAGAAGAAAAGGTATTGAAGATACACCGAAAACTAAAATGCAAAAAATGTTAACTCTACCTGATGGTCGACAAGAAGTTGTCAAGAAGGCATTATTTGGTGAAGTTCTTAATAAACAGCTGAAATAAAATTATTCTAGACTAAGACGTATCGAAGTTAAGCAAATATTTGAAAAAGCTGTGTCTGGGCAGATGATTCAAAAGTATAAACATTGGATACCTGAAGATAGTGCTGCTATTTATAGTGGTATTAAGAAATCAGTACCGTACAATTCTCTATCCGTACCTAAATTACGACGAGAGAGATACCCGAAACGTGTAGAACAGATGATTCACGAGTTTTATGAAAACGATAGTAACAGTCGTATGGGAGCAGGAAAAAAGGAATTTATTACCAAAGACAAGCTTAAGAAACAAAAAAGGTATTTACTTGATACAATGCTCAACCTATACAAAATTTTTTTTGCCCATAACTTCCACATTAGTTATCAAACATTCTGTCGATTACGTCCTTTCTGAGTAGTCAAGCCTGATGGTAAAAATCGTGATACATGTCTATGTATAGTCCATAGTAATCTGGACATGAAGTTGAGCGCATTGTATGAAGCAAAAATATTTCCTTACAATAATCATCAAAAGTTACTAGAAGATTTATGTTGTGATCGATATAGCATAGAATGTTTGTCAAGAAGTTGTGTGATTTGCACTAGTAGGACTCCTAGTTTAAAAGAGTTTGGTGATAGAAAACTATTGAAGTATAAAATGTGGATTTTTGAGAGGCAAGAGATTCAAGATCTAAAAACCAAAAAGTCACGAACAGTTACAAAGTATTTAAAGAATTCTTTTGATGTCCATCCACGTCAATTAATAATACAATTGCATGAAGATTTGGAAAAATTCATTGCCCATGAAAGGAACATTGTTCACCAGTTTAATGCGATGAAGTCTCTCAAAATTAACCTTCAAGATGATGATGTTCTTATTCACATGGATTTCAGCGAAAATTACTGCACAAAGTATGCAGAAGAGATACAAGCAATTCATTTCGGTGGATCGCGAGCTCAGCGAAGTCTACATACAGTAGTGATTTATCTAAAGGGATCAATACGTTAGTATTGTACAGTTTCAAAGAACATAGCTCATTCACCTGCTGCCATTTGGGCTCATTTACAACCAATTTTTAAAGATCTTCCAGATAACATTAAGTGCGTACACTTCTTGAGCGATGGCCCCGTTACGCAGTATCGTAACAATTTTTTTTTTATAATGGCAACTAAAATCTCTGAAGAAATTCCAGGAGTAGAGGGTTTTACATGGAATTATACAGAGAGTGGACATGGAAAGGGTGCACCAGACGGTATCGGAGCAACATGCAAAAGAATGGCAGACTTTGTTGTAAACGCTGGTGGTGATATTAATGATATCGAACAATTTGTACAGTCCATCCAAGAACGATGCCCTAGCATTACATGTATCGTAATTGATAGCCAAGCCATTCAGAAAATGATCGATAATATTGAAATGGAAGCGACGAAACAGAAGGGTTTTAAAGGTACCTTGAAAGTTCATCAAGTCGTAGGTGTACTATCGAAATCTAGCCTTAGTCCAACCAGCTGTGTGACTTTAACGATGAGAAGTCTCAGTTGCTTTTGCAACAGCAACACTTGTGATCATTTTAATATAGGCAGTATTGCATTTGACTCAAAACCCAAATAGAGTGCGGATGAAGTATTTACTGAATCGGAAGACGATCTTCATTCAGCTGAAGTTACTAACGCAGAACATACTACCTGAACATACTAAATAAATGATTAAAATTGTGTATTATGTGGTTTTGATGTATTAGGTATTGTCATACCGAACAGTCCCCTGCAACTACTCTTAAGAAAAATGCTCATATCTCAAAAAGTTGCTACAAATCCATTGGGCTTTCTATTCCTTATCACTAACTGTTATTTTTATAATCATTGTTAGGTTTTTTTTTCTAAAAAAGAAAATTAATATGACCGGACAACTTTGTCCGGGCCGAAAATTTCTTTACAGAGAATCACCCATAAATATATACATATATATATATATATATATATATACTTTGTATATAAGTACTTTATTGGCACGCTCAACTCGAACACTCTTCTAAAAGTTGGTAAAATTAAACTTGCTTGTAAACACAATGGACAAATTTAATATCAAAATCCTTGCAATTCAAGAAACTCGTTTCCTTGATAATACAATACCACTTTGACACGGATGATTATCGAATATACATAGGGAAACCCTCTATAAAAAATAGGACGGGCCCCACGCAATTTGGTACAGCGTTTGCCATCCACAAATCAATTTTAGACTCAATCATTGACTTTACGTCTACATCGGAACGAATCTCCACTCTATCACTGAAATCGGCGAACAAAGCGTATACTCTCATCAACGCACACGCTCCCACAAACGACTATAATAAGAAAGATCGTAAAACATCGGATACCTTCTGGGAACAATTAGAAGAGGTCACCAACCAAATTCCACCGCATCACGTCAAGATTCTGTTAGGCGATTTTAACGCCCAGTTGGATATAGAGAAACAATTTAGGAAAACAGCAGGTATTCACACAGCACATACAAGAACAAATAAAAATGGTGAAAGACTAATAACTTTTTGTGAAAATTTCCAACTTAAAATCATGTCAACACAATTTAGAAAACCCAGACAAAAGCTTTGCACTTGGAGGGCACCCAACATCAATATGGGTGAATTTCAAATCGATCATGTTGCCATCTCTCATACAAACCAAAAGGAAGAAAGGTTTCTTCGATTCTGATCACTACTTGTTACAAATTAAAATTAAACTCAACTAAACTCAACCCAACAGGAGAAGACCACGACAACCACGAATTTTTAAGCCTGACCCTGAATAAACAGGGACAGTATTTGATATATTCCAGTATTGACATCAACGAAACAAACACGTCAAACTGGACAGAATTATCGGATGTTCTCAGGAACGCTATATGAGGATAGGCCAGCCCCACTTAAACGTAAGCACAGATGGTGGAACAGTGTATGCGACCAAGCAATAGAAGACTGAAAAAAAGACTTGAGGAAATAGAACAAGAATTTACAAACAATAATACTAGGAGTTTTTACAGAATTTTTAAAGAGAACCTGACAGGATATCGACTATCCAGCGTGTGCTTTCGTCGATCTGATGGTTCAATGGTGACAAACACCAATGCGAATTGTCAAATTTTAGCTGAATACTTCTCAATTGCGACCCCCCATCCAGCAAGTTTATTTTTGAACAATCTGAATCCAATCCAGATACTCAATCGGATTCTTGTCGAGATTTCGGGCTGGCCATTGCATAACAGGAATACCAACGTCGTCTAGATATTCTTGCACAATTCTGACTATGGGTGCGTTCCGCTAGGAGCTCACAACGCTCAAAATGTTCGTTTGGCCGTTCCACGGTCTTTGCATAACGACCCATCTAAGCTCACAACGACCCATCGGCACAATTTTCAACATTTCGACATTCAATTCGGCACAATTTTCAACATTTTGAATTCTTCATCTGAATAACGATAAATTACATTCTCATTATCAATAATAGGAGTAGTCTATAGGCCTGAGTTTTTGCTTTTCACGATAGCGATTTTGTAAATTTACTTTCCACTCTTCATCTGAACTAGATGAAGTAGTTTCTGAAGCATTTTTGCGATACACCAACGAATATCCAACTGCCGAAATATAGGACATTTTTATAATATTCGAATGTAAATTATATAAATTCTTCACTAAAATGAAATACAACATTAAACTGTATATTTTCTTAATACTTATAAATAGGGCTCGGAGAAATATGCATTCAAAATTACAAAATATGTACATATAATATGGACCAAAAAATTAAAAATATTGAAAAAATATGGAGTTAAAAATAACATTAAAGTATAGTTTAATGAAAACACATTTTAATGTGAAAAATAAATAAGAACAATTTTATTCGCCTTCCGATTCATTAACATTATTGAAATTATTGCAGTACACAATCACATACTTTTTCAAAATTAAAACTTTGCGTTTGGTCGAAATAATGCTTTGTACTGGCTGAATGGTCTTTCAACATCACAGGATGCCACTGGAGCATGGTTAAATTTGCACAATTCTGCAAGTAAATGGGGCACGTCTATGTTGTCTTCTAACCTTCCGCCCAGCATGCTGTTAATTTTTCCTAAAGTATCAAATCCTTTACTTTTTTCCAAAACATAACTTAATTTTTCTTTAGCCCCGTCAGCAACGGGGCTTTCTGCTTCAGACACTTTTTTCCAGTGCCTTTATCTGGTGTGATAAAAAGCTATAATTGCTTTTTATGTAAACCAAATCGCAACGCAGAGTCTCATCTTCAAGAAGTTCTTTTGAGACTAAAATACTAGCAGTCTCGTCTTCTAATTCATAAATAATTGATTTGATTTCATTAAAATGTTGAGTGTACTATTCATCTGCTGTCAGCCATGTACCCCAACGCGTCAGCACTAGCTCCGGCGGAAAAGGAGAGTCGGGATACAGCTCTTTAAATTTGGAGATCCTGCTTGGTGCTTTCAAGAAGATTTTCTTCACAATTGATACTAAACTATCAAGCTTTTTAAACTGGGACCTTATGTATTCGGCTAATCTATTTATACTATGTGCTATGCACAAACATGGATCATTTTGGGATATAAAACTTTAAGAGCATTTGCTGCTTTAAGCATATAAGGGACAGCATCTGTAAGTAAGAAGAAAACTTGTTTGATGTTTAATTCCATTAGGCTACAAAACATCTATAGCATTATTAAAAAGCTTTGCTGATGTTTGGTGGTTGCATTTAGGAAGTTCTTCACACGCCAATAAAAAGGAGCATTTGCTGGATCTTTCTTCAAATAGACAGAATGAAACAAACGATGCCATAGCAAGCGCGATATCAAAGTGGCGCAAACGCCAATTTTGTGCATTTTTTGAGCTGTTCCATCGTAAAATATGAATAATTTTAATTTTTTTTGTAAAATATCAAAAAATATGGAAAAACATGGAAAATAAAGATTACATTTTCTCGTTCCAAATATCATAATTTGTGTGGAAAACTAAATAAAGACCGAAAATAATATGAATTAAAAATATGTATTTACATATTAATCCGTGCCGTACTTATAAATCAAATTAACGAATAGTTATTGAAATTTATTATTAAGGCTTACAAATTATAACGTAGGTAACCTCTTTAGGTTTCTGATTTATTTTCAAACTCGCAGTTTGTAATGTTTACATCGACGCTTAAAATGCTCCGTAATCCATTCCACTTGGGTTTATGATTGTAACGCTCGTAACCAAGTGGAACGGGATAAACCGCGGTTGTGCGTGAGCGTTGAGAGTGCTTAGTTTGAGAGGGGCCGAGCGTTGTGCAATTATTGGATGTTTTCTCCGATTTATGGGCCATATGGCACAACATACTTTTCTAAGATATCCGTATTGTACCTATTACTGTTTAAAGTATAGTTGGGGAAGATGTGTAGATCTGTGCGGGCCGTGAAAGATATGCAGTCCTGGGGACATAATTAAACATTGGAGCGTTTAAAAACTCGAATGTGCCTTTTGCAAATGCCCTTTTGCAAATTAAATTCACCCTATTGCAAGTGAAATTCACCCTTTTGCAAATTAAATTCATTCTTTTGCAAATCAAATTCACTCTTTTGAATATCAAATACTTTTACACACACACAGTATACACTCAAATGCAGGTTCTCACTTAACGATTTACCATTTTCGTTCCTAATTGACAAGCGAGGACCCTTTGTTTTACACAACACAACGATTACACAACATAAAAATAGAATCTAATTACATGGTGATTAACGATTCAACCGAAATTATTGATGAATTAGACATTTACGCTTTATATTATTCCTAAACATGATCGTGATCGTGTTATATCAGAGCCAAACCTTAATATTGAGGGAGACTCAATGCCGAAAAGGCTCTCATTCGATCTACCCTTCAAAACACTACGTTGGACAGAATGCAAGAAAACAATCACATGTCAAGGTGGGCTGGATTGGTATATAGACGGCTCCAAAAAAGGACAGTGCAACAGGTGCAGGAATCTATGGACCGTCCCTGACGTACAGCTTATCTGTGCCCCTGGGATCACTTACCACGCCATTCCAAGCGGAAATACACGCCATCGCGATCTGTGCCTGTGAAAATCCCAAAATGCCCAAAAAATGAAGATGGACTACAAAAGTAAAAACATCCGCATTTTCACGGACAGTCAGCTTGCAACTGCCTACACTACCTCAAGGCTCTGGCAAGACACAAGAAGGTCACACTTGCTTGGTTACCAAACCATAGGAGACTGATAGGAAACAAAATGGCGGACAAGTTAGCAAAGGATGGTGCTAACAAAGCAAACATCAGTTAGCAGAGACTCCTACATTATCAAAACCATAGCCCATAACAAAATCTATAAATGGGTAGTTACTAAGCACCGGCTACAGTGGGATAAAATAAATGGTCAGAAACATATTAAACGAATGCTAGAAAATTTAACTGTTGAACTCCTGCAACTGTCAAGTAAACAGATCACAATTGTAGCCGGCCTACTTACAAGCCCTCTACGTCTGCACAAAATGGGGATCTGGAGAGACGAACCACTGTGCAGACTATGCTATGAAGAGGATAAAACTGCCTCTCATATAAGCTTCCATTGTGAAGAAATTGCACCTAGGAGGCAACGAACATTACAACAAATAAGATCCCCGTGAACAACATGGCACATAGGCTCCTAGACCTAATACAGGGGCTGGTTCTATTTGCATGAAGGGAACATTGTGGGGAAATGCAATAGGCCACAAGGTGTTTTTTGAGGCTTATCCCCTTTGACCCACATTGGTTGTTAAAAAAAATTATTTTAAAAATATACTACTATCGTAGTAACTATATACATTGGAAGTAAAGAAAAGAAAAAGTTTAATTATTGAAAGTTATATAGGCAAATTAGGTAGCGGGCAGACCATAATGCGGGAAATTTTAGAGCGGAAGGAAGTGACAGTGGAAAGATTCTATGGATTGCGGACAAAAATTATTTTTTCTCTTTATTATTTTTTATTACTCATGCGCGAAAAATGCACGTTTTTTAATACGAGAAATGCCACTTCTCGTTGTATTTCCACATAACCTGGGAAAACAGGTACTAACAACAGGTCTAACCTAACCTAACGCACGCAAATATTCAATATCACTAGGTCACATTAAAAAAATAATAATAATAAACATAATCAAGACCTCAATATTAAAGAAAGTGACGTGAGTGTTTTGTTTTTTTTAATGCGATTTATCGCTTTATGTTTTGTGTATAGTTGGGAAAGATCTGTATTGTTTGGATAATAATGCCAATAAACGTAATAAAAATTTAAAAAAAATTCTATCACCATTTGCAAGCTTTGCAAAGGGTGTTTTATGGCAGCTACACGATTTGATATGTTTTAAAGTCAAACGAAACTGGAAGTAAATTGTTGAATACGCATGAAAAATTGAATATATTTCTAACAAAGTTAAAAGATAGAAGCGAACAAGAGTAACATGTGTTTATCATGTTTGTATCAGACATTCATTCCATGCATTTGGTTGAAGTAGATAGCGCACTAATTTTCTGATATCGCAGCATTAATAATTGGTGCGATAATTTCTTGGAGCAGTGTATTATATTACAATATTTATTCTTTGATTCGTCATTGTATATTGTCATTTTCAGTATGCAAAAACGGACGAATTCTACAACGATCGATCATTCTTATACAGATTTTGGTATATTTGGCCTAACTTTTTCATTTTCCGGATGCGACTGTATATTGGCCTAATTCTCTCTGAATGTGTTTGCACCATGGCAGGCTTCGGAGCATATCCCGTATCAACGGAACCCAAATGTGGCCATGGTCCATCTAAAAACTTCCAAGAGCTCAATCAAATGTAAAAAAGCAAAAAAAAAATGTTTTTGATAATTTATTTACTTTTTTTTAGTTTAAGTGATGAGAAAAGTCTGAGTAAAACTGAATATGATTTCGAGACAATACACAATATCAATCCGTTTGGAGCGGAATTTTGTCCGACGTTTAGAGAATCGATTAAACACTGGAACATGTGTATACAGTATTGGCTGGCTGTTAATGTGCATAAACGTTTACCGTACAGAAAATATAGGACTTTTGTCACTATGTTCGTCTCGGCCATCTGGCACGGCGTCTACACTGGGTACTATGTATGTATATGTGCAGCCCCATGTGTTTTTCCAATCGAAAACATATATGTTAAATTAATACTGAAAGGAAGAACCGGAACGGTAAGTTATTATCGTTAAATAATAAACAACTGCATAAAACTATTGCTAAGCATGATTACATGTGAGTAACAAATATATACAGACAAGACTGAACTGACAAGATTCGACTCACTAGATAAGAGGGACAAACTAGAGCAATAAAACTCGACCTAGAAGACTAGGCTTACAAGAATAGATTGGCACTACTAGACTGTCAAGACTCTTTTTTTATTGACGTTATCCAAGCACACCGGGACGAAACGGAGTGAGACAAGTCTTTTTCCACTTTTTCTTGTCTTCTTCTTTTATGCTATAAATGAATTTGACAAGTTTGTGGATTTTGTTCCAGTTTTCCTTGCTCTCGACCATGTAGTCCATAACGTTTCTTGGTTCGAAGCTCCTGTTCATATTTGATTTTTGGAATTCCCTTTCTATGGTGCATCTACATTCAAATATTGTGTTGGTGACTTCAAGTCTTCTTCACCGCAATAATAAGTGACAGAGATATCAGGTGATCTTCGTTTTTGCTGTAGATAATCTTTGTAGTAGATAGTCCCAGTAAGAAATTGGATTAGATGATCTAAAAATAAAATTTTCTCTGTGTTTACTGCTTATCCAAGGAACTACTTTTGGTATTAGCAGCCTCGTCCATTGCCTGATGCCCAGCAGTTTCTATGCCATTGGTCATGCAGATAATCTGTAGCAATTTTCCTGGAATTTTCGCTAAAGCCTTTTTCTTTGGCCTGTAACTTTGTAAGACAGTTCAATTTGCACAATAAATCCTTAGTGCTAGTTTTCTCTGGACTACAAGGAGTTTATTGATGGTTGACTTTGATGTGAGATGTTGAGTCCATATAGCATCATATTTGGCCATATTTGGCTCCATATAGCATCACTGATTGGACCACGCAGCTGAGTGCTCTGCATTTACAGCTCTTCAGCTCCCCTATATTGAGCATACGTTTTTTCCATTGCTGCCATTGCTCTCATACCTTTTGGTATGGCTTCGTTAAGATGGGGAATGAAAGAGAGCCTCTTACCTATGAAGACTTTTTTTAATGAGGCATTTTAATGACTGATGTTTATGTGGAACATACTTGCACATAGGTACATGCTTCTGTTTGTTTCTTCTACACACTTTTGTTTTATCTGGTGCGAGTTTTAATTTTTTTGATTGCATCCAACTGTTAATTTGGGGTATTGCTTCGTTTGCAATTAACATTAACTATTTGCAATTAGACTAACAGATAACATTTGAGGGACTGGAAACAGATTTAGACTAGGGATCTGGTCAGCTGGGACCTGTGCGTACAAGTGGCCCTTAACTCCGCCAATCATTCTGGAACTGCGTTTAGCATATCTTCAGAATGATGGTTGTAAATTTAATTAGCGTCTTTGCTCGTTAGCTGGTGATTTATTTATCTGATTGTTCGTGTGGCGTTTCAGCCTCTTGTCATCTTCTTTGGAGCACATAATGTTTCTGATAAACCTGTCGGTCCTCTCCCAATTTATTTTGTTATCCATCATGTAACTCATTATCGTTCCTGGTTCGAACGGCATCTGCACGCCTGCTGTTTGCTTTTCTCTTTCATGGTCCCATCTATTGCAGTCAAATATTGTGTAGCGTACCGAGTCTATCTCGCTACAATATTCGCAAAGGTTGTCCGCGGCGGCTCGTATTTGATGCGTGTAGTCACGGAAGCAGCCTTGACCTGAGAGGAAATGTGTTAGATGATAGTTTATCGCAGAGTTTCTCAAACTTATTGGTCTCATCGCCCACCTGTGATATGCCAAAGTTAATAACACCTGCCAAATCTGAAAGATGAGATTGATGTTGCTATATCCATTTACCTAATTGAGGTTCAATGTTAAAAATATCCAGTCTATTTCTTAACTCGACTAAGTATAATGTTGGAAAAGCTATTAATATTTTCTCCGTGAATTTCCACAAAGATGGGTAGTGGTCAATGGAACCAAAATTCTTCATATGAAGTTGATATCATTCTGCAACCTGACTAATTTTCTTACAAAACCGGGCCTGCGTTTTGATAACATGAAAATGGTGTGTGTAATTATCTAATCAGGAACTTCCAAATCAAACAAATCTTTTAATCTCTTTTTCATGTCATTATGTAACAGGTCCAAATGATTTCGAAATATTAGAATATGTTCATCAGATATTTCTTAATTTTCCTGAATTTTCATCAGATTTGGGAAATTGACGACGAGACAAAAACAATATTTCCTACCTCCCCCTATATCGCTTCCGGGCTACCTAGGGTCCCCCCAAAACGATGTCCATTTATCGCACAGTGCTTCCTGTTCAGCCATGTCGAGTTGTCTGTTATGACCAGCTGTGTCCATTCTCCTTTGTCCGACTCCTTTGTTCTTCTTGCTTGCCTGTTACTACCTTTCACGTACAATTCAGCTCTCTCTTTTAATAGGAGATCTATGGGAGGTATGCCCTCGATTACTACCGCGGCTTCTCCGGATATGGTTTATTTGTATAGCTGCTAGCTTCTTAACATTCCTTTCCACATCCATGCTTCTAGTCCACTTTACGGGGCGCCGTAAAGCATAGTGGATTGTGTAACCGTACTAAGGGGTCTGCTTTTGTGGCCTCTTGGGCCACCTACATTGTTCATCATTTTGTCCAGCACTGAGGCTACCTTCATGCCCTTGGCTGCTGCCTTCGTGAGGTGTGGGACGAAGGAAAGTCTTTTATACACTACTACTCCAAGGTATGTGATTTCATCCTTTGGGACTATGCGGTTCTCTTGTATTTGGAAATTTATTGGCTTTAATCTTCTAAGCCCAGTAAGTAACACTGCTTCGGACTTTTCCGGTGCATCTACTCTGTTACTAATTGTATTGTGCGGTTTGCCCTTTGCATTATAGTACTTTCCGTTCTAGCAGAGACTATGAGCGCCAGGTCGTCTTAGGTTAGGTTAGGTTCTCCAGTGTACTTCCATCTGCTTCTAATAATACGGTTTTGTCACCGAGGTAGCTCTTCAAAATTGCGTAGTAGATAAGGAGCCACGCCTCTTCTTGTCAGTTCATGCATAATAATCTTCCAGCTTGCACTATTAAGAGCCTTTTGCACGTCGAAGACTTCTTCTGTCTAGCTTCCTCGGCCACTTTTAATAAAGCATTTATCGCACTGATTGTGGATCTGAAGCCATATTGTCTTTCAGACAATCCAGTCCCAGTCTCAAGATCTCTTTTTAATCTGCCTAGTAGCAGTTGTTCTAAGAGTTTTCCCGGTGTGTCTAGAATGCACAGCGGACTCTATGAAGTTGGCTGGCCGTTGGGTTTATTGCCTTTACGCAACAGGACTAGCCTTGCTCTTTTCCATTTCTTTGGGAAATTTCCAGCAATTATTTCAGAGTTCATTGTCTCCAATACAAATTGTGGGTGGTGTCGAGCTACAATATTTGTTATTTCCAGTGGTATATCATCTGGCCCTGATGCTCTTCCAGTGTAGATCCGCTTTTTTGCTGACGAGCTTCTCCTCTGTAAATAATGCTATATCCTTTATCTCTGGCTGCTCCCAGGCAAAAGACAAACTACATAGATCTGTATAGAAAGTGATCAAAAGACAAATTTACTAAATAAAAAGCAATAAAAAATATATTTGTTTCAGACTCTCTATATGTGTGAATGGTTCATGGTATTCTTCAAAATGTTCTTCTTTTCATATTTATCGATAGCCTTCCATTTATTATCTTTTAATTGGGTGATGCACTATTATAATTCAATTTATCATGTAGGACTAATAATTTCTATAGTTCTGTATTTTGGTGGTATTCAGCTGTTGAAGATGAAGAATCGAGCGGAAAACGCCGCACAAAAATTACAAGAAAAAGTTGAAGTAAATGGAAAGAAAAGTATTTGAAGACAATCAAGACATACTTTTTTTATATTTTATTTCCATTTTATATGAGATATGTTTTTTGTATTATATTACAAAATAATTATGTTGCCATTAATATGTGATTAAGTAATTATTTTTTAGCTTTTTTAAAAAGGTTCATTGTTTTTTGTATTTATAGCTCAAAGGATTTCAGGTATTATTAGGAATAGTAAAAGAAACATGAAATGTTGAAAATTTTATTATTCATAGAATAAAAATATTACATAAAATTATTTATTTGTTTTTCTTCTCCCGTTGATATTTTGTTTATTGATTGTTTTCTTTTAAATCCTATCATAATTCCATATTTATATTACTTGTTCTTTTCCAATTTTAATAGACTCAGTAAAATTAAATTGATAGACAGGTAACACTTGACTGATAAAGCTAAGTAGGTAAAACTGTACATCATATTTTTCTCGGTTTTATTAAGCCCGTTTAAACAATCAAATATTGATTATACCTAAGTATAAAAAAAAAGAGATATTTCTGCCGATAACGAGAGAGGATGAGATAAATCGTCACTGTAAACGCGTGCAGCTGCTACTATCGAGGTCAGATTTTCTGTATTTACGACAGCACTTGTTAGAAGGTGGAACAGATCGAGAAACGAAGAGTGCTCTGCTATCGAAAAGAGACTCGTCTCGTTCTTACTACAATTTCTACCATCTCATAACAAAGGTTAAAATCTTGATAAGAACTGTACGATAGGGTCAAAGAGCTCTTTGAATTGAAAGAGCGCATCATGCCTTTCAACCCGGCGTGTATCACTAAGACTTTGCAACTTGACTCTTTTCGTCTGTGGGTATTTTTAAGGATAGCTTGTTTGAAAAGTTCCAGTCTTTTTGCTGATTCTCGTACAAAAGTGGTAAAATTATTTACTATTGCCATCATATTACTAGGCATCACAACACTACATGGGCAACCTGCATGCCTTCACGACAGCTAGGTTTAGTTTATGGGCGGCACACTGCATGTAAGTCGCTAGCGGTTGGATCTCGGGACACGTATTGTAATAAGCCACCGTCCTCTTATGCATGACTCTGGCAAAGTCATCACAGCAATTTGCCGAGATTACCTCTCTCAAATGTGGTTATCCGCCCATGTTAAAAAACGTAAGGGCCCCCTACGCTTGTGTCTAAGACCTAGACACCAAACATAAGTATACGTAAAGGGAAGAGACCTAGGACCCAGTTAAGCTGTTGCGCCAAAAAGAAGAAGGACTATCAAAATATATTTTCCGATGAGTTCACTTTGATTTGCCACGGAAGAACTCGGAAGCTTTTGGGGGAGCTTGAGCCCCTTAGCCCCCCCTCTCCCAGGATCCGCCACTGCAGTCCAGTTATTTAATGCAAAATATCCAAATGTAAGTGTTTTTAGCGTTTTAAAGTTTGATGAAACGTGATCCGTTGCCGACAAAGAGAAGCCTCGTAAAAAGCGTACAATGATGATGATGCTGTGACCATTGTGGCTATCGAATCAGTTGACGAATTTCCTAGGATTTCTTTACGCCAGCGAGCAACTGAACTCAATGTTAGTCATACATTATTGCAGACAATTTATCAACCGAATAAAACTTATTCATATAAACCTAGATTCAGACACACCTTAGAAATTGCAGATCACGCTTTTAAACTCGAGTTTTGTTTATGGATTGGTGAGAACTGTATGGAACATCGCCTACGCAACATACTTTGAAAACCCAGCTTCACACAAATAAGTGATTGCAAACGGCAATAGAATTCGCCTGTTTTGATAAATTTTTTGATAAAAAAAAGAAACTGTTCTAAATTTGGCTTCTAATTGTGCATCCGAACTCAATTCAATCAAATTTTCATAATCCATGGAATGAAATCCTTTTGGTTTTTCTTTTATTTTGAATGGATTTTGTATGCAGTAATTATCTTCATTCTCTAGATTTGGAAAGTAATCACTGATTGATTGCTGTAAACTAGACATATGTGTTTTTTATACCATCATGGATTTCCATATCTAAATCCACATCAGATTCTTCGAAAAAATCACTAACAATAAGCGTTTGGAAACACTCGAAGTTAATTTGCTCCACAGCTGAAATCCAATATTGTATTTTCCTTGAAAAGGCAACCAATTTATCTTTTATCTATAATATGTGGATTTCTTTTACTTGCAGAGCCAAACATAATTCATTCGATTTTCCAAATTTATCAGCAAGGTATGCAAGTGTAGATAGCGAAGTCATATTACTTAATCTGTCTGATAATTCAAATTTATGACCAATAAAATACGCCAGTTCCCTCAGCAACAGTTCCCTCCGCAATTAAAATATTCGCACAAGCATTTTACCATGTGATAACCATCTAACTTCCGTATGAAGACCATATTCCATATTGTACGAAGACCTTAGAATTAAACACCATTCTTATCTTTTTAATGAAATGAAATTTGTCGCGCGTAATACCAATTTTTTTCGCGGAACCCCAGGGTTCCACGGAACACACTTTGGGAATCACTGGGTTATAGTTATATTAGGCAAGAAAGCGCAAGTTGCCACAGGCGCTTCATATCCTCGTTACGGCATTACAAGTTACCACCGAAATCTACAATCTACAAGTATTAAGTCATCCATAATTATAAAAGTAGATTTCTGTGAATTAAAAGTTCCATGATTCTTAAAATTTTGTTAAAGGTTTATTGTATTTATTTTTCCATATTTCAAGATTTTATCTATTATAAAAGATATTTTATACATACAATGATATAATGTTTTTTTATATGGTACCTTCTTTCTCCTCTGATTGTTCTCGTTTACGTTTTCCCTGATTCATCTTGCTTTTGCAAATCTTTTCCTCTCCAACCCTAAAATAAAAATATGTGGATAGATAAGGCGAACAAATTTGGACATACCAACAAGATCAAACTTACAATGAAATTGTAAAAATGACTAATAAAACTGGAAACACATTTTATCTTAGTTTCTAAGTAGAATTTAATAGTATATTACGTGACAAGAGTTGTAAGATGCATATTGAGTACGAGCGAAACAGTTACGCACAACTCGCGTAGCGGGGATTCCGTAATTCAGCGAGTACGTAATTCCCTTACAACTCGAGTTATGTACTATACTTTATCTACGACCACACTCATTTGTTTCTGTTTAATAAGAAAAATATGTTTGATGTAACAAATATATTTCTTATTAGGTACATTATTTAATAAACAAACAGTTGTATTTTCATATATAATTGTAATTCGACCTTATTTAACTTGATAGAAATGAAAAGAAATACATTCATAATAGTTACATACCTTTTTATTTAGTACTTATTTGTAGTTTTCGTTAGATTTAAACGTGAAAAAATGAAATGAATGACAGTTTCTATGTGAATGATGTGACGTTTAATGATTGTTTGAAAATCACGGAGTACTATATTCTCAACCAATCAACGAATCGTAAACCAAACGCTCATGCGTGTTTTTGAATTATTACATAACATTAATCGCGGATTGTTACATATGTGTGTTATGATGTATTTACATAGTCCACGAACTGTACAATAATGGGCATTTACAATAGTGGTCGTAGATAAAAGTATAAATGGACTTTTTGTTTCAGTAAAAAAACAGAAAAATAAAATGCTAATAAAGGAGTAAAAATAAATAAAATGCAGAATCATAGACCGTCACCAATAACGCAATACCGTGTCATCACCAAAAATCACCAATACCGTGTACTCTCAATTATCCGGTCTAACGCCGGGGATGAAGGGCCTGGTTAATAGGGAATATGCAACTTTTTTTTAAATTTGCTTAATTCACTTTTTACTTTCTTTTAACATCGTAATAAATATAATTACAGTTGAAAGCGTTTCAATTAATTAATATATATATATATATATATATATATATATATATATATATATATATATATAGATTCAATTTGAAGATACCGATTAAATTTGACCTGATTGAACGGTCCCATTTATCGCGCGCTTTGGATGACGTCGCATAACACATGACATTCAGTGTTGCATAGCATATTTGCATATACAGTTTTAGTTTAAGGATTTTCAGTTTGAATTTGCTATTTCGATAATGGAAAAAGCATTTAAGAAATAAAAAAACATTTTATAGATATTGTATAGTACCGGAATGCAAAAACACTATTATAAGAACACCAGATAAAGTGTTTGATAAAGTCTCTATCGAGGTGTATAGTCCACAACGTGCACGTCACATAACATATGACCAATGGTGATGCGTTTCGCAAATTTGCATTTCGCTCGCATATTTTGGACTTTTTAATATAATTTTTTGGAATTAAATACAAACTAAATGAGAAAATAATGGTATAGGTGTAATGTCAAGATCATAAAGTATCGGGGATAAAAAAATCAAGTAAATTTAAATTTCTTGCATATTCCCTATTATGAAACACGTATAATCCGATATTTGTATTTATTTATATACCGGGTGTGTCAGAACCATAAAGAAAATAATACACAAAACATAATGTGAATTTGCAGATTCATTTGTAGCGAAAAAGATTCGTTGTTTCTTTACCGTTGCGATAAATCCCCAAAAAAATATCAATTTGCCACTGCTTTACGAAAATCAGTTGCCCACTTTTAGTTTATTGATAATTTTGTGTTGTGCTCATAAATCTACCCAATAGTGTTCAAAGACGTATTTTTTCGAAGAACTAACAGATGTGCATTTTGCTTATGGTGCTGCTAACGGCAACGGTCGAGCAGTTGCATGGATTTTTGGAGAACGTTTTCCGAGTAGGCAGCAACCTCGTCATACAACTTCTGCAGCAATTCATCGACGTCTTCGAGAACGTAGAAAATTTGAAAGTTCTATGTCAGATAGAGCTCGTGATAAAACGGTACGTGCTGTGACATTAGAGGGAAATGTCTTGGTTGCCGTTGCCAATAATTCGAGAACTAGTTCTCGAACACGAACTTTGCACACGAACATGGAACCAGTGATTCAATATGTGGCGAGTTCTTCGCGTACAGCTCTTATAGCCTTTTCGAATTCCTAAAATTTAGGCACTGAATTGGAATGAATTTGTCCACGAGTACAGTTTTGTAGGACACATTCTTCACACAGTTCTTAAACAGCACACAACAGAATAAACGGTTTCCAGAGTTGATACTTTTTACCGATGAGGCTGCGCTTACAAGTGAAGGAATGTTCGATAGCCATAACATGCACTTAAGGGCTGAATAAAATCGTCACGCAATACATGGTAGAGGTTATCAACATATATTTTCAATTAATGTTTGTTGTGGGAATGTTGGCAACTATTTGATAGGTCCATTTGTGTTGCCGAATCGCTTAAAGGGGCAGCTTACACACATTTTCTGGAAAATTATGGATTTCCCGGTCGATGCATTAGACCTGGTCGATGTACAACTGAGACTTGAAATGTGGTTTATACATGACTCTAAAAGCCATGGTGTACGAAACTTCAGTTAGAGCACTATGTGTAACTGAAGTGTGTCGAACAGTTAGCAACACACCCGCTTCAACATAAAACACATTATAATATTGTTATATTAGAATGTGTTTTATCAGAATTACTCAATAATGTTCGAATATACGATTTTTTATGGAGCTATTATATAGTAATATACGAATCCCTTTTGGTCCATGTAGTCCAATAAAGTTTCAATAGAAGCTAGTGCCATCTTTTCTAGATCATGGGCAGACAAAGAATAAATGACGGAGAAACAAAAGTACAGGGAGGTTATGAGAGAGTGGCGAGAGGGCAGTGGTAGTAAAGAAAAGTGGTTACAGACGCAAGGCGACTAAAAGGATTTGGAGACAAGGAAAAAACAGAATTAGGAGAGAAAATAACGTTAACGCAGACTAGACATCAAAACAGAAGCACAGCTCTGGAAGTATTTAAAAAAAAGAGGAGTGAGGCAAAACGGGTTCCAAACAGCATTCAAAAAAGTCACTTTATGGTTTTGTTGGAAAGAGTCGAGATGCACGAAGATATAGGGAATAGAAGTGTAAGGGAGGAACAAGTTATGGCAGAAATATGTCAAGAAGAAATAACAATTACTTCACCAATTGTTGGCATGTGAACATGGTTATAGCAGCATTAAATAAAAAAAAGCGGCAAGGGCTGACGGTGTAGGAAATGAATCCTGGAATGCTGCTCCGAAAGAGTGTATTGCTAGAATCACCGAAGAATATAATTTGGTATGGAAGGGGGCAAAGAGTGTCCCAAAGAGCTGGAAGGATGGAATAATTCACCCAATACATAAGAGCGGAGACAGGGAAAATGTCAGAAACTACAGAGGGATTACAGTGCCAGAGGTGTAAGCTGCTTTCAGAGAGGGAAGGAGCATAGTAGACTCTTTAATAATCCTGCTCTACATAATTGATCAGGAAATAAGTAGAGGGAGCTTGTTTTCTCTTTTCATTGACCTGAAGGTGGTGTACGATTCAGTAGATCGAGGGAAGTTGGTAGTGTGGGAAAGAAGGGTATCTCAGAGAGTGTGATTAGGAATGTAAGGGAGTTACATAAGGAAACTGTATGTAAGATTAGTGTGAATGGGTTTGAATCTGATTATTTTGAAGTAAGAAAGGGTTTGAGGCAGGGATATCCATTAAGTCCCACACTTTTAAATCTCTATGTGGCTGACATGGAAAAGAGGTTGACGGAAGGTCAAGCTGGAGGCGTGGATATAGGGAGAAGGAAAGTGTGGAGCTTAGCCTATGCAGATGATGTGGTAGTATTCCCTAAATCCGCAGGAGAAATGAGGGAGTTGAGTGAAAGGTTGAGAGGTTATTTTGAAAAGAGAGAGCTACATGTGAACGTGGGAAAAACTAAATGGATGCGTTTTAAAAGGGGGGGTAAATATAGTAAAGAGCGTTTTGAATGGCTAGGCAATGAAATTGAGGAGGTGCAAAAGTTTAGATATTTAGGATATGTCTTTGGAACCGGGTGCAGTAATAGTGAGCATATGGATTATGTGTCAAAAAAGCGTGAGTGACTGCAGAACGTATGTAGAATGGATAAAAATCTAGATTTGAAGAGAACTTTAGGGCAGCTGAGGTAATATTGAAAGTGTGTGTAAGAAGTGTCTTAGCGTACGGTTCAGAAGTATGGGGGACTAGAGAGGAAGACAAGATAGAGAGGGTTCAACAAAACTTTTACAAGAAATTCCTAAAGCTAGACAAGTCGACACCAGGCTACATAGTCCTTCAAGAGGTGAATGCCTACAAGGTGGCCATTTTAGCTGCGTTGGTACAATATGAATGCAAGGTGAGTGAAATGGGGGATGAAAGAATAATGAAAGAGGTATTTAGAATGTCGAATCGGGAGGGTGAAAGAGTGAAGAAAAAAAGGAGAAAAGGTGAAAGAGGGAAGAAATTAAATGAAAGAGGAGGGATATCTGGCGAGGGAATAGAAAAACTTAAGAGGGAAGGTGCAAACTGGGTGGAAATAATAGGTGAGCGATTAGTAGAGATAGAATTACAGGAACGCCAGAGCAAAATTGCCAATAGTAGGTTTTTCAAAGAACGCGCAATGATTCAGGTGCATGGTCGTTTACCAACCTATTTAAACACAAGTAAAGAATCAGACGCGCAGGTCATACATATGAGTGAAGATTGTAGTTGAATGTGATTGTAAGTGAAGTGTAGAGTATGTGGGACAGGAAAGGATAGATGGAAACATTGGATGGAAGAATGTTAAAGGAATGAATGGAAGGAACAAGAGAAGCGGCTAGGGCGAGAATGGAGAGTGTATGGATGAAAGGGGAAATGGTATGGAATTGTTAACCCTTTCGCTACGGGAACCGGATAAAGCCGTAAAATATTTTCGTGCCCTGTGTACGGGAACCGGATTAATACGCAAGCGTTTTTACTGTACTTAATATGGGAAATCAACTCATCCGCTGTATTATAATTATCATAAAGCCCACCGCACAGCTAAGCCCACCAAGAACTGAATTGCGTATTATTTTGGTTACCCATTAAGAAAATAAAATGAAACAAATAAAACTACTACAAACTGCGGGGACCGTATTTAAACGCAAAGAGTAAGTACCTAACTATGGGAACCGTATGAATCCGCAATACCCTCAGCACCCCATACACAGGGCACGACTTGTAGAAAAGCACCCCATAGCGAAAAGGTTAACGAAAGTATAAAAGAGTGAAAGAGCAAATAGGTACTAAGGAAGAACCTATTCCCTTAATGTGTAATTTGTAATCTTTGATGGCTAGAAAGGTCATAAAATAAAATAAATAGTGCCGTCTTGTGAAAAATAATTGTTAGTATCCTCTTCACCTGTATTCTCAATACCGCTCTTTTAATATTCTGTTTTACCGACAATGGACACGATATCCGCATCATTCAATCTTTGAAAACCCGGATCATTTGAATTGCGATCAAACCGATGTTTTCCCAATCGACGTTTCCAAAACAAATTTAAATTTTCAATCAAACTGAATATTTCAGTTAATAATTAATTAAATCACTTCTATAAGGTTTCTACAGAATGCATTACTTTCACGTTAGGAAGAATCTTTTGATCGAACATGTGGTTTGACTGTACATTTGACCAAGGGTTTACTATTTCATGTATAACATCGTTTAATATCGTTATTTTTTCCCCAGAAATTGATCAAGACATCATCTACCTTTTTTAGTAAGACTAGCACGTTAAAGCATTTTCATTTTTTATATGAATACCTCAGTCCATGGGTTGAATTGAACTTGTGATATTAGGTTGTAAAAATGTTGCGACTATTAGACCGTTGTTCATTTTCACAAACTCGCCAATTATGAAACAAAAAATTAAAGCGCGGATAACCTGAAACCGGATAATCGAGAGTATAACCAATATTTAACATCCAAAATTATATTAGTGATTGTAATGCTGTTTTAAATGTACTAATTAATTAAACTACTACTTAAGGAAGTGAAATATATATATATATATATATATATATATATATATATATATATATATATATATATATATATATATATAAAATTTTGAATGCATACATTGCTGTAGCTCTGGTTCCAGGTCCCCAATGTGAAGTGGGATTAGCCTGAAACCTAACATATCCTCTCTTCCTCGATTCGGGATTAGCGTCTGGATGTTGTTCGAAGTTGTGCTTCACTAAAGATTTTATGCTTAAAATATTTGTAGCCGGAGAACCTTCGGCCAGTCGTTTTTCACTGACTGGATGGTTTTCTACCCACGAACGCATTACGTCCCAAACTACTTTTGCCGGAGCATTGGTTTTTATCGACGTTTTGTTCATATGAGTGTAAGAAACCTTGAATCCTGCATTTAAAATTGCTGACCTAATAGAAATTGATATGAACAAAATTAAACAGATTAACAATATGAATTATATTGAATGAATTATAATAATTAGAAATATATTTACCTAATGTCTAACATGGGTGGGGTCTCACAGTGGAGTGTTCCACTAAGTCTCTCCAAAGTGTAATATAATGGAACATCTTCCAACTCTTCTAAAACAACATTTAAAACTCCTTCTATTCTCCGGTATGTTCCAAGATTCTCTGGGGCTTCATATAAAACTTTTTTTACGAATTCTTTATCGTGCAATGGGGCTGACCATATTGGACCACCCATCTGTAAACAATTAAAACATCTAATACAAAAATTTGAATGGAATTTTATTTTCAGAAACTACATCGTCATGACAAATATCAAGGCTTTTCTAATAGAGATAAAACATGAGGAATACTATTTCCACATGAGTGTTTTCAAGCTTATCTAAACAAGTTAATCGAAAAATCCTAATTACCAGGGATGAGGTGCACCTTAATCTATAGCAATGGGGATGAGGATGTAAAACTTTAGAATTCACAGTGATGCTGGAAAGGGATAATTTTTTTCAAATGTGTGCCCAGTAACTTGTAATTTTTAGACTGGAACTGTCTCATTGCAAAGATTCCCTGGCTGGAAACAACAAAAGAATATAATGATATGCAAATACCATTTCAAGAAATTGAAACATACCACATTGAGCAAAGTAGTATCAAGTGATGGCTTGAATATGAAGGAATGTATTGGTGCAGGTATATTTGGACATGATACCAATTACTTTGAATACATGGGAATCTTACTCAAGTATTTTCCAAGCGCAGGTATATGCAATAAATAAATAATAGTTTCTCCTACTCTGTTCAAAATATACATCCAAGAAGCACTGTGCAAGTGGAGACAGAAATGCTCAGGAATGGGTATAAAAATCAATGATCGCAGTTTGACGACGCTGTTCTTCGCAGATGACCAGGTAATAATAGCTGGCTGCGAAGAAGATGCAGATTACATGCTTAGGAAACTGCATGAAGAATACGAAAAATGGGGTATGAGCATGAACATGACAAAAACGGAGTATATGCGAGTAGGAGAGGGGGACGAAAATCAAGATTTAGATTTGCTAAAAATAAAGTGCGAAGATATAAAATATATATTATATCTTCTATTTACGAAGAAGATCTAAATATTTGGGAAGCCTAATCTCGAACAAAGGATCTTCAGAACGTGACATAAAACACAAAGCGCAACAGGGTCAGAGAACCATACATATCCTCAATGCATTACTTTGGTCCAACCAAATTAGTTTAAGAACTAAGATGACAATCTACACAGCAGTTGTAGAGCCTATCCTAACGTATGGGACAGAATGCTGGCAAATGACAGAAAAGACAAAAAGAAAGATGGAGACTGTGTGGAGATGGACTACCTAAGAAGAGCCTGTTGCATATCAAGGAGAGAGCACATTCCAAATAATGAAATCAGACGGAGAACAAATAGAATTAATAAAACCTCAGAAAGAATAGAAAGTCAACAGTTAATATGGTATGGGCACGGGCAACGCATGAACGAGAAGAGATGGCCCAAACGGGCTTTAGAATATATCCCAGAAAACAATAGAAAATGTGGAAGACCAGCAACTACTTGGTCTAGCGGAATTGTGCAAACGATGAGAGATAGAGCAATCCAGGAAGATTTATGGAGAGACAAGAGAGTTTGGCGATCGAAATGCGGGATGCGGCAGAAGCTGTAGGACCCCAGCTTATATATATATATATATATATATATATATATATATATATATATATATATATATATATATATATATATATATATATAAATTTTAAATATTGATTGTTTTGTAAATTCATTTAGAAAATGTATTATACACAATTGTTATATTTAACAATGGTATTTCAACATTTTGTTAATACATTTTTAAGTTTCTGAAAGTTATGTAAATAAATTGCAGGAACAATTATTTTGCAAATTTGGTAAGTATATGGCCATAATTAAATAATGGAGAAGATTGAACTTTATCTCAATCAACTTTAGGGATTATTTAGATTACACCAATAGCATTATCTATATATAGTGCTTTAATAGACCTAAAGTAAATTACATATTTTAAGTCTCTGAAGTTTTTAGTGTCACTGAAGTGAAGTGTGAAAACTTGACCGAAATATAAATTGTTTCATTCAAATATTAACAAGTTTGTGGATTGGCGCCCAAGATAATCTGTACAAAAATTAAAATTTTCACTTACATGAAATGGATGTTTGCAATGTTCACATTCTGATGCTATGAAAGGTCCTGTAGGCAATCCAAATTTAACTTGATTATTTTTTTCGTTCTTTTTTATTATTCCTAGCGGTTGTAGATTGAAACTATCACATCCTGTACAATGATATACCATCGACAATTTACTAAAATTATTGTGGAGTTAATTCTAAATATGAAATAAGATATAAAATAAGGTTCAAGTAGATAGACAAAAGTATAATATACAACAACATGGGTAGGAACAACAAGATGGTTGTATAGTACTAAACTATAGTACTAAATAGTACTAAACTATAGTAAATAGTACTAAACTATTTTACTGTATGAGAATGGTGAAGTACCAAAAGACGAAATTGTATGCAAATACCATTTCGAGAAAAACTAGACAAGCGTGTTTCGATCTTGTACCAAGTACTTTGCGGCCCAGTGGTCTATTGTATTTTGCCCACATTTTTCTCTTATAGGCCCAGAAACCTAGATGTTTTTATAAATTTGCGCCAATTAATTACACATACGTCTTCTGGTACAAATGCGGCCGACACGAACGACCCGTAACGAGTTCTATCCCAAGAACTCGTTACCTCCAGATTTGTTAGTTAGCGCTCTAATACTAGACCACGAAAGCCGACAAAAATAAGACAATTCAAAATTAGAACTTATTTGGTTTATTTCCAACTATATATTTTGCTTTTTTTTTCTTCCTATGGGTTATTTTGGTCTGTACAATTTTTTACTTTACTTTATTTCTTTTACCCATAATTTTTCGACGTCTTCTTCTTTCGGCCTTGTTTTCTTCCACATAGGCCTTTTCCAAACTTTTCCATATCAATATTTCCTGATCTACTTTCATCCAGTTTCCTCCCGCGTGGCGTAAGATGTCGTCCCGCCATCTAGCCTGAGGCCTGCCAATTCTCTTCGTTCTCTTCGATCGTCTCTTCGATCTTCGCGGCCTCCATTGTAATATGATTTTAGTCCACATGTTTTGTCTCGCTATGTGACCCGCCCATTGCCACTTAAGACGCACCACTCGCTCCACCACATCTACGACCTCTGTTTTCCTCCTGATTTCTTCATTTAGAATTTTGTCCCAGTGGACGATTCGCAGCATCGCTGGGCGACTCGAACTAGATTTGCACTGTACATCGTTACGAGTTACATTCACGAGCCCATATCTTGCGACCGGCAAGATGTATGAGTCATAAACCTTCCTCTTGAGGTTTATAGGGATGCATGGTTCCCGGAGAATGTAGCTGAGCCTGCCAAACGCCGTCCAAGTCAAGCCGATTCTGGTGATTTCGGCTATCTGATTGTCCTTTTCCAACTTAATGTTGCATGATTGTATGATTACCGATGGTGAGCATTATATTGCTCGGACTCATGATTTTAGTTTTCTAAGATTCATTTTCAGCCCCACCGCTTGGGAGACTTCGAGTTCACGTAGCATTATCCCTAGTTTATCTGGGTCACTGATAGTAAATACAATATCGCCAACAAAGCGTAGGCGATTAAGGTGGCTTCCGTCGATGTCGACTCCCTTTCGCTCCCAAGAAAGATTTTTAAATACGTTCTCCAACGCTAGGGTAAAAAGTTTGGCTGAGGTGGTATCGCCTTGTAGAACCCCCATTAACCGGTATATCTCCAGTAACCCAATCCACTTTCAGATTGAAATGATGCAAGGTAGCATGTTCGTAGATATATTGAATCAAGCTTGAGTATCTACAGTCTATACGAGAACTATCCATCGCCAGAAACACTGCCCAGGTTTCAATCGAGTCAAAGGCTTTCTGATAGTCCACAAATGCTTATAAAGGGTTGATAGTAGGCTGACTGGTCTATAATTTTCGATATTCGTACAGTCGCCTTTTTTGAGCAAGATTACTTCTGTGTTTAGCCAAGGATCAGGGATTTTGCCTTCAATGAGACACCTGTTTTCGACATATCCTATACATAAATGTATCTTCTAAGAATAAATACTTTTTAATTTGATTTAAAATAATTTGAATCCAAAACTCAATAGTTATAATCTTCATTTTAAATACCTATATGGAAAAATTATTCTTTGTAATGCAATCAAATTTTATAGTTTACCTTGTTGTGAATTTGCATTTGCTGGGTCCAGTGAAGATTCTCACAAAAACCCTTATATAGAAATCTGCAGAAATGGAAAGTAGTGGAACAATGTATCTACCATATCGATTTGCATGTGATTCAATACATTGCAACAATATTCTAAGTGCCTAAAAACACATAATAACTTAATAGTAATGTATTGATTTATACAGTATCTTTAGTTTAATATGATACTACTTTGTAAACTAGTAATATTTAAAAAAAAAAAATAATTACCATTTCATGGCAAGATTTTAACCGAAGTGAGACAGATCCATATTTTGTATAGCATGTTTCTGGTGAATTTCCTGCCAACACGGCCATGTCAGTGGCAGTTATCAGCAGTAAACCACCATCCTGAACTGCTTGAACAGTTGCATCAAGGAATATTGATGGACATCCATAAGGATCTAAATCTATAGCATCGAATTGCTTTCTTCTATGTTCATACATTAACATACTATAAATATAAAATAATTGAATGATAATTTAATATTATATTTATAATCATTTAATACTATAGTATTATATCAGCATATATTTATATATACAGGGTGTGTCATAAATATCCGGCAGAAAATCTAGGGCGTGTTCTAGAGCCTAAAATAAGAAAAAACAAGGTGTATGCCAAAAACGTTTCCTAAATACAAAGGTCGTTCCGCGTATGTCCCGCCACTGGTTGGCTATCAAAACGAAAATAAGAACAAACGGTAATTCGGTAGCAGTAACGAGTACACACAAAGTTTGAATCCCCACCCTCTTTTAAAAGCTGTACTTCAGTTATAAAGCGTTTTCGGACATATCTTTATAGGGGCTATATTTTTATTTCTTATTTTGGACTCTAGAACACGCCCTAGAAATTTTGCCGAACATTTATGAAACACCTTGTATATACAATGTGTAAATTGATAAAGTTTCCTATATGTAAAATTTTTTTATATGAATTTTAGGAGAAAATCTTATTCTTTTTAAAAAATTTTGCATGTATCGAAACCCCTTAATTTCAAATAAAAATCCAGTAATCACTTAAGATATGATCAACAACTTAAAATTATGTCAAGTTGTTGTTTTTAAATATGACTTTCTGTTTGTAAACAAGGATGGCACGAAACTCAAACATTTAACTTATTATTTTCTGAACGAAAGAAAATGTTATTTGTAATACAATAATGTAATTTTAAATTGTACAATTATTCCACATAGTCTCCTCTAGATCCAGCGCAATCTTCAGCTCCTTTTCAAAATTGTTTGTAAACTTTGTTTAACATTTCAACATTAATTTCTCGAACAGCCCATGCAATACGCATTTTTAGGAAATCTACATTGTTTCCCTGTAAACTTTTTGCTTTAGGTAACCCTTCAAGAAATCTGTGGGAGTTAAGTCCAGTGACTCAGCTGGCCAATGTATTGGTCCATGTCGTCCAATCAATCTACCAGGAAAATGTAAATTTAAGAATTTTTGAACAATCAAGGTACCATTAGCTGGACACCCATCTTATTGAAAGTAGATGCGTCGCAATTCCTCCTGCTCAAGTAATGATAATTAAAAATTCTGAAGCATTTCCAAATAATTATGTTGATTTAAATGTTCCCAAAAAAAATTTGGGTCCAATTATTCTGTTAAACAGCATTCCGCACAAAACATCGACTTTTTGATCCCTGCTTCCTGGAGTTAATCCTAAAATTTGGATAATCATTTAAGCAATATCTACAATTTTGTGAGGAAACAGTACCATTTGTCTAAAACGTTGCTTCATCACCAAACATTAAATTTTGATGAAATAGGTGATGTTCCATAGTGTTCTCACCAATCCATAAACAAAACTCGAGTCTAAAAGCGGGATCAGTAATTTGTAAGGTGTGTCTGAATCTAGGTTTATATGGGTATCTAGTAACTGGCTATCTAGTATCTATGGGTAATCTAGGTATATACACATATTATATATATTTTATTCAATTTATAAATTCTCTGCAATAATGTATGACTTTGATTTTATTATTGAAGTACAGCAATGAAGTGGTGAACTAAAGACCAATATTATTTTGATAAAATAGATAGGAATAAAAATAACCACAGCTAATGTGGAAAACCCTTAAAGAATTGGTTGACTCACAAGACTTACCAAACAGAGTTGAATTGGAATACATGGATCAAAAAATAATCATGAAAGAAGATATTGAAATAGTTGAAAATTTAAATTCATATTTTATAAATAGCATAAGCAATATAGTGGAAAGTATTGATGGAATGGAACCTTATTTCAATTTAAACCATAATTTGTATCACAGCTTCTCAAATTATAATAAACTATTATCACTGGAAGATATTATAAAACTATTATCACTAGGAGATTTAAGAAAAATTATCAATACACTAGAAAATAAAAGTAGTGCCTTTGAAATAATAAGTTCTAAAGTTTTAAAAAATATCTTTGAATCTATAGGACATAATGTTAG
This sequence comes from Phosphuga atrata, assembly GCA_944588485.1. Classification (NCBI taxonomy): domain Eukaryota; kingdom Metazoa; phylum Arthropoda; class Insecta; order Coleoptera; family Silphidae; genus Phosphuga; species Phosphuga atrata. Next base: position 58,822,936 of record OX155893.1, read on the forward strand.
ACTTTATAAATACATCACTAGATTATGGCAAATTCCCAGAATCATTGAAGATAAGTACTATACCTATTCCTAAAATTAGAAATACAATAAAAGCTATTGAACTTTGCCCTATTAATACACTACCACCTATTGAAAAAGTATTAGAGAAATTATTGTTCAAATTATTGTTAAATAAAATTGACATCCTTATAAACAACCAATCAGCATTCTAAAAAAAGTATTCGTGTGAAGCTGCATTACAACTTTCTTTATGTATATTTAAATCAGAATTAGTTGATGACAAATGTGTAGTGTCTTTCTCGATTTAAAGAGAGCATTCGAAACTATCAATAGAAGATTAACTGAAAAGATATGGTATTGAGGGCAAGGTTTATGATTGGTTGGTAGAATTTTTACAAAAACGTAAGCAACAAGCAAGAGTGAGGAACGTAACATTGACTGAACAAGAAATCCTTTATGGTATTCCACAGGGGAGTGTACTAGGACCTCTTCTGTTTATATTTGAATGACACCAATCATTGTATTTGAATGACATCAACTTACATGTAGGCTGTAAATTCATAAATCTATTTGCAGATGATACTTTACTTGCATGTAGCGGTACAAATCTGTATAAAGCCAGTAATAAATTCAGTAATATGAATGTGGTACTTGCAGAAGTCAACAAATATATGAAACTTAATAAATTGAATGTTTTAAAAACTAAAGGCATGCTGATAACAACAAAATATAAATTCAACAATATAAAGCAAAATAACTTGAAAATCATTTTGATTATCTTTACAAAAAATAACTACAAAGTTATACGGTATAATCTCGGTAATTCGGCCGTTGGTTAATCGGACGGCACGTCCAGTAATTCGTTCGGTGTTGGATTATCGAGATTATACCGTATTTTCTCTCGAAAATCTCTAGTAACCTGTCAATGGATACGAAAATCACTGCATATAGAACAATTATCCAACCCCAATTTTGATTACTGCTCTTCTGTGTTATATCTGTTCAACTTTAATATTGAATAAATGATCTGGTTTACAAAAACCCCAAAACCGATGGATGCGAATAATCTTAATGTTAAATCCATATACGCCTATTGATATAATGTTAAACTCCCTACAATGGCTTTCCATAATAAAAAGACTCGTATATCACTATGATATTTATATATAAAATACTTAATGATCTTACATCTTACTATTTCCATGAGTACATTACATTCAATTCTGAGGTACATCAATATAACACAAGAAATAATGCAAATATATTTATCAGAAAAACAGACCAAATTCAATGAAATTGTTGTTTTTCAAAGATTTTAATGATTACAACACACTCCCAAATGAAATTAAATGTAGCCAAACTCTAACAATATTCAAAAAGAGAATTAGGAAATATCTTCAACAATAATAATGTGGAATGTCAAAATGATACGATCCGTACATATTTCTCATGTTATAATAATTACAGCCAACAATATATGTATTGTTAATAATATAATGTTTATGGTATATAATTTTTTTTTAGCTTTTTATTATTTTTAATTTTATAGTATATTATTTTCATGCTGATATATTTAAGTTAAGATGGTATTATTTATTATTTATATGTTAAATTTTTTATTTAGAATCAATGTTTATATTAGGGCAACCTATTTGAATTAAATAAATTCTTCTTCTTAACACAGCATCATCATTGTACGCTCCGCGAGGCTTCTTTTTGTCAGCAACGGATCCCGTTTCATCAAACTTTTTAATTAACTTTGTTAAAGCTGTTCTGCTTACACTTACATTTGGATATTTTTCATTAAATAACTGGATTGCATATTTATACGAGGCTTCTCCTAAACCATAACATTTCACTAGGTAGATTCGCTGCTCTAATGTTAATAGTGTTTCCATATTAAGCTCACTGAACTATCAATAAATGTCACTGGTTAACGAATTACATTCGGACTTAGTAGATGCCTCCTCTCTGCAGCTTGTCTTAACTTATCGTCTTCATCTTTTTGGGTCATTATGTCTTCTATTGATTTGTTCAAGTTGTCCCAATTTTTTTCTGTGGTAAGTAACATGTGGTCCGTTATTGCTCCTGGTTCCAGCAGCCCGTTATATTATCGTTGCTCGTTCGCATTCCCATCTGTCGCAGACGAATAGGGCTTTTTACACGCTGTGGTGTGGTACACGCTGTCGTCCTCTTCGCAGTAGACACACCGTGCTTCTCTTGCTCTGCCAATGCTGCGCAAGTAGTCCTTGAAACATCCATGTTCCGTGAGTATCTGTGTCAGATGGAAGTTGGGTTTTCCGTGCTTTCTGTCTTTCCATTTGATTGGGTTCGGGATTAATAATCTGGTCAATTGTCCACTTTCTATATGCTCCCATTTTCTTTGCCATTCCTTACGCGTATTTTGTCTGGCTGCTTCTTTTTGACTTTCTTTCGGCCTGCTAGGTAGCAAGACATGCGTTCTTGCGCAGTCAGCTCGATGGGGACGATGCCGGCGATTACGAGAGTTGCGTCTCTTGTTACAATCCTGTATGCAATGCAAACCCGTAGTGCCAATTTTCTTTGTACCTTGGCCTACACAAGTGCCCCGTACAACATGATGGAGTGGGCCACTGAGCTAAGCTGCCTGCGTTTGCTGCATTTTGGACCTCCAACGTTTGGCATCAGCTTTTGTAGCGCGTATGCGGTTTTTGTAGCTTTTGAGGCAGCGCAGCTTATGTGTGCTGAGAACTTTGCTGAGAATCCTCCTTCTATGACGATTCCCAGATATTTTACCCATTCCTTGGGTTTGATCTTCGTCTCTTAGATCCTAAAGGATATCGGTGAGAGTTGTTGTTTGCAAGTTTTTAGCCCTTACTTGTCATACATTTGTTTATTTTTTTGATCGCTATATTTGCTTTCTGCATCAGGCTCTTTTCTGTCTTTGCAGTTACGACTATTAGGTTACGACTATTAGGTCAAAGAGGGTCATCTGCAAAAAAGCTAGGTCATCTGCAAACGCGATTGTGGTTAATCCTTCGGGTTGTGTCATTTTGAGCACTCCATCGAACATCCCGTTCCAGAGTGTGGGGCCCAGGACCGATCCCTGAAGGACTTCACTGGTGTTGCTGTATTCTCTTGAGTCGTTTCCTATTTCGTGTATGATCGTACGGTTGTTTAGGTAGCTCCTTATCATCCTTTATAGATATGGGGACATGCCTTTTCCAGATATTTCTGTCATCATGTGCTGCCAGGATGCAGAGTTAAAGGCGTTTCTCTCGTCTAACGAAATGAGTGTACATATTTGGCGGATCCGTCCTGTTCTCGCTTTTACGTTCTCGACAATGTCTAAAATAGGCGTTACCGGGTGGCAAGTATAGCGACCATCTCTGAATCCGTATTGTCTTGCGGACAATTTTCCTGGAGCTTCAAACTCCTTTTTTATCCGTATCGGTACTAGTAAGAGTACTAGTCTTGCGCTTTTCCATGTCTCTAGACTTAGTCATATTTAAAATCAACAACTCGACATTATTTCCAGTTTTTGATCTTATCTTAAGTGATTACTAGAATTTTCCTTGACTATGAAGGGTTTCGATACATGCAAAACTTTATAAAGAAAAAGATTTTCTACTAAAACTCATATTAAGAAAGTTTTTATAATTGTTAAATACTTACACAGCATCATTTTGACTTGCAGCTATTAAATTTTCCACCTTATTGTCTGCTATATTAACTTTAATATCCTCAACAGCTTTTATGCTTATATCATTAGCTAAGATTTGTTTGACTCCAGGAACTTCTTTAGCATATCGGATGCTCCTCAATCCAGTGGCTGACAGGGCCTCCAATATTGTAATTCCATTTTCTGTTGGCACTCCAGCAACAACATTGTCATCCATAAAATCTTCGGTCTTAGTTCCTTTCTTATTTTTCTTTTCTTCTCGGTAAAGTCTTGCAAATGTACTCAAAACTGAAATACTAGATTCAGATATTTTGAAATTTTCATAAAAATATATAAATTGTTTATTGTACATGTTTTTTGGTTTTGTAATAATATAAATATTCATAATCTAAATGAATGAATCTAAAGATCAAATGAACGATCTTTCTGATTTACATTAGTGGTCCCTACATTGCCACCCAATCCACCCACTATTCCACCCAGTCCCACCGACTATTTGTCTGTCATTCATCAAAGAGTATATCCCAAAATTGATTTTTTTTGTCCCACATTTTGAAAAACGGAGTGAATGGAGAGGTGGAGACGAATATTTAAGTACAACAGCGAGCGGGTTCGAGTCCGGGCGGCTTTTTAAACTTTTTGTTAGCAAAGTGAGAATAAAATAAATAAGGCATAGGCAATGGACCACGACAGCAGGGCAAGGTCAAACAGTGAGTCTAGAAGCCCGTTTGATCGGTGCGCGAAATTGAATCGGTCGCCGACACAATTGGCAAAACGATCCAAAAAAAGAGGTATTTGGAAAAAAAAGAAATGAGCGTGGATTCCTTCCATACCCACTTTGCAGAAGATCTTCGAAGGGCTATGGGATATGAGGAAGAATTTTAAAGCCGTCGAGAATAAGATGGAAGAAATGAGAAGGGAAAATGAAGAACTTTATAAAAAATTGGAAAGGGCTAGGAGGGAGCAAAAGGAAGTAGATGAGAAGGAAGGGGTGTGGAAAGAGGAAATGATATCACAATTGAAAGCGATAAGAAACAAAAACACCAATATTAAGGGCAGGATAAAGAAGTTGGAGGATGACTACAGAATAGAGAAAAAACTCCGTCAGAAGAGGGGAGAATGGTCAAGACTCACTAAGAGAGGAAGTAAAACAACTGAGAGACATGGAAGAAAGAAGAGAAAGAAAGGAAATAAAAAATAATATTGTGATTCATGATTCATGGGATAAAAGAAGAGAGAAGGCATGGTTAGAAGATGCTAAGAGGGTATTGGAAGAAAGATTTGTAGTAAAAGGTGTAGGAAGAGGATATGTTTAGGATAGGAGATAAAGGGTCGCACCAAGGGCCGATTGTAGGAAAATTGAAGTTGGGGGGTAAAGAGAGAGGCTATGAGAAATAAATATAAACTGAAGGTGTCTGATATTTTTATCCAAGACGATTTCACTAAGAAAGAACGGGAAATTCCAAAGGATTTACCACAGAAAGCAAAGAATCTAAAAGATAGAGGGCACTAAGTGAAGATTGGTTATAAGAAGATGGAAATAGATGGAAATTGGGTAACATGGGAGGAGTCACAGAAAATTATGCCAAAAAACTAAGGTGCAAGCCAGGAACAGGAAGGGAGAATCAGAGGGAAAGAATTAAAATTTTATTTTGGAATGTGTCTAGATTACTAAGGAAATTGAGAATAGGAGAGGAAGAACTTGGGGCGTTCTTGTCTGATTTCCAAGTTATTAACTTAGTGGAAACTTGGACAAAACAAGAGGAATGGGAGGAGTGCATTACGAGGTTGCCAGAGGGATATAGATGGAAGCCTCAATTTGCAAAAAAAGATTCCACTTCCAGTTGGGAAGGGAAAAGGTTGAATAGTAACAGGGGTGGACAAAGCTCTCAGGGAAAAAGCTTCTGCGGATATATCGAGAAGAGAAAAAGGTATGGTGAAATATTTGTGTGAAGGTCTGGTGATGAGGGAAATAGAAATCGAAGGAGAATAGTGGGGGGTGATGATGGTGTATAATAATAATAGATCTATGAAAAAACAATAAAAAATAGAGGATTGCCTGAACGACGAGGGAACATGAAAAACTGCTGGTAGGAGACTGGAATGTAAGAATTGGGAAAGGTAAGCCAATAGGAATTAGCAGTTGTGGAGGTGAAATTACGAGGAAATCTAAGGATATAGTAAGGAATGTTCAAGGAGTGGGTGAAGAAAAACCAGTGCAAAGTGCTAAATGGGTGCTGTGTAGGAGACGGGGTTGGGGAATTTAATTTTGTAGAAGGTAGTGTTGAATCCATGATTGACCTAGTGTCGGCAAATGAGAAATTAATGGAGGCAATAGAAAGTATGAGGATTGTTATCATATGCCGATAATTGTGACCTTGAAAGGAAAACATAAAACAAGGGGAAGTGGGGAAAGGATAATATTTAAATGGGATGGGCCAGCACAAGAAATATATTCCATGAGACTAGCAAAAGTAGATTGGAAAAACCTGAAAGATATTAAATAAATAACGCAGTGTATGAGAGCATTAATGGTGGCTAAAACTATTAAGATAACTGGATCACCAAATGGACCAAATCCACATGGTTTGATGAAGAATGCAGGAAAGAAAAGAAAAAGCTGAGACTGGTGATAAACAGATAGAGAGATGGAAAGGGAGGGTCAAAGAAGAAATTAAGAAACAAAAACTGCAGCTTGAGAGGGTTATGAAGACAAAAAAGGAAGATGTGGAAAAGAAAAGGGTGGGAGAGATATCAAACATTAATACTGAAGCGGAGCTGTATTCCTAAGGAAAAACGGTGGTAGAAGGCAAGGAGTGACCCGAATGAAGCATGGATGATGGGAAACGAGTAATGTTTGGAGAGAGTGACATATGAATTCAATAGAATATGGCGGAAAGAAGTTGGAGTGCCAAAAAGCTGGACGGTGGGGGAAGTGTTACCTGTCTACAAAAGTAGTGAGAGGGACAAAATGGGAAACTATAGGGGTATAACGCTCATGGATTCATCCTATAAAATGTTTAAGAAATAATTAGATAGGCGTTTCGGGGAGGTAGTGGAGGGAAAAAAGTAGCTACCCGAAACACAAGCAGGTTTTAGAGAAGGAAGGGGAACTACTGAGCATTTAAAAACCCTGGGGTATATAATCGACCAGGAATTAGCAAGTCCCAAGGGTAACCACTTTCCCCTGTTCCTGGACTTAAAGGCTGCATATGACACTGTAAGTAGGAAAATTTTATGGGAATGTTTGGAATAAAAAGAGATATCTGGAAAATTGAGAGATTGTATCGAGTGGCTGTATAAAGAAACGTGGTGTAGGATCAAGGTGAGCAGATGGTGCAGATGGTCAAAGTGGCAGATTGCCGAAGGCCCTGGCTGCTGGACAAGCATACGCTGGAGTCTGGCATACGCAGATGGAAGGGAATGGAGATAGAACAGGTTGGACATTTTAAGTATTTTTTTTTGTATTTGGGAGTGGGTGTGGTAATAAAGAGCATATATAGTACGTGGCTAAAAAAGCGTGGGTGGCGGGAGAAAGGTTCCGGAGAAAGTATGGGGAAAAGAGTTTAGTACAAATTAACAGGCGAAGGAAATGATATGGAAGGCTTGTTGGCAGTGTATAGTGATGTATGGAACAAAAGTATGGGGAGTGGAGGAAGCAGGTGTGGAAAAATTGCAGCTACAATCCTTTAAAAAGGCGCTGAAATTAGACAGATCAACTCATTCCTACATAGTATTGCAGGAGTTAAATGCATTTAAACTAGGAATTGAAGCAGACTGACAAGTAGCAAGGTAAGATTGTAAGGTGAATGGAATGACTTGTAAAAGTAGTATTCAGGGTAGCAAGTTTGGAACGAATGAGTTTGGTAGGAGAGACAAATTGGGGAAAGAATAGAAGGAAACTGTATGAAGGAGGTGGTATGTCTATCATGGAAATGTAGAGGCTTAGGAGGAAAGGCATGCGAGTTGACGAATGGCTAGTAGTAAGGTTGAAGGAATTTGAACTACAAGAACATGAAAGGAAATAATGGTGAATAGATATAGTAAGGACTATGTGGAAATACAAATATTTGAAGAACTGCCTAAATACTAAAAATCAACAATGGGCCTGAATGCCCAGTCATTAATTGCCAGGTTTAGATGCAGTTGTGAAGAAAGAGGGCGAAAGTATTGTATGAATAACAAGTATAAGAGTTGTGGTGTATATGGGGTAGGGAAGGACATATGGGTGTGGACCGAAAGAAATAGAGTGTAAGAAAATATAAAAGGATAGAAGGAACAGGGGGCGTAAACAGAGGAAGCAGAGGAATGGCCCAGTGTAGTTACTGTATCATTTTTGAATAACTTTACCAGAAAATTAGAAAAATATGATACCATATTGATGATACATGCTACCATATAATTCAGACATGATACCATATTTGTTCTAATAAATGCTGTAGCATCAATTTTAAGGCCCTTGGTAGAAGTCACTCTCATTGAAGGCAGTGTTGACTTTTAACAGTAATAACTTTTTCATCAAATTCAATATCATCAAATTCTTCTGACAAGGCAAACATTTTCATCAAATTCTACTTCAAAAATGGGATCTTGAATCCATACTTTAAGGGGGCCATTGCATTTATTTTTATTTGCAATCAAATGGTGCTTAATAGAGGTAATAAATAAGGGGTTAAATTAGAGGTAATAATAATATCTCTAACATTGAAAGTGTCACTCAGACTATGCAAGTGCTTTCAGAAAGCATTGTGAAATTAAAACTTGCAAAGTCTGAGTGCTCATGAAACTTTTAAACACTGTTAATAGAAAATGCTTTCTGAAAGCACTTTCACTTGCATCTTTACACTATTGCTGGAATACAACAATGTAAACATATCTGTTCTATAAATTAGAAAATGTTGGGAACCACCACTATTGTATAATTTTTCTCAACGTTTCTAATGTGTTTAACTATTACCTGTCTTTCAGATTAAGTCTATTTGGTCCAACCTTGTAAATGTTACTGTCCTATTTATCTTCACAGTCTCTTAATCTCATATTGTCTTAAATAAATTTTTGTTTCAAAAGTTGTTTTACCTCAAATCTCTGTTGAATTCTTGTACAGGATTATAAAAAACTTTCCCTTGTGTTTTGATAGTGGCCATGCCCTCAGAAATACTTTTAGCGGTATCATCTTTCATTTCGCTTGCCATAATATCTTTAAATCTCCTAAAAATAATATTTTGATTTGTGACGGATCCAAGTTTCAAGGTTAAGTACCTTACTCCACATGTCCACATGTCAAAAGTATTTAGTAACATTCAATTTTTCCTGTTGGCAAGAATTAATAATAAACATTTCCTAACCAACAATTTTCAACCACACATTTTTTTTTCAAATTTCATTTCCAAGTATTCATTAATTCCTGTCATCTATGTCGTGTAACTAGTACCCCAAAGTGAGCGTCCTTATGTCAATCTTCCTAAATTCTCCTTATTTTAGATTAATTAGTTGTTTCCAGTGGAGGCACCAATCACAATCAGTCACATCTAAACTTCTTTCAAACAATCACAAGATGCCCAAAGATCCAAAACATATTCCTGAAGCCCAAAAACAAAGAATGAAAATTAAGGAAAGATCCTGCAAATATGTGCCCGGAAAAGTCACTTTGCATGTTTTAGGATCTGGAGCGAATGGAGCCCCTAGAAGTCTTTACGTTTTCTCAGATCAATCAAGGTATACAATATCATATCATAAAATATTTTGGTATGTAATTAGATTTCACAATATTTGACGCTTCAGTCAAGAATTGTAGATATAAATTTTGACAGAAGTGCTGTAAGCAAGAATAACCAATACAGTCATTTGAGTGATGCAATATTTCATAATTAATGTACATATTTCTAATCTATATTGGCATAAAAAACTTGTTAACTTTTGTAAATTTGTTGTAGTGTACAATTAACTGGTTATTTAATTTTAACTGTAACAGTAACTTCTTCACTGGTTCATGTCATTGAAATAAATAAATTAAAAAAATTAGTTCTGTTTACATGTTTGGGCCACATTGGACCTTGTCCTGGGCTACAGCTTAGGTACCCCTAATGATCGTGTGCTGATATTTGAATATTTAATTAAATATAATAGGATATAATTATGATTACTTACTAAGTACTTAAAGTACTAGGATATAATTATGATTATAATTACATAACAGTTGTCTCAGCAGAAGCTTTTCAAAACTAAAAAGATGGAAATTGTGGTTATGTTAGATATTCCGGGGTTTCAGAGAAAGAAGTTATTACCTAATATGTGTTTTTTTTTTCATCAACCAATGTGGGTCCAGGGGGTTAGCCCTTAAAACTCTGAGGTGTATTGACCTATTTTATTTCCATACATTGTTCCATTCATGCAAATAGGTCCAGTCCCTGTATTAGGTCTAGGAGTCTATGAGCCATGTTAAGCTCATGTCTCCTAGGTACATTTGCTCTACAATTCAAGATTATATCGAAAGCAGGTTCGTCCTCCTCATAGCATAGTCTACTTAATGATATCTTTCCAGATACCCATTTTGTGCAGATGTACTCAGAGAGGCAGGGTTCTGTGAGTAGGCCGGCCACAATTGGCCCACCAATCCAATAAATTTTCTAGCATTTGTTTGCTGTATTTCTGACCATTAATTTTGTCTCACTGTATCCAGTGCTTAATTCCTTACCCATTTACAGATTAGGTTTTGGGACATGATTTTAGTAATGTAGGAGTTCCTACTGTTAACTCCATCTTTTGCTAACTTCTCCATTTCGTTTCCTACCACTCCCTTGTGTCTCAGTACACAATGGTCTCTTCTACGTCGACTAGGAGCTGCCATGCCTATACTCACCAAAGAACCTGAAGTGGCCCCCCCCCCCCCCCGGCCGTTACATATTAAACAACATTCAGAAAATGTACCAATCCATAGAGTTCGAAGAAGTGATAAAAGAAGAACTTAAAATAACTGACAGTCACCTTGAAGACAACCCTCTTTTCTGTTCCTCTCTCACTAATGCTGAACTGAACAAGGCCATAAGTACACTCAAATTTCAGAAGGTAGCTGGCCTGGATGGTATAGTACCAGCATTTATAAACCACCTGGGACAACCGAGAGAATGGCTTAGAAATTGCCTCACAGATATACTAAACATGGAACAAATCCCAGAACAGTTCAAAATAGCCCTGACCCTTGCTATTCTGAAACCAGGGAAACCAAGCGACGACTAAAGTCCACTCCAGCACCTTGGCTCCACGCACTAACGAATTTAGCACCACCAGACGTGAGAAGACAACAAGCTACTGTTCATGAATGGGACAAACTACATGATCCTAAACACCCTAGAAATTTGCCAATCCACATGATATTGGATAATTTTCCAGGACACCATCTTAAGTCCCAAAAACCCATCTGGTAAGATGTGGTACTAACCCATCATGAACCATTTCATATCAGAGAAGCTTTGAAAACCAAATGGACATCCAATCATGATTTTCAACATAATGAGGATCCTATCATTCCTCTCCCAGGAATGCAAATGTCTAGGAAAGCATGGTGTAGCCTTAACCGCATCAAAACTGGCCTCGCTAGATGCAAGTCCATGTTGTACAAGTGGGGATTCTCGGACACCCAGGAATGCGACTGTGGAGCTCCAGATGAAACCGTAGCACATATAACCACGAATAACTGTAGCCCACAAGTGTCCAATAAGAAGATTTGAAGGAGAATGAAACGAGATACTGAATGCCATCTTGCTGAACTTCTGCTGTTGTGAAATGGTTGACCTAGCTAGAAATCGATTTATAACCCATAGCCTATATTTCAAATGTATTTGTATAATATATTTATGTTGACTGTCAATCTGTAAAAGTGATAGTTTTATACACATATAAGTACATACTTTATCTATATCTATAAGTGAATTTGTAGATCTCCATATGATAAATAATTAAATAAATAGTACACAATCAATTGTGGACCTTGTGTTTCGCCAGGGCCTTAAGGTTCTGAATGCAGTTCTATGTTGTTTTATACAGGGTAACACCCTGTTTTATACAGGCGTAACATGCGGCGTCCTACTCGGTAGTGTAGTTAACAACATACCCGCCTTGCAATGTGGGGGATCCGGGTTCGATACCTGGTCGGGTAGGCAACAACTAGGGTAGTTATCGCTAACCGTCCGGGCTGCCCCCCCTTAATAAATGTAAAATATACGATACCGGGGTGGCGCTACTAAAAGCCAAAGTAAAATAGGTTTGTTTTTTCCCCCAAACCACTTTAAAAAAAAAAGGTAAACATGTGGCAAAAATTTAAGGGCCTATTCTAAGAATATTTTGTCCTATGATGATTTCTGAATAACCTGTTTCGAAGATACAGGGCGAACAAAATTTGTGACAACCAGATTCGACATTTGTTGGAATCATTAATGTAAATAAAAGTGTGGTGTACGCCAATGAGTTTATCAAGTACAAAAAATTAATGGGTTTATCAAGAACAAAAAATTGTCAACGGTGTTGAATGGCTGTTTTATGTACTAACGTACATGAATGTTCTTCTCCCGCGCCCAACAAAATACTTGTGCGAAACAGGATTTTCGACCTAAGCAGCTATAAAAACAAAATACCGAAATAAACTGGACGCGGAACCTGATATGAGACTTCAACTCTTCTATCAATTGATTAAATATAAGAAACAGTTTCATACCTCCCATTAGATATTTCATTATCATGAAACTGTTACATTTTAAGATGATTATTTATAAAGAATGTTCATAAACATTTTTTTGTTTATTTTAGTGCTCCGTCAAATATTTCGCTTTCCAAAAGGGTTCTGACACCCAAAAAATTTGAGAACGCTGTAATAAATAAACTTAACAAAACGCATGAAATTTAAATTTGGTTCAAATATTTTTTTTCCGAATCTTTATTGACCGGACATTTGAACTAAACCATTATCTTTGTAATTAATATCTTTTTAAATACTTAAATTAAAAAAAAAGCAAATGCAAACTAAGCGAGGGAAATGCAAATTTGTAAAACGCAACCATTGATTAAAACGAAAGTGACGTAACATACTACGTAAAAAATTTCGAATTGTTTACATTTGTATGTCATTGCAGTCTTTTGGTTAGAAAACAAACGTCAAAAACGTGAAGTTAAAAACGAGGACAGCTGTATTAAACAATGGTCTAAACTGTCAGTAGTAATTGACGTCATCAACAGACCGCACGAAAATGGCGACGTTTAAACAGCTCAAAATTTTTCTCTCTTTTAAATATTTTTTAAAACTTAATTTCAGTCCTTTCCGAATTTTAATGGAAAAATTCCGGAATTCATAAAATATATCAAAACTGTTCTCGTCTCGACACGACCCTTCAGCTCGTGCGCATACACGCATCATTGCAATAAAACAGACTAAGGGTCGTATATAATTACCTGATTACCACCCCCACCCCTTTGAAACCTCCACTGGAATCGTTTTTATCCATATTTTTTTTCAATTGTTTTATAGATATATGTTTAATTGTGGCGAAGGAACACAAAGATTGGCCCATGAGCATAAAATGAAATTATCAAAATTGGAACATATTTTCATTACCCAAAATGTCTGGAAAAATATAGGGGGCCTCCCTGGAACTGCATTAACCATACAAGATGTTGGTGTGCCAAAAATTACTTTACATGGGCCAAAAGGATTGGTAAGTGAAATAATAGAAAATATTCAATGACAGAACATCATCGAATTATAGGAAATATTTAAGAGTGCATAAATATAGTTATTTACATATATTTAGCTTCATGAGGTTTATGTATTTTACTATGTAATAATATTTATAATCACTCTTTATAAATTGTTTCCAGTATGATTTGCGATATTATTTAGGTACACTTTGTGCTATGAAAAGCGTTGACTTAAAAGACAATTCATTAGATGTAAATTAAATTAGATATGTCGGAAAGACTTCTAAAAAATAAATGTTGTTACATTATTGTCCAGAGCAGAGATCTCAAAGCTACAGCCCGGGGCCAAGACCGGCCCGCTTTCAGATTTATTTTCTTTAAAAAAACACAAAAATAATCAAATAAACTAATATAAATATAATAATACAGGGTGTTTCATACATGTTTGGCATAGATTCTAGGGTGTGTTCTAGCGCCCAAAATAAGGGGAAAAAAATACCTATAAAGATGTGTCCGAAAACGCTTCCTAACTGAGGTACAGCCCTTAAAAGGGGGTGGCCTCACACACCATTTTTGCTTATATCTCAGACACAACTAATGATAATTGTTTTAAATTTTGTGTGTACTTGTTACTGGTGCCAAACTACCGTTTGTGCTTGTTTTCGTCTTCATATGCAGCCAATGGCGGTGCATACGGGGAACGACCTTTGTATTTTTTCAATTATTTTTTCCATATGCAAATGGTTGACTAGATAAAATTGTTCGCAATCAAAAACTACACTGAAAAGGTACTCTTTGTTTCTGTCGTTCAAGATAATAGTTTTCGAGAAAAAAAATTAGAAAATAAAACGTATGGGAATGATATGATAAAAAAAAATCCAGTCAAAGAAAACAAACAAATCTTTATTTCAGTTTTGAATTAGCACATAAAAGTAATAGTAAATTCACAATAGTTATTCAAATTGCCGTCTCTCAACCCCAACACAAGCTTCAGAACGTCGCAGGAATGATCTTCAAAAATAATTCCATCTCGTGCAAATGTTGCTTCGTCTGTGAAGAGTACCCGACTCGCTAACAGAGGATCTTCTGTAAAACGAAACAGCAGCCATCGCTTAAATTTTTATCGACTAGGATAATCTGATGGAGTCAATGCCTGCACTTTTTGATTGGCGGTACAGATGCAACTGCTGTTCGTGGAGAACCCGCCAAACTTTCGTATGGGGTACTCCATAACAGAATCTACGTACTTGTCGCTGGATTTGCTTCAACAATCGCCAGGATCTGCTCTTCTATCTGCTCAATATCAGGATTGCGACCTGTTTGTTCCCCAAACGCACTTGGTTCCAATCGACCGTGTTCCCTCAAACGCCTGTCGACGGTCTCAAATGTTTTTCTATTGGGTATTCTTCTATTAGGGTACCTTTCTTAGTAAAGTCGCTTTGCTTTAATTGTGTTTCCCTCAGCCAGACCATACATGAGATGCATGTTTGTGTACACAGCATTAGAAAAAGCAACCATAGCAAAATTACAGAAAAGTGTGACACTAACATTTTTCTACAATGGACTGACACAAAATGCCAAATTTTAAAGTTCCTGTACTAAAAACAAATACTACATTGGGAGGAAAGAAATAGTAGAGTTTTTTGTTTTTATCACAATATCATTCCCAAAAAAGTATGTTGTAATTTTTTTCTCGAAAACTGTTTTCTTGAACGAGAGAAACAGAGAGTATCTTTTCAGTGTAGTTTTTGATTGCGAACAATTTCATCTAATGAATTTGCAAAAATACAAAGGTCGTTCCCCATTTGTACCGACACTGGTTAGCTATCAAGACTAAAATACGCACAAACGGTAGTTCGGAACCGGTGACGAGTACACACAAAATTTGAATCAATTATCATGAGTTGCGTCTGAGATATTAGCAAATATGGTGTGTGAGGTCACCCAATTTTATGGGCTGCACTTCAGTTAAGAAGCGTTTTCGGACACATCTCTTTAGGGCCTTTTTTTATTATTTTGGGCTCTTGAACACGCCCTAGAATTTTTGCCGGACATTTATGAAACACTCTGTATAAATTAATGAGATTTGTGAAACTATGATTATTCGCTGATCAGGGTTTGGAGTTGTGGTTCAAGTTTACTTGTGCCAATAATCACAAGGGACTTAATACGGCTATCGGTTAACCTGAATCTGTACTAGGGATTGCAATCCGAAAAAACGGATCCGCTAATCCGGCATCACTAAACATTTTCCGGATCCGGTACCAATATAACGGATCCGGTGATGCTAATTTTTTGGTAAAATAATCTCGCTGTTGAATGAGTAGGTACATACTTTAAAGTAGGTGGTGCGCATGGCGCCACATGGTTTTTGCAACAATAAAATTGATTTTGTGTTAAATAATGTATACTTAAAATAATTACCTTATTTGCCGGTGTATAACGCGCACCTTTTTTACAAAGAAAACATAGGTCCGCGTTATAGGCGCACAAAAAGTAGGTTAAATTTTAGGGTGCGTCTTATTGCAACCCCTAATCTGTACGCGTTTGTAACGTATTTCATTTTTCACACAGGAGGGATTGCAATCCGGTCATTTTCAGTCCGGCCGGATCCGGCCGAATTTCCATCGATACGGACGGGGATCGATCGTGTTCCTAAATGCAACGATTATTTTACCCAAAATTAGCGTTACCGGATCCGGAATATTGGTACCGGATCTGGTAAACGTATAGTGATGCCGGATCCACCAGATTACCTTATCCGGTTTTCCGGATTGAAATCCCTAACGGCATGCCGAGGGTATTGCGGATTCTTACTCTTCCCGCAGTTAGGTACTTACTCTTTACGTTTAAATACGGTTCCCGCAATTTGTAGTAGTAATAAATTTTTTTATTTGTGTCATTTTATTTTCTTCATGGGTAACCAAAATAATACGCAATGCAGTTCTTGGTAGGCTTAGCATACGTCCGGGATAATAAATGAAAAACTGGACAGTCTTGATTTATGCGTTTTTTTAGGGGCTGCAGTGAAATGATACAAGCGGTTTAGTACGGTTCTCGTAGTTTGGGCCAACAAAATTGATTACGCTGAAATCAAGTTTTGATATGTCTATAACATATATTCATTTTTAGTAGTAAATATGATAATTATATTACAGCGGATGAGTTGATCCCATAAATTGATTATCCCATTAGATTGATCCCATTAGATTCCCATAATAAGTACAAAAAACGCTTGCCTATTAATCCGGTTCCAGTACACGCGAAGGGTTAAAAACGTAGTTACATTGCAATTCAATCATGGAACTATGGAATGGAACTACCTACTACCTAACTGCAGTTGGGTTGTTGAAAAAATAAAAATTATCAATTTTTTACCTATTTTAAAAACTTTTAAATAATTTTGATAGTTGATGCGAAAACCTTTCAATTTATGGAAAGGTCTATAGGAATTATCATATTAATAGTTATTTACATATAGAGGGCCGGAGGTATAAGATTACGCCCGCAGCCGAAGTTTGAGGCCCGACGGAGGAGGGCCTTTATGAGGCGATGGGCGTAATCTTCCTCCGGCCCGAGGCATGTGCAACGTTTTACGCACAACTGCAGAAAACCTACAAAATGTAATTAAAAATGGTTAAAAGCGATGAAAAAAATACGACGGTGATTTAAATTCACAGCTCGTCACTTATTGTTAGGTTATTTGTTGCTAAGGAAAAAAACAAAAATTATTGTAAAGAAAAATTTTCATAATTTCGGAATGGAACTAAGCGCTGAATTCTCTCCGAAATATTAATGGAAGCTAATGAAGCTGTGTTGGGTTTGATCCCAAGCAAGTCTAAAGACCGATATGAAACGGGGTTTTCATCTTGGGAAGTCTTAAGATGATAGATCTTGATGCGGGCTTTTCAATGATTTTACAGGCCCACTGCCCGGTCAAATTTTGACGAGCGTAAATACATTTTCGGCCCTGATAACTAAGATGTAAACGAACATTTTTGATGCAGTTGTGCGTAAATGATATTTTTAGCTATAAATAGTTCCAAATTATATATTATTGCTTTAATACTTTTTTTCTAATAAAATAAATATCGTTAATTTTTACTGTAATCTTTTTACAGGATGAACTTTTCAGAGCGACAAAAAGATTTGTTATAATGAAGAATTTAAAGCTTGAAATGGCTGAATGCGACGAAACCACAAAATTTGAAGATAATGTCATGACTGTTAATTATGTTCCATTGCGAAGAAAATATATTGAGAAGACTCTTGAAGAAACCATTGAAGCAGAATTTAATAAAGACAATGAATTAAACAAAGATGTGCAAGTTGGTGCAAGTACAAGTCAAATGGTAATTTTACTTTTTTTTTATATTGCATATTTCTTTTTAATTAATATTAGTACAAATTTGATACAGTAGGTGTAGATCTAGGTAATAGTATATTTTACAGTAAGAGATGAAAGTGGCGTTTTTTTTTGGTGAGGTGGGAGTTTGCTCACGAGCGCCAGCGAGTTAGTAATCACACCGAACCAAAAAAAAAAACACTTTCATCACGATTAGTAAATGCAATTTTTTTCTACTGATTTCGGTTGTAGAATCCATAATTCGACTTTAATAAATCCAATTCGAAGCGAACTGTCAGAACTGTCAATACAAATTTAATTGTTGGTTTGGTCGTTTCCATGGTAACATGCATTCTCTTAGAAGGTGATACTTTTCAAGTCAAATGTCCTAATTTTATTTTGTTTTTTTAAATAGTTTCCGGCTCGTTATACATTTGTACATAAAATATTTCATTGACATAGATGTAATTAATAAGAAAGTCCATGCAAATTTGGTTATTTTAGTGTTTTAATCGAGAAAATCATAAATTTAAAATGCTCATTTTCGTCTAGATGTGAAAATATTTTCATCTCTAGAATGAAAAAAAATCACTTTCATGTAGAGTAAGCCGTGGAAAAAATGCCATTTTCACATATATCAGTAGAGAAATTATATTACCTAGATTTCTGCAATAGTTATTTACATTAGAGTGCAGAAACGTTGGGTATAACAAGGTATTAGCTCCAGCTAATGGCTGTCCCAACGAGTTGTCGTGTTGTAATAGTATATTACGTAACGAGAGTTGTAAGAAGCATATTGCGTACTAGCGGAACAGTTACGCACGACCTGCGTAGCGGGGAGTACGTAATTCAGCTAGTACGTAATTGCCTTACAACTCGAGTTATATACTATACTTTATCTACGACCACACTCATTTGTTTCTGTTTAATAAGAAAAATATGTTTGATGTAACAAATTTATTATTATTAGGTATATTATTTAACATTATAATAAACAAACAGTTGTATTTTCATATATAACTGTCACTCGACATTATTTAACTTGATAGAAATGAAAAGAAATATATTCTTAATGGTTACATACCTTAGTATTTAGTACTTATTTGGGTTAAACTGAAATAAGAGTGATATATATATATATATATATATATATATATATATTATATATATATATATATATATATATATATATATATATATATATGTATATTAGGGTGGTTCTTAACAATTTTTTCGTCTCAGAAATGCCCTCCCATGATCAGAAAGTGTTCTAATTGATTAAAAAATATGACGGATAACGTGATCCGATGGTTCCCTTATCAAAAACCCGCTTCTAGAGCCCAAAAACCGTTTTTCAGCTTAAAAATGAAGAATCTGTCAAAACTTAATGAGGGAAGGTAAAAATTAACAGTTTTGCCATCAGGTGTATTGAGAAAGTAAGCCACATAATCTTGTCAGGCGATTCCAGCCTTCCCTATGCACCTCGAACAAAATTTGTAACATTTCTCTAAAGTATTCGAAATAAGAAATTTTTCACATGAAATTTCATCACTTAATGATTACAATAACATGAGTCATATGAAATATTGATTGTGAGTTCAACCCAAGCCAACATTCGATTGGGACTTATGCGGTTATCTCGGTAGATGAATTATCAACAACTTTATCAACAGCAGAATCTTTCAAAACTACACCTGTTGTAGAACATCGTGCTAAAATCCAATTTATCAATGCAAGAGTTGTTGCAGCTTTGGATAAATTTAATATCAGTGATCGCAAAGCCGTTCATTTACTAGCTGCAGTGGCCGAGGCTCTTCGCCATAATATAAGAGACCTTGTTCTCAATAGATCATCCATCAAGCGCATCCGAGAACAGTTACGCCAAGACAAATCTGAGTATATTAAAGACGCTTTCGACCATACACCACTGAAATCAGTTGTTTTACGCTGGGACGGGAAGATGACTGATTTTATGAATAAAAAAACTGACAGACTTGCAATTATTGTTACTAATGACGGTTTTGAAAAACTTTTGGGAGTACCTGAATTGGAAAGTTCTACTGGCGAAGAACAAGCAGAAGCAATTTTTGATGTTTTAATAGATTGGGGTTTTTGTGATACAATTAGAGCTTTTTGTTGTGATACTACGCCATCAAATTTGGGGCATATTAATGGAGCGGCTCAATTATTACAAAATGTGGAATTGGATGTGGTTGATAGTTTTATATATGATAAGAGAATCGTTATCCAAGCTAGAGATATCGTCAATTATAAAGACATTGAAATAGATCACTTTATAAATTCGAAATGAAAGGAATTATTTGAAAAATTTTCAATTGATATAACATTTTTTAAATATAATCCTACTCTGGACGAAAAATAAAAATTACATTGAAGCAAATAATATCGTCAAAAATATCAAAGTTGTTAATGATGACTGCTGAAAGGGGATCTAAAGAAAGAGAAATTGTATAAAGACTATCTTTAAAAAAGAAAAAACCTATTATAATATCATGTTTATGTAATTTTAATGAATCTAAACATTGTATAGTTGTTTATTTCAAAAAGTTACGCTCTTTGTCATAAAATATTCTATGAATTCATGATGTTCTTTTTATAAAACCATTTCCAAATTATTTATTTCAATGATGATTTTAAAGATTTTGATGATTTCAAAATTTTACATTTTAGACGGATCGTCAATACTCGATGTCTATTTGACTCTAAGGTCATCATTAAGCGATAAAATTGCTTGTGAAAAATTTCTTATTTCGAATACTTGTTCAAAATTTTGTTCGAGGTGCATAGGGAAGGCTGGAAACGCCTGACACGATTATGTGGCTTAGTTTCTCAGTACACCTGATAATGAAGAGCATTTAGTTTCAATATTTATGTGCTCCTGATGGTAAAACTGATGATTTTTACCGTCCCTCATTAAGTTTTGACATATTCTTCATTTTTTAGCTTAAAAACTGTTTTTGGTCTCTAGAAGTGGGTTTTTGATAAGGGGACCATCGAGTCACGTTATCCGTCATATTTTTTCATCAATTTTCATAATCAAAAAATTTCATCAGAACACTCTCTGGCCATGGGAGGGCATTTCTGAGACGAAAAAATTGTTAAGAACCACCCTAATATATATATATATATATATATATATATATATATATATATATATATATGTATGTATATATATATATATATATATATATATATATATATATATATATATATATATATATAGGCAACCCAATGTACGCAATGTCAATTTCCGTTAGTTTGAATTGTGGCACGGGGGCGCTGAACGTATGAGCACGTAGTTTCAGCTATCAACGAATCGTAAACTAAACGCACGTGTGTGTTATCAATCATAACTTATCCTTAATCGCTGACTGTTACATACGTGTGTGTTATGATGTATTTACATAGTCCACGAACTGTACAATAATTGGCATTTACAATAGTGTTCCTAGATAAAGTGACTTTACCGCATCGTAGCCGTACTGTGCAACATTGTGTGTAAAAATCTAGTTTCGCTTGACGTATACAGGCGGTCAAAGCTAGCTTTACAATTTAGGAGGCCAAAAAGTATATAACCACAAATTATTTAATATTTTCATAAAATTTAGTGTCAGTCGTGAAATAATAATAATAATAGCCACTTTTCTCCTAGCATTTACATGCCTTAAGGGGTGATAGCTAAGCAAGGGTAGCTAGCTATTTGTCAGCCTCGGCTTATGTCAGTAATAAAATTAGTGGTAAAAACATACAGTAAGTATGGATTACCACATAGTAATGGTCACAGCCATTTTTTCATTAAATCAGGTTGTATGGCATTACAGACCAAACTATACAACAAATTGATGAAAACATCGTTTTCTTTCCCAAGATATCTGTTTGAATTCAGACTGTCTTCGTTCTAATGTTATACCCAACTATATCAATATTAAAACGCACTCCACCTGTTCGGCTGCAAAATCAGCCCAATGCACATGGATTAAATGAATAGGATGGTTGCGACCATTTATAATTGCAAAAAAGGCCAGAAGATTAATTTCCTGGAGTCATCAGAAATTTCAATCGATTTTTATTTGTCTTGACACCATCGCAGCCGAACTACTGCAACCACATCCCTGGACATTGCTCTATGCTGACAATATTGTAGCCTGCAAGTCTCGCCAAGAATTGGAACAACATGTTCAATGTTGGAAAACTGCACTAGACACCCATGGCCTACAACTTAACATTGGGAAGACAGAGTATACGGAGTGTGGAGTACCAAGTGAAGGATCTATTCACATTGGTGGCTCTATTCACATTGATGGCACTGAACTCCGAAAATCATCTTTATTCAAATACTTGGGTACGCTAATCTGTTCAGATGGTCAAACATTCCCAGATGCCCAAAACAGAGTCAATGCTGCATGGCTGAAATGGCGCCAAGTCTCTGCAGTCCTTTTTGACCGGAAGGTGTCACTATATCTGAAGTAAAAAATTCCAAGATTCCAGATTTTCAAAATTTGGAGTTTCTGGAGAAATTTGTGGATTTTAGATTTACAAAATTCTTCCAAATAGTCGCGCAGTGAGGAAAATAGTGAGACTCTACAAATGTTAATTTTGTAAAATCTCAACCTCATTGATTTGGCGCTGCCTTATTTTTACAATATTAACAAAACGGTTTCAGATTTTCAAAATTTGGACTTTTTGGAGAAATTTGTGGTTTTTAGATTTCCTCCAAATTCCTCCAAATAGTTTCACAGTAAAGAAACTAGTGAGAGTCTACAAATGTTAATTTTGTAAGATCTCAACCTCATTGATTTGGCGCTGTCTTATTTTTCCAAATATTAACAAAACGCTTTTAGGTTATGCAAATTTGGACTTTTTGGAGATATTTGTGGTTTTCAGATTTCCAAAATTCCTCCAAATAGTCGCCCAGTGAGGAAGAGAGTTAGAGTCTACAAATGTTAATTTTGTAAAATTTCAACGTCATCTTCATTGATCTGTCGCTGCCGAAACTTCTCAAAATACTGACAAATGGGGATTGCAATCCGGCGTCATTTTCAATCCGGCCGGATCTCTGGAATTAAATCCAACATAATAAACTTTACTTAATCTATTGAGATCACAACAATCAGGTATTTGAGCAAGCTAACAAGTCTTATTCTTATATTTATGACAGAAATAATAACAGACATCATGATAAATCTATCCAATGAAATATAATATCTATTTAAATGTCTATTTAGTTTAATCAACTTACTATAAATACCGTATTTGCCGGTGCATAAGGCGCACCCCAAAATTCAACCTACTTTTGGTGCGCCTATAACGCGGACCTATGTTTTAGAGGCATTTAAAAAAAAAAGGTGCGCGTTATACACCAGAAAATACGCGAATTATTTTAAGTATACATTATTTATCACAAAATAAATTTTGGTTTTGAAAAAACCATGTGGCGCCATGTGCACCACGCATTTAAAGTACCTACTCATACAACAGTGCAATTATTTTACCAAAAATTAGCATCACCGGATCCGGTAAACATTTACAAATGCCGGATCCGCCGGATTACCGGATCCGGTTTACCGAATTGCAATCCCTAATGGTACTGAATGCTGGCCAGTAACGAAGAGACATGTACAACACTATATGTCATTGAGATGAAGATGATTCGCTGGACACAGGGACTTACTAGACTGGACCGCATCAGGAATGATAATGTTGGAGTTGCATTTGGTGTGACTCCAATCCCCTGAAAAAATGAGGGAGAGCCGTCATCTACGTTGGTATGGCCATGTACTGCGTAGCAATCACTCTTCAGTCGCGAGAACTGCACTTGAAATCAGTCCAGAAGGCCCACGACCACCAAGTTGACCGAGAAAGCGCTGGCTGGATACTATGCGGGGGGGGGGGCACGGAACTAGTAAATGCAACAACTAGAGACGCTCAAGATCGACCAGTATGGAAGAAAATGTGCAGAAAAGCAGACCCTGCAATAAAGCGGGATTAATGCTAGGAAGATGATTATAAATTTTCAACAAAGCCATAATCCATCAGTTAATCTCCTTAACTCATCTTTTCAATCTAACACAATCGCCTCCAGATAAGTCAGCAACTACAGACAGGCACCTCTACTCCCCACCAAAACTCTTGGTATAAATTCAATCTGTAATCCACTTGAAAATGACCTTCAACAGTCAAAACTCAAATCGTGTAAAGTGTGTAGAACTACATAACTTTGTTACAAAAGTATTGGTAAAAACATAGTGATTTCTTCAATTCAGAGTAAGTATGGATTATCACGTAGTGTCGGTCGCAACCATCATTTTAATTATATTATAATTTTATTTCAAATGAATTTGTATACAAAAATCTATTTTTTTCAATTTTGAATAAGAAAATTATTGTTAGAATAGCTTACTTATTTAGATTCACTCATTTAAATATTTTGTGTGTGTTTTAGACAGATGTATCTACAACAACTAGAAGTTCAAGAAAACGAAGACGTTCAAAATCCTCTAATCGTTCAAAGTCTCGTAGCGATTCAACGAGTTCTAGTATATCGGAAGATGACACCTATTATCATGGACAAGAAAGTAAGAAAATGAGACATAATGCTAGAAATAGATCCAGATCACACTCAGGTACATTTTATCCCCAACTGGATGCTGAAAATTTCACATTTTCAAAATATCTAGTTATTAAAGAAAGAAAGTAAGAAGTTTTTATAAGACGCAGTTTTTTAAATTACACTGCCGAGCATAAAATTAGGGTCACCCCGTAATTTGAAGTTATTTTAGAAATATTTAGTTTTTTACGTGTTTTTTCGGTTGTAACAGTTAACTAACTGATTGCTTGAATTAAACAAAGGGTTTTTGTTGTTCAACATTTATTGAAAGTAGTGAAAATGAACCATTTTAATTTGATATGCTAATTAATGAAAATAAACAAGTTTACTTTGATATGCTTTTGTTGAAATAAAAAAGGGTTTGAGGGCAGCATGGCTTTGGTTTCTGTGGTGTCATTTGTCTCTTTTAAATTGTTTGTATATTGTTGTCAATGTCAGTGTTTTGCAATGAGCATAAATCCTGTTGTTGCCGCACGAATTGTGGCGGCTTTAGAAGACGGCCGCGGTCAGCGCGAAACTGCGAGAAACGTTGGTGTAAGTCTCTCGAGTATGCAACGAGTATGGCGGCGGTACGAAGAGACTAGTCTACTCACTCGAAGACCTAGTTCAGGACGAGGCAAGGCTATAACAGCTAGAGATGCCAGCCTTCTCGTTTCTAGTGCTTTAAGAAATCGAACGGTCACGGCAGTTTCCCTTCGAAATCATCTTCAAGAAGTGAGAAATGTAAACATAAGCGAGTGGACAGTTCGGAGGCGACTTCATGCTGCTGGATTATCTTCACGAACTAGAGCTACTGGACCGCCGCTGTCCCGTAAACACCGGATTGCGAGGTTGAATTTTGCACGAGAATACTTGGCTTGGTCAATAGCGGATTGGAGTCGCGTATTGTTTTCCGATGAATCGCGATTCTGTCTTACGGGCTCAGATATACGTGGAAGAGTGTGGCGACGGCAAGGCGAGAGATATGCTCAAGCGTATATTGCCGAGCGACTTCCATTTGGTGGAGGATCAGTTATGGCATGGGGAAGCATATATTTTGACACTCGCACGGAGTTAGTCTTTGTCGAAAATGGGACGTTGACTGCGCATAGGTATCTGATAGAGGTTCTAGAAGACCATGTTTTACCGTTCATGATTATTCTTGGAGACGACGCAGCATTTATGCATGATAACGCACGACCCCACACTGCTAGGATAGTTACTGAGTATCTTGACGAGTGTGAAATCACACGATTTGTTTGGCCAGCTCGCAGTCTGGATTTAAATCCAATAGAGCATATTTGGGATGAGATGGGAAAACGTTTACGGAGGCATGTGCCGGCCCCCAGAAATTCTAGAGAGCTTCGCGACATACTGGTGCAAGAATGGGACAATCTTCCGCAGAATGTGATTCAAAGTCTGATTCAGAGCATGCCTAGTCGTTTGCAAGCTGTTGTCACTGCCAGAGGAGGGAATACCCGCTACTGAAGTCCTTAAACTTTCTTTTGTTTCAAGAAATTCTTATCAAAGTAAACTTGTTTATTTTCATTATTTTGCATATCAAATTAAAATCGTTCATTTTCTTTACTTCCAATAAACTTTGAACAACAAAAACTTTTATTTTATTCAAGCAATCTGTTAGTAAACTGTTACAACCGAAAAAACACGTAAAAAACTAAAAAATTCTAAAATAACTTCAAATTACGGAGTGACCCTAATTTTATGCTCGGCAGTGTATATTTAATCATTTTAGATATTCAAATCGTATTTTTTTTTCTCTCTCTTTAAAAACTCTGAAACAATATTTATTATTATTGAAATCTATATATATATATATATATATATATATATATATATATATATATATATATATATATATATATATAAAGTTTATTGAAATTTTCTTCATTTTGCAAAATAAGAATTATTTTTTTTTTAAATTTTATTTAGCTGCTGATACGGCGAATCACATAACACCAGAAAATAAACAGGCACTAATTGACACCAAAGAGACAGGAATAGTAATGTCTTACATCTGTAGACTTACTTCAAGACCAGGAACTTTAAATTTGGATAAATGTGTCAAATGTGGGGTTCCACCAGGACCAATGTTGGGACAATTGAAGAATGGTCAAAATGTGACTTTGGAAAATGGGAATATTGTAAAACATACAGATGTTTGTGAACCTGATGACCCAGGACCTGTATTTATAGGTATTGTTAATTATACTTCTATTTCATAACTAAAAGTTCAATCTTATCAATCTTATACTAGGTGGTGTAAAAGTCATCACCGATTTTATCAATATTACTTTTGTCTGTTTCTTTTATGTGGTCAAGTCTATCGCTATTTAAATGTCTTTCAGTCTCAGTTCATCCACTTTGGGTATCCAAAAGTCATTGATTATGCCTCTATAGCTTTCACCTTTCTCTGTTAATTTGTTATCACAATTGTCATAAAATATATGCAGTCTTATTCATTCAAGCAATATTCTTAATTATCATGTTTAATATTTCAGTGGTGGATTGCCCAACAGAAGAATATCTAGATTGTTTAATTAACAACAAATCATTTATCAAACACCAAGCCAGTGGAACTAAAGATGATGATTTGGCTTATCTCATTGTACATTTTACTCCAAATCACATAATGACCAATTTAAAGTAATAGCTCATATAATTAATTATTAGTTTTTTTTATTATTTTTTCATATAATTATTTATTATTGAAAACATTACTTTGAACCTTTTTAGATATAAAATGTGGATGGAAAAATTTTCCCCTAGTACTCGGCATATTGTAATAAATGAATCAAATAAATGCATGGGAAGCATTTCAGTTCACAGAATTCAACATCAACTAAACCTTTTAAATCCAGATTTGTTTCCGCTGCTTGAAGATGAAATGAGTCCCTTGGAGGAGAATGGTTTAAGCAGCTTGAATGTTATCCAACCTAAAACTTTCGGATCTTTCCATTTAAGACCAAGGAAAGGATATGACAAGTAAATACTTGAACTAGAATTGTTAATTTTCAAATTTCAGAATTTTGAAAACTTTAAACAAATTATTTTTTTATCTTTTATAGTACAAGTGAAATAAGTTTGGCACCAGGAGATTATATTGCCGAAAGTTTAGCAGTTTCTGGATTTAAGACTGAGTTACAAATGTTAAAACCATATCTTGAGCAAAAGAAGAAAACTTTGGGCACAAATGCATATCCAAAGATTTTGTTTCTTGGAACTGGTTCTTGCATCCCAAATAAAACTAGAAATACTAGCGGAATTTTATTACAAACTAGGTAAAAATGTTTTTAAATAAATGTAGATGGGAGTAGCAGAAAAAGTTGCTAGAAACTATATATAGAACTAGACCTAGTCCAGTTCTTCTTACAGCTCAACACTGACTTTTGTTCCATCCAATGACCCTTCAACAACAAATCCGCGACATTTCTCAACTAAACCTTTTTAAAAAGATCTAAGTTTTTTACTTATTGTATTGATAAATTCTTGATGTCCTTGAATAGAATAAATTAGGAATATTGAAATTAGACAATTAGAGAAATTAGACAATGTAAGACTGTAACTAAATAGTGATCAATTACTTCTAGCCGCCAGAGTTGTAGAATCTATATAATACCTTCAATATCCTTTTAATTTTATTCTTTCTTACTTAATGTTAATTAATTACAAAATTAATGTTGTTTTCTATATTTTGACGGCCTTTTTGTCTATCTTTTGCGTCTTTAGTGTTGGCTCTCTAGTTTTTATTTACTTTTGTAGTCTTACCTGAATAGTTTTGTTTTGTTTTTTTTTATGTTCAACAGATTTGGTTTGTTTAGCCTATGTTTTGTCTTGTCACCTAGTCGTCAGTGCATTCTCATCTTGTCATTTTAGCATTTTCTAGTTAGTCTTGTTTTTTTTTAATTCTGTGTTTCTGAATTTTTTAATGTATTTCTTATCTAACCTAACATAATCCAGTATGCATATAAGTAATGTTGAGCCAGGTTAGTTTGAGTCTATCTCACTTAACCTAATCCAGCTGAACATGATTAGTGTACGTTGGATTAGTTTTGCTGGGTAGGTTAGTTTGGTTGAGTTGGGTAGGTCAGGTTGGATTGGGTTGGACATACGACCATCGGAGCAAAGACTGCGACGGCACGGAAAGAACCAAAGCTTGCACCACATGTGGACTCTGCATGAAAGGACACAAGGCCTGAACAGGCAAATGCCGGCTATTCCGAAGAGCGCTGGCCAAAGCCAGAAAGCTAATTAAAACAAACACGAGGAGATAGGCGAAGGACGCCAGAAACTGCTCCCCAAAATGCGAATAAAAAGACTGCAAAGCAACCTGAACAGGTGCGTAGCCTCACACGACCTGCTCAACAAATCGACCGAAGAGCAAAACAACGACATTCCCATAATTGCTGAATCCAATAAAAACATTCTGACCAAAGGAAACTGGTTCACCAATAAAAGAGTGGATGTAGCTATAAAAGTGTATAATACGAACATCAAAGTGAGACCAGAAGAAAAGAGAAAGGGTTTCCTATCCATTCAGCTGGACAATGTATGCTTATACGCATGCTACGTTACGCCAAACTACGAGAACACTTCCTAGAAGATGTGCTTGGAAACATCGGGTACTGTATGAAGCAACGGAAAACGAAGTACGTACTAATAGCAGGAGACCTAAACGGTAAAGCACAGACATGGGGATCATGCGATAATCCAAGAGGAGAAAAGGTAGCAGAGTGGATGGAATAGGAAAAACTATGTACCACCAATGAAAGAGATGCACCGACCTTTGTCAGAGGAAATAACAGCTCCCATATAAATATAACCCTATGCATCGAAAACTTAACAGCGAGGGTGCGAAACTGGAGGGTGTGAACAAACACCGCTTGTAAAGCAAAGGAAATAATCAGCAAAGCGTGCGATATGTGCTTCTCGAAGCAAAGAAGCACAGGAAACAAGAGGAAAGAGGTATTTTGATGGAATCAAGAAATAGCAGAACATAGACGCGATGTATAAGAAAATGACAACCAAAATTAAAAAGGCAAAGCTGGAAGAAAAATGAAGGTTGCGGCAACAATACAAAGAATAAAGGAATGGGCTGAAAAAAGCCATTAAAAGAGAAAGCATGGAAGGAATTGATAGATAAATTCAACAAAAACATATGAGGAGATGCCTATAAAATAGCATGCAAAAAACTGAGGGTGCTACAGAGAAAACAAAAGACCGACGAGGAACAAATGGCGGAAACACTAAAACTGTTCCCAAAAAATCTAAAAGTAATCTTGGACAAGCCCTGCGTAGAAGTTCACGTTGGACGAGATGGAAAGAGCAGTGGAAAGAACTAAAATGAACAAAGCTCCAGGGCCAGACAGTATAACACCGAAAATCACCAAAATATATAAAGGAATACTGCCTAGAGGTCATGAACCACCACCTAGTTAAAGACTTGGTACCAAAAGAATGGAAATATGCGCGACTGGTGCTGATTGAAGAAGGTAGAAAGAAGGAAAAGACAACTGTGATATATAGGCCACTATGCATTCTTAACACAATGGGGGAGCTACTCCAACAACTACTTGATACAAGGCTAACAGAAGAAATAGAAAAGACAGACGGACTGGCATATCTGCAATACGGTTTCATAAAAGGGCAAATCACAATAGATGCCAAAAAGTACAGGATATTGCAGAACGCATAAACAGCCCATACCAAAGGCGTAAATGCTGCTTGCTATTGACTTTGGACGTACTTTGGACGTCAAAAACACCGCCGAGAGAAATAGTGGCAGAACTGGAAAGAAGGAAAATTGCACCATACCTAGTACGAAAGGTACAAAGTTACCTAGAGGAAAGAACCTTAATAAAGGGTGATTCAATTTGAGTTTCCACATTACAATCTAAAATATTTTTGACACGCCACTGTATAAGGGCAGCGTGTGATTTCTAACCTAAAAAGTTAAACAAAAGTAGTCATGGAGCAATATACGCAAGAACAACGTGTTAAAATTATCCAAGCATATTATGAAAATGGCCCATCGAGGAAAAGTGCATTTCGTGCTTTACGTGAAGTTTGTGGTGCGCAAAATCGACCTTGTGAGAGGACAATTTGGAATGTGGTCCAAAAATTCGAACAAACTGGATCCGTAGCTAACATCAAAACCCCTCAGCGTGCTCGTAGAGGTCGTTCGGAACAAAATATTGGCATTGTTCGCGAAAGCGTGGCCGAAAATCCAAGCACATCGATTCGTCATCAATCGCAGCAAGTGGGCCTTACGTATTCCACTACACAGCGAATTTTAACAAAAGATTTGAAGTTACACCCGTACAAACTCCAAATAACACAGGAATTGAAGCCTCGAGACCATCAACAGCGCCGTGTGTTTGCCGAATGGATAAGAGAACAAGGGGTAAATTTTTCAATGAAAATTCGTCGCATTATTTCACGTAACGGTGACTTCAATTCGCCGCCGCGATCGTGTGATTTAACTCCCGCAGATTTTTTCCTTTGGGGGTATCTGAAGAGCAGAGTATACAAGAATAAACCGAACACCATTGCAGAGCTGAAACAGGAGATCAGACGCGAAATAGCCGGCATAGAACCTGATTTGTGTCGCAGAGTAGTCGAAAATTTTAACAAACGAATTACGTCATGTTACATGAGCCGCGGCGGTCATTTACATGATATAATCTTTCACACATAATTGTAATGAACTAACCTTAAAGGGCAAATAATTTTTTTATATTTTTCAACTTCTACGTGTTTTTTTAAATATTTTTAATGTGGAAATCCAAAATGAATCACCCTTTAGTTGGGGAAAGGGGTGAAATTGAAGTAACGGCGGGGTCTCCCAAGGCTCTCCTGGTACCGACGTTATGGAACATTTATTATGATTGTTTCCTAACAATCGTAGTGCCGATAGAAGTAACTATCATAGGGTAGGCAGACGAGATAACGCTTGTAGTTAGCGGTATGGCGGCTGAGAAACAGCGATTCGCAAAATACAGGAATGGATGGAAGGGAGAAACTGCAACTAGCCCCAGAAAAAACGGAAGCGCTACAAGTTATAACGGGAACACCTCCTATAGATTTCCTAATAGAAGAAAGGACCAACATAGAGGTTGGACCTGGACATAGGACCTGAAAATAGAGGTCAATACACCGAAAAAATAATCAAAAAATGTCAGACAAGATGGGATAACCAGACGCAAAAAGCCAGTTGGACTAAGCAACTAATACCTACGATAAAAACATGGTCAGAGCGGAAACATGGAGAAACTACATACTACACAACTCAGGCCATATTACGACATGTAGATTTTCAAAAATACCTATGTAGATTTAAAATAATTGACTCATCGAAATGCCGTTTCTGCGACGACAAAGACCATGCACAGGCTTTTCAAGTGCCACAAATGGATAAGAAACTGAACGGACATGAGAAAAGTCGGAAAAACGATAACGCCTGAAAACATCATTGTGCCGATGCTTAGAAACACCTAACAACTTGAAGGCAATCGAGGATACCATACGAGAGATTATGGAAAGTAAAGGAAAAAACGAAAGATGTAACTACAATAAATAAATAGCTTATTCACACATTCAACCTTACACCTCAAGTAAACCCTTAACCCCAACCTTAACCCCAAGTAAAACCTTAAACCTCAAGGTATCTGGGGCGCAAGGAGGAGAATTGAGGAGTAGGTTTTTTAGTGGGTAGTCTCATCGCGGTTATCAAGGCGAGCAGTTTCAAACTCACCAGAGCAACTTGGAGCACTGGGGGTTATAAGTAAATTTTTTTTCCTCCTCACAAAAAAAGGTTGGGAGGGCCATTTTCCAATTTTGTTTTTCTACTTGTATTTCTTACCTAACCAAACTTAATCTAGGATGCATTTAGGTAAAGTTGAGCCAGATTAGGTTGAATCTACCATACCCAACCTAACCCACCTGAACATGATTAATTTACGTTGTATTAGTTTGGGCTGGGTAGGTCATCTTTGGTTGAGTTGGATTAGGTTGCTCTAGTTTTGACTAAATTCTGTTTTTTTTTTAGTGATACAACAAATATAATTGTTGACTGTGGAGAGGGAACATATGGCCAGATAGTTAGATTCTTTGGACAAAATAACTCTAAACGGATTTTAGCTGAAACAGATGCTGTTTATGTTTCACATCTTCATGCGGATCATCATATTGGTCTCATAGGATTTCTTCAAGGAAGGCGACGGGCCAGAAACGCATTAGGCTTGCAACAAAAACCTGTGTATTTATTGGCACCTAAACAAATTTTGAGTTGGTTGCACTTCTATGATTTATGTTTTGAAGACATTTCTGATGAATATGAATTAATTCCAAATGGAGATTTAGTAAGATTTAATTATCTAAATTAAATATCTAATTTGAAAATCTTATTTGTATAACCGAATACTAATCCTGTAATCATTTTTAACTTATTTATTTATTTTTTAGATTCTGGACAAACGTGTTTTAGATGCAGCAGAACAATTAAATCTTTTTGAATCCTTGAATATGAAAGATATTAGCACTTGTTTTGTAAAGCATTGTCCAAATGCTTTTGGTGTAGCATTTACTCATAAATTAGGTTTTAAAATAACTTATAGTGGAGACACAATGCCTAGTGATAATCTAATTGAATTGGGTAAGTACAACAGAAAACATTGAATAGATTAAATAGAAAAGAAAATGAGACAATCAAATTAAATAAAACTAGACAAGCGTAATAAACTTATGAATGCTAAAACTATTAGCTTATGTGATATATTTTAGGAATGAATAGTGATTTATTAATTCATGAAGCAACAATGGAAGATGAATTAGCAAATGAGGCAATAATTAAGATGCATTCAACCACATCTCAAGCTATTTCTGTTGGTGAAAGAATGAAAGCTAAATATATTATATTAACTCATTTTAGTCAGAGATATGCCAAATTGCCTAGATTCAATGACAATTTTACTGAAAATATTGGCATTGCTTTTGATAACATGCAGGTAATAATTACAATATTAAGTAATTAATTTACAATATTAAGTTTTAAGCAATAATTCTTTACTTCTTAAATCAGCTTTCATGTGAATTGCTAACGTATTTCATAATGCTGGGATATTGCAAATATTGTGTATTACAATTTATTTTTATTGCTCATAATTGTGTTTTTAGATGAGATTGGATGAATTGCCTTTAGTTCCTCTATTATATCCTGCGTTAAAAGTAATGTTTGCTGATCACTATGAAGAGTTGGAAAATAAAGCTGTGAAAAGACAATTGAAGCAGGGGAGGAAGGCAGAGGCCAGCCCAAGCAGAAGCAAGTCTCCAGTTGGGCCCAAAATTACAATATAATTTTACAGAATGGATTATTAAAAACAATGATATGACGAATATTGGAAATGAAAGAATAAATTATTTTTATTGTTGGTAATTCTTATAGTTATTTCATATAATTTTTCATTTGGGCAATAACGAAGCTTAATTACATTAACAAAATAACGTAATAAGATTAGTGTCAATTACCCCAAGTGGGGTAAAAATTTAGGGGAAGTAAAGGCAAATAGACTAGGGAAATAAACAAATAAAATATCGGGTCAGTACGTCTAAACGCAACAAAAATCAATTTAGTTCTAGAAAAAAAGGGACCTTATATAGTACAATATCATTTATTTATTTCCGTTTATATAAAATTATATTAATAATTCAGTTAGCTAATAGTGTAAATTAAAATAACTATCTTATTAACAATAATTAGAACTTAGCGATACAAGAACTATTTGCACAAGTAGAAGAATTTCAACACCTCAGAATCAGTATTACGAACGAAAGAGGCGCAAACCAAGACATGTGGCATCAATTACGAAAAGCAAAAGAAGTATAAGTACAACTAAGAAATATCTGGACTCGCACTACCTATGACGTCAACTTAAAACTTCGAATCTTTAACTACAATGTCAAGTCAGTACTACTTGCTCTATGGAATGTGAAACGGAAAGCTGGCTGAACGTGAACTCAATAATATCGAATTCTTCATTAACAAATGCTTAAGACGCATCCTAAGAGTATTCTGGCAGGAGAGAATGTGCAACTACGAACTATGGATAATTCAATTGAGCTGCAAATCAGACAAAGCAAGGACGTGGATAGAGCATATCCTACGTCCGCCAGAATGTTTAGCTCAGGAAGCGCTATACTCAAACCCACAGGGAAAAAGAATGAAGCATGTCGAAATCCACATGGGAAAGAGCGACTATCAAGGCAACCAATTAAGGTCTGAAAAGGTCTTCAGAAAAATGAAGGATCTTTAAAAATTGTTCAAAATTTCATATAAATTTGTATACAAGGGTTTTTAAGGTTGCTGATATACTCTGTGACATAAAATGCAACACTAAGAAAGGGTAGGAATTTTTGGACCAAATTATCGGGTGTATTCTTGCGAGATTAAGTCGATTTTGAAATTGTTTTTTGTTGCTTTTTTTTCTTTTTAATACCTTTGCGTTTTGAGGTTACGATTATGACTAGAATGCGGGCAAAATTATCGACAACTGAGTGAATTCGATAGAGATCGTATTATTGGCTTACGTGAAGGTGGTTTTTCATTCTGAGAAATTGCTAATCATCTTAACCGTAACCAATCTTCTATAGTAAGGTGTTATCAAGCATGGTCAAGCCAAGAACGTCGTAGAAGAGGAAGTGGACGGCCAAGACAGACAAATGTGGTCCAGGTTTTTATTAAGAGACCGATTCTCGAGTACAATGTCAATAGCCGATCAATGGCTTGAAAACGAAGGACGACCTGTAACCCGTCGTATAGTTTACTGACAAATTAGAGCTTGTGGTTTGCAGTCCTATCGACCACATCTTTGGCTTCCGTTGACTGTTCCTCATCGACAGCAACGTTTGGAGTGGTGTACCTACCTTGCGACTGGATTGGGACATGGAATGGTCTTGAATAGTCTTCAGTGACGAATCCCCATTCTGCTTGAGAATGCACGATGATCGCCAGACGTAATCGTAAAGAACGTCGCCATGTGCAGTTTTCTGTTGAGCGGCATGCGCACCAGACAGTGGGGATTATGGTATGGGGTGCTATTGTTTATGGAAGCAGGTCTCAGTTGGTATTTATCTGATGCAACATGAATGCCCACCGATATGTTGATGAAATCCCCAATATATATAAAATATATAAAAATATATAAAATCCCCATATCCTTCCATTCCTTCAAGTGCTGGAGGACCCGATTTTCCAACAGGATAATGCCCGTCCCCACATTGCAAGGCATTCTATGGAGCGCTTTGAAGAGGGTAATGTCAATATCTTCCCGTGGTTACCCACATCTCCTGACCTTTGGCCCATCGAGCATGTGTTGGACGTGATGGGTAGAAGACTCAAGTAATTAGCCCATCCTCCACAGACACTAGAAGCTCTTTGGCACAGAGGCGGATCCAGACTCGATTTTCAGTAAGGGCAATCAGTGTTGTAACTAACGAAAAAAGATAGGTTTAGGCAAGATGACGCATTGGCGAGCGTAGTAGACCCCAAAGTAGCCTGCCGCAGGTGATAATTTTTCAAAATTTCAAGGTCACGTGTTAAACAAGTACCTCAAAATAAACCTTAACTCTAATATTAAATTACACTTTTATTGTAATTTAATATATATATATATATATATATATGCATTGTAGTTACTGCATTTTTAAATAAAGTTTTTTTGAATAATAAAATTGCAGTGTCTGCTACTTTTTTTTAATAATAAGAAGAAAAACAAAGATTTTTTTATATAAAACAACTTATTTTTAATAAATAAATCAACAAAATATAATATACTCGTAGTAATCCTAACTAATACAAATAACAAAATCAATTCGCCGTTTACTTGGCAATTTTTCAATAACATTGTCAGTGTTAATATTTATATCTTGATGTACTTATATTTAAAAGACGTAATTCATTCAAGCGATCATCATCATTCTTGTGCGCAACCAAGTTTTTAATCTTCGCAAAGACGAAAAAGATCTTTCAGCAGTTGCAACACTTACTGGGACACTTGCATAAATGAACAGCAATGCATGAATAGGAATGATAGGAAAAATTGACTTCCATCACATCAGTTGGATAATGATTCTCTATTCTTTCCCAATTTTTATAATTAAATCCCCACAAAACTTCCATTCTCCCTGCAACATTAGCTCAACCTGAAATTGTTGATACCCCAAAAGTGAATGATATTTTTTGACTAATAACTTTTGCCACAATAAATCGGAAGTATTTTTTTTGTTTATAAATACATTGGGCATGAGGTTATTTAGCTCATAACAGTCCAATGACTCTTGATAAAAACGTGATTAAACGTTTTATATCAATATTTTAATGTTCTAGAAGTGGAATATACAAAGGTTTTCTATAACAGTCTTCTGGGTTATTGGCTGGATAATTTTCTCTATTTCGTTGTCTCTTCACAAGAGGAGGCAAACGTATTTCAGCAAATTCCATTTGAGCATATAAGAGTAAATGTCTTTTCACAGTTTTTTTCTAATTCTCTAATATCTGTATTGAATCATTTATCATTAGAGACGCCTTCCTTAAACACATCTGAGGCGACTGAAATAATCTACTAAACGGTGCAGTCGTTTTCAGTCATTGCTACAAGAGCTATAATAAAATCAGATTGAGATAATGTCGATAAAAGTGTAGTGGCCCTAGAAATGCTCTGTTATAATTCCAGGATGAAATAATTTGTAATGCTTCCATTATTTTAGGCAAAGCAATTTGAAATTGTAGAAACGAATCTGAGTTTAAGGCGCAATCGTCTCAGTATTGAGGTGACAGCATGGCTGTCTAAGGTGTTAATTGTTGGTTTAATTACATAGCAGACTGAAAAATCAGCTTGGGAAAATCTGAATTGTTTATTATCCATCGGACGTGTTGGCTTTCCTCACCGTTTTCTAATCGCACCCACGGGGTTTATTGTTTCTTTTTTGCAACTAAACTAAAAATATATATTGATAAAAACACTTTAAATAAGCAAAAATGAAATTGCATTTTTAGAATTATACTAATTTTTTAAGAAAAAAGCTTAAAATTGCTTTTAAATTTTCCTTTGTGTAAGTTATGGCACCAAGCTTTGAATAATCGTACGTATTATAAGGATATCGGTTACCGATTGCAAAGATTTTTATGAAAATAAAATCTATCTGTTTTGGTTGAAATTTATTTATACATTAAAGAGAACAACAACCTTGTCAGTCATCCTACCACAATGATTCAAATAAATCTATTTATATTTTTCATTTAAAATTCTTTACACTAAAACAATGTTGGGAGAAGTTTAGTAACAGTTTTAAATTTCCCGCCATAATACCATTTCCGGTTTATTGCAAAAGTTTCAAAAAAAACGATATTAATGCAATAGATTGGGAGTGGATTTATTTATATAGTAATGTGTTTTAAAATCTTTAAGTTTAGTAAATAATAAATGATTGTTTTAACGGGGTTTCTTAATGTGGCGATGTGCGTTTTTTAAATGTTCTTATATTGGTAGAATTGTTGTGTTGCAATGACATTTCGGCCATTAACATCCGGTGCTCGTAGGTAACGCACGCGGACAGAAAAGCAGCTGAAGTAGAACTATTGAATTTATTAATTTATTATAATTAAGAAGTGTGGTTTGGTAATAAAAAGTGCAAAAGATGTCGAACAACACAGCACCCGATTGTTGGGAATCCCAAGCCGACTCTACATCAAGTAATAATTCACCAACTCAACATGCAGATGTGACAGCTAAATTTTCCACGTTGAACGTCAATGCAGTTGAATTTGTGCCTTCGTTTGGTTCTTTCACTCAACCAGCCGCATCTGCCGATGAAAGCTCTCCAGGCAAATCCGAAGGATCGGATCATTCACCAGAACATATTCCAATTCTAAATGGTGCGTTTTTAACAATTTTTACTTTAGGTTATGCCAATCCCCTTTCAAATCAACCCCTCTATAAAAAAACAAGATTTATGTAATCCCTTCATTTACATTTAATGGACAACTTTGCAAATGATTGTGTCTATACTCTACAAGATATTCAGTATGGTACCTATAAAAAAGTTCCACATATACATTTCTTAACATAATGTCATGTTATAATATCAAGGTTTTTATAAATCACTTCTCTGCTCTATTTTTTGTTTTTTTCAATTGATACTTGATCAATTCATATTTGTATGGAATCAATTTTGAAATTATATCTCCATACAAGACATTCCAAATTTGTTCTAGCTTTGTTTGGCCCATTTAAACTAATATTTTTCTTCAATTCTTGGATAACATGATAAAACATATATATGTCTTTGATATATTTAATTTTATAATGCAAATAGTGTATTATATATAAGTTTCATTATGTTTTTTTTTTAAATATTCTTATCTAAAGAATGGTAATTTTATTAATAGTAAATTTCAGTAATAATAATAAATTTTATTCACTTTGCCATTTACTGTCATATATATATATATATTTATATATATATATATATATATATATATAAATATAATTTGCACCTGTGATTATCAGTACAAGAAAAAGATGTAAAATACAATACAATTAGTATTTCTAATATCGATGGCCTCCGGCCAATCGGCCCTAACCCTCAAATTTGCTGTTTTTGGGTTTTGATTGATTCCAATTCTGCTATCTCCTAACGATCTTTACATCTAATCGGTTTAACAATATCGATAGTACTTTTTTTTTTAAATGATAGGGCCTATTGCCCATTTAGAACACAAACAGCGAAAAGTCCCTAACCCTCATTTAAAACGCTCTAACCAACTGCGTCAGATCAAAAAATCAAAACATAAGCAAATAGTAAGTAGCCAAAAAGACCTAACCCTCGGCTCAAAGCCCTAACCCACATAATAGTTGTTCAATTATAAAATAAAAAAAATGCCTACTGACCCTAACCATCATCGACCACCGACACAGATTTTTACTCTCTCCTGAAAAGTTGTGCCACTGAGGGTTAGGGCCAAACGGCGGGAAGCTATCGATATATGTTTTGTCATGTTTGTAATTTGGAAACATACAACCAATTTAATTTTTTGTATTTGTAAAATTTAGTTATTCAAATGTTAACAATAAAAGAACATGACTTACAAGGAGACCATCAAGCTTATTAATCATGGATATTCTTGGGTCTTGGATATGTTGTATAGGGGTCCTGTGTAATTGGCCAGTGGCTTTCCATTCAAAGACTCTTAGTTTCCAAGAAAATGTTAACAGTTTTAACAAATAATGGTAGTGCAGTGGGTAAAGCTGATGAATACATTCTGAACAACATGCTGCCAATACAGCTTCAAATCCTATCCAGGTATATCTTTCTCATGTGAATCAGTGCTCCCAGTCCTTGGGAAGAACTGAAGACAACTGGACAGCAACGGATGATATGATAAGAAGCATTATGAGCATGAAAAAGACAGACAAATGTGCCGGACAGAAAGCCAGGACAAACCAAACTAAGAAAATGCCTGAACCCCTAAGCACATAATGTGAAATGGGGGAGTAGGGCAAGGGGGAGTAAAATGCATGACATATCAAAGACAACGGCATGCGAAAAGCGGTACCGGGATGTTCGTGAATTCCAAGGGGGCCACTTGACAAGTTCTTGCTCTAACAACTCAACAAACTCTAGTGCTTGCTACGTCCCCATTAAAAAAAGTCCTTCGGAAGATGTGTAAGAATTAGCTCTTTTTTCTTTTTTAAAAAAAAATAGTCAAGATTTGAACTCATAGTGTCAGCTGGTATCCAAAGCAAAATAATCAACCTTGTCCACTACACTACTAACGCTTAGCTATTAGATGTTTTAGCTAAGTGTTAGTAGCACAAAACTTTAGGAAATAGAAGGCACAAAGGAAACTAATGGCCATTGAATGTCAAGCTGCTACCCAGGTACTCAAGATAGGTCCCTCAGCTGCATAACCAAGACTCATCAAAATCTGTGAATAACAGCTCTGATGGTCCCATTACTCCCATTGTTAAATTAGGATCGTTAAATTGAAGCTATACATTATATTGTCTTATAAGTCTCAAACTCAAATTTTGAATAAAAATATTTCCAGTTTTACTGTTATTTCAAGTCTAAATTCAATGTGTCATGTCTGAGTCTGAGTATATCTTGAAAATTATGTTTTAATAACATGGCAAAAACTCTTTGTTACATTTAATGTTATTATATGAATTCTTTTAAAAGCATTTAATTTTATAAAATGTGAGTAGTCTGTTAAATATGTTAACAATTGTACTATTAATATTTTTAGTTTATGTGAGTTGCCATGTCTGTAATTTGAGAACATGCAATATTTTACAATAAAAGAAAGTTTTTGGAAACAACTGTGACTGGTTACATTAAACCCAGCATTTCAATTTATAATGTTTTCTTTTTAATCAGTAATATTTATACTTACTAATAGATTGGGATTTATAAAACATCTCGAGAAAATGTATAAAGTTTTAATTCACATTCTCCAAGCATCATACTACAAATAAAATTTTATTAAATTGCACTATTTTTAACTAAAGATATACTACTAGTAAACAAAACATAATGAATAAAAAATATATATCTAAATATCAGTAACATGACAAACAAACTTCTACATAAACATATTATATACATCTTTGTTTTATAATTGTTTTGTTTTCTGTTTATAGAATGCTAATCTGGTATTAATAGTATTTTTTTGAGAGGAATTAATTACTTAGTAAATGTTTAACAAGTTTTAACATGTGGTTTTTAACACTTATTTAAAGATTTTGCACATATATAGAATTAAAGAAAATATCGTTTTTTATGTAATAAAGAATTAAGAGTAGCACTTAAAATAATTGCTTAAAGGCTGGTATTTCAGTTTCCTTTGATTAATTTTGCTTTGTTTATTCTCTTGACAATTTATAACATTTTGTAACAACTTTTATTTCAAATGATTCTTTAAAATATGTAGATAATATTAAACTTTAAATTGACTAGTACAGTATAATCTTGATAATCCGGTGGGTTCGGTAAACCGGCGCTTTGGGGAAACACGTGTCTTTTCTTTCCACTGACCAAGCTAACTCTACTCTACAATTGTCTTTGAAATTTTTACTAGAGCTTTGGTGTTGCGATGGCAAACGATGACATAGCTTGGCTTCAAAGCACAAGCGAAGAAAATTTTCATTCCTTTTCTGAGGAAGGAATCCTCGGCCTAATTTGTTCCACGGCTGACGATGAAGCTAACGATGACTTGAATGTTTGAACTTGGAGAACTGTAGCAAACGGTGACGCGTTTAAAATATGTAAAATTGTTATTGTTTTGTTTTAATCCCGATAATCTGGATTTTTTTGATAATCCGGCGGTTGTCTGGGCAATATGTGTCGGATTATCAAGATTATACTAATAATTTTGTTATTTTACCTAATTCTATTTTATTGTATTCTTTTCGTTAAAAACGATTACAGTAAAACTAAATTTTATCTTACTAGTTTTTTAACTACTATAGTATTTAATTATCTACTGAAATTTACCTATACGAAAATTACTTTTTACTCAAATAACACTCATAAAAAATATTTTAATTCAAGTTAAATTGGAAATCAATAAAAAACTGGTTTTCAAATTTGTTATTGAAGATTTTGAAATTATCTTTATATCCTGTAGATAATTATGTCATGTATTATTATTAAACTAATTTCTAGCTTATTCACAATATCTGCTTTATTAAAGGCATAATTATTTCCATTTCTATATTGAATAATAAAGTTAATTTGATTTGATACATAATCAGATTAATAGTGTGTATCTGCATTGAAGTTTCAAGACACAATACCAAAGTTTCTAATTATAATTTGTTTCAACTTTGTTTGACCCAATTTTCAAGCCATAATACTTTTGCATGCATAGATTTGCTTTAATATACAAATAAATATATCATTAATCTTCTTTGTAAATATAAAACATTAAACGAAAATCATGATTTTCATACATTTATTACTTTACACAGTTTCGCGTATAAACTTTTCTTATGAAAGAAAATGTAATAGATTTTTTTTAATTCCTTTAGTTTGATCAAATAACAGAAATATCAACATTTCATTGCTAGTTCATATTTTATGACGCAATAAGAAATAATTTTAAAGCAATGTGTTTACAAAACAAATTTATATTAACAAAAATTATATATAATTAAAGATAAATAATTTAATTGTGTTTTAACTTATTCAACCAAGTTTTTTATTTTGCGGTGATTTTTTTTAAAAGTAACCTGTATTTAAGAGCTTTACTTTAATTGCATGTTTTATGTGCAAGTAGTTTATTTATCTAGCAATTGTAAACAAGATTGTTGATATCAGTTTCAATTGTATAAGAGCTACATAAATATATACGTACATAAGAACTTGCATTGTTTTCTGTGACATCAAACAATATAAATTAAAAATGTTTTGATTGTTGAATTGGAAAGGAGAAGAAGTGTTAGGAAATGAACATTTCTTATGCCTGCGGCACTTTTTTAATTAAGTATGGACTAAAAACTTAAAATGAGAAAGTGGTACGTCTCATTACTAGTCCACTGTTAAAATAAATTGTCCTAGATAAATATACAATTTAAATATTTACTGTAAAAGAAATGCAAACAAATCCAGGACAAATTTAAAAATAGGATTTTTATTAAGAAAATCTTACCAAGCTAATTTGGCCCATTACTTTGTATAGAAATTTAAATCATATGTTGTATTTGAGGTTTTGGCGGATGGAGACATGTGTTGATTCATTAATTCTCGGAGATTCCGCGTTGATGTTGAGGGTTGGTTCTGAAAAGAACCGGATTCTCGACGTTTCGGCGAACTAACATTCGCCATTTTCAAGAGATATATGCGTACGTGCGGGTTTAAGCGTAAGACTATATGTATCTGTATACTGTACTGTATGCAAAATATACACATATAATTTAACATAATACTGGACAAAGCGATGAGAGAATGGGGGAAAGAACTAAAGAATAAATCGAAGTGGACTCCGATACACCTGGGAAGAGGAAACAAAGCAATCGACATACCCTACCTGGCCTTTGCTGACGACCTAGCAGTAATAACAACGAGCCCAAAGGGACCGATTGAACGCATAGACACATTAAAATAATACGCGAAAAAAGTAGGACCACAAATTTCCTTTGAAAAAACAGAATTTTTCGTAACAAAAAAATATACAAAAGAACTGAAAACAAAGTACTGTAAAATACATAGAGTCAATCATTTTAAATACTTTTGAGAAATAATCGAACCAATAGGATTGCAAAAGCAAGCACAGAAGTTAAAAGAACGTTAACGATAACACAAAGTATGTACAACAAGAAATCAATAGCAATCAACACAAAAATCCGACACTGCAAAACAGTAATCTAACCAATGGCACT
This sequence comes from Phosphuga atrata, assembly GCA_944588485.1. Lineage (NCBI taxonomy): Eukaryota > Metazoa > Arthropoda > Insecta > Coleoptera > Silphidae > Phosphuga > Phosphuga atrata. The sequence continues at coordinate 58,866,690 of OX155893.1, forward strand.
ATACGCAAGTGAAACACTAGCACTCAACCTGAAAGGACAATTAGAAGAACTGAAGAAAGAAGAAAGGAAAATCATTCAAAAAATATTAGCCCCGAGAAAAACATAAGAAGGATATAGATTACAAACTAGAAGAACAACAGGAAAACACTCAAACATTGAAATAGACATAAATAAAAGAAGGGAAAAATTCTATGGACACATACAAAGACTACCAACAACAAGACTGACGAAACAGATACATGATATAACAACAACTCTAAAAAGCACAACCAACTGCGTAATACAAACACAAAAAGACCTCCAAAAAGGCGAACATAAGACAAGATATACGAATTATACGAACAGTTGAACCAGAGCCTGACAAACCGAAATAATACAGACCCAAATGGTCAGATCAAAGAAAACAAGAGTTCAGCCAGATAAAAACAACGCTGGCAAGAAAGAAAGAACAAAAAATGAGTCAACATTACTTAGTGTCTTCCTTCATGGAAGTTTTACCGCCTAAATAAATAAATATATACAAACAGGGTGTCAGGTAAACATGCGGAAAAATGTAAGGGTTTATTCCTTGGCCTATTCTAAGAATGTTTTGTCTTATGATGATTTCTGAAAAACCCTTTGTTTCGCAGATGCAGGGTGAAGAAAATTTGCGGCATTTGCAACATTTTATTATCAAAAAGTACATCTAAAGTAGCTCAATCTACTATACAATAAATGTTCAAAATGACTTTCTTCAGCCTGAATACAAGCATTCGGCAGTCAATTCAATTTTCTTGTCACTGAGTGCCGAACTCTTGACTGCCGAATGTTAGTCTGTGTTGATATTACAAATTTCTTTATTCAATCAGAAATAAGACAAAAAATATGGGTAAATAGTAAAGTTGTTGGTCAGTCGAGAGTGATTGTTCATATCTTGAAAACTATATACCTATAAGACAATCTTCAGTAAAGTTGTTGGTCAGTCGAGAGTGATTGTTCATATCTTGAAAACTATATAACTATAAGACAATCTTTTGGTGACAGTTGTTTATTAACAGAAGAAAATTCTATATTCTTTACTGTACTGGATACAACCCATTACTTTTTATAATTTAAAGTTTCGTGTGTTTATTTAATTAATAAAATGACATTTACGGCGTTTTAGACAGAAATCTACAAAAAGTGACCCTACTATATCTAGATATTTTCATGATTAAAACATTATTTTTGTGCGGATTTTTGACATTTGTAAATCGATACAGGTTTAAATTATAGAAACAAAAGTATTTTAATAAAAATAAAGTACTGATTGTGAAAAATTTGACAGGTCAATATATATCGTCTGATGTTAAGTGGTAAAAATAGTGATTGTGGTCAATTACTATTCTGAGGTTAGAGTAACTATGTTACAGTTGGTGGCAGTAAGTTTTAACATATAAATAAGAGCATTAGAAGCTAAGCAAAATTGGTTTTTGATTAAAATGTGGATTTATATTTATATCCTAAGAATTTATAAAAGACACGACTAGTCAGATAAGACTAGAGAGACAAGAATAGACAGACAAAAGTAGAGAGACAAGATTAAACAGGAAAGACTAGCAAAAGACTAGACTAAAGACTAGACAAAAATAAACAGACGAGGCAATACTAGACCGATAGGACGACAGACAAGACTAGACAAACAGTACTAGACAGGCAAGACTTGACAGACATGACTAGATGTACAAAATAGAGAAACAAGACTAGACTGATGAGAATTGACATTTATTGAACATTTATCTTCTTATTTTCTATAAAAATTTTAATTTCTGATTTAAATAGAAAATATTTTTTACAATTACTAGCAATGTAATAATACATAGTCATTTTGTACAAGCATGCAAATTTTCTTTGTTCAATTTACACTGTACTGTTTACCCCTATTAGTATTTCTAAATACTAAACGTTTCTAAAGTTTAGAATTACTGAAGTTTCAACCAGATTCATCTAGTTTTTTAATGAACTGGAATTGAATTACAAATGTTTCATTTAAAGTCTTTTTATATGCTTAATCATATTTTAGTATATGTTTTGGTTTCAATGAAAAATTAAAAAAATGTAAATAATAATTCTCACCAAGTAATTAATTTAGTAGTTTTAAGTTAAAAACTGCATTATATAAATAATATTGCTTCAATATGTATGTGTAGGGACAAATATTGAAGGCACAGAACGAGTAGATATTAAAGAACCTCCACCTATCCCGCCCGCAGATGGTGACGCATCTCCCGGCGATGGAGGAACTTGGGAAGACGTCGCCGAAGATAATGATCCTATTCTCACTCCAGAGGGCGAGGACGAAGAACCTTCCTCTGAAGAAGCTCCCAAGGTACATACAAAATATTTTTCAGCAAAATATATCTAAAAAATAGTATCTTAAGCAAAAAATATCTTAATTCCAGATTTGTTTAGAGATTTATTGAATTTGTTTCGGGTATTGAGTTTTAATAAAGTACCAATAATGTGTTATTTTTGTATAGGTTGCTAAAAAGAAACCACCAAAGCCAGAGGATGCTTCCAAGGAAAAGAAGGAACATGTCAATGTTGTGTTCATCGGACACGTAGATGCTGGTAAATCTACAATAGGTGGACAGATTATGGCGCTCACGGGAATGGTCGACAAACGTACATTGGAGAAGTACGAGCGGGAGGCTCGCGAAAAGAGCAGAGAGTCTTGGTACCTCTCATGGGCACTCGATACTAACCAAGAAGGTATGTATTGAAATAATGAAATTTGAAATGTAAAACGAGATTTATAACAAATTTAAAAAATTAACATTACCGTAAAAGTGATACGATGTTTTTTTTTTTTAAAATTTTGGTTGTAAATGATTTTTATTGAGATAATTTGTTAGATAACATTCGACAAATGACCGCCACTTTGATTTGATGCCAATTTCATATCACATATATGTGGCGGTGCAAGTCCTTTTTTTTAGTTATGAGATATCACATAATTTCTGATTAGTTTAGTGTAAAATTTTTATTTATAAGTAGTTAATTATTTTTTATTTTTTTTTAATTGCCAATGTTTTATTTAATTTAAAATTGGCTAATATAAGAAATTGCGTAGCGACTAATATGTTTACCTTTGATTTTCTCGAAACAATATAAAATGGACTTGCACTCTTTCAAAATATACTGTCTATATATCAAATCATATCATTTTCCAACATTATACAATTCTAAACAGCTACTTTTTGCGGATGTTACTTGTTACCATTTATCACCTTTGTCACATTTCGGCCCATAAGGTTGTGACACTTCTACAGTATTCCAATTTCGTGTGTCTCTTATATAAATCTCGATAAAATATCACATATATAAATAAAAATATAAGGTCTATTCATATTAGATAATTTTTGTGCCACGGTATTTTGACCCTGGTATTTTGACCATATTTAAATATCATATTTTATAGCAAATTTATTGTGAGAAATTTTATCAAAACTAATTTCAGTGACAGGCTCTAAATATTTATAATTAGGTTTTATTACCCCTATAATCCACAGAGTTAATGTTTTAATAAAACAATTTTCCAAACCTCATTGTTGATCATTAATAAAAGGAAACATCAAATGAATGTCCATGTCTCTTATGGATTGTAGTATAACTTGCAACATAAATCTTCTTTATTCCGTATAATTACAATTCGTTATATTATGAGAAAAAATAATTATATTTAATTATTCAGATTTTTTTTAAATGTAGGAAATAATATTCCATATGAAGTCAGTAGCTCAATTTTTTTAGTCATTACTTGAGTAGTGGAAGACATATGGAAGACAAAGACATTGAATGAACCTGATTTTAATGTTGTTTTGACTTTAAGATCAATAAACGATTTCATTGTCAAGTTCTTATGATATTGAGAGTTAAAAATATTTCATTTCTCTACTCTTGGACCTAGAACATACAATGTAAATATAAAATACGTGTTGCAAATTGCTTTATCATGATCAGATATCTTTGAATTTTAAAGTATTATTCTTCTGTGTTCTGTTAGTAAATATTTAAATAATCATGGTTGGCATGTAAATAACGTTGGTTTGTGTTTTATGCAGAGAGGGACAAAGGAAAAACAGTGGAAGTCGGCCGTGCTTACTTTGAGACTGAGAAAAAACATTTTACGATCTTGGACGCCCCTGGCCATAAAAGTTTTGTTCCTAATATGATCAGTGGTGCTGCTCAAGCTGATTTAGCTATTCTGGTAAGCCGCATATAAAAGTTTTATTTGTAATAAAATATTTCAATCAAAACTTAATTTCAATATAGATCTTTATTTCATTTAAGTTTATAAATAGTTAAATTATATTACTATTAGAATTGCATATCTAATTTACATGCATTGAAATAAACTTGTTCAAAGATAATTTGCATACTATCCGAAAGTAGTATGTGTGATATATCAAAATGTGCATGTGGAATTGTAAATTTTGGCTTTATTGAAGTCAAACTAGTAAATAGAATTTTATATATATATATATATATATATATATATATATATATATATATATACAAATACAAGGTGGCGCAAAAGTAATGTCATAATTTGAATTGATTTTCATTTTGTTCAAAATGAAAAAGATGATAAAAGAAATGAATGGATAAATGATGAAATTGAAAGTGTAAAATTGGTGACATTACTTGGAAAAAAATATATCGTTCAAATGGCCACCTCCAGAGTTGATGCATAATTGCGCTCCTTTTACCTCATTTTGAATTGTTGCTCGCAAAACATCTGGCTCCAAATTGGTGATTTCTTCTTCAATGTTAGCTTTCAAGACTTGCAAGGTTCGTGGTTTGTTGTGGTAAACGCGAGAAGTCCCAAAGGAATAAGTCTGGTGCTGTTAGATCTGGCGATCTGGACGGCCGGTTCAAATCTCCAAAACGGGAGATCAGTCGACCTTGAAATTGGTGTTTCAAAATCTCCATCTTCAGCTGTGTGAGCGGTTGCTCCGTCCTGTTGAAACCAACAATGATCGAGACCAAATGAGAGCAACTTACGGCCAAAAAAAACCCGTTTAGCATCTGCATAATACGGTCGCCATTTACGGTTACGGTGGCGCCATAGGCGTCTTCAAAAAAACATCGGCGTCATCACTTTTTCACTGCAAATACCGCACCGAACTGTCACTTTGAGGGGATGCAATGGAACTTCTTGCATTACATGTGGATCCTCTGTGCACCAGAAACGCAAATTTTGTTTGTTAACATAACCACTGAAGTGGAAATGGGCTTCAGTGCTCATTATGATTTTTGATACGAAGTCATCCTCTTCTTGCATCAAGTTCAATCTAGTTTGACAGTATGTTATCCTTGTCCGACGGTCAGCAGGCAGCAATTCGTGAACAGTTTGCATTTTGTAGGGGAACATTTTCAAATCTTTCATCAAAATCCGTTGAAAGGAACGTATGCTGATACCTAATTGTGTGCATCGTCGTCTCGTTGATGTTTGTGGATTCTCTCTGATGTCGTCGGCAACAGCATGATGTCGTCTCTCTGATGTCGTCTCGTTCGAACGAGCACTACGAGGCCGGCCACTTCTTGGGACATCTGTAGTGGACCTATGCACGAGGCGCTCAGCCAAACGCTTAATTGTTTGAGCACATGGAACACGACGACAGGGAAAACGACGGCGAAATTCACGTTGCGTTTAAACAACAGACTGAAAATTTGTCAAATAAGCAGTAACAATAAATCCTTGAGGCCCATGGTTTGTTGACAACTAATTCACTATATATCTACATCATAAATGTCGAAGCACAGTGACATTTAACTCCATCTGCAAAAATGACTTTTGGCCTCCTGAATTGTAAAGCTAGCTTTGACATCGTGTCAAATCCAGCAAAACTTTTAACCTTTCAGGGTCACTGACAAAATAAATTAAGTATAAGACAATAAAATCTAATTAAAAAAACTTTACTTTACACCATATTTGTCACGATAATGAACGTAGAAAATAATATGTAGAAAGAGTGATTTTTTTAATTTTACTGTGCGTCTGACATTTGGCAAAATGACATAATATGTACCTAATAAATTTGAATTAGTAAAAATGTCAAAGTTTGTGAGTACCAACATTCATAAAATAAATAATTTCCAATATTGTAATTAATCTAAATCTATTTGTTTCTTAAATAATAATTGGCCAAAAAATTTTACAGATTTTACAATGCTCCAGCAAATGGGGAACTCGCCCTTCGGGCTCGTTCAACGAGCTGTTGCATTGTAAAATCAATGTTTCCGCACTCTAATGTAAATAACTATTGCGCCACATTGTTTATTTCTTTTTATATTTATGCCATATGGAGTCAGCAGTCTAAGATTTCTTTGCTATAATCTAGATAGCGTTACACCTGTGGCAAAGTAAGGCTTTAGGTCATCTGATTATCCTACTGTTCTAGTAGGAATAATCGTTTGATGCCCTATCGCGCAGTCCTTGAGAGTCGGCCGATTTTAGATAATAATTTTTGCCATAGTATAAGGACAAACATTCATATTCGTTATGTATTTTTATATATTAACAGCGAAATTGTTATCTTGAAACATTATTCTTTAATAGGGTATTGATTTTATAATTGTATTTAATAGTCGTATTAGCAATGTATAATAATAATATTATTATTATTAGCAATGTATATATTACTGTAATTGGATCACATTTGTTTGTTTTAAAAGTTTATATTTTTAGGTGATATCTGCTCGTAAGGGTGAATTTGAGACTGGTTTCGACAGGGGTGGCCAGACCCGGGAGCATGCTATGTTAGCGAAGACGGCCGGTGTGAAGCATTTGGTTGTTCTCGTCAACAAAATGGACGATCCCACTGTGAACTGGGATGAGGGTAGATACAACGAATGTAAGGACAATATATTGCCATATCTCAAGAAACTCGGCTTCAATCCTGCCAAGGATCTTAGCTTCCTTCCATGTTCTGGACAAACTGGACAAGGACTCAGGGAACAAATAGAGGAAAAAGTAAATATATTTTCTCTTAATATTATTATGATTTTTAAAGTATACAGAAATAATGATAAAAACATAAATTGTTTATAAGTTTCAAATTGTATATTATTATCAGAGAAGCCAGTTGGCAAAACATATGTTACATTTATACAATAAATTTGAAACCATTTATGTTTTAATCTTTAACATTGAAATGAAGTTTCAACAAGTAACTCCACAATCAATCAATTATTGTATACATAATTATTTATTTCAATTTGAAGGGAGATCATAGTTTTTATATTTTCTTATATTTCTTTTAAATGGTTACCCCATATCTTGGTTATTTCAACAGGATCACTAAATAATTGCAGGGACACCTTTACAAATCTTTTATACCATACAAAATTAAAATTTGTATTTCATCTGAAAGACAGATTTGTAAATGCCCCTTTTCATTTCTCTAGTATTAAGCATATCTGCCATTGTAGATTAAATGAAATCATTTATTAAAAAAATTATGATTTAAAATCACTTTACAGATTGTGCCACATGGAGTCAGCAGTCTAAGATTTCTATTCCATAATCTAGATAGCGTTACACCTGTGGCAGAGCAAGACTTTAGGTCATCTGATTATCCTGCTGTTCTAGCAGGAATAATCGTCCGATGATCTTTTGTCAAGTCCTTAACAATTGGCCATTTTTTGATAATATTTTTTGCCTTAGTATTAGGACAAACATTTTAGTACCTCTTTAATCCCCTTTATAAAAGTAAAAAAGTTTCAACTTTGTTGAAATATCCTGTATAATTTACATAATAGAACAAAATCTTATCAAACTTGCAGCATGTAATTTAAAAAAAAATATTTTAACCTAGTGTTTCATATTTCTTGTTTGTTATAGGTATGCCCTTGGTACAGAGGGCCTGCATTCATTCCATTTATTGATGATTTGCCCTCATTAAATAGGAAAGCAGATGGTCCATTTATTATGCCAATTGTAGACAAATATAAAGATATGGGTACGGTTGTGATGGGCAAGGTTGAGGCTGGAGAGTGTCGCAAGGGTACCAATCTTATGATTATGCCAAATAGGGTAAGTAAATAATGTTTTACTGTCTTTTCTTTCCCATCTGATTATATAATTAACTAGAAGGATAAATTGACCAAATTAAATTACCAACTAAGAGAATATTTATATCAAATCGTAAACAGTAGTAATGTAAATTAATTTTAGAAACGTAAATTAAAACAAATTTATAAATCAATTTTATACTTAAATTTGCCACATGGAGTCAGCAGTCTAAGATTTCTTTGCCATAATCTAGATAGCGTTACACCTGTGGCAGAGTAAGGCTTTAGGTCATCTGATTATCTCACTGTTCTAGTGAGAATAATCGTTTGATGTTCTTCTGCCAAGTCCTTGAGAGTCGGCAGATTTTAGACAATAATTTTTGCCATAGTATAAGGACAAACATTCATTCTTAACAATAAATAGTATTAGGTCAAATTTATTTACAATTAAACTATATTCTATGTAGAATATTAATTATTTATTTAGTTTGACTAGATTATCAAAATATAACTACACACTGATTTATATAAAAAAAAACTACTTACTCAATATATTAATATTTAAACTTGAAGAGATCAATTTTATCATTATATGAACCTTTGAATCAACTTATCTACCATAAATAACCCTATTTTTACTTATTCAAGAATTTGTGCAAGTATAAGCTGTAACTGTAGGAAAAAAATGTTGATATGAAATATAAGTTTTGTATGTAGTTTTAAACATTTCAATATCAAAAATAGTGTTTCTACTAATTAGTGAAGACGATAGCTGCGACCGTTACTACTTGGTAAACCATACCTTAAATTGATTGTGTATGTTTTTATGGCTAATTTTTTGAAAAATTAAAATTTTCCCAAAAATGTAGTAAATTTTTAAATTCAGAGTCTATAAGGCCGAGGCCGCACTACGTTCTTTTTCCGCGAGCGGTAACCGCGTAACCGCTCGAGAAGCACACAGTACGCTATTAAAACAGTCACGGGAATACACCTCAAGTGAGGCCGCTTGTATTAACTTACTTGACTCCCGACAAAATCACCCGATTAAAAACCGCGGCGGTTTAGCCGTAATGCGGCCTAGGCCTTAATTTGTTTTTTTCATTTACTAGGTACTAATTAGTAGTTATATAATTGTAGAATGTGTCACTTTCTTTCATTTAATCCATTAAGAGTAAATATGAAAATGATTAATTGTAATGGATTTACCTAGGTCCATTTGGGACTTTTAATTTATAAAAAATCTGGGTACTTACCTACTAACGCCAGCGCAGCTACAGATTTGAACAAAATGGATGGTTAGATTAGGTTATAACGGAACAGATAAATCCAGACAACATATCGAGCGGTAGCGCGATCTCTCGATCCGAAATAAGAAAAAAATATTGGATAAGGGTTAGATTAGATTATATTAGAGCAGATAAATCCACGGTTTCGCGCGGTAGCGCGACCTCTTGCTACGATGGCGTTAATACGTAAGTACTAAAATCTGATTCAACTCTATCACCAAATGATCCAAGGTTTATATTTATTGTAATTAATAAAATAGGATGGACCAATTTATTTAATACCTTTATACCCTTTATCAGTTATTTATTGTTTTGAAATTTTATAAAACTACAATTTTGCAACTATATTAGTTATAAATAACTTAGAATATAGATATTGAATTATATGTAATATTGTAGACACCAGTTATAGTTGATCAATTATGGTCAGATGATGATGAAGTGGGCCAGGTTGTACCAGGAGAAAATGTTAAAATCAAAGTAAAAGGAGTCGAGGAAGAAGATGTATCGCCCGGCTTTGTCCTCTGCGACGCCTCCAATCCAATTCGCACAGGTCGTGTTTTCGATGCACAACTTGTAATTTTAGAGCATAAATCTATCATTTGCGCGGGATACAGCGCTGTAATGCATATCCATTGTGCAGCTGAAGAAGTCACCGTCAAAGTAAATATTTTTTGTTAATAGGTTATTAAATTTATGATTATTTATTTTGTTTATAGGCCTTAATATGTCTGGTAAATAAGAAAACCGGCGAAAAGAGCAAAACACGACCTAGATTTGTAAAACAAGATCAAGTAGCTATTATGAGAATAGAATGTGCCGGAGTAATTTGTCTTGAATCCTTCAAAGTATTCCCACAGATGGGCAGATTTACCCTCAGAGATGAAAGTAAGTTTCATAAATGATATATCTATAATCTTTAATTTATCAGAATAAGTTTTTATTATTTTAATCTTGACTATTTTTACTTTTTCTTATTTGCTTGCATGCTATTTTTCATTTTTACTTATAATAATGATTATATTTTATTGTCACCAACACTAACAAATGGCTATTGACAGTACTTATTTTTGTATATATTTGTACAATTTTATTTAAAACTTGAAATTTATTATAAACTAAATTGTGATAAAACTTACTACCATAAATCTGAATGTGTTCTATAATTTCATGGAATTCATAAAACTTATTTCGATTATAATTGAGGGAGTCAGATGCAAAGAGGTTTTTGAGAGGCACAGAAGTGCAAGTGCAAAGAAGGAAGCCGACGTAGTAGGTGTAGGACTGTAGTGACTAGCAGTGTAGGAGTTTCTTTTTTAATTCACAGCCATTGCATTTTACTTATTTCTTTTACTTCACCTAAAGCGTCTATCGCATGTTAGTAATTTAGTCGAGTGGCGGGTAATACGTCTTAATTTAAAAAATAAACGTGTCTAAAGATGTTACCTACGTAAGTTGCCCAACATTTTGAACCAGTACTAACTTTCTGCCCATCTGTCTGCCTGTATTCGGGGGAGGGGTGGGTGATGACAAGGAACCTCAAACAGCACTTATCTCGATTATACCCAATTTAGCACTCACATCCCTTTGTTACTGACCCCCTTGATTATACTTTGGAGATAATACAAATGTATAAATTTTCGCTTCGTACTATTCGCTCCGTGCATAACCGCTCTTAGCGCCACCCGTGACCAAAAAGACAACTTCGTGTATAATAATACAGTATAAAAACAACTGGCAAAAACAAAAAATAATTTATTTGATAAAATATACGATATTTGACAGCAAAAAAAATTAAAGGTTTTGTAATTCGTCAATTCTGCAATAAGATACTACCGAGTATATATAATAATTATAAATTAAAATCATAATGGATAGAATTATTGAAAAAATGTTCACTCTATTAATTTTAATAAACAAAAAATTGTGAATGGTGTAAAAGTAAGTAAGATTAACTTTGTTGATGTTGAAGAGTTTAGAATTAAAAATCAAGGAACTGCAATTAAAAGTAAGGTTTTTCGGCAAACTAATGTTACTGAAGCTCCATATAAAGTACAATTGCTAGTAAGTTGAGATTATTTATTAAATAACTAATGTCATAATATGTATGAAACTTTGTGTGGAAAGAAAGGATTAGCTGACTGAAAACAATAAAATTCGTAGTTTGAATTTCGTGTAGTATTTTTACAATTCGCCACAGAACACTTGAAAACGTCTTTTGGCCTTGAATCCATTCTCAATTTATGCACTTTATTAGTTTATGTAAAATAATAAAACTGTTTTTAAAAAACTTGTTTATTCAACAAAATACATGTCAATAATATATACAAACAAATGATAAATAATGTAACACTACACATGAAGTTCTTAATAGTGTCACCTTTGGCGCTAGTGCTGTTGCGCTCAGAGCGAATAACTTGTTACCACCATTCAATACTGAAAATATTTCTAATTTTAGAATAAGCATAAAGCATAAACTTATTAAAGACGAAATATAACTTGAATACATAAATATATTCAACCTGTTAGTAGCTCTATTCAAAGACATTATCTTATTCAAAGACACTTTCAAAGACAAATCTCACGTTGAAACAAATACTTCCCTGGCTAATACCACGCAGTATATTAAATAATACAATAGGCATTTGCATGTTATTGCTAGTACCATTACATTTTTATATTATTAACAAGCACTAGATAAATAATATTGCAGACGCGTTTCAAGATTTATCTCTCATAAGTGCAGCTCGATAAATTTCGAAACGCGTCTGCAGATGGTTATTCACTTAATTTAAATAGAAAGAAATGATTAATATAATTCAATATCCTGCGTTGTATTAGCCACGGAAGTAGTTGTTTCAACATGAGATTTGTCATAGTTTTAATAAGATTTAATAATATAGAGCTACGAACTTGAATATACTTATATATTCAAGCTAAATTTCGTCTTTAATAAGTTTATTTTGATTGTAACTATAATTAGTCAAATTTCACCAAAATTCAAATATAAAACAGTTTTTGTTGACTATTTCAGTCGTTATATTTCGTTATTTTTTGCTTGTTTCAGTCACAGTAATCTATTTTATTTACTATATAAACTGTTTCATTTTCAAATATCAAAAAATTTAGACTAACCCGTATTTAGTTGTTCAAGTTGCCTTTTAATGAAGTATATATTTATAGAATTTTACGTGTTTTTTTTTTAAATAATTTCATTTTAAGTATGTTATGTGTTTTATCTACGACCACTATTGTAAATGCCCATTATCGTGCAGTTCGTGGACTATATAAATACATCATAACACACACGTGCGTTTGGTTTACGATTCGTTGATTGGTTGAGAGCTGCACGTTGATACTATTTTTGAATATAGTACTCTGTGTTTTTGAAACAATCATTAAACGTCACATCATTCACATAGAAGCTGTCATTCATTTCGTTTTTTTATGTTTAAATCTAACGAAATCTACAAATAAGTACTAAATAAAAAGTTATGTAACTATTATGAATGTATTTCTTTTCATTTCTAAAAGTTAAAAAATTTCTCAATTAAATAAGGTCGAGTAACAGTTATATATGAAAGTACAACTGTTTGTTTATTATAATGTTAAATAATGTACCTAATAAGAAATAAATGTGTTACATCAAACATATTTTTCTTATTAAACAGAAACAAATTAGTGTGGTCGTAGATAAAGTATAGTACATAACTAGAGTTGTAAGGCAATTTCGAACTCGCGGAATTACGCACTCCCCGCCACGCGGGTCGTGCGTAACTGTTCCGCTCGTACGTAATATGAATCTTACAACTCTCGTCACGTAATATACTATTTTATCAGGTGTGCATATTTAGATTTTACGGCAATGGATAAATATCACAATTGTATTGAAACTGTAATTATGTTTCATAGTTTTTAACAGTGCTAATGTGTTTTTATTTTATTTTTCTGTTTTAGATAAGACTATTGCCATTGGTAAGGTTCTCAAAGTGGTAGAGTAAATGTATTACAGTAAAAGACTATAGGCCGTAAGATATACTCTATTTACAATAACACATTTGATGGATGTACGAATTTTGTACAGAATTGGACACGTTTGAAAAGTTTATATATAATACATCCCGAACGATTAAAAATCATCGAGTTTCATATAATTGCAGAAGCCGTCGTCCCTTTTTATATATGATACTCGGTGGGAAACCCTGTACAGTTGTTAAATACTTAGTTGAATTTTAAAAAAATGATTTTTTCCTCTTTTATTTTGTAAAAAAAAACAAGGTGTACTGGTCAATATATTTTTTTATTGGTTATGATATATATATATATTAATTATTAATTTGAATAGTAATAATAATTTCAATATTTATTTTATTTTTTATTTCTACTAATAAATGCTGTATATTTTTATGTTGAAAATGGGATGTTCCGAAATAATAAGTCATTGATTGTGAGAGAGGTTTTTCATCTTGGCGAGTGTATAATAGGTGCTTGTATTTATTGGTATTAGCTGGAGATATGTAAAGAAAAAAAATATTGGTGAGAACCGCGAGCAAACTATTGTTTATAAAAAAACGGCCTATGCTAACTATTTTATACATTAGAGAATGTAATTTTCGTCGTATCTCCAGCTTTATATTTTCAATCCTCCCCCAAGTTTTAAGAAGATATCAATTATTTTTTTTTATAGATAGTATGAGAGTTTAAATAATATTGCAGTAGCTTGAGATTTTTGGAATTGTAAATAAAGTTATACAGCGTCACCATGTGACGAGTTAATTTGAAAGAAAGTTGCTTATTTTATGCAAGACTTTTTTAATTTTTCTTTTTGTTGAATTAAGTTTGTGTTAGTCTTTATATGAGTAACCAAAAAAGGATAATGTTGCTATCAATTTTATATATTCAATAAAATTAAACTTAAATAATTTTCGTTTTAACACTACTTCCATTCGTTTTACTTTTTGTTACTAATTAATAATTCCTAGGATTTTTTTAAATTGCATCCTGCTTTTGCATCTTGTACCGCAACATTCCCTATTTTAAATAAAAGAAATTTATAAATCACTTCTACAATAACTAATTTATTTATGTAAAGTAATCGAAGTAAATCGAACTGAAAATAAGCTAATTGAGTGTTCACTTTCTCAAACTAAATTAACGATTTCTTTTCGCTGCTCTTAAAATTACGAGTTCGCTACACGACGTTTATCGCAATTTCAAAAAGTGCGATTTTATATAGGGTATAGTTACCCTGCCCAAAACAATTAGCGGGTCACTAATTTGTACCTCCATAAAATTCAAATGGGGAAATTACATGCAAATAAAATTAAGAACATCTGAAAAACGCTCTAATTGTATTGATTGGCACACATGGAAGTGTCAGCATCACCTACTTTTAATGTACCCGGAATTATTAACTACCAAAATGCAAAATCAATTTAAATTAATTGTTAATGTAAACTTTTGTACATAAAGTGGTAACTTAATGACGAGGATGTGCTTCCATAGCACGGATAACGGCATTACACCGTCTTGGCATGCTTCGCCAAAGTCTTCGAAGGTCTCGTTATGGTATAGCGTCCCATTTTTCAATAAGAGCCGCCGTTAGCTGCTGAGGACTCTTCAACGTTATTAGTTTCAATAGCTCTTTTTTCATTATATATATTACTATCGAGCAAATACTGTTAATTGTGCAATAGCTATTTACATTAGAGTGCGGAAACATTGAATCAGGATCATTCGTTCCCCATTTGCTGGAGCATTGTGGCATCATTTCCGCACGAAATTTGTATAAGATTTTTTGGCCGACAATTATTATTTAAGAAACAAATAGATTTAGATTAATTACAATATTGGAAATTATTTAATTTTTTAATGTTGGTTCTCACAAACTTTCACATTTTTACTAATTCAAATTTATTAGGTACATAATATGTCATTTTTCCAAATGTCGGACGCACAGTGAAATTAAAAAAAAATCTACATTATCGTGACAAATATGGTGTAAAGTAGCGTTTTCTACATTAGATTTTATTGTCATATACTTAATTTATTTTGTAAGTGTCCCTGAAAGGTTAAAATTTACTGGTCATTTTACCGCATCGTAGCCGTACTTTGCTACATTGTGTGTAAAAATCTAGTTTCGCTGCACGCATACACCATACACGATGTCAAAGCTAGCTTTACAATTCAGGAGGCCAAAACATATATTTTTTATTTGTTATGTATTTGAGAAAAAAATGTCTGTAATGACTTATTGGTATCTCTTTTATACGCTTCATAATCAAGTCTTCGTCTTTAAAATCTGAAATAAAATAGCACTACATTCTAGAACCCCTTGTTTTGCAAACTCTCTTTCTGAAAGATGTTTCTCGTGACAATGCAATGGTCAACTTGAAAGCTTGCAGCTGTAATGTTAGTTTTTGGAATCAAAAACGCTACTAATAATATTGAAAAATTGTAATTTTGACAGACAAAATACTTTTACAAAAATCACTGACAATATAAGGCTAGAACATTCAGCGCATCTGTGGCAAAAATTGCTAACTAGTAAAAACGAACAGTGACGGTATTTGGTCGTTGTCACTGAAATATATACAGGGTGGGCTTAAAGTCACGACTGCGTGTAAAAATGTAATAACTTTTTGTTTATTATTATTTTTTATTGTTTTTTTTTCTAAAATATAATATTAAGTTTGTAGGAATACATTTTAATTATAAAAAATAATATCAGAGAGATGACCACCATTTTCATCGATGCACAATTGGGCGCTTAAACGGGCGTTTTGCATAACTGCACCCAAAGTTTCAGGCTCTATTGTTCTGATCTCAGCTTCAATGTTGCGCTTTAGCTGCTCTATAGTTTGGTTTCTATATATTATTATATAGAAACTATGCTTGTTAACATACACTCGTTCTTTGAGGTAACCCCATAGAAAATAATCAGGGGCAGTTTAATCTGGTGAACGTGCTGGACAATTGAATTTCTTGACATAATTCGGCCATCAAAAATTTCATTCAAAAAAGTAATTGTGGCACGGGCCGTGTGTGCTTTTGCTCCATCCTGCTGGAACCACTTGTTGGCTGCCACAGGGCGTTCTGGATATTCTACAACACTGTCCCGTACACGATCGATGTTCACTTGGTTCTGTACTATTCTC
This sequence comes from Phosphuga atrata, assembly GCA_944588485.1. Classification (NCBI taxonomy): domain Eukaryota; kingdom Metazoa; phylum Arthropoda; class Insecta; order Coleoptera; family Silphidae; genus Phosphuga; species Phosphuga atrata. Next base: position 58,883,170 of record OX155893.1, read on the forward strand.
GGTCTTCCTGATCGTGGCAAGTCTGCCACTGCACCTTGTTGTCGGAACCGTGCAATAAAACGATTAATTGCGGTTTGGCTAGGTGCATTTCTGGTGTTGAAAAAATTTCGATGTGCTCGTTGCGTCAGTAAAATTGAATGCCCATTGGAAAAGTAAAATTCTACCACTTTGGTTGGTTGCTGGGTCGTTAAATTTTGCATGGTGGTGTAACACGGTTCGATGAATAAAATCTGAAAAAACAAAATTATTAAATTTTTACACGCAGTCGTGACTTTGGGCCCACCTTGTACTACCTGGAACGAGCGCTGGCCTCCTGGCTTGTGGGGGCCGAAAGAGAGCATCACAAGGTGTCTCTCATATCGCTCTGTCTTCGTCTAGTACAGTCCAAAAAGAAAACTAAATGTGTGTCCGACGTCCATTTTTTCTTGCAAATACAACAGTATTTTACCATCTTTTTGAAAACAACTTTCATTAAAATATATAAAGTTCGGTTTATAATATGCTCACCGATTGAACAATCTCACTCTCTTCATATAACCTGATATAACTCAATACAACTAGCTTTTCGCTCTGACTGTATCACATCCTCTGACTGTATCACATAGGGGTGTAAGGGGGAGAAGGTAAAAAAGGTCACATACCACCCCAAATGTCAACCTCACCTGCACGAGCGATGACCTCGGTCATCCGGCGCACCCTGCTACGTAACAAACGAGGCTCTGACGACCGAGTAACGGCGGAATAACCGTCAAAACGGGAGTAAAGGAAATGATACTCCCCGACGACCCCTATCAACCCGCATTGGCCAGAGTGATAGGTAAGGGCTAAACCCCTCTTAATATGAAAGATACAACAAGAACGCGCCCCTTAGTCCCCGGCGGACCGCTAGCACCCAACCAAGGTAGCGGTTGGATCAAGCAGCGGTCAAAGGGTGCAAAGAATCACCGGGAAACAACAGGCTACCAAAACAAACGACGTACACTGCACATCTGTACTTATAACACGAGAACGCTTTCCAGCGAAGAAAAAGTACTCCAACTCGAAGAAGAACTAAACCAAATTCACTGGGATATAGTAGGTCTATAGGGATATAGTAGGTCTATATCGTCTGGCTGAGATACGAAGAAGAGGAGAACAGCAGATTACCCTAAAATCAGGAAATACCTTATATTACAGAGGAAACGAAGAGAGCTCCGATGGAGGAGTAGGTTTCATAATACATAAAAAACACACAAAACAGATCCTACACATAGAGAGCATAAGCCCCAGAGTATGCTTTATAATACTGAAACTAAACCAAAGATATAACATGAAGATCATTCAAGTGTATGCTCCAACATCCACACACACAGAGGAAGAAATCGAGACCTTTTATGAAGACATCTACTCTGCAATGTCAAAAACTCCAACATACTACACACTAATAGTTGGAGATTTAAACGCCAAGCTGGGTAAGAAGCAAGACGACAGCGAAATTTCCCTGGGACAATACGGGATAGGAGAAAAGAAATGATAGGGGAAACACCTTACTGTAATTCCTTTTAGAACATCGTATGAATGCTATGAATACCTTTTTTAAGAAAGCCGAACACCGGAAATGGACCTGGGCGAGCCCTGACGGAAATACACGAAACGAAATAGATTTCATCATCACGGATAAAAAACAAATCGTACAGGATGTCACAATACTCAACCGGGTGTCAGTGGGAAGCGACCACAGGATGCTAAGAGCAAAAGTTGTGCTACGATTGAAAAAGGAGAGAAGACTGCTTGCAACATCAAAGAGCAAAGAACAAACTACAGTGAACAATAACGGGGAATACAAGAAATCCATAGCAGAACGACTAGGACACGGTAACATCGAGGAAATGAGTATAGAAACCTTAAGCAATGAAATCGTAACATCGATACAAGAGGCAAAACAGATACATGGTACAAAACTGAACAGGGAAGAAGGGAAACTATCAGCAAACACAAGACAACTTATGAAACAAAGGCGAGAAAAACTACAAAAGCACCTACTACATACAGACCAGCTGAGAACACTAAATAAAGAAATATCAAATTCCGCAAGGAAAGATATTAGAAACTATAACAAAACACGGATAGCGAAGACTATCGAAGAGAACAAAAGCATGAAAGCACTGAGACAGAAAATAACACCTGGAAAAGCAGAAATTACCAAACTCGAGGACCAAAACGGGCAAACTATCAGGAACAAAGAAGAGATCCTGGAAATCGTAAAACGCTTCTATTCAAATCTCTATAGCGCTCAAGAAACACCAGAGCCGGAATATACCCGTACCATCCCCCAAATTTTAAACCAAGGAGCAGAAGGTCTACCGGAGATAACCCAAGAGGAAATCTCAAAATCAATTACGGAAATGAAAAATAACAAGGCGCCCGGGGAGGATGATATTGCGATCGAACAGATTAAGGAAGGGGGAGTTAAGCTATTAGAAGCCATAAAGAGTTTATTCAACAAATGTCTCACGGAAGGAATAACACCAACAGCATGGGACAATGCAATCATTGTTATTATACACAAAAAGGGAAACACGGCTGACCTAAAAAACTACAGGCCAATAAGCCTGCTTTCGCACCTCTATAAACTCTTCACCAAAATCATAACTAAAAGCCTCACAACCAAACTTGACCTTTATCAACCGCCTGAACAAGCAGGATTCAGAGCCGGAAACGGAACGAACGACCACCTGCAAACCATCAAAACCGTAATAGAGAAATGTGTCGAATACAACAAGCCACTCGTCCTTGCCTTCGTGGACTACGAGAAGGCATTTGACTCTATCAACCACAATGAGATGTTTAAGGCACTGGCGAATTGCCGAATAGACCATAGGTACTCGGAGACTCTACAGCACATATACAAAAATGCTACTGCATGCGTTAAACTACACGAAAAAACGGACAGATTCAGAATACAACGCGGCGTCCGACAAGGTGACACCATCTCGCGTAAACTATTTACAAACCTCATGGAGTACATGTTCAAGACCATAGAACTAGAAGATATGGGCATAAACATCAATGGCGAAAACCTCAACCATCTACGGTTCGCAGACGACATTGTGCTAATTTCGGATAGCCCAGATAAGACTGAAAAAATGCTTAAGAAGCTGGCAGAACAATCACGAAAAGTCGGCCTTAAAATAAACATCTCGAAAACGGAATTTATGACCAACCTAGTACCTTCCCGAAACTTTATAATGGAAGGGATTGAGATCCGGCAAGTCACCTCATACAAGTATCTAGGCCACGAGATTAAAATCGGCAGAGACAACCAGACACATGAGATTGGAAGGAGGCTAAGACTAACGTGGGCAGCCTACGGAAAACTAAAACACATTTTCAAATCCGACATCCCCAACTGCCTAAAACGTAAGGTGTTTGACCAGTGCATCCTACCAGTCTTAACCTACGGAGCGAAGACTCTAACACTCACACAAAAGTCCGTCCAAAAGAACAGAGTGGCGCAACGAGCCATGGAACGTTCCATGCTCGGAATTACATTGCGAGATAAAGTGCGGAATGAAGTACTAAGAGAGCGATCTGGGGTTAGCGATGCAATTGAAGTAATAACCAAACTAAAATGGAACTGGTCCGGGCTTGTCGCAAGGATGCCAAACAACAGATGGACCAAAAAGATCCTGGAATGGCGACCTAGACAAGAGGCATACAGAAGTAGAGGACGCCCACCCACCCGATGGACAGACGATGTGAAACGCATCGCCACCAACTGGATGCAAGAAGCACAAGATAGAAGTAGATGGAAGATGTTAAGAGAGGCCTATGTCCAGCAGTGGACGAGACAGGCTGAATAAAGAAGAAGAAAAGAAAGAAGTATCACATCCTCCCACTCTCGAATTCACTGTTGGCTAGACAAGAAGGGATCCCCTTGGGACCTCTCCCTCGGCCTGAACAAGTTTAGAGGCCAGCGCTCGTTCCAGATAGTATACATATATATATATATATATATATATATATATATATATATATATATATATATATATATATATATATTCTCCAAGGTCTTGCATGGCCACAATGCGTACATTGGGTTGCCTATATCTATGATGAAGTTAAGACATTAACAATAAGATTTTATCAGAAGAGGAACAAATTTGCGAAGACTTTTTTAAAAAACGCATAGTCGGGATATTAACGGTAAATTTATCGTACGCCTACCATTTAAAAGCAATAATTCGCATATAGTTTCTACGAATCAAATAGCCGCGATTAGATTTAATATTTTAGAAAAGAGATTTATGAAGGATAAACATTTCAAAATAGAATATTGTAAGATTATGCAGGATTATATTGATCTTGAACACATGGAAATAGCACGTGTCAATTCACAAGAAATTAATTGTATTTTTCCTCACCATGGTGTCATTAAACATTCCAGCTCAACGACAAAATTCCGGGCGGTCTTTGACGGTAGTTGCCGATTGGGCAATGGGACATATCTCTTAACGATCATTTTATGATAGGGCCGAATTTGCAGAGGGATTAATTTTCTTTATTAGTTGAGTGCCGACAATATCGGTACGTGCTTAATGCTGATATTGTTAAGATTTACATGCAGATTTGGGTTTCTCAAGAAGATTGGATATTAAAACAAATTTTAAGGAGGTCTAATCCAAATAAGGACATACAAATTTACAACCTAAAAATAGTTACGTATGGGACAGCTTGTGCACCATATTTAGCTATGAGATGTTTGAAGCAATTATGTAGTAGAATGCTGTAGAATCATCGGATTTATACCCTGATAGTCCGGTCAATTTAGACATCCAAGGTTACAAAAATTCACACTTGGCTGAAAATTGGTAGAATTGTTCAAAACACTATTATAAGTAAAATGTGAAAAGTCCTCATCGATCGGACACCTGGAAAAAATGTACTCGCGGTCAAAGGTCACAATAACGGGTTTTTTCGCGATTTTCAGCAAAACGGTACGTTTTATCATAAAATTAGTTCAGATAAAAATTGTAGATCAATTAATTATCTATAATGAAAATGTCTATATACTTTTTTCCTAAGAGCCACCGTGTTTGAGATATAACGATTAAAAAAGTTGAAAGAATTATGTTTAATTTGACTATTAACAAAAATAATTTAACTATTAAATAATTAAAGGTATTGGCAAGGGTTGGAAATGATAAAAGGCGTGTAATTTAAAAAAAAAAAAATAGGGAAATTTATCCATCGGAATCATCATTATCTGAAACTTCTGCTTCCTCTTCTCCTTGTTCTACTTCTCCTTGTTTATCTTCTTCATCCTGGATGCAAGTAAATTTCCCCAATAATAATGCATCGCATGTTTCTTCGTTAGCATCAAATGAATCTTCAATTGTTGGTGATTCAACATTGGAGCATGACCGGCCTTGACAATTTGTACATGCTACAGAACAAAACAGTCCAACTTTTTTGCAACCACCAGTGATATACGTGGTGTACTTATACATATTATGACGATTACAACTCTTTCAACTTTTTGAATCGTTATATCTCAAAAACGGTGGCTCTTAGGAAAACAAGTATTTAAACATTTTTTGTAGATAATAATCTGATCTACAAATTTTGTTTGGGCTAATTTTATGATAAAACACCGTTTTGCTGAAAATCGCGAAAAACCCGTTTTTGTGACCTTTGACCACGAGTAAATTTTTTTCCAGGTGTCGGATTGATGAGGACTTTTTACACTTCATTTATGAAGTGTTTTGAACAATCCTACCAATTTTCAGCCATGTGTGAATTTTTGTAACCTCACCCATATTTTTTTGTCTAATTTGACCGGACTATGAAGCAAGTAGAGTAGTTATAATGACCATTTTTATATGGACGATTTGCTTACTGGAACAAATACTCCAGAAGAAGCAATAATTATTACAGATAATTTAATTAAAATTTTAAAGAGTGATAGCTTTGAATTAGCAAAATGGGCTTCAAACAAATTAGATTTATTACCGAACTCAGAGTTAAGCCGCGAAGTTGTGTTTATATTATTAGATTCATTTTCACAGACTAAAACTTTAGGTTTAAGTTGGGTTGGGTTTAAGTTGGGATTAATTTAAAGTATGATGTTAATAGTAGAATTAATAAGAAATCTATAACAAAACTAATTGCAACTAATATATATGATCCAATTGGTCTTATAGGTCCAATATTGATAACAGCAAAATTAATATTACAAAAACTATGGCAATTAAAATGTGATTGGGATAATCTGTAGAACCTGTAGAATTAAAAGATAAATTTGCATATTTTATATCAGTTACATTATAACGTAACTACCAAAACTCTTGGAATCCACTCCTGCCATGAATTTAAAGAGACAGGTCATTTCTTAATTCACCCACATAAGGCCGAGGCCGCACTACGGTTTCTTCCCGCGAGCGGTAACCGCTATAACCGCGAAACCGCTCGAGAAACACACAATACGCTATTGGAAAAATCAGTCGCTTGAAAAAACCGCAAGTGAGGCAGCTTGTATTAACTTACTACAGTTACAAAGTCACGCGATTAAAAACCGCGGCGGTTTAGCCGCAGTGCGGCCTAGGCCTAATGCCGAGGCCGCACTACGGTTTTTTTCCGCAAGCGGTAACCGCTATAACCGCGAAACCGCTCGAGAAACAAACAGTACGCTATGGGAAAAATCAGTTGCGGGAAAAAACCGCAAGTGAGGCCGCTTGTATTAGCTTACCTGAGACAAAATCACGCAAATAAAAACCGCGGCGGTTTAGCCGTAGTGCGGCCTAGGCCTAAAATTAAACAAATTATCAAATGTCATTTTTAAGTAGCTGTCAGTTGTTAATGTAAATCATGTATGTATGAAAACTAGGGATGGAAGGTTAGGGCGCGGGGAGTGTCCACGTTCGCGGCGGGGGGATTTAGCAAACCTATATGTCGAAGTTTATTATTTTGCCGTTGTGTCAGAATTTGCATGGGCATTAGAATAATATATTAATATATTATTCCTATGTCCATGTATATTCATTGGTTATATTGTTTTTGATTTTTGTTTTGTTTTCGTTGGTTTTTATCAACTGTTATATATACAGGCAATGCATATTTGCAGCCAGGATAACAAGTTGTACATTTGGCCTTTCCTGGAACTACCCTTGAGATTTCAAACATGTGTTGGGGGAATGGAAAACTTATGAACTAATAATAGCAATGATAACAACAATAAGAAATAAAACGATTTTTATATTTTGTTTCTCAACTTAACTTTTCTTCATGTACTCTTTCTTTTTAGCTTCATCAGTTTCTTTTCATACAATATTTTTTGCTTTCATACTTTTCTTTTGTTAATTTTTAAGTTAAACAAGGAATAATTGATATTTAAAAGAAATTGTTTCATAAAGTGTCTCGTTTTTTGTCCCCTAGACATAATGTTGGCTAGTGAGGGGATATTAGTTTTGTTTTGGTTTTGCTTTATTGATTTGTTTTGTTAATTTGCAAGCACAACTCTAAACAATATGCAATGGTTGTTTCAAGGCTTAATATAAATTGTATAAAGTCTTGAATTTTTGTTGGTAGTGAGTTCATGCTTTTTGTGCTCACTTGAGCATTATTTGAGTTTACAAATTATTATGTTCTGTGTCATTACATCTTTTCATTCTTTTTTTTTTTTTTTTGAAGATATAGACTAATTTTTCGCCCTCAAAACAATTTCTTATATAATACCGCTAAAAAATCCCCCTAAATAAATGTACCCCCTAAAAAAAAAACCTTTACATCTTTATTTCCCCTAAATTTGGGGGTAATACCCCCTCAAGTAGGCATCTCTGTATGTCGGATTGTGTTTAGTGTTAAGTTCAACTTACAATTTCATTAGTTATAAATAAGACGCATTCTCATAAAGTTAACGCTGATTTATTTTAGTGTTGTGAATTATAAAATTAACAAAGAAGAACAAACATTACAACAGATGTTGAATGTTTTGTCCATTTTCACGAATACACAAATTAATTCGCCATTTTATGTTATCGAACACATTTTGTAATACTGTGTTGTCTATTTCTTCACATTTTCTTATTACATTGTTTCGCAGATCTTCTAATATATGCACTGGACTGCTGAATACTGAATTTTTTAAATGTGGAAAAAGAAAAAAGTCCAGAGAAGTTAGATCACAAGAATGTGGTGGAAATCGCTCTTTGCTTATTAACCTGTCGTCAAAGAATTCATGAAGATAATTTAATGTTTCACTGTGCACTGGGCAATGTGCGGTCTAGCAGAATCTTGTTGGAAGAAGCCATTTAGGAGTTTATCATCATGAAGCTCGTTAATAAATTGATGCAAAATAGTGTCTCTATAAGTGGCAGTGTTTAAATTACCATCAAAAAATAATTCTGCGTCTTGACATTGCTAACCACACACCAACTTTGATTGGATGCAGTGGGCTCTCTAAAAAAATGTGGGTTGTCAACACTCCACATGCGCATGTTTTGGTAATGTATCCGTTTAGATGAAACCAGGCGTCTTCAGTGAAAAATGTTAAATTTAACACTTCGTCGTTCATATTTTCATTGAAGCACCGACAGTAGGCCAGTCTTTTATTATAATGGAGTGGTAAAAGTTCTTGGTACATTTGCAACTTATATGGTTTCATGTAAAGATCTTGACGAATAATCCTGTGAGTGGTAGTACGACTTTAATTCAACTGATGAGCTAGTCTCCCAATTAAAGTGCTTCGCTCGTCTTGGACTGCATTTCCAATGTTGTTTATAATATTCTCATTATTAATACGAGGCCTTATGCCTGTGCCTGTCCACTTCTTGATTTGTTGTTAATGTTACCAGTACTTCGATAGCAATCAACTGATCCTAATACCTGCCTTCTAAACTGATTCATAATAAATACAGCCATAGGAAAACGTTGCCTAAATTCTTCAATGCAGGGGTCGATACTGAGTTCCCACCATTTTCCAGGCGTTTCCTACCATTACGAAAATAACTTTCGACTATAAAAGTTTTCTGCTCTTTTGTAAACATTTTTAAGTTAAATAAATTAAGTATGAGCGGTAGAAATTGATATTAACTACTGACAGCTACATAAAAATGACAGTTCATCATTTATTAAATTTTATTTGTGGGAATTAAGAAATGACCTGCGTCTTCTAATTCATGGCAAGAGTGGATTCCAAAAGTTTTGGGACATTAATGAAATTCAAATCCCTAGGAAAGGAATATCAGTGTATCCATATAAAACAATTGAAATTCATGGGTTCAGTGATGCCACTACTCAAGCGTATGGCGGGGTTATTTTTATTAGAACGACAGATAAATCAAATAAACACACCGTATATTTGCTCTGTTCTAAAGAAAGAATTGCTTCTATTAAACAAATTTCTGTACCAAGATTAGAGTTGTGTGCAGCCCTACTATTATCAAAACTGTATGACAAGGTGAAAAAAGCATTAGACTTCAATTTCGACAATTACTATTATTGGTGCGATTCAACTATCGTTCTATATTGGATAGCTTCGTCAAAAATCGCTGGGAAACTTTTGTAGCGAATCGAATTAGTGAAATTCATTAATAAACAGATAAAAATCAATGGCGTTACGTAGATAGTAACCCGTCCGGCAGTAATGTCAAAATGATATCATAATGTTATCTAAAAAATGTCTTTTAGAGATCAGTAAAATGTTATCTTTTAGACAACATTTTTCGGAGCTGCTTTTTCTGATATGAAAATGTTAGCAAAATGTATATGTATAATATATATGTTGCCATAGTTATAGTTTATCATATAAACGCAAAGAGGATCGGATCACGCCGTGAGTAGGGCGGTGGGGTTTCCACAGCCGAAACGGGTGGAACATTCTGCTTTTTATTAAAATTGTAACAAGTTTTATTTAAGATTCGATAAACATTTTACAAAAAAAAAATTGGTTGAAAATAAAAAAACTACAATTTTGACAGGAAACAATACAATTAAATTGGAATTTAAAAAAAAAACACTTAATAAATAATTTCCGCTCTAATTATCAACTGATTTGCTTCGAATTAAAAAAAAAAGGAAAACTTGTAATATATATATCCAGGAAAAATATAAATAAATTTAAATTTTCTTCAAATTAAATAACAAAAGATCGCCACATCCTCCATCTGGAAAATACAAATAAATTTTGAAATTGAAAAAAAAATAAGATATGTCATTATCAGATTTTCTTAAAAAAATAAAAAACGAAATATGACAAATACAAATAAATTGGAATTTAAAAAACAAAAACAGAAAAAAGCTTACAAATAATGTCCTGTCTATTCATCATACAATTTCCTCTAAATAAGAAAAGAAAAACAAAGTTGGCCCAAGTCTTTCGTCTAAAAAACAAAAATAAATTGAAATTTTGATAAAAATAAAACATCAATCTCAACGACCTTATTAGGACCGCCGAGTTTCTCAGGGTGAGTAAAAAATGCATCGAAGACAACCTCACGGCAAAAAGATGACCAAACAATTACAGTTGAATTGTTCATCTTCAACTGTCTGCCAAACAGCATCAAGGATACATTTTGAACCCAAAAAGAGACGAACCCAAGAATCTTCACTAATGGCAACTTGGACCTGGCGAAGAATGTGCCTGAACGAAATTCTACCTTTTGACCGCACATCTTGGACTTTTTCTTAACTACGGAAATCTTATTCTTACAGATCCAACGAAACCCGTCAATCCTGAAATAAAACATTTAAGAATATATTCCAATGTTGTTGAAAATATAAAAAAAGCGGTACTTACGTATTAACGACTCAACAACAAAAAATGCATGCACATTATAGTGGATTTATCTGCCAACTTCGCGGAGGGTAACCTAATCTAACCGGGGCTAAAACAACTGTACTTGCCATATTGATCTATATTGGATAGAGTTCGCGCTGCCGCGCGTATGTTTTGATTTATCTGTCCTTCTCGCGGCGGGCAACCTAATCTAACCAGGGTTAAACCAACGGTCCTTGCCACTCTGTCCTACATTGAATCGAGAGTTCGCGCTGCCGCCCGTATGTTGTCTTGATTCATATTTACGCTTCGCGGTGGGCAACCTAATCTAACCAAGGTTAAACCAACGGTACTTGCCAATTTATCCTATATTGAATCGAGAGTTCGCGCTGCCGCGCGTATGTCGTCTTGATTTATCTGTCCGCTTCGCGGCGGGCAACATAATCTAACCGGGGTTAAACCAACGGTCCTTGACACATTGATCTATATTGGCTCAAGAGTTCGCGCTGCCGCGCGTATGTTGTCTTGATTTATCTGTCCGCTTCGCTTCGCGGCGGGCAACCTAATCTAACCGGCATTGAATCGATCCATGACTCAAAGTGGGATTTTTACTTAAAAATGTAGAAAATAAAATGTCGAACACACCATATAAAACCTTTATTAAATATAAGGCAAAGCGCTTTCGACTTGGAAGTAAGTCATCTTCATTGCTAAAATACATACATTGAAAAAATTAACATAGTAAAACGCATTCTACTAATAAGATATAAAGATAAGGAAATAATTGTAAGTTATACCTTACCCGAATGTTCGATGAAAGAAATTTATATGCCGGCGAAAGCTAGGACAAGAATAATTGAAACATAATTTGATAATATGCTAATTCAACAGGCTATAATGATTACAAAATAAAATCAAACAAGACACTATTATAAAATAAATTTAAAGAGGAGCCACGTGACGACTAAGTCGGTAAAAAATGGTAGTGTAGGTTGAAAAAGAAAAAGATTTTTAAACAGAATGGTTTTATGCATTTAACAATAAAAACTAACCTGCGTCGTATAAAGCGTAAAAATGTAGGGAATTTTTTTGAAAATCTAGTTGCAAACAGTGCAGCCTAACTACAAAATAATGATTTTTAATTTTTAAAAAACTTTAAGGCTTTCCCAAAGTTTACAAAGTTAACAAAAAACTTTAAAGACCTTAAGAAAGTGAACAACTACAAAATCATCAATGCAGGACGACAAAAGAGAAAACCTTTTGTCACTCTTTCTCTTTTGTCATCCTGCACCAACAGTTCCAAAGCCGCTAAAGCTTTATAACGTTTAAACTATAAAAAAAAGGTAAATGAAATATAATTAGCAAAGCAAAGGGCAAGATAAATCAGACTATGTTAATGAAACTGATAATTTTAATAAAGCTGTGATGATAGTGAGTTGAAAACTTAGTGATCTCGTTCAAGACGGTTAACTTATGATTTAAGCAGGCTTTGTAGATCTCAAGTGCCCCTAGGTGATTAAGCCTACAGGATTTGTGGTGAACATGTAGGAGTTTGGCGTTGTCGATGGAAGAACTATGTCCTGTAAGGAGAAGGTGGTCTGCTAAAGGGGAGTTGGAAGAGAAGTTGGAATGCCTAAATTCTTATGTTTGTGGAACTGGTTAAGATGTTCTTTTATACATAGAGATATAGCCCTGACAGTTTGGCCAACATACAGGGAATCAAAATTATCAAATAAGAGGGAGTAAACCCCCGGCATGTGATAGTAGAATCAAACTATCTTTTGTACTAACCAAGGAACAGATAATGAGCCTGTCGTAAAGTAAGCAGATGAGAATTGATGGGAAGAGAAAAGATGTGCTAAATCAATGGAAGCTTGAACGACAAACTTCAGAGGAGCCCACACGGTGGGTGTTTTCAATGCGGGAAGAAAATTGAAGGATAGTTTATGTTTGACTAAATTTTTAATGTAAAAGCTTTCTATAAGATTGACGGGGAAGATATTATAGAAAGCCATATGTAAAATGACACCCAATTTCCTTTCAAAGGGCTCAGGGTTAAGGGGAACTGGAAGAGTCTATGCAAAAGGGGATTACATGACGCAAACTAATGGGAGAAAGGATGCAATTAGAAGAAAGGAAGAACGCAATGGATTAAACAAACATTAAACAAGATTAAGCAAGAACCATTGGTTTAACAAACTCGACTGATATCAATTTCCATTCAATTAATTTTTTAATTGTTTAGTCGGGATCTCTTAAAGTATTCTGAATATTCAGAATAGACAAATAAGTTGTGACCAGTCATAAACGTCAGTAATTTTTTATTACAAAAACCCAAATATTTCTCCGAAATAAGAAAAAAATATTTACAAGGATTACGTCTTTCAACTACAATGTGCATGCAATTTATGTTATGGTGGTATTAATAAACAAATACAAAAAAAAAAAAATAACTGAATTATCCCGACACAGTTTCAAGTGGCCGTTTTTCCACTTGGGGCAATTATATGAACCTTCGGCCGGAATCAATCCCCACTCAACCAATTTTTTAATCATTTCGTCAGCATCCTGCAATATTTGAAAAATATCAGGACACCAATAAAATCCACACGACATTGTAGCGTAGCTGTTCGTTGAAATCTGGTTGAAATATGAATACAACTTCAATACGACGCTTAAAATAATATATATGTTGCCATAGTTATAGTTTTTCATATAAAAGCAAAGAGAATCAGATCCTCTTTGATATAAACTGGCATATAAACAAAATTAAACGTGGCAACGTCTAAATAATTGCGTTCACATATACTGTCTGCAATCTTGAAAATGTCAAAAATTATTTTCAACAAAAACAACGTAGAGGCTTCATTTTTGCTTGCGGATCTTAGTTAAAGAGTGCCAAAGACGATTAACAACAGTTACACCAGGTAAAAAGTACACAAACATATTTTCAAAACAGACCCGTATTTCCAATAATAGCCACCAATTGTAGTGGAGAGCAATCATTTTCACAGCTAAAGAAAATAAAAAATGAATTACGAACAACTATGTTACAAGAACGATTAACTAATTTGTCAATTATGTGCATAGATAGTGATATTCTTAAAAAATAGACTTTGAAGATATAATGAAGATATAATAATATTTGAATTTGATTTGAATAATATAAACAAAATTTTGAACTACAGAAATCCCGAAAGAAACTATCGTAATCGTAACCATTTCAACCAGCAGCATATTTATCTAATCAATAATATATGTATATTTGATTTGTACCAATTAACCATAATAAATATAAGATCATAGCAGAAAATTGTTTTTGTCATTCACGTTTTTTACTTTCCAACGGGGTCCCAAATTCTTGTGGGCCCAAGGGCCCCGGCATAGCTTAAGACAGCACTGATAGTGAGAACGTGTCCATTTAAAACAGTGTAATCATTATTTGACAGCTGAGTGTAGCGTATATGAGAATCGGCCTATTATCAGGAGTGGAGATCTCGTGGTTTCTGCGAATTGGCATACCACACGCAAGGTACCGTCAACGGTGAAGAAGAAAATGCAAAATTCTACCTACTTTCGGTTCGGCAGCCGCAAACGTCCGGTTTTGCAAAAACATCTACCGCACGGCCATATTTGCAAAAATTTGCGCGCCCTCTTCAAAGAACCAGAGAGGAAGAATTCACGAAAGCGGATCCGCAAACCGGAAGCCGTTCCGTTTAGCGGTAGGCTCGTAATAGAACGTCAAAGAAGACAAAATTTTCATTGAAGGCACGAAAATTCGAGATGACAGTTATTACTATCATATCGAAGTCATTACTATCTTCGCGAAACGCCCAAATATGACCGCGCAGCGTAATTTTGTTACTTTGTTTTCCGGCGGCATTGCCATATCATAAACATTAGTCAATTAAGTTTTTTTTTTATTACGTTCGTTACTAATTATCGTTTCCCTGAAATTAGAGGAGTTAATATTAAAATAGTGAATATATTAATATTCACGGCCATTGTTCCATGTAATCTCCTCTATTTTGGTAAATAATACTCCTATTTTATTTTCTAATTGCATTTAAACCGCAATAATTAAAAAGTTATAATCGATTGTCATACCAATAGTTTCAGGTAATCAGGTAAATTTTCTGAAATTATACTTTTTCTCTAAGAAAATAGGTTAGAACACAAAATAATCAGATTTTAATCTAATGAGTTATTAAAAACAACGGAAATTAGTAGTAAAGAAAGTGATTTAAATATCAATACATTTTCCTATATTTTATTTCTGTATTTTTTTAATTGGATGCGGAGAAATTGCAGAACAGTGAAACGTGGGCGGTGAAAGTTCCTGCAGGAAAGATTCCGCGGTGAAATCTATGCAGTGAAAGTTCACTGAACCTTAAAAATGATGGGAAATTAAAACATAGCATCTTAAATTTTATATATAAAAATTATTTATTATTTATTTTATTAAACACATTTTATTAACATTAAATCAATGGTTATCGGTTGACTGTTCTTGAAACCGACGATACTCCATCAATGAAGCGTGTCCGGAATAATACGTTGGCATTATTCAACATACCATCCTTAAGTGATACTACAATGATCTGAAAGAAACAAACATTGAATATTTCAAAGAAAAGTACAATAAACAGCACAAAAAAATATTGTACTATAGCTACTATGTTAATTATTTGTAATCTAAAGGTATATATAGTGACAAATAATATGCTTTCTTAATCGTCTAATGAGCGATAAGATATATTTATCGATTAATAATATTAATAAAATAAACAAATATAAAACGTTGGTAATATAATACATCAAATTTTTGTTTTATTTGATCAGTCACATTTCTATTACGAATGTGGCCCAATTCTAAAGGAATGTTCAAGGTCCTAGTAAATAATAAAGTTAATTATATATTTTTTTCTATTTTGCGTCTATAATTATATATTTTTTCTATATATGAAGTCATTAAAGCACTCATATGGGTTCGTTAATGGCTCGCCCAGGGCGATACAATTTTTTCAATATGTATCGGCGATTCTTTTATTTAGAAATGGCATAAAAGGGCGAAAATTGAAAAATCTTTCTGCAATTTGGAAATCACTTTTCCAGGAGACGATTGAGAAAGATTAAAAACTTGCAAAAGGTTTTTCTTCGACTCGATTTGCTCGTTAAAGAAATTAACGGATGGATTACGGATCTGCAATCCATCTGTATATCTTAAAATTTCTAATGACTAAAAGATTAAGTTACGGACCTTTGTTGCAATTATGCAAGATTTTGAAATTGTCTATTACCGGGAATTTATGATTACATTCGAGGCAATGGTTTGAAAAAGAACTAGTGTATTTTTAAGACGAAAAGCGCGAGAATGTTTCGAAAACCGTGTTGAAAAAGTTCGTCCTGTCTGACCTACATATATATTTGGGCCATTGTTAACTGCGTTCGTTTATTATTGATTAAATTTTGGATGAGTTTTGTTTGACCATTCTCTGTGGCAATTGAAATGATACAAATGGTACATATTGTACATATTTAACTCTTTAATTCTTTTTTCCAGGGCAAGGGGGATTGAAAAGGCTCCATATCACACAGATTTCTTAAAAAAAAACATATTTCATTTTGGTATAGATATGTATACTCGAACTGGAATACTGCGCCGATGTATGAGGTACAAGGGTCGCGCCGGGGTACGTGCAGATTAGTTAGAGTTAAGAAATTTGCGTCAGTTTTTCAAATACGGACAATTAAACAGCGCGCACTCGAAATAAAGTGGGGATTTGCGCAGAACAATGCAAAACTCGTCAAGACAAGATGCATTCTCTCGCCGGTAGGAGCATAGATGACGTAATAGCGTGTTTCAGTGGTACAGCACGTCAATTAGACCAATTTCTTAATCTAATGAACAACGTTCATCCCAAAATTAAATTCACCATCGAAGTAGAAACTGACAACAAAATAAACTTTTTAGACCTTACTCTGCTTCATAAAAACAGAATACAATTTTATATATACAGAAAACCCCCAATGTTAGCTCTACACGGGTCGTGATAAGTATCTAAATTGAACTGTGAATAACAAGTTATATAATATTTTTTACATATTATAAGTGTGACACTAAAACATAGTGAATTTATCAATTCAGTGTAAGTATGGATGACCACGTAGTAATTGTCGCAACCATCCTATTCATATATTTATACTTTCAATAGAAATAAATTTCATATATAGAAATATGTTTGTTTAAGAGGTTTTTAAAGAGACAAATTTTAACTGAACTGATCAAACCGTCAAAAATTATCAAACCATTCATATAAAAATTCCAAATATAACTAATTATTTATATTAATAATTTGTTTACGTTTTACGCATTTATGAGAAAAATATATAAATACCTGTGATTGTTTAAAATGAGTTTTCAAAATATTGCCAATGTTTTGTGTGTGCGATAAATCCAACGTAGCATCTACTTCATCTAAAATATACAATGGAGCCGGTTTAAGCAGCAACATAGCCAAAATTAGTGATAAAGCCACTAGCGATTTTTGACCACCACTCAATTCTGCTAAACTTTCTTTCCAAACACCACCTAAATTTACTTTCACCTGAAATAAAAATATCATACATATAAACACAAAATACTAGCTAAAAGATGATTTTTTCAACTATATGAGCGTATTGTGAGCATATTTCATATATCGAAGCAAAGTTCATCATAAGACGTAATGAAAACTCAGAGAAAACGTTCCAAAGGGGAGTTAAACTACGTCACTGCAATTATTTGGGAATAGGGAATATGCATAAAATTTAAATTTGGTTGAAATATTTTTTTTCCGAATCTTTATTGACCGGACATTTGAACTAAACCATTATTTTTGTAATTAATATCTCTTTAAGAAAATTCGATTCGATTAAGAAAATTTCGAAATTCGAATTTGTAAAATGCAACACCATTGGTTAAAACGAAACGCACGTAACATACCATGTAAAGTCCGAATTTTTTACATATGTATGATTGCAGTCCAAGGTTGGTAAAGGAGAACAAGTTGCCTGGAATATATAAACAACTCCAAAATCTTGTTTACAATTTTTTTTTGGAAAAATAGATTTTTTGTTTTTTTGATATTTGGGTTTTTTCATGTATTGAGAATGCCCATGTAAAATATTTTCTTGAAAATGCCGATATAACGCTGGGTACAGCGCTTTCAAGAGCGCGCCGCCAGCTGCATCGAGCCTGCGAAAGAAGAGGGCCTTTCTCTGGCCGCTCCAAATTTGGAGTGATCTCAACACAAAATCTCAACGGATTCGAATCCTCAACATCATCTGTGTAATGAGACCTGGTCCTGGATGAGACCCAGCAAAACGGGGCTACTCATATTCACAAACCTGCGCTCGATACATTTGTTCAAAAGTGCGTGAAGAAAATTTATGAGGATTTAACAGAAGAACAGCTCTTGAAAAGATGTCTCGGCAAGAGCACTCAAAGCAACAATGAGATCTTCAATGCCACCATTTGGCAGTTTGTCCCGAAGCATCTGTTTAGCGGGAAACAAATTGTCGATATTTCTGCCAGGTTGGCAGCTTCCATTTTCATCGAGGTCTTCACGACAGTGCTACAAGTCTTGAAAGGGCTCGTAATTGATGTCGGTCAACATGCCGTGGATTATGCAACGAGGCGAGATGCGGAGTGTAGATCAAATGCTGATCGCCGCGCTACGGACGAAGCGAAAAGGCGTCGATTAACCCAGAGAAAAGAGCAATCTCTTGAAGAGCAATCAAGAAGTTGTGGAAGGATTGCTATAAGGTCCAGGAATCGATTCATAGAGGTGGGCGAAAAAGAATCATAATAATGTTTAATTTTCCGTCGAAAATGCCTCTCTGCTGCTTCCGACCGATTTTCACCGATTCTCGTTTTCTGTTGCTGGACCGTGAATAATTTCAGAAGTATTCAATATATTTTCAAAATTCTTTTTTCCTCTTATTCTCAATACCTCAAGGTATGAATCCCCCCCCATACTTTTGAAATTGGTCCGATTTCACTATGAGAGAGCTACAAGTAGGAACAGTTTCCCATTGACGGATGGAAATTTTGATAAACATTTTTTTCGCGATTCAGTGACTTTCAGTGTTTTTCTCGAAATTTTCGAGCGTTTTCGAGGCTTTTTTTCGTAGATGCGCATTTCTCTAAAATCGATTTGTTTTTTAATTTCCATCCGTCAATGGGGAATTTGACTCTTCTACTTTAATAATAAGTTTGATTTTTTGTTCTATGAGGTTCCGGAAACCGCTGATCGTGAGCACCATATAGAGACTTTTTTTGTCTCCAGGGATGCAGACAGCTGTTCGCATGCGCGAGGAGCTAAGGTCGAAGGATATGTAAATAAAATTAAATACAAATTCTCTGCCTTCCTCTTCTTTTGGCACCCGTTCAAAAATGGCTTTCTATTAAGGCTTCCTATTGGCTGTAATGTCATTGGGACAGTTATGCGCAAGCGTATTACGCTGCTCCTACTTTTGTTTACGTTTACATCGATGTTCGATCTCGTTTGTTGTCAGTTCAGTTTCAGGCTTTCACAATCAGTTGACATTGAGCAAAATGTTGTACAAATTTCAATTTTCCTAAAGGAAAGGGGGTTAGGAAGAGATTGGCTCGTTATTTAGAGCAGTGTTCTTGAACCGGTGTTCCATGGAACCCTAGAGTTCCACTAAAACATCCAGGGGTACCGCGATTCAATGCTAAAAAAATCTGAACTTTAACCGGTTCGGCGTTTAAAACTAGAGACGATGCGTTGCGCCGCTCTCTGGAACATGTGTGTCGATTGGAGTTTCAGACTCTGGGAATTGCATGATGAAATTCGAATCTTTTTATCTGAACGTGAATTTTCTGGAAAACTTATTGACACTAATTGGCTTCAAAATGTAGCCTACCTTGCAGATATATTTTCGTACATGAACGAAGTTAATCTTTCACTTCAAGGACCAAATGCTGCTGTTTTTAAGATCAATAGCAAAGTAAACTCAATCAAATCGAAAATCAAGCTTTGGGAGTAATGCATCACCAAAACTAATACAGAATGTTTTTCTAATTTAAATGATTTACTGGCAAACCATAATATCGCTCCGCCAGAATTAAAAAAAATCATATTTTGGAACATTTAACGGGATTGCAAAAGACATTTTTCGAATATTTCCCCCCATTTGCAATAATTGTTGAATCAGGGGCGCCCTGAATGCATGAATTGTTGAAAAATTGAATCTAAAATCTTTTTTTCTATTTTGCGTCTGAAATGGACTCATAACAGCACTAATATGCGTGCAGTTCTGTGCGCACTCGCCGAGTGCGATACAATTTTCTCAATATGTATCGGCGATTTTTTTATTTAGAAATGGTATAAAAGGGCGCAAAATAGAAAAAATACTATAAAAAAAACTCGTTCGTAAGGCATTTTCGCAACTTGTCCATTAGAAAACTTCTCGCTTCGCTAGTCGTTTTCCAAACTTGGACGCGTGCTGTAAAATCGCGCTTACTGAACTCGTCCTTTAATATACTATTAATGAGTGTTGTGATGTGGATACCTTGCCAATTAAGGAAAAAGAGCAATTTCTAGATATATGTACCGACATATGCATTATAATTTACATTTGGACCGGATGGCTTTGGCCCGTTTTGGATAAAATTAAGGGAAGAATATCCGGAAATTTCCAAACACGCGGTTAAGGAATTGATGCCTTTCGAAATAACCTATCTCTGTGAAAAATCCTTTTCCACATACGTCGCTATAAAAACTAAGTATAGAAATCGACTTGATGCCAAAATGATATGCGTCTCCAATTAACACCGATCCAACCAGATATTGATAAATTATGCAGCCATAAACCAACACAACGGACATTAATTTTTTTAAGATTTTTTTCTTTTGATTATAATTTCATTTCGATGTATGTATAGTACAAGTATTTTATATGAAGTTATAATTTTGTTTGAATAAATGCAAATTTATTCCAACAAAATATATATTATATATTATGAGACTTTTACAATATTTTTATAAGAAATGCACGAACCTTGTTCATAACATGTAATGCGATTCCCCCTTATTCAAAGTGCTACTAAACAGAGGGTTCCATAAAAAGACAATTCTCAAAAAAGAATGGAAGGAGAATATCTTCCAAGAGAAGTTATTTTATCCTTTGCTCTTCAAAGACTTTTTTTTAGAATAAAATATTTTAATAATAACTGTTATTTTACAAAAAAAAAAGCTAAAGAGAATTTACGAAAATTTGTTAAGTTAAAAAAAACTTTTTTGTAAATCTTAAGAGAAGATTTAGAGAATGTAATGTAATAAAAATATATAATATATATGTACATAATATTATAATAAAAATATTTGGTAAAATGTGACTATTTATTTATTTATATAATGGCTTTTAGAATAATTAATTTAGTATTTTCAGATAGTACGGTTAAAATCTCAGATTTTTCTTTTATTTTTACTCATGCTTCAGATAGAAAAAGTTTTGCATATTGTTTTTTATACATCATTTTGGTAGAATTAATAGTTTCGGTGATAATCAGCTAAAGATTTGGAAACCTACATTCCAACGAATAATTTAGTTTGTTTTGGGGCTTTTAGAAAAGATATTTTAATTATGCAAGATGGTATTCCCATAGAACGATTAAAACCTCACATTTTATACGATATACAATTACGATATATAATTATTCGTTTTCGATAGGATATATGGTTTAGGACAGTTTTCCAAATGCCGGGTCGCGAGCCGGTACCGGGTGCTTTTTATTTTAGTTTATTTATTTTTACGAAAATGTAAAATATATCTATATAAAAATAAATCGACATTATTGAATAAATTAATTTTGTGCGAAAATACATTACATTACTTTTATTTCTGGGAATATATCAAACTATTCTTGGAAGAAACTATTCAAAACAAATAACGTCCCACAATGCTGCGACTTGTGAGAGAACACAAACTTAAATCATTTTGAATTAAATTGTAAAAACTAGTACTTATTCTTTGTAAGTTTTCGGCTATCAATTATCTATCATTTACGAGTTGGTTATTTCTAGCAAGTTAGAAGTTCTAACTTGCAAGAAACGTTTACAAGCTGACGTTTACATGTTCTAACTTGTTCTAACTTAGAACATGTAAACGCATTTTTGAGCTCATTTTCGCTTATTCTTGTTATAAAATGTTCAACACGCCAATTTGAAATATATTTTAATTGTTTTCACATGAATGCGCAAATAAACTACTGCGCACTACAGATATGCCGTTTCTGACTATCTCTCTCATTTGATGAACAATATCTACAGGTCACGAACGAAAAATATTGAAATAACCGGGTCACGAAGAAAAAAGTTTGGGAAACGCTGGTTTAGGAGATAAATAGCGTTAAAGATAGCTACTCGCATTTCGACCAAGGAGTTTTCTTATTTGTAGACTTTTAGTAAAGGTGTTTTAATTTTTCAAATTGGCATTCGTATAGTACGCTTAAAATCTCACATTTTATATAATACGCATTTTATATAATACGCATTTTAAGGATATTTTAGTACTTATTTCCTATGGTTTTCAATAGAAGCTTGCCCCTTTAGAGGTCGAGTGGAGGGGATTTAAACTTTTTCGGCGAAAACGTAAACAACGGCGTTTTTAAAAGACCTATTCTCCTTTACTAACCTTGATTGTTGTCTTTTGGTTAGAAAACAAACGTAAAAAACATGAAGTTAAAAATGAAAACAGCTGTAGTAAACAATGGACTGAACTGTCAGTGGCAATTGACGTCAACAAACTGCGCGAAAATAGTTTGAACAGCTCAAACATTTTCTCTATCTTAAATATTTTTTTAAACTTAATTAGAGCATTTTTAAGCAGTATTTATATTTTTACTATGTTATAAAGGTGTAAACAGTGAATTAAAAATATAAAAAAAAACATGCATATTCCCTATTCTTCACAGTTCGGTAACACTACTTGTGGGTAAATTAAAAAATAATAAAATATCCATTTGTAAAATTTATTTCGGAACGCTGATAAGACTATTATCAATATAATCCGGTGGCAAGACTAATTATCCAGGGAATACAATTAGCAAATATCCCAGAATAAAATCCGTAACAAACACGAAATAAAATATATTTTACTTACGAATACAAAGTAGTACATAGTAAAAACTTTACTCGTCTGGCAGATTAAAATCTATTAAAAACTACTGCATGATCCATCAATGATATTATATAACAACACACGTTGTTCAGTCACCAATTTTATGATGTAACACACGTTATGACTGAGGATAGTTTCCAGAAGGACCACCTTGATCTCAATCTTATGCTTGAAAAAACTAAGCATCTACTCGCAGCCTTGAGCTAACAGCAGTCTTGCAAGGGGTGCATTGGGATTGTTTTGGTTGAACAAAGGTTCTTGGACTTACTTTTAATGTATCAACTATTCAACTACATTGTATTGACTCTTCATACTTGACTAACTTAGTTGACTTTTTTTTATTGTGATTTGGGAGAACCTCCCACTAAACCCTCTTTTCCATTTGACTTTTAGTATGCTTTTTGCTCGGTATAGCATATTTCGCATTCCTTCAGTGTGGTCAGCCCAGACCGTTAGTGACGCCCTGTTTGAAAATGCCACTGCCGTCACGGGGAATCGAACCCCGGTCTCCCGGTTCTCAGACGGGTATGCTGTCCACTAGACTACCGAGGAGGACTAACTTACTTGACTACTTATACTCGACTTGACTTTACATATTTGATATTCAATTATAATACTAAATTACTTGACTCTTTGTACATGATTAACTTACTTGAGTCCTCATACTCAACTAACTTGGCTGACTTTTATAGAAGGGCTTTTCTGTATTTCAAGTCAGGAAATGAATCTGTATTTATACAAGTCAGGAAAGGAATTAGAATATTATTATCGGTTTTGTTAATGGGTTTTTGAAAACAATGTTAGGAAGAGAGTTTGGAAATAATTTTAGAAGAAAGTATGTAAACAATGTAATTTGTTTAGCTGCTTTCCAAAATATTCCTATTCTTAAAATAGATTGTGGGTTAAACAAATGATATCAATGCAGTAAACATCATAACAATACCTCTAGTCCTTCTAATATAGTTTTTCCATTTGGTGGTTTCAAGGTAGCATCAGATCCAGGTAAGAGTGATTTGAAAATTGATCCCAAATCTTTTTTAACTTGTTCCTGGGCAAGTTTAATAGATTCTTTTTTCTTTTCATCCAAATCCACCATAACAGCAATTAATTTTTTTCTATCACTTTCCACAACTTCCTTTTTCTTCAATAAAGCATTAAACTGCAAGTAATAATCTAATTTAAAAACTACATACATACTACAATGTATTAAAAATTAATAATTGATTGGCTTTGAACATTACCTGTTTCTCTTCTTGTTCGAACATTCTTTGTGCTTTTGCATTTATTGTTCTTCCCATATTGCTGTGCTTATCTTGCAATTTCTTAATTCTGTTATATAAATCTTCACCAGCCTTATCACTTATTTTTTCAGCCTCTCTGAGAGTTTTTTCATCTGATTTATCTATATTTTTTGAAATTTTATTTTCCTATAAATAATTTTATGACAATAAAATTAATGTCACCTAATAACAATTTATTTACCTCCTGTTTAGCAGTTTCATGATCATCTGCACATTTTCTAATATCATGATTCAATTTCCTAATTTCCAATTCCAATTCACTATTTCTTGCTACCCACTGTTCTATACACTGCATGTTCTTTTGCTTTCTATTGTTCCTAGCTGCAACAGTCTTTTTCTCTTCATCTAATGAAGCTTGGACAACATTTAGTTCTTCCTAAAACCACGGAATAAAATTAAATTATAAAATAATAAAACAACAAATTGAGTGGTAAATAAAGTTTTATACTCATCAATTAAAAATAGCCTAATATATATTTTGTCTTCAGAATGACAATTATTTTTATATTTTATAGAAAGAATTTTCTTTTACTTACTGTAACTTTAGCAACTTTATTTGTTAATTCTTCCATTTCTTGCTTCATTTGGATAATGTGTGCATTGTCTTTCTCAATCTGCTTAGTTTTACGTTCTATGGATTTTTTTAACTCGGCAATTTCTAATTGAAGTGCATTTAATTCCTCCTTCCTAGTCATGTACTCCTTTTTACTTTTGTCAGATTTTGTTTTCAGTTGTTTCATTTCATTTCCTGTAGATTTTAATTGTCTTTCTATGTGTCCATTTGAATAATCCATCTTGCTTTGTAGCTCTTTGACCTTCGTTGAACAACTTTCTTCTATTTCCTTATATTTCTTTAAATTTGCTGTTAATTGAGCTAAAGTACAATTAGTTAACTATTTTTTACTTTTATTAAAAAAAAAATCTATGTACCTATATTTTCTTTAATTTCATCTACTTCCTGTTGTTGTTGGAAATGTGATGTTTGTTCCAAACTCTTCTTACCCATCTCCAACTCATGTTGTTTCAATTCCAAAGATTGTATTATTCCTTCCATTTGACGAATATGTTCCTCAACTTTAGCAAACTCTTTTTCACCATCACTTAAAATTTTCTAAAACATAACAAGCCAACATTTAAAACTAATTACCAAAAAAATAATTACCACAAAAATCAGATTTACCTCATTTTCTTTAACTTCTTGCATTTGTAATGTTTTAACAGCTCTATCAACTTCATGATAACGTAATTTATGATTTTTATATTCTGCAGTATTAGACCCCAACTCCTTTTCTTTTTCTCTTAATTGTTCTTTGCTGTTAGCTAATTCCATACTTGCCACTTGAATGTCAGTAATTGCTTGGGTTTTCTCACGAATTACATCTAAAGATAAATATGATTTCAAAATATTTTAAAGAATTTCCTTTTACTTTTGTTGTATAAAATATATAGTTTTCTCACTCATAAGTTGCTCAATAAGTGTTTCAGATTCTCCTTTATCATTTACTTCCATTCCAGCATTTAAAGCTTGGAATTTCTTCTCAGATAGCTCATAAGCAGCTTCATCTTTTTCATTAGCTTCCTCTATTTTTTTCAAAATATTTTGTACGTTTTCTATTGCTTTTTCTTTGGTAGTCACTTCCAATTGCTCATCTTTGTAGAACTAGATATTAAAACAAAAATTAAAATTCGTCTTTTATTTTTTTAATAAATAATAATTATTTAAAAATTAATACCTTTTCAATTTGTTTAATCTTCATTTCTTCATTTGCAATATTACCTAGCGAAATTTTTTCTGCAGCTATAGCTTGATTGCAAATTTTTTCCTTAGCTTTCACTGCAGCTTCAAGTTCTAATAATTTAGGATTTCCTCTCTAATAAGTTGCATGAACTAAATTATGATTAAAACATGTTAGATGTTGATAACTTACTGCTTCAGCTCTATTAGCTTTGGTAATGTCAATATATATATAATCAATAATAACGACATTATTTTGAATTTTATTCTTTATATTTTTAACTTTATCTTCATATTGATTCAATTTCTCTTCAGCTTGAAGTGTAGCTTTTTTACTTGCATCGAAGCGCCAATATTTGTATAAATTCGACAAATGTTCAATTTCAGTTTGCAGTCTAAGATAGTCTAAATAAGCTTGTTTTTCTTCACGAAACTTTTCCAACTTTGGTGAAATTTCTTCATTCAAAATCTGTAGAGAACATATTGAAAGAATATATCAAATATGAATAAATCTCTATTATATAAAGGTATATATATATACCTAAGGCTAACTAAATTATTTCATTACCGCATTTAATTCAGTTAATTTTGCATCCTTTTTGTTCATCACTTTTATAGCAGCTTGCCTTTTTGTTTCATACATTCCGGTTCCAGCAGTTTCTTCTAACATTGCTAATATCTAAAAAGATTTCATAAAATAAAGCCAAACAAATAAAATAAGTATATAAGAAGGCTCGGATTATATGCATGAAAAATCCGTACAATATGCGCATACCTATATGCACTTATTTTCACAAATATTTGCACAATATATTAAGAAATATGCTCCTATATGCCAAATATGCATCGATATGAAAAACTTTTGACAATAAAACATCAAAGTCCATTCTAATATTTCCAATTAATAGTAGAAAATATTTATATACAAATTATATGCCTATTTATTATTATGAAAAAAATATTACAATAGGGAATATGTATCAATTTTTTTTATTTGTTTATTTCACTATTTACACCGTTATAACATAGTAAAAAATATAAATACTGTTTAAAAATGCTTTAAATATGTTAAAAAAAAATATTTAAAATAGAGAATAATTTTGAGCTGATTAAACGCCACCATTTGGGCGCGCTCTCCGTTGATGACGTCACGACACGATTATATGGACATGCGCAATTCGGACCGCGGCCTTAGAGTATAGTCGATTGTTTATCGAATAATGTATCCTCGAATTGCACTGTCTATTCTTTAAGATATTCGAAGCAGTTATTATAAAAATTTCTGACTTCTTTTAGAAAATCCTGTCGTTTAATGGCACCTTGTTCTGAAATTTTCATTGGGTGACATTAAAAAAGGAAATTTTATTTTAATATGTGAAAAAATCTTTTGAATACATTAGTAACCATTTTTCGAAAAATATTTGCGAAAACGTCTTTTTTGCTGAGGAGTTATTGGTAAAAAGATACGTTACATACTACGTTACGAGTTACTTACACGAAATTTATTTTCACTACGTCTATGTTTTTTGTTTAATGACGCAAGTTGTTGCCATAGTAACAACAAACGGAAAAATCTTTTAATAATAATACTCCAATTGATTTATATTGGACTTTGACGATTTATTGGACGCACGATTTTATTATTGGACGCACGATTTGGATACTTTTACACACTATTATAATAGTGGCATTCTTAACTTACAATAATGTATTAATGTGTTCATTTTGGTGTGTGAGTAGATAAAATATATTTTTTTGAATTATTGGTCAGTTTTCATAACTAAACTATAATTCTCATTTCATCCCATTCGTCCCGCTTTGTCTCAAGGAAAATGTGGTCACTTTAAGCAAGTAGGAATTTTACATCGGTAAGACACCCTTCAAAGAGAGATTTACAATTTTCGGCCTTACAAGTGACAAAAGCACAAAAACTACTTCCAATAGACGGAAACTCACGTTTAGAATTCAGCGGATGAATTTTGAGCAGAAGTGATAATTTTTATTAACAAAATTATTATGACTGACAAAGCATATTTTCAATTGCATTGGAAGAGGAGCAAACAAAATTTACATTACTGCCCTCAAATTATATTCCCGCCAAATTATATTCGAAGAACAGCAGCATTCTCAAAAGGGAACATAATTTATTACATAAGTAAAAAAACTGTTTTACATATTACTATACATATGAAATGAAATGTCTTTTACTTAGCTCCAGGCATACTTGAATAGGGAATATGCATCAATTTTTTTTATTTGTTTATTTCACTATTTACACCGTTATAACATAGTAAAAAATATAAATACTGTTTAAAAATGCTTTATGTTAAAAAAAAATATTTAAAATAGAGAATAATTTTGAGCTGATTAAACGCCACCATTTGGGCGCGCTCTCCGTTGATGACGTCACGACACGATTATATGGACATGCGCAATTCGGACCGCGGCCTTAGAGTCGATTGTTTGTTTACTACACGTGTTCTCGTTCTTAACCTATTTCACCATGAAGAAAACTAAAAAGCCGCCAGGTTATAGGTGTTGCTTAGTGCCTCAATGCAAGAACACTACTGTAAATACACCCGATAGTGTTTTTTTCAGTCCCGACAGGTGAAGAAATACGTATGGAATGGTGTAAGGCTATCAGAAGAGATGAAATATCTGCAATAAGTTGTTTACATTGTAGTGAAGATCACTTTAATGTAAGTATAACTTATTTCGATACCTAATATGATTTCAGTTAATAAGAAGTAAGTTTTGTATTGAAAATCAATCACACAAGCAGTAGATAACTGTATCTAAATCCAGTTTACAAAGTTATACCTACTTATGTGTTTTGTTTTTATATTTACAGTACATCTTTAATTACAGATAGAGAAGGATACACAAAATTATGTACAATACAACATAATGAAACAAGAAGGTGTAAAAGTGTCACTACGATTAAATAAAGAAGTTCTACCTCACAAATTTCATTACCAAAATCGAAATATGCAGCCACCCGTTTTAAGAATGGGTGCTATCAAGAGAAAACAGTCAGCACTGATAGAAGAAGCTCTCTCGGAGTCTACTGCCAGTGGTAGTGATGTTCTGGAAATATGTGAACCACCACAAACAAATAACGATGAAGCAAAATCCTGTTCTTCACATATTGAAGAAATTAATTCATCGGAGAATGAAAATAAACAAGTTATTGATAAAGCTGTGCAAGTGAATATTAAACCACCACAAACAAATAACGATGAAGCAGCATCCTGTTCTTCCCTTATTGAAAAAATTAATTCATCCGAGATTGAAAATAAACAACTTATTCATAAAGCTTTGCAAGTGAATTTTAAAACTAAGTATAGAAGTAAAGGTGTTCATGTAAATTTCACTATACTTCCTCATACTTGCGTCGACCACAATTTAATCCACTTCATAGATGAAGTGATAATAATAGCTTGTGGATTAATAAATATGCAAGATTTCTTAATAAAAAAGTAAATTACAAATAAAGCTTTGTTTTATTTAAAATAATATAAAGAATTTCAATGATAATGTACATTTATTTTATTATAAGTTTTGGAAAGATGGCACGAGTCCAAAACAGGATGCATTTTTTCCAACAGAGTTATGCACAGTTCATTATCATAATCTACCTCCAAAATACAGACTTCTTTTGTTGTTTCAAAATCACTCTGCGCAACACAAAAAAGGGTCATTCAGTCATTCTTTTTTTTGTTCGAAAATGCATCTGCAATTGTACTTGCGCCATACATTTCTTCGACACTTTGTTTCCTGAACATATGTATCAATTCATAGCTTTATCCGATGAAGGGCATTTAATTTCGATACTATAAATATCAGTTTCTCCATCTGGAGAAGCACCCAGAATTGGGTAATTTGGATTTAATTTTAATCCACATTTTTTTATTTTTATTTGTTTTTCCACTTCTTTTATAACTTCATTTTCCAGCAATCTTTCCCTTTGCATTGCCTCGGTATCCCTCAATTTGCATGCTCCCATTATGGACTTGGTCAATGTGCCTTCCAAAACATTGCAATGTGCAGCCTCATATGCTTTTGATGCTGTGATTCTCGCATATCAAAGTTCATGCCATAATGGACAATCATTTTGTTCGACAGTTGCTATCGCAGCTTCTTTGCATGCACTTTTGTCATCATAAGCTTGCAATGTTCTACAAAATCATTAGGGTTTTTTGCCTGGCTTGTTGTTAAATAATGGATTGACAATTTTTCTGCATTATTTGGCTCAGTATAATATTTCATCAACTGATTATCAGTATTGCCGACATTATTACAATCATTTATTACAAGGGTAAGAAAACTTTCGGAGTTTGAGGTTTGTGGTGCTAGCTTATGTTTAGCCGCATTGCATATTTGCTTAGCTTTTATAAATTTAAGGCTTGTGCCAACTGAAGATAGTTTGGATTTCTTCCAATAGCAGTCAATGCTAGTCGTTGGTGGGTCTTCACTTCTCCTGTGCCATGCCAAAAAGGCAATTGCATTATGCTTACACCCTCCTAAAATACAAAAGAATTATAATTAATATATCTATATATATATATATATATATATATATATATATATATATATATATAACTGTACTAAGTAAGTCACAGCTATCAACACCTACCTAAGAGGTGCTGAACAATCTTCTTGGTGTGAACTGGTCGGGTTGAATTGTTCAGGTGAACTTCTCTGGTGAACTTGGTGAACTGAATTGTTTTTCGGGGGTAAGCGTTTTTATATCTCCTTCCAGGTATGGGGAATTGTTCGTGGGGTATTGTTTCTATAATCTGGTCATAAAATGTACATTATGAAATTTCCAAATTCTTAAGAAACCCTATTGCAAAATCCATTAGGTGATTTATAAATTGTCCGAGGGATTATAGGAACAAATTCCATCATAAAATATCCATTACCAAATTTCTCAAATTCTAAGAGATTTTGTATCTTTTACAATCTCTACCTGGAAGATTTTATTATCCGCGGCCCATGGTCGTTACAGTCTTAAATGATTTCTAGTCTCACTAGGATGCTTTACACTTACACAATAAATACAACAAAATTACACAATAAATAAATTCACGACACACACGTTATTACTACGTTTTCTAACCTGCAATGCAATACAAATGTATACAATACGCATTGAACTATATATATAGAGTTCAATGACAATATGGAGTTGTGTTCTGACGTCACCATTACCAACACCATTGGTTAAAACTTTTAACCAATGATGTTGCGTTTTACAAATTTGAATTTCTCTCACTTAATTTGCACTTTTAATTATTAATTTTAAGTAATTAAAAAAATACTACTATTAATTACTAAAATAATGGTTTAGTACAAATGTCTGGTCAATAAAGATTCAGAAAAAAAATATTTAAACCAAATTGAAATTTCATGCATATTCCCTATTAGGCGTTTCTCTAAATTTTCTACTTTAAAAGAATGTCGATCGTTGTCAGTAAATGTTTAAACGTCGAAAGATCGTTCAACATCGACGGTAGTAATGGGCGCATATTTTAAATTGCTTAGAATAAATGGATCAAATTCAAGATAATCACAAATTCCCAATTCTGTCAAAAATATCTTTTCTCTAATTTTGAATCCTTCATTTTTATTCAATACTGAGTTAAGCTTTTCAAAAATTAATTCTCCAGTTGCTGTAACAGTTTATTAAATTTACGGATTCAGTCTAATTCATTCTAATTTTAAAATTGTTTTGGGCACTACAGCAAAATTGATTGCAATGAACACTAATTGATTTTGCATTAATTTATTTTTGAATTTTTGGATTCTTTAGTAGTATTCATCAGAGCATTCTAAAATATTTTTAATTTTTTCATAATTTTCATAAGAAAATTGCGGTATTTAGTCATATACCCCACCTAGTAATTACTGCTTGTGGAAGCAACGATAAACCCGGAAATGATTATTTATACAATTGTATCCATAATGGCACAACATTTTTTTCTTAACTGATTAATTAATTTACAAGAAATTGGTTTCTGATTTTTTCAGCAACTCTGTTTATAAATACCATGTGCAAAACAAGTGATACAAATAAAATTAGGAAAAAATATTTTTAAAATAATTTTATGTGGTATACACACGTAAAGGGCAGCGTCTAATAACATCAATATTACTTTTTTATTACTCAAGCAGTAAAAGTACTATCTTGACACACGTTCTTTAGTGCGACAAATGCCATTTTTGGTTGTATTACCACATAACTTGGGTAACGCAGGCAAATATTGAATGTCGCTAAGTTACATAAAAAAAAACAATAAAATAAATAAAATGAACACAATCAAGATCTCAATATTAAAAAAGTGACGTGAAAGTGCCAGAATTTTTTTTTCATAACAAAATAAAAATTAAAGAAAACATTTTAAAATGAGTGTAAAATATGAGTATAAAGCTCCTGAGACAATTGAAAAAGCATATTCTTAATTTTTTGTTTTTTTTTTATATGGCCCCTGGATCCCAAACTTGTAAGATACGTCTCCTCGCATGAGTAATAAAAAATATTATCTGCAACACGGGCTGTATTGTTAATTGCCCTCTCGTTCGAATGTGCGCACTCATTTCTTTCGTGCGCTCAATTTCGTTTTCGTGATCAATTGACAACTTACCGCCCTAGTTGAAAATATACTATTTCCTGTGACATTGGATTAAGCAGAAAAAATTTTGTTAACCCTTCATGAATAAATCTAGTTATTTTACAATTATTACTTTTATCTAACTGCTTGTAGATTTGTAGATTTCAGTGGTGACTGTACTGCGACCTTGATAGATCTATTGTACCCCATCCTCTAATCATTGGTATACATTGGTATATCACATTTAGATCGCCTTCTCTTGTCCTAATTCCTCTAGGAATTCCAGAATCTGGGTGGAATTCAAAGACTGCAACTCCTCTGCTTTCGAGCAGTGGGCCATAAGGTACATCTGTCTATTGTGGAGCAGTACTCTGCAGTCTTTGAGCAGATGTATGGGGGTTTCCTCTGCTGAGCCACAGAATCTGCATCTGTCATCCTCCTCCAGGCCTAGGGCCTTGAGGTGTTTTCTAAATCTGCAGTCTCCTGTCAGAATTCTAAGCTTGTTCCTGTTTGGTTTCAGGCAAGCTTTTGTTCTTTTCTATTTAAAAGATCCCAGCATTACTTTGGATTGTCTTAGCCCTTTAAGTTCTTTCCAGGTTTTACATACATTGTTCTCTTATTTCATCATCTAAACTTTTGTGGATGGTGTTCATACTCATACCACAAAAGAGTTCTGGACCTATAAAGGGATTACTGCATCCCTTGTTTGCTAGGTCGGCTTCTTCATTTTCATCTATAACAGTGTGTCCTAGTACACAGTATAGTGTTACTTTATTTTCTCTGTCGATCTTGTTTAGCTTTCACACACAGTCCCATACCAGTTTGCATCTGATTGTGTATAGCTAATGGCCTGGATGGCTGCTTGGCTATCTGACAGGATAGCAATTCTTTTTTGCGATAGTTCCTGTCGAGGTTAATTCTATATATATATATATATATATATATATATATATATATATATATATATATATATATGAAAAGTTTTAATAACATCCACTTTGGGACAGCTTTACTAATTAAATCAAGGGAGGAAACGGAAATCTTCTGTTACTCTTTAGCACACAGCGCTCTAGATGCATTGTGTGAGCCTTTCGCTACGTCAAAGCAAGTAACGAGAAAGGTCAAGACTTAATATGTCAGGGGCTGAAGGCCATAGGTTTATGTACTAGTAAAGTAACATAAGAAAGTTGTAATTTGAGTAACCTCACTCCTTAGGTAAAACGAGAAACCTCACCTTTGTTGGCGAGTTCTTCAGCAGTTCCTCGTCTCCGGACCAATTGTAGTATCGTTTACAAACCAAACAAAGGAATCGTATATCATGCATACGTTGGAAAATTGGACAACAATCGTGTCTCTTTATCTAACGTTGCACACGGGACCCATGCAAAGCTTGCGGAAATACAACACACAATCATCCATAATAAGGGAATGATTCAATTAGTACGGAAGCACATAATAATAGGTGAGGTTTCTCGTTTTACCTAAGGAGTGAGGTTACACAAATTACAACTTTCTTATGTTACTTTACTAGTACATAAACCTATGGCCTTCAGCCCCTGACATATAAAGTCTTGACCTTTCTCGTTACTTGCTTTGAGGTAGCGAAAGGCGCACACAATGCATCTAGAGCGCTGTGTGCTAAAGAGTAACAGAAGATTTCCGTGTCCCTCCCTTGATTTAATTAGTAAAGCTGTCCCAAAGTGGATGTTATTAAAACTTTTCAAATTTGAGTAGGCATTGTCTATGTGACTGTTATAAATAGTTGTCAATTAGAATATTATATATACATATACATATATATATATATATATATATATATATATATATATATATATATATATATATATATATATATATATATAGAAATCTTATTCCTTCGTTCATTACCTGAGAAATATATCAAAGAAAATTGTGTGTAAATTTCAAAACGATCGGTCCTGCCGTTTCGGTAAAACTGAAAACATCGTTTCGAGATAAACGCGTTTAAAGTTGGAAGAGACATTTACACTTATTGTTAGTTAAAAAAAATGTTTTTCTACTTATAACGAGTCATCTATTCCAGGATCATAAGATGAACCCTCTGCGTCGTCGTTAGCTTCGAATTGTTGTATTATATAATTGCCAATTGTTGTTGTCTACGACACATTCTTTCCTCGCGCGTGCTCCTCTGCGCTTTTGAGTCGGAGATCGCCATGCGCTCTGCGTCCTGTTTTCCGACGTAGTCATAGGCATTATGTTCAAGTGATAGTCCCAGTGGTCCCAGTGCTCTCATAAAATAAAGGAGAGATGTTTTTCCTTCATTAAACATGCCGGCTGCAACATAAGCAGCTATTTCAACGACCTTTGAGCCACATGGGATTATTTTTGGAGTTATTTTCTATATCAACTGATTATAAGTTTATTAGTTATAACGTTATTATTTTGCGTGAAACCACCAAAGCATCTTTCTAAGAATGTTTCATTACTAAGCTCAGTATAAATTTTAAAGGCAGCTGTAGCAACTTCAGATGGTAATGACTGATAATCTTGTTTATATGTTGATAATGTGCCCAAGGCTCACGCTTTCTGCCAAGAACACCATGAGTCTTCTCCAACTGGACATTTTTCGTGTTGAGGATTATCATCAAATAATGATAATTATATACATGTTTTCAACTGAATCGCAGTGCCTCCTGATAGCCAAACCATGATCAACTGTTAATTGACCAGTTGGCTATACCCCTGCCTGTACTGTACATAAAATTTCTAAATTTCACTCTCAGATATAAAATAGACCTTTTATGTTGCCCTTATAATACGCAGAACTATTAAAGGCAGAAACACAAGATAAGAGAAGCAGTTGCTACTCCGGTTTGTACGCCCAACTTTCGAGCGCTTGGTGAGGTGGCAACAAATGCGCTCATATCTCCGAAAATATTAGCCGGATCAACTTCAATTTTTCAGAGAATATACTTACTTACCTATATGTACATTCGAAAAATGCAAAAATACAAAAAACGATTTTTTGAAAACTCTAACTAGGCATAATAATAATAACATAATAATAATAACTAGGCCCTTAATGTGATAAGAAACCTGTAAGAAACTATGAATGTTTTAACATACCTCTGGTGGTTTCATATTCAAAACCTTTGTAATTCGACCTTGCATAATTAAAAAATGAGGGTTATTAACATTGAGTTGAATAGAGCAAAACATGTCTTGAACCCTCTTATTATTCACCAAAGTACCATTAACCAAATATTTGTTTTTGCCACCCATAACCACCTGTCGAGTTATTGTAACCTCTTTATAATTCTCCAAGCCTGGTGGACTATTCGCAGGATCTCTATTGTCAAACATAATAGTGACACTTGCTTTAACCACACCAGCTTGCCCAGCTTTAAAAATTAAATCTTGCAAACTATTTGCACGAACCTGAAAAAAATTAGTTTAATTAGTTTCTTGTGTTCACTAGAAAAATAAAACATTTTATGACAGGCAACTTGATATGAAAAATATATAGTATAGATTGTTAAATTGTAATTAGGGTTGCTGGTTCGGATATATCCGAACCGCAGAACTGCGGTTTTCTGTGCAAAAACCGAAACCAATCATCGACGCTATATCTATTCGAGCAATTTCAAAATCTGCATTTATTCGTAAAGCTATAGCTGGCCGGTTTCCCAACCAAATCTTGCCAAAATGTCCGTCAGGTGTTATGTTTCAAAAAAAACTTATTTCAAAAGGAATACGAAGAAAAAAATGATTTTAAAGTTTCAAGAATTAAAAGCAAAAGGACAAGAAATTAGTATTATGAGTGGACTAGTTTGAGACGCCGAAGATACTATTCAGGGTGATTTTTTTTATTGTAATTTAGGCTTTTTGCGAAGGAACTTGTTCTGCAAATAATATCGTAATAAGTGTTGAAAAACATTTAGAGTCATTTAGTCAATCAGCTTCAGACATGATATTGTGGGAACTACACATGACGGTGCCCGGATAATTAAAAAATGCTACAGATTTTCCTGCTGAACCACAAATTTGCATTAACCATATAATTCATCTCGCTGTTTGCGGCACTTTTTACAAGATATCATCTCAAGTAGAAAACTGCTGCAGCAGTGAAGATGAAGATTTATTTCCTGAAGAATCGCACGAAGAAAATGTCGATGAGTATTACGTCGAAGAAGATGCGGGAATTAAAAATAATTTACAAATGGTAAAAAAACTTTTTTTCGATTATCTCCGATAAAATCAGTTACCTATATACCGAAATGTAAAGCTCTTTTTGGAAAGGGAAATTGAATCAGCAATGGACATCAAGGCAAGTTGATCTTCTATTCAACCAATGTAAGAAAAATGTATTCTTTTAAAAGTCATAATATTACAGATTCTAACATAATTAAATTCAGTGCATTTAATTGAAAATGTTAATTTTCAATTGTTATGAAACTTTATCTCCAGTAAGCGTAGCAGAAACAATATTAACCCGCGATGATTCTAACATATTTACGACATAAGGTGTAATAGGATTCTTGTAGAAAAAAATAATTGGTTCTGATATAAGCAAAGCTTCAATTAAAAATATCATGAAATGTTCGAAGGCTCGTGAAAACCTGTAATTAACAGAATTGGCTTATTAGATCCTTCGAAAGTTCCAACAAAGTCTGTTTTAATATCGGCCGAAAATCTTTTTGGACGACTTTGTCCAGATAACAATAAGGTTAAGGTCGAAGGTGAATGTTCGGAAAATTCTGAAGAATTAGAAGTGACCAATGCAAACTATTTCTTGCAGGACGAAGTTCAAAAGTTATTCAAGAGGCATTAAACAAAAATAATTATATGCAAACAAATCGCTATCCTAATCCTATGAAACGGGAGTTCGCTAAATATAAAAGTACTTCTGAGAGAACAAAAAGATTAAATATTTTGCATAAAGCACTCTCTACAATTAAAGCTACATCCACCTAAGCCGAAAGATCATTTTCCCTAATCGCCTAAACTTTTTTTAGAAAACTAAGATCTCATTTAAATATCAGACACTACTACCAAAAGTTCTTAAAAACCGAACCCGAAACCGACACCGCGGTTTTTAATTTTCAAAAACCGAAAACGGCGGTTTTTAAAAAGTGATATTCAGAAACTCTAATTTTAATGTAAATACTTTGAAGTTATAACAAAACATAAAGTTGAATATATTAGTTCTGTAATATGAAATGTGGGATTATTCCAGGTGAACCATTTTTTATGTTTGTGTCTTATTTAAATGACCATTTTATTCATCCAAATAGGCATCATTTGCTTCTCTACATTCTTGGAAACTAGTTTCAAACAAACAACAAAACTCATTAATATTTAAAATTTGCAGAAATAAAATTATGGTTTGAGATTTGTAGTTCGTATAATTTCAGGAACAATAAAATGAATACCCTTTTTGAGAGGAATTATGATGTGTGGTGAAAAATGGATAACGAATGACAATTACTATTTAGTGTGGGTGGGGTACTATCTCCACTCCTGTGGGACACAGTTGTCAACAGTCTGCTTGTGTCACTAAACAACAAAGGATTTTACACCCAAGGATATGCAGATGACATAGTCATTCTCACCGCAGGGAAATTTACTACAATAATAGCAGACCTCAGGCAAAAAGCACTGAATGAGCTAGAGAGATGGTGCTGGGGGGTAGACCTCCAAGTAAATTCACAAAAAATGAAGAAAATTGAGGGGCAACGGCTGCCAATTTACTACAATGAGCATCTAAAGGTAAGTGAGGTAGTCAATTAGTTAGGTATAATCCTGGATACTAAACTGGCTTGGAATCAACACCTTAATAAAGCCACCAACAAGTGTAAAATGGCATTAATTATGACTAAAAGAACACATGGGGACTAAAACTGAGTATGGTATACTGGATGTATACTATGGTAGTTAGTTAACCCATTCTAACATTTGATTCTATGGTATGGTGGACCAAACTCAAGCAAAAACAGACCATAAAGGAATTATCAAATGTTCAAATACTGGCATGCTTAGCAATTACGGGATCGTTAAGAACCGCACCAACTGCAGCTCTGGAAGTTATGACAGGCCTGCTCCCCTAGATATCATCATCATGGGTGAGGCAAGAATGGGAGCCTTCAGATGCAGGTGTAATGGCTCTGGCGAGGTCAAGGCACACCACGATAATGAATGTAATATCAGAGCTATACCTCAATATTGAGGGAGACTCAATGTCGAAAAGGCTACTATGCAGGCAACGTTGTTGGACAGAAGGCAAGAAAACAATCACACGGTGGTATGCAGACAGCTCTAAAAATGACAGTGGAACTGGCACAGGAATCTACGGACCATCCCTGAGGTATAGTTTATCTGTGCCCCTGGGATCACATACCACGGCATTCCAAGCGGAAATACAACGCAATCTGTGCCCGTGAAAATCTAAAGATGGACCACAAAAGTAAAAACATCCGCATTTTCGCGGATAGTCAGGTTACTATAAATACGTGCCATCAGATTTAATCTAAAATAACTTGGAACTGCCTCCAGAACATCAAGGCTCTGGCAAGACAGAACAAGGTCACACTTGCTTGGGTACCGAGCCACAGGGAAGTAGTAGGAAACGAAATGACGGACAAGTTAGAAAAGTAGTCAGCAAACATTGCCTAAACTATAACCCATAACAAAATCTGTAAATGGGTAGCTACTAAGCACCGGCTACAGTGGGATAAAACAAATGGACAGAAATATAGCAAACGAATGCTACAAAATTCATCGGTCTCTGTAACTGCTGAACTCCTGTAACTGAAAAGGCAGCAGATCACAATTGTGGACAGTCTACTTACACGCCACTGCGCTCTACGAGAACATCTGCACAAAATGGGGATCTGGAGAGATGAACCACTATGCAGACTATGCTATGAAGAAGATGAAACTGCCTCTCATATAATTTTCCATTGTGAAGCAATTGCACATAGGAGACATGAGCTTAGCATCACAGCAAAGGAGATCCCCATGAAGAACATGGCGCATAGACTCCTACACCTAATACAGGGGCTGGATCTATTTGCATGAATAGAACATTGTGGGGAAATACAATAGGCCACAAGGCCACAGTGGTTTTAGGTCTTACAGCCCTTGACCCACATTTGTTCTTAAAAAAAAGACAACACAAAGCAATCAGGACAGTGGGTTAATCATAGCAGAAATGCAAGACACGCACCAAAACCATCTCCTCATGCTCAAATCAAAACATTATGGTGACAGTAAGGTTATTGTCCATTATTCTTTCTTGTGATTTCGTGAAACAATAAATGAAATTGTGTGTCGTGAAATTGAAACAAGAAACTTCCACATGACATGATTCCATTTTCCTTCATGACAATGCAAAGCCTTATGTAGCGCTTGAATACAGCGAAAACTGAACGACTAGAGACTAGAGCAACAATACTCCCAAGTATGTGCTACAGCATTCTCCATACTCACCTATTCGGTCACTATTGGACTTTTTTTTCACAGTTATGTTAACAGATATGGAACATCATCATCATCAGCTTTGGCTCCACAACCCATTATGGGTCTTGGCCTCCTCTAGAATGTTTTTCCATTCCAATCTATTCTGGGCCTTAGCTTTCCATGCGGTCACCTTCATTGCTATTAGACTCTCCTGATTAGCCCAGATATCTTGTTTTTGGCCTGCCCCGTGTCCTTTTCCCTACTGGTCTTCGTCGTGTAATAAGTTTTGCTGGCTCTGAATCCTTCATTCGCTCGATATGTCCTATCCATCTTAATCTAGCTATTTTTATAATACGAACTACATTCGTGTGTTCGTAAAGGTGGTACAGCCGATCATGCTTGTATCGCCGTCTCCATTCTCCGTTTTCCTGTACGCCCTTATATATGTGTCTTAGGATCTTCCTTTCGAAACATCCCAAAATTCTTTCTTCCTCCTTGGTTAGGGTTCAGGTTTCGGCTGCGTATATCAGTACAGGTCTTATTAGGCTACTATAGATTTGGCATTTGGTTCTTCTGGATATAGTCTCGGATTTTAGGTGTCGCATTAGTCCATAATATGTTCTATTATGTTATGGAACACCATGACAGTTATGGAACACCATGAATGAAAGTTGAGAGGAGATTTTCAGACTTTGTAGCTGGGAGAAACCAGGTATTTTTGTTGCTTGCAATGCATTGACAAATGGTGCCTAATTTGATGAATAAAATGGTTATTTACATAAAATGAACCATAGACCACTGATCCACAAGAGAATGATGTACCTTGGAGCCCACTACTGACCAAAAACGAGTTCCAGTCCTTAAATTCCATCCAGATTCCGAAATACTCAAAGGAATCAGGACTAGAGCAAGAGCTCTAAATGGGAAAGTAGATCAATGATTACATAAATTAAATGAGGTAGAAGGATGTGGTACAATAAATCTATAAAAGTTGAGAGGAGATTTTCAGACATTGTGGCTGGAAGAAACCATTATTAACCAAAAATTAACAAATTAACCAGATATTTTTTTAAAGTAGAATTTTTTGCTTGCAATGCATTAACAAATGGAATATTTTGATGAAAAAAATATTTATTTTCATAAAACCGACCGCAGAGCACTGATCCATAAAAGAAAAATGTATCTTGCAGCCAACTGCTGCATAAATAGGAGTTGCAGTCCTTAAATTGCAACAAGATCCTGAAATTCCTCAAGAAAAGAGGATTGGAGCAGGAGCTCTAAATGAGAAAATAGACCAATGATTAGAGCAAAAAGGATGGAATACAATAAATCTATAAAAGTTGCTGTATAACAAGTCACCATCTACAATCGACATAAATCAAAACAAAAATTGGTTCTCATGGCCAAAAATTTTTTTTTACAAAATGTTTTACAAAATGTAAATGCCAATAAATGGCTAGTAAACTTAAAACCCAGCTATGTCCTAATGAACTGGAAAGTGATTGGAAAAAGGTTGAAGATGTAAGGTGTTAAGTGTCGACCTAACATATTTCTTGGCACCTACTATTATTTTGCCAAAGATTTTTATGATTATTATGTTTAAAAAGACAATAAAAATCCATAGTATAAAACAAGCAGTAGAAAATTTAAATAGGAAACTGAAAGTGTAAAAAAAGTTCGAAACCAAAAAGGAGTTGTTCTTGTCATTAAAAGTATATTCTGCTAACCCTACTCGGCGGCTGATAACAGGTTTTGGAATTCATGGATAGACAAATTTGAAGAGAGTTTCATAGTAAATAAAAATGGTAGTGTGTAAGGCATGTGTTCAGTTTGATACAGCTCAGTTTGATAAATATGGGGTATGAATGAGATAGAACAAATAGAAACGCTACAACTGCAGTTTAGAAAAAGAGCACTGCAACTAGACAGGAGTATGCTGGGGACATGATGTTATAAGAAGTTCTGGTGTTACAAGAAAAAGTATAAAGTTGCAATAGAAGTAGCTGTGAGAGTGGCAACTTATGAAAGCAA
Source organism: Phosphuga atrata (assembly GCA_944588485.1). Lineage (NCBI taxonomy): Eukaryota > Metazoa > Arthropoda > Insecta > Coleoptera > Silphidae > Phosphuga > Phosphuga atrata. The sequence continues at coordinate 58,925,230 of OX155893.1, forward strand.
AGATGTTAGGGAATGAAATATTAGTGAAAGAAGTTTTCATTACTTTAAAGAATGAAGGTAGTGGAGGGACCAGAGTAACGAAATGGGGAAATAATTAGAAAAAAATGTATGAACGAGTAGGGTGGTCGAAACGGGAGGTAGAAAGACTGCTGAGTGAAAGGAGTGGGAAGATAGAGCTGCAGACAAGACATTGCTGATTAGACAAAAGCACGTACAACCACAATTACAACAAGGTACAAGTTTATCGCAAACTCCCTGAAAGTGGAGGTAGAGAGGATGAATAAGGAATGCATGATGCTGCAGACAAGACAATGCTTTATAGACGAAAGGTACAAACACCATTATAACAAGGTACAGGTTTAGCCGAGTATAGCCAGGTTTGGGTGCAGCGATGAGGAGAAGGGAAGAAGGTACTGGCCAAGGGGTCATTTACTCTTGTAATACATATAAATATTTAGATGCAGTACTGCACATTACTTTGCATTCCTTAGCAGTACGTAAGTATTACAGCCCATTGCACAAAGTACTCTTGGATTCCTTGAATTACTCTTGCATTCCCTGCACGTTCACATTATATTCGCTTTACGTCCTTATTAAGTCCCCACTACACCCGCATACGCACTGTCCTACTACGCGCCGCGCCCCGCAGTAGGACAGTGAGCTTCTACTAAACCCTTACTAGGGAAGCTCTGGGAGAAGCTACCGAGGAAGCTCCTAAGGACAATGGTAATCCTGTCGCAAATAATATATTTCTTCAGAAACAGGAAACGATGAAAAGTAATAAATAATTTTGACGTTACGCAATATAAAATAACTGACTATTTACAAACTTGTGAAACAATACAAAGCGCAATTAAAAAAAACCTCTAGTACTTTCGCAGAATTTCGAGCTAATCCAAATATCGTTGGTGACACACAAATATACAAATCATATAGCAAAGAAAATACCACAGGATTTTTTGAAATGTTGAAGAACTACGTCACAAGAAACTCAACGGAAAAATCAAAAGCAGGAAATGGATATGCGGATCAATTAAAAAAAAAACTTTGCACTAGAGATGAGCATGGGATCACATCTACCCATCCCATCCCATCGTCCCATGGGAAGGAATGAGTGGTATTGATCGTATGAACGTTGATACTGAACCGGACGACAATTTTGTATGGGACGGAGTGGGACGAGTTTTGATAATCTAGTAAATCTAGTTCTTCTAGTTTTAGTTTATAATTAATTGCTTATGGTGCCAATATGTACATCTTCCATAATATGTCCAGCCCAGGAGATTTCTGTGATAACGATATAGTTCCTGAAAAGTCTTACGATCCGATTGCGACGAAAAAGGATTACTCATTGTCAGATATAGAAATTACGGAAAATTAAATTTGAACGAATTATCGTTAAGAGAATCTGAACCGAAAAGAAAGTTTGCTGAATGGAAAAATGGGATGACCGGGATTGGATGGGATGAATAGGATGGGATGAAAATTTTGATGGGATGGGACAGTGGGATGGAAATGTGATGGGATGGGACAGTGACAGGGATCCGTCCCACGGGATGGGATTTGGAACGAGAAGCTTGTCAAATGCTCATCTCTACTTTGCACCATTTCATTACTGCTGGTCGATTGGAATATTAAATTTTAATGAAAAATGTGAACTTATACAACTTATTTATAACTTTGGGCAATTTTTCAAAGACAGTCCTAAAATCAATCCTGAACCAAAAGTTGGTTGTTCAGTACTAAATCTGGCAGACTATCATCAGTTAGAATTCATCGCGTAAAAGGAATTGGATTTCTAAAGGGAAATAAAAAGGAGAATGATCATCCAGAAGAAATTTGTACTTCTGAAGGCGAAGACAGTTATACAAATAAAAGTGACAGTGAATTAGAAAACGCAATAAACTTTGCCATGACTTTGCAATAAACTTGTATAATCAGAATAGACCTTTTTACGGCTAGTTAAGCACATGCGCGTCCACCTAATTTTAAAGGCGGGAATATGAAAGTTTCGGTCAAATTTTGTTAGTTTCACTGCTTATACGTCAAAAAATTGCCCGAAAACATGGCGAAAATTGCCCTCTCTAATATTTATTACTGCTGGGCGGTCGAAAATCGAATGTGAGCAAACAAATTAAAATAAAAACAAATTGCGCAATATTTTTATACTTTTATTTATGCAAACCATAATATCATATGGCAATAATAGTTTTGGATATTTCTAACAAAACTTTAATTTCATTGTCTTCTGTCTTTCGTTCTAACCCAGTCTTTATAAACTTCTTCAGTGTTTGTTCTGTATTAAACTTCTTTGCCCATTTGATAAATGTAATTTTATTCTCATTAGATGTCCGAGGCAGGGCCGTCCTTAGCAAGTGCGGGGCCCAGGGCAAAAAATATATTTTGGGGCCCCTTAAAAAAAATTTTATAATTTAAAATATGCAAAATAATATTGGATTTTGAAATTTAATTATAATGACAAAACAAGAATAAAAAATACTGTTTATTTCTTTTGCACAAGAAAAATAAAACAAAGTAAAATAAACATCTTTACTTAGTAGTAAAACAAAAAATAATGAAAAACAATGTAAAATCTAAATAACAAATACATCTAATTGTAAGTAAACAAATAATACAAGATTAAAAATTAAACATATATATATATATATATATATATATATATATATATATATATATATATATCCAAAACATAATATCAATACAATCATAAAAAATAAAATAAAACGAAATTAATTTTTGGTGCCTTTATTTCTGAAAATGCATTAATGATTTTATCAAAATTTAAACTCTCACACAACTAGTGCTCAATCGACAGTAGAGATGGGCATAATCGAGTGACGATTATCGACTATTCGATTATTCTAAATCATTCGAGTTCTCGATTACTACACGTGCGGACGAGTGATGAATGATCACTCGGACTAGAGCTGAATCATTCGAATTATTCTGGATCATTCGAATAGTCGATTATCACTCATGCGCATGAGTTACGAATGATCACTCGAGAGTTGAGAATCGAAATCAGCCGTTAGTAGTCGTCGGCTGTGCCGAGATGCGCATAATCGAAATATTTTAGTATTCGGCTGGAGTTTTTTTTTTTTTCGGCGTGCATTCGTATCTAGTTATGAATGATCATTCGGACTGGGAATTCGGAGTTAGTAGTCGTCGGCAGTGCCGAGATGCGCATAGTCGAATTATTTCGTATCGAGTTACGAATGTTCATTCCGACTGGGAAAGCGGAATCTGGCGTTAGTAGTCGTGGGCAGTGTCGAGATGCGCAATCGAATGACTTTAGTATTCGGAATCTGCAGGCGCCACCACTAATACCTTTGTTACAGGTTTTTTTTGTTTGAGAATGAGGAAACAAATTCTAGTTTTTGAAGTAGAATCTTTTAAGCAGTGATGGGTCACACTATTTTAAAACTTTCTAACAAGTTTTAGTTTGAATTTTTTAACAAAAGCTAGGTTGGTGATGAAGTAAAAAAATTGAATTAAACAAAAAAATATGAGTATTATGGATCATATTTAGAATCCAATATTATTTAAATTAATTTATTTTACTGCCATAAAATATGCTAAGGATGGAATACGATTATCAAAGATTTCTTTACATTTTTCTTCATCTCACGTTTGTTTATAAAATGCCCGAATGTTTGTTTAGGAGAAACAGCCGCTGGAAATGTTGAAACCTCCCTATAGAGCCACATGCATTTATAATATTTTTATATTACAATTATAAATTACTAGGATTGTAATAGTGTTGCAAAAATGCAATATTCTCTCTATACGCGTTTACTTCCGCGAAAACTGTCCGAAAATGCGTCAAATTATTAACGAAACTGGCTTAATTTACATAAATTACATTCTACATGTAATATTACAGCTACATGCAATAATAACTGATAAAAAAATTTTTTAGGGTAAATCGAGAGATCATTCGATTATGAAATCATTCGATTATGCCCATCACTAATCGACAGTAATGTTAAATTGTTTAGTCTTTCCTGGCTCATACTTGTTCTCAAATAATTTTTGACTAAATTTTACTTTGAAAAACTCCTTTCCGATGTTACGGGAATTGTCAAAATTATTCGTAAAACTGTAATAGTATATTAAAGGACGAGTTCAGTAAGCGCGATTTTATAGCACGCGTCCAAGTTTCTAATGGACAAGTGCTGAAAAACGCCTTACGAACGAGTTTGTGTATAGTATTTTTTCTATTTTGCGCCCTTTTATGCCATTTCTAAATAAAAAAATCACCTATACATATTGAGAAAATTATATCGCACTCGGCGAGCCATAATCGCACGCATATGAGTGCTGTAATGAGAATTTGTGATATGTTTTTAAACACTCTAAGGGTGACATTTTCATGGTGTCCTTGCAGAAAATTTCGCAAAATATCTAAAGTTCTTCAACTAATTCGCTACCACTTATATCACGGTTTTCGCCGTCACGTAGGATTAGATCTAGGTCCGCACATTTCCTTTTTATTTCATCGTCGCTTATTGTTTTTATTTCGGGGATGTTATATAAAAATCCAAAATTTATTTCATGACTTTTTAGACCACACAGAAGAAATATTCCTGATAAAATTTTAATTCAGGGTCTCTCGTTCCTAGGGATGCAACATCGTTCATAAAAAACGTCGATGTTAAAACATCGATGTTTTCAAAAGTAAAATATCGATGTCGAAAACATCGATATTTATGACCGATATATCGATATTATTTCGATGTTTTGAAAAAAAAACACATAGGAAATCAAAATCAAAATGTTTATAAGTTAATTATTTCGCAAAATAGAGTTTAAAAATAATAATTTTCGGTTTCTTTCTTGAGTAATCGTAGCCCCAGCTTCTGAAAACAACCGCTCACTGGGCACCGACGTTGCTACGATAGGCAAATGTATCATCGCCAGTTTATACAACCCAGGAAATAAACCTTTGATATCATCCCACATTTCTAAAGCATCTGCTTTTATAGGAGTTACAGGAGACGACATAAACATGTGAAGTTCTGATTCTGCTTTTGTTTTATTTTTTATTTTGTTGTGTGTTAATTGTTTGTGGTAACTCCATATGTTACGTTCGGATTCATTATTTTCATCCCTTTCAGATTCGTCAGAAGAATCAGTTAGTAAAACTGCTGCTAGCACATTAGTTAAGTAATTATTTATATAACTGATGACTTTATTCTTAGCAGTCTCATCTTTGAAATGAATGAGTTTGAAGCGTGGATCTAGAGCGGTTGCGATAGCCAGGGAAGAGCAATGTTCTAGTTTATCAAAGCGTTTTGATACCTCTTTTTCAATTTCTGCTTATAATGAAACCGTACTTTCAAATGTTGGTGAGAATTTTTCTAACATGCCCCGCAGACAGCTTACAAGTGGAATAATCTTACTTACTGTAACATAATTTTCGGCAGAAATTTCTTTAGTTAATCTTTCAATGGGCTGTAAAAGTTGTACTATTTCGCGCAAACAGCCCACTTCATTAGAATAAGTTATCATTGTTGGAGCATCTGAACGGCATAACAATATTGCACCGATCGTTGAAATTAGCTTCATAAAACGTTCCAACATATAATACGTTGACTTCCACCGAGTGCGAACGTCAAGTATCAGCTTTTTTGTCTGACCTTCCATCTTGCCAGCCTCTCTTTGCTTTTTCCGCAATTCGTCACTGGAATTGACACTACGTTTTATGAATTTTACAATCTCGTGCACTTTGCTGACGATCATTGATGCAGTTTTAGCTTTATCCAATGAGTTTGTGACAACTAAATTCAATGTGTGGGCGAAGCACGGTATTATTTTTTTTTCACCAAACATGTCTCTATTTACCTTCATAACCGTGCTGTCATTGTCAGTAACTACAACAGTAACTGCATCGGTAGTAATATTCCATTCGTCGAAGATATCCGAAAGTCTGTTTTGTATGTACTCTGCTGTGTGTCTTTCGAACAAGTCAAAGACTTCCAAAGTTCCACTCATAAGTTTGGATATTTCTAACAAATGGATGGTGACTCCAACAAAGGACTTGTTCTGCACCGTCTCTGTCCATATGTAATACAGTAATGTTCTGCTACTTTCAAGTATTTTTTTAAAATTTCTGCCGTAGCCTCATATTTTTCATCTATATGTTTTTTTAACGTCTCTCTAGAAGGAATTTTGTACAAGGGTACCAGTTCCTTTATTAACTGTGTAAATCCGTTTCCTTCCACAATTGAAAATGGTTTATGGTCCATAATAATGAAATTCACTATTGCTTCAGTTATTTTTTTATATTTGTTACCTTCAACATTTCTTATACTTTTAATATTACTGAACAATTCCTTGATATTTTGTTGAGCATCAGTTGAGTTCAGTAGAGTATCCTTGATCTTAACTTTGGAACTGCAACCAGATGAGCTAGCTTCTTTCTTAGAAATATCCTTAGAATAATCATAATGATTTTGAACCTCCTTGTTTGTCTCGTCACTGTAATTTGTTTTTTTTTACTGGCTCCTATACTATTAACGCTTGAACAACATCTACGTGTAATTTCTCCAGATGACCCCGAAGATTAGTGGTATTTCCTGATGTTTTCAGGCATTTATTGCAAAATTTGCAAATTGCTTCTCTGTCATTATCACTTTTTTTTTAAATAATTCCATATTTTACTTTTTTTTCTATTAGGTGGCATTTTATCTGAAAAAAAGAGTAATGGTAATGTGGGTAATAAGGGTTAAGAATAAATTTATCACTCACGTTTTGTGATAGGAGAAAATATATTTGAATCGGTCATTTCAAAAACCGCATAAGTCACACAATTAGAATTTTTCAGGAATCAATAAAAACTGAATTATTTAGAGATAAACGAGTTTTAAATGACTTTTTTGAGCTCAGTATAGTGTTACTTGAAGAGGAAGGAATGTATTGACTGACGTGATTTATACCCAGAATACGCATGTCCCTTTAAGGAAGCGTTTACAGCAAAAAAAGTATGTTACAAAAAAATTTGACTAATGTGGTTTTTGAAATGACCGATTCATTTACCATAATTATAAACACTAAATAACACAATGACAACGGATTCGCGAAGCTTCAACTTACTATAGCTTGTTGGCGTGACTGTAGCTCGAATTAACTGGGTGAACTTATAGACTGAACTAACTGTTCCGGTGAACTTCGACTGAAGTGAAGTGATCGACTTGACGTGTGAATGATCGACTTGACGGTGAATCATCGACTGACTTGTTTTTCGGGGGTGCGCGTATTTATATGTCCCTTCAGGTATCTGGACTAGGGTTTTCGCGTACCCGACTTTTTTAATACCCGGGTATCGGGTATTATTTTTTCATATACCCGGGTATTTGAAATTTTTGCAGAAAAAGAGCCAATTTTGTTATAATAATGTTTTATTTTATTACGAAAGAGTGAAGAATGTCAATAAGTCTCCTTAACTTATAATACAATCAGTCACACAGTTAAACAGTTTAATTCTCATTAACTAATTGGGAACTAAAATGGCTTTTTATTACAATAAATTCTGTTATAAAATAACAATAATATAAATAAATAAACTTTCTTCTCTGACACATAAACCACATAGTTCAAATTAAACTTATTAGATTTGATACACGAGGAAAGACTTTCCGGATTGTGTAAATATTTGACAAGAGAAAATAAACGTACATCTCGTCTTTCTTTGACTCTTTGATCGAGGGCTGCGTAAAGTTCGTTAGATAAAGTAGCACCGATTTTTTTGATAGTATCCAGAGGAACTGACAATATGGCATCGCAGGTAAGAATGGTAGCATATTCCTGACTCAGTGCTCCCACCGCTAATTTAAGAGAGTTCAATGTTTGCAGTAAATTTTCTAAAACTTGTTCATTTAGCTCATTCCAGTAATAATTTATATCAGCGAGTGCATGTTTGATGCTGTTCTTCTTCTTCTTTCGAATAGGTTCTAGGGTTTCTGGTTCGGATATATCCGAACCGCAAAACCGCGCTTTTCTGTGCAAAAACCGAAATCGCATAACCGTCATAAAAAAACCGCGGTTTTCGTTTTTTTTCTCTAAAAATAAATACAAATAATAATGTGAATTAGTGCTCTTTCAAACATTGCAAACTGTTGTTGCAAGATTGGAAACCATCGGTGGTATATGTGTTTCCGCAATTTCGAAATCCGCATTTATTAGGAAAGCAATAGCTGGCCGGTTGCCCAACCAAATCTTGCCAAGATGTTCTTCAAGTGTTATGACCTTAATTCAAAAAGAATATGAAGAAAGAAAGAAATAAATGATTTTAAAGTTTCAAGAATTAAAAGCAAATAGACAAAAAATTAGTACTACACTAGATTAGTGGACTAGTTAGCCGAAGATACTTCATGGAGAAAACAATTTTTATTGCAATTTAGGCTTTCTGCGAATTGAAGGAACTTTTGAAAATAATATCGTAACAAGTGTTGAAAAACATTTAGATTCATTTAGTATCAGTTTCAGAAATGATATTGTGTGTGACTTGGATTAGAATGTTCGCGGTGACGTCGCGACGCCGTTGTCAAAAACTTCGCAATGCGGTTTTTAGTCACGCTTTACCACAAGCTTTCCCTTCATCAAAAAATCAAATTTGTTTCGCTATCTGCAAAATTGCGAGAACTACAGCGGAAAAGTCACCGCGAGTTCCCGAAATTCGACCTAGATTAACAAGTTGAACTATGCGGCGACGTCGCGACGCCGCTATCAAAGATATTACAACGCGCTTTTTACTACCGCTTCCTGACAAGCTTTCCTTTCAACAAAACGTCATACTTGTTTCGCTAGCTTGAAAATTACGAAAACTACGGCGGAAAAACCAGCAGCCGCATTAGGAAATTGAACTTTGCGGTGGCGTCGCGACGCCGTTGTCAAATATTTCGCAACGCGGTTTTCAGTCTCGCTTTCCAACCGTGTATTGCTCTAACAAAACATCGAATTTGTTGCGGCAGCTGTGAAATTTCGAAAAAACAAATGCAACCAATCCTAGGTAGATCTAACTTTGACGGGCCGTCGCGGCGTTAGTTATCGAGCGATTTCAACGCAGTTTTCAATTTCTGGTCGCAAAAACCTCAAAGTTTGATTGAGTCTGGTATTTATTGCCATGGGATTATTATTGAGTAAGATACTACACATGGCGATGTCCGGGTAATTGAAAAAATGGTACAGATTGTCTTGCTGAACCAAAAATTTGCATTAACCACACAATTCATCTCGCTATGTGCGACACTTTTTAAAAGAAATCATCTCAAGTAGAAAACAGCAGTGAAGATGAAGATATTATTTCCTGAAAAATCTCACGAAGAAGATGTGGATAATGAATATTACGTCGAAGAAGATGCTGAAATTAAAAGTAATTTACAAATGGTTGGAAAACTTATAAATTATTTTCGTTTATCTCCGATTAAATCAGTTTCCTACAACGAAACGTAAATGCTCTTTTTGAAAAGGAAATTGAATTAGCAATGGACATCAAGGCAAAATGGTCTTCTATTGAACCAATATAAGAAAAATAATTTTTTCTAAAAGTCGTAATATTACAAATTGTAACAGATTTAAATTCAGTGCATTTAATTGAAAATGTTAATTTGTAATTGTTATGAAACTTTATCTCCAGTAAGCGTAGCAGTAACAACATTAAGCAGCGATGATTCTAACATATTTACGCCATAAGGTGTAATAGGATTCTTGGAAGAGAAATTAATTGGTTCTGATATAAGCAAAGCTTCAATGAAAAATATCATGGAACGTTTGAAGACCCGTGAAAATTTGGAATTATCAGAATTGGCTAGATGCTTACTAGATCCTTTGAAAGTTCCAACAAAGTCTATTTTAATATTGGCCGAAAATCTTTTTGAACGACTTTATCCAGACAACAATAAGGTTGAAGTCGAAGGTTATAGAATGTTCGGCAAATTGGGAAGAATTAGAAAAAGTGACCAATCCAAACTATTCCTTGCAAGACGAAGTACAAAAAGCTATTCAAGAAGAATTAAATAAAAATACTTATATGCAAACAAATCGCTATCCTAATTCTATGAAAAAGGAGTTTGCTAAATATAAAACAATTTCTGAGAGAACAAAAATATTAAATATTTTGTTTCAAGCACTCTCTAAAAACGAAAGATAATTTTCACTTAAATATCCGGCAGTACTACCAAAAGTTCTTAAAAACCGAACCCGAAACCGAAACCGCGGTTTTTAATTTTCAAAAACCGAAAACCGCGGTTTTGAAAAAGTGCGGATATTCAGAAACCGATATACGTTTTTGTAATATGTATATCGTGGGCTGCAAACATTGCAGTCCGCACTCTGTATTTTAGGCATTTTATGAGTTTGTTTCTAAGAACTCGAGTTTCGGCAACAGCAAAGAACCTTAACTGAACAATTAATTGGTGGACAATTGAAAAGTGGACAATTTAAAACAAAGTATTAATAAATAAGTAGTTCTTAGCTATACACATAGAAAGTAAGATAGTTATTTTTGAATTTAATTATTGAATTTGATTTTAATTAAATTTTTATAGAAATGAACGACGCAAAAAGATAAGTTATGCATTTGCAAAAGATCAACTTTGCACGACTGGAATTTCAAAAAAAAAATGAAATTAAATCATTAGGACGGTTAACTCCAGATTTAAATATTTGTCAAGTGTCAAAAAGTCGTTCAAATAATTATCAGCGAAAATTTAATTCCAACATATATATGAAGCATAATTGGTTAACAGGTTGTTGACAGCCAGTTGAAATAAATAGACATAATGAAAATGTGAAAAAAAAAGCGATATTGTATCTAAAATTATCGACTGAATATTGTTTTGTGGTAAATTTGAATTACCTTTGAGAGGACATGATTAAACTAAAGATTCTTTAAATCCTGGAGTTTTTAGGGGTTATTACAATTTTCTGGAAAATTAGACGAAGATTTGAAAAATCATTTTCAAAATTCACATATTTTTAAAGGATCATCAAAAACTATCCTAACTTTTAGATTGTATGTTGAACGTGTGTAAAGACGAAATATGCAAACAAATCAAAAGAGCTAAATATCTAGCTGTTATGGCAGATGATACTACAGACGTTTCGAACATACACAACAGGAAAGTTATACATATAAAAGATTTTGGGGTTTTTTTAATCACAAAATTCAAAATGCCGAGGGTTTAGCCGAATGTTTATTGGAAGAACTGAAAATTGTATTGGGAGATGATCATAATAAATTAATCGCACAAACATATGACGGTGCTGCCGAAATGAGGGGAGTAAAAGGAGGCGTACAAAAAATTATTAAACAAACATATAAAAATGCGCATTTTGTACATTGTTACACTCATCAACTTAATTTAATAATGAAGCAAACTGCATCACAAAATTCGCAAGATCGATTTTTTTTAGTAGCCTAGCAGTACCCACAATACCTACAATACCCACTTGTTTTTCAAAATCTCCATCACGTTTAGCTGCACTCGACGGTATTTCTAGACGAATTCCTCGAGGATCAAACACACGGTGGAATTTTGATAACGTGAGTCGTGAACACAGTTTTTGAAAATAAGGAATGTTTGCATAATTGTTTTGAATCACTTCAACAAAATAATTCATCATTTGTATACTAATCTTTCTTTAGCAAACTTTCTTAAAAACAAGTACTTCACTGGCAAACACCACGACTGACATTGTGATAAACTGTGATTTACATAACCCTGTGAATTTCCCAAAAAAAAACAATATCCTGATCAAAATAATAGAAATTTGGCAACTATACAGGCAGCTACAGGATTATTTCGCACTTTAAATGATGAATATTTTAATTTGTGGTTAAAATTTGTTCATCAAATCATGCCCCCGTCGATATTTTGGATTGCAAATTACAATGTCATAATGCCAATTCTATTATTTTCGTAGCAACAGAAGAATTTACAAAAATTATTAAAGACATTAGAAATAACCTCCCTTCGGTCAATTACCAAGAGGATTTTCTATCTGCAAAAAGGCCAAGATTTTGATAATCCTGGCCCTTTTGCAGATAGAAACGAAAGCAACGAATTTAGCAGCAAAAGAAGTTTGCGGTTATATAATATTTCAAGCAAAAGAACGATTTGCTTTTACGAAACGCTTATCTGCAGCAAGATTATTTTCCCCGTGTATTTTTTCAAATAATACGAATCAAATTGCTATCATCGAACTACGAGAAACAGTGAATGCATATCCAAGTTTAGATAAAGAGAGGCTTAACACAGAATTACTTGTTTTATATGATCGACCAGAATTTCAAAATCTAAAAGGACACAAAAATATTTATGATCTAATGTATAACAGAGACAAGTATCTAAAGAGAGATGCGACACCCACTAAGGAATTTTTGTGACAGAAGTTTGCGCTAACTATGAAAACATTATGGAACTAATTATCAAACGCGGGCTATATGAATGTTTTATTAAATATATGCGATAATATAATTTATTTAAAATAGGGTGAAAATTAAAAACTATTTGTTAAATATGTTATTTACATGTACTAATAATATATTAAATATGTATTTACATTAAAAAATATATATATAAAACTTTGTAGAGGGTCATCCTTCATATTACTTTCACAAACAGGAACAACACATCAGAAATATATGGAATCCATTGTCTGAAAGTAATGGATATGATGGTAATAAACCAATCATGTTTAATACAATAAAAACATGAACATTTACCTTTCAATTTAGATTATAACTAATGTACGTAGAATTATTTTCAAGAGTCTTGCACTAATAATATCTTGCAGACACAATATATTCTTGGATGCTTGGATGTAAAATTCCTTGACCGCATAAATAGCACTTATTGACAAAAACAAAAAAATTATATATCCAATATAACGAATGAATATCTTGCACATTGGCGACATCATCTTTAAACATTTGTCTCTGGGTGACATTTTGCTACTATAAATGTAAACAACACTAGTTATTTACTTGAGATTTCACATGCTCAGTGCCATCTATCTCTTAATTTAAGCGACCAAGCCATCTATAAATTCATTTTTGAATTAAAACTTCTGTCACAAGGTCACCCATAAGAGTGCCATCCCCCTGATGTATAACTCAGGAATTCATGAATCCTTTGTAGAAGTTTTTAATTTACTTTAAGAGAATTTAAGAGAATAAAGAGACCTTTTTAAGAAATTCAATGGAACAAAAAAGACTAACAGTATTAGCTATGATTAGCATAGAAAAAAACATAATCTCAACTATACCAAATTTTCATGAAAAGATTATTGATGGTTTTGTTAATCTAAAGGAACGTAGAATGGAATTGAAATATAAATAAATGTTACTGGTATTACATTGAATTAAAAAATTCAATATGTTTCTGTATGTGTCAATAAAAAATTAGGTTCTTTCAACTCGTAGTGATTTTTTATTATAATTTTTTCCAGCCCTCCCACAAACATCATCCACGAGCCGCCACTGGTTTTCAGGATATTGCTTATACATTCAGTGCATTCAAAAACATAATTTTTAATTCGCCAATTTTGTGGCAACTCAATAAATGTTTCCATGTGCTTATGGATTTCAGCAACGAAATTAATGGATGAGTTAATACTAGGGTTTTCTACCCGGGTACCCGGATCCGGATATACCCGGGTATATGAAATTTTTAGTACCCGTTACTATTTCATTGTCAGACCCAAGTACCCACTTTGATCAAAGGTTTCATAAAAATTTTCGGAAAATTAATACAAAATTACAGGAAATTACAAAAAACAAAGTAAAAGATGTTTTTAATTACTTACAGAGAAGGTGATGAACATTTAATTAAGACGTATAGCATCATATAACTTAACAAAAAGTTGTAATTACATATCCTAGCTTTACAGTAGTTTTATTTTTTTATTCTTTTAGATATTTAATCGTTATATATAGTCACGTTTTCAGAATTCTCAATATATTGGAAAATTTTGCTTAATTTTGTACTTTCTTTTTAGTCGTGTGAAGTTAGCAACCGAATTTGCAAAAATATAATATTTCGTCAGATCCTGGTAGATACGAAATACTTCTAAAGTACTTTGTGCGAAATAGTTCTGCAGAATTTCGCGAAAAAATGGAAAATACAATAACGAACTAGCAAACAACTTTTGAGAAAAACTGGGAGTTTTTGACATATTTTTGCCCCTCGAGCATAGTTCTTGATAGTACTTAAAGTTCTGCAAAAATTGAGATATTGCAAAATAAATTGAATTTTGAAAATTGCAAAAACAGTTATATTCGCGGATCTGAATAGCACCCTAAGAGTTCTATAGAAGATCCCTTTGACATTTTTTTATCAAAACCTTAGTTCAAGAGATATTTGCAATAATAAAGAACCCATTGTTTTGAATGAAAATAGTCCTGTTTGCAGTTCATGGTAGAACTCTTACCCACAATATTTTTTCTATAAAATAAAAAATTGGAAAGATATGCAAGAAATTGAACTTCACTGATGTGACCTAGGAAGAGAAAAAAATCGCGCAATAGTTTTAAAAAAGTTTACCCTATAGGAAAACTCATCATTTTACACACTGCATATAGTAGATTGATTAATCTAATATCCCCAATTTCAAAAAACAAAATCAACGTCTCAATTTAAGTGCGTGAAAATAGATAAAATTATAAGAAAAATATTATTATTTTAAAAAACAAATTTAAACTAGATAGCTTCATATGGCCAAAAGAAGAAGATTGCTATTATAGAAAATGGATTAAATTTTTATGGCCTTACAATTTAAAAAACTGGTTAAGCAGCGTATTCTAATTTGTTATATTTCAGTCCAATTTCAATAAATGTATAAAAATTCAACACACTTGTTATTTAATGACAATACCACGAACATGATGTCTTATTACTAGCACCTTTATCTTTATAGGTAGTAACAAAACACAGTATAGAGAACAAGCATATAGTCCTGCTATAATTCACTATAGCTGTGTGACCTCTTCGTATAGTTCAACTATACGAATCGTTTTGGACTATAAGAAATGGTCAAACTGTTATAGTCAAACTATAGCTGGACTATTTGCTAGTTTTCTATACCAGGTGTACAAAGCCTAACCTTCAGGGCATTAGAAGATAATTGTGAATACATCTGCAACATTTTGGAGAGTGGATGACCTCGGTACTTGCTAAGAGAAAGGATTTGTGTACCATATGTGGAGACAGTAATGACAAGTGGGCACATTAGATGGAAGAGTGCAAGGGTTTGACATGGGAAGTAGAGAAGAGGAAAAAGTATAAATATTGGGATTCTTCCATCGATAAATTCTTCCAAAATTTTGGATGAAAAATATTTATTTGTGGTGTATATTTGTGGTAATTTTAAGTGGGTATTTGGGGTATTTTATATTCAGAAATCTCTTTATTATTTTTGTTTTGTTCTTTTTGGCTTAATATTTTTTGATTGTTTCGTTTTAGCACTATTTATGTATGTTTCTGTACATAGTGAGGAAAGATCTGTATTGTTTAGATAATAATGCCAATAAAGGTAATAATATTAAATAAATATTGTGGCAACCCAAATTCTATCCTGTCTAAATATAAATCAATCACAACAAACTTATCTCTTATACTTACATGACCCAAATTTGTGATTCCGAGTACGAAACAGATAGAATCTAATATGTTGGATTTCCCAGTACCATTTAACCCAGTTATAGCATTGAACTCCGGATCGAAGCCATGAATTTCGACACGTTTGCCATAGGATTTAAATCCATCAAGTATGATGCTTTTTATAAACATTTTCAACAATACACTCCTTGGGTTATAGGTTATCCTTTGGGGGTGACACTCTTATGGGTGACCTTGTGACAGAAGTTGTAATTATCGGAACCCTTCATAGATGGCACTGGGCACGGAAATGTCAAATTATTTTGTGTTGTTTAGATTACCATACATACATATATCTAAAGATTATGGTTTATGTCGCCATTGTGTCAAAATTTGTGGAAATCACCAAGAAAACAGTGAAGATTCATGTTTCCAAACACCCGTCAGGATTAAACTGAATTGCAAAGTTGTTCCTACGATCTAAAAATTCTTCCTCTTAAAATTATTAATATTTTACGCACATCTACATAATATTTTCATGTAATATTGTTTTCTATATAGATCTTTCTTTTCTATTTTACTTTGTAAATACCCCTTTTTTAATATGCGGGAAGCGATTCCGGGATGACTGCGCAGTTCAAGGGGGCTATTTGTCAAGTTAACAATATTGTGCTTGCTACGCCCCCAAAAAAATATGTCCGTTTCTATTGCATATTGTAAACTTATTTTTTTCCTTTTTATAAAATGTAAATACATATTTTGTATCTTATAAGTACATGTAAATAACAAAATAAAACAATTGTGTTTCAATTTCACCCTACTTGAATTACATTATATTTCCGTATATATTTAATACAACATTCCTAAATCCCGCCTTTGATAATTAGTTCCTATGATGTAAACATAGATGGCGTACATCTGTCACAGAAATTCATAAGTGAGTGTCCAGTCTCTTCTGGGTGGCAGCCCCTGAAATATATACTAACTGAAACGAGCGCCGCCTCGTCGCTTGTGCGAGCAGAGAGAGAGGTCCCAAGGGGCATATATATATAGTACTATATATATTGCGTGTAGTGTCGGTAACAAATGTCCAGCGAGTTCACTGATGAAGGGAGAGAAAACATACAGTAGTGCTATACCGTAGTGTGAATCGTAAGCAGTGCGCTTGCGCTGCTGTCATGTTAAATGCGGTAAATTTAAACAGGAAATTTATGCATGAACTTTAACGTCAGGTGTATGTCTGTTAAAAGTCCAATTGTAGGTATGTAATACCTGTAACCTACACCGCATTCCGAATTTTCCCTACACCTATGTGAAAAACTATGAAATGGACATTGAAAAGTAATACATCAATGACTGAGACAATAAAACCAAAATAATTTTGAAACTAGAAACAACTTTATTTCCAAAAAAAAAATGCATCTTTCCACAATATTTTCCACACATTTTGCTGGCTTCATGAAAAAAACGGACAATTAAATATAAATTTATTATTAATTTGCACAGTTGTGCCCTGTGATTGTCGAGGATACCTTGCAACATCACATGGTGGTTGTTCATTTCGGGGGGTCGAAAGGAACTCCTACTTTGTTAAAAATTTCATTAATGATGATGGGTTTAATATTTTTGGCGGTTAAACAATGGGAGTTTTGTCTAAGAATTTTTTCCGATAATTTACAAATAGCGGACACATCTTTTGATGGTGATAAATAAAATGCTGCACGATCTTTAATTTTAGATAATAATGGCATATCATCTCCAATTATATGCTGAACACATGTAGGGCAGTCAATTTCTTAGCTACTTTCTTTGAAATATAGCCTGCATTATATTCCACAACATTATCAATATAAGGGTTTAATTGCCAGATACTACTTACATAATCATGCGCAAAATCTGATAGAAGTTTATCCAGTGTTGGAAGATCACCCAAGGGACCCCCTCGTTGCGGCAACATGCAAAATTTCAACCCCATCAAAGAGACAGTTGTCATTCTCTACTTCTTTGATTTCGTGTCTCACCAACAAACGTTTATATGCACAATTGGAGAGCTTCAGGGTTATTATTAAACCCTCCCCCACTTCTAATTGCACTAAAAAATGTCTCTAAATAATCTTGAGAAAGTTTATATGTCAACAAATATGTGAAACCGTTGGTTTTTAATTTATCAAACAGCGGAAACATATTTGTTAATAATATTATTAAGCCTATAAAGCCAGTTTTCCTATTGGATTTTAGGAGGGCTTTGCCATCTGCATCATTTAAACTAGTAATATAGGAGAGCATTATCTGCATGCTCCTTCATTACTTTGTAGTTGCTCTCTGTTAATGGAGCATCAAATTGTTTTTTAGAGTATCTATTTTTCTACAATTCAGCATATCTGCAATATTGTTAAAAGTTAAACAGAAATCTGCAGTGGGCAAGCAGCCTGGAAATTGTGTTTTTAAATGTGCATCAAGAACTGTACAAAAAATACAAGACTTATAGACACTCTCACTTAAAACTTGCATTGCTAATCGAACGTTTATGCGGTTGTTAGTAAAATTTACATGCTTCTCTGTTAATTTGTTAGCCAATCGCAACCTCTCATGTTTTTGCAAATCTTGCAATTTTACAATATACTCCCATTTTATTATATCACCACCTGCAGTTTGTAATATTTTTTTATCTCCCAAGGTGTTTCGAATTAACTTAATCATGTGACACAAATCCAGGAACACATAACAAGGTTCTGATGTTACAGGGTTCTGAAAATATGGTTTAAAATAGGGACCATAATCGAAATTTGCCCATAGATTTCGGCAAATGCTTAAATTTATTGTTGCTCCATCAAAAGTAATGGAATACACTTTAACCTTACTTTCCTCCAACAACCAAAATGCTCGTGTCAATATATTTGTCCGCTCGCTTCCATTTAGGCCACGGTTTAAAAAACACCCAATGGGAATCTTCCATCTTTCATTTAATGACACTGCCATAAAAACCAGAGCATTATTTGCCATTGGCACATTAGCATTGTCCTGCTTAATATCAACTGTTCCAAAATCAACACCACACCACCATCATGGAATTCATTATGTTGGTAAACTGTTGCTTCTTTAATGGACGTTTCATCAATAACCAAATTGATGATATTTTTTTTCGAAGTAGCCTGAAGGGCCATAGCACCCAATGCCTCTTTTGTGAAGCCTGGGGAACCATCGACAACTCTGTACCATTGTCGCACGGTCGATGGATGTGGCAAAAGTTTATTCCAATGCTTTCGGAGATAATTGTAGGCCTTTGGCGAGTAGAAATGTAGGGTCAAGGCAAAACTCCTTATTTCAGGCGAATACTGTCCCTTTTTCTTTATTTTTCGTGACACAATTTCCCTCATGCTACTAGGTAGCACCTCCTATAAAAAAAATCTATAAATGCATGGAAAACTATAGTGAGTTCGAGAAAACAAACCTTCTATTTATTAATTAAGATAGTCTTGGAGTAGCATTTGAAGAAATCATGACATATGTACCATTAGAGTATTTCCTGCTTCTTCAGCAATTAGTCCTTGGCTACGCAAATTTTTAATCAAATCTTCCAGAGAAGCAATACGTTTCAAAAGATATCTACTTTTATCCTGTAACCTTTTTATTTTCTTGTTTTTTTTGCGCGTTGTTGCATCCTTAAGAAATCTTTGATAACATCATTTGATTAATATATGGATCAATTTTTGGAATAACATCTACAATACAATAATTTTAATACTTACTTATGAAGACTTCTTTTGGGACGCGAGGATTTTATCGATAAACACAAGTAACAACTTGTCGACATGATTAAACTAAATATATGGAATTAACACACCACACAACGAGAAAAAAACATATATATTGAAAAACACTAAAATTAGGTTCGGCACGCGTCTCTTGCCGAGTCATGTGTTAAATTACGGGCTTGGAATTGGTTGGTAGTTGGCGCAAGCGTACCAGCCATCAATCAGACTACGGTACAGCAACATGGTTGCTACCTCGTTTTCGGAACTTTCGTCTCCAAAGACGCAATATAGATAGTACTATATATATGGTCTCTCGTATCGCTCTGTCTTCGTCTAGTACAGTCCAAAAGGAAAACTAAATGTGTGTCCGACGTCCATTTTTCCTTGCAAATACAACAGTATTTTACTATATATATATATATATATATATATATATATATATATATATATATATATATATATATATATATATAAAAAAACTTCGGTTTATAATATGCTCACCGATTGAACGATCTCACTCTCTTTCTTGATACAACTCAATACAACTAGCTTTTCGCTCTGCTTTATCACATCCTCCCACTCTCGAATTCACTTTTGGCTAGACAAGGATGAAGAAATCTTTTTGGAGCTGACACGATGTACGATCATGTATACGAAATCGTACGCAAAATATACGATCTTTCCAAAACTTTCAATCTTTTGTCGATATATTAAATTAATAACAACAGACATGAGCAGATCATGTATCGATTTCAAGTATCATTGGAACATGTATCGATTTCAAGCCACTGATGAGATGTTGCGCAAATTAAATTTAAGTTTGTAAAAAGAGTAGTACTTTATAATTCAAGTGTGTGAAGAAGGGCTATTGTGCATGAGTTGCAAAGTTTAAAGCACAAGCCGAAGGCGAGCAATAAGTGCACAAAAGCCGTGTATCATTCATTATTTCATCTATGAAGCATGTTAAAATACTGTTGAATCTACAAAAAAATAATTGTTTCTTAACGTTAATATTGAAAAATTGCAATTTTGCCAAACAAATTACTTCAAATAACCGACACAATAAGGTTTGAACGTTCAGCGCCTCCGTGACAAAAATTGCTAACTAGTAAAAACGCACCGTGACGGGAACACTATTTGATCGTTGTCGATGTAATCTAGGTTAACCTAGATTTAATCAAGTTTAGATTATGGTTATGTTGTTATATTAGATCCAGATAAATTCAGACTGAGAGACCGTGACTTGACTTGATTCAAAATAAGAAAAATTATTTCGAATTGTTGCCATATTAATAACAAACAGAAATCGCTGAATAATGAAACTTGATTTAATTTACATTGGACTTTTACGCACGATTTGGATACTTTTACACACAATTATAATAATGGCATTCTTCACATACAATAATTTACTTATTAATGTGTTCAGTTTGGTGTGCGAGTAGATAAAAATTTATAAACTTCTTAGTTGAATTTCGTTAACATATTAGAGTCCAGATTCTGATAACCATGGTGCAAAATCACTCCTTAAATACAATACACCCGATAAAAAAAGATTTTGTATGATTATATATAATTATATATGATCCATATATAATTATATACAAAAATTGGCCAGATCTGACTATATATAATTATATATAGTTATATATGATCATATATACTTATCTTTATATGGTTATATATAATTAGATCTGAAAATTGGCCAGATCTGAGCATATCTAATTATGTATATTTATATATGATCATATATATTTTCTTTGTTTGGAATTTTATAGGGCTTTGACAAATTATACGATCATAATAAACCATACATATTTTGTAGGAAATTTAACGCTCTACAAAAAAGGTCTATGATTTTTTCGTCCACTGGTTCAAAAGTTATTCGAAGTCTATTTTTACTATAGCTTTAATTTTGACCTCGAATAACTTTCGAACCAGTGGAGTTAGCGAAAAATCATTGAAGACCTTTTTTGTAGAGCGTTAAATTTCCAACAAGAATATATATGGTTTATTATGATCGTATTATTTATCAGCGCCCTAGAAAATTCCAAAGAAAAGAATTTCCCCATGTTATTTCCATTTAAAACTTTGACTCTCGTCTTTTATTTGCCACACTTTATCATGGTCTTTACTTCATGGTACATATTAATACGTCATCTAACTTCGGTTTGGTTGCTGTCTTAGTAGAGTGAAGTTGTAATATGTCAGTCGTTGTATCAATTCATTGTAATAAGTTGTTTAATTGGGTGTTTAAATAAATACGTTTTTGTTTTCTGTGTTAAATATATTCTCTTGCTCCTACTCTACATAAAATTGTAATAACATGTTTTAATTATTAAAAAAAAAACGAAATTGTAAAGGTCGATACTCATGTGCGCGACACTCGGCTACGCAAAGTCGCGCGACGTCGTCTGTCAAATAATGATTATATTGTTTTAAATGGGCATGTAGTAAGCTGTCGCGTGCCGCAAGTGAGAACGTGACCATTAAAAACAATGTATGTAATTATAATTTGATAGGCGACGTCGCGCGACTTCAGGTAGCCGAGTGTCGCGCATATGAGAATCTACCTTCACTGTTGTCTAGGCAATGTTTGTTTCTTATTATTTAAATCATGAGTTCTTTTTAACTCTCCGATTTTTTGTGACATTGCTTTTTTCAAATCCTCTCGGGTTTGAGGTTTCCCGTTTCTGGAGGTTCACTTTTTTTCATTTGCCAATTTTAAAGCATATTCTAGAAAAGAAATCACAATATCATCAAATAAATTCAAAAAGTTTGGGAAATCCAAATGTACATGCCTTAAGCACTTTATATGGATAGTGAAACTATAATTATAGCATAAGTATTTATAAGTATTTACTTATATTATATATATATATATATATATATATATATATATACGGCACAGCCGACGACTACTAACATTCGAATGATCCAGAATAATTCGAATGATTCAGCTCTAGTCCGAGTGATCATTCATCACTCGTCCGCACGTTTATTAATCGAGAACTCGAATGATTTAGACTAATCGAATAGTCGATAATCGTCACTCGATTATGCCCATCTCTACTACCTAGACCGAGCGCTGGCAACTTGTGCAGGTCGAGAGAGAGGTCCCAATCAGTGTTGCCAACTTTATTTTTTGAGGGATCGTACCATGCATTAGGAAAAATCGTGTTTTGCTTTTGAAAAGGATTTTTGAAAAAAAAAATAGTACACATTGAATTTTCAATAAAACAATAGTAAATGATATAAATACGTGGTATTATTATAACTTTAAATCAATATTTAACATTTACTGTACAAAATGCCCGATGAAAAAAGATTTTGCCTAATTATATATGATCACATATGATTACATATGATTTTATATGAAATTATATATAAGTTATATAAGTTATAAGCTATATAATTATACATGATTATATATGGAATTATATATATATTCATACATGATTATATATGGGATTATATATAATTATATATGAACCTATATATAATTAGATCTGATCAGACCTAGCTGATTTAAGTCTATATATAATGATATATAATTATAAATAATTATATATAATTATATATAAGTCCATATATGATCAGATCTGATTATATATAGGTCTATATATAATTGTATCTGATCAGACCTGACTGATATATGCCCGCGTATAAATATATATATATATATATATATATATATATATATATATATATATATATATATATATATATATATATATATATATATAAGTCTACATATGATCAGATCTGATTATATATAGTCTATATATAATTATATCTGATCAGAGCTGACTTATATATTGATATGTATAATTATATATAAGTCTATATATGACCAGAACTGATTATATATCGGTCTATATATAATTAGATCTCATCAGATCTCGCTGATATAAGCATATATATAATCGTACATGACTATATATGATCAGATTTGATTATATATGTCTAAATATAATTAAATCTGATCAGACCTGACTGATAAATATGTAAAATCGTACATTATGACAATTTTATGACGAATATAAATTTACATGTAAATGTTTAATTATTCTTGTTGGGAGATATTTAAAAATGATTATACTGTAGTTTTAGAAAAAATATTTATTATGAAATAAAAATATTTTCTACATAACATTAGTCAATAATATAATTACCAAACCATTTTTATATTATTATTTGGTTGTTTGCAAACATAACTACCGACTCTTACAAGTTGAAATATTGATTTAATATTTTTTAATCTCAGCAACATCAAACTATTATTGTCTGCTATTGGTATAATATGCTCAATTGTTTCCTCGAAACAAAGTGACAGAACATTTTAATATGTTCAACAGCGAAACAGCGTATGACTATAAATATTTCACTTTGAATTCTAACAAAAAATGTAATCGATCCATAAATAATGTAACTATTAACGTCTATTTGGACTGTGTAGCTGTTCGTTTTTACTGCTTTGTAAATTTCTGAAGTATAAATTTCTTTATTAATTTTTAAACGAGCGTAAACATACACATTTTCTACTTCATAACCATTAGATAAAAAAAAAAAAATTACATTCGACAATATCAAATTTAATATTTGTAATATTGTTCCCTAAGAAGTTCTTAGTTATTTAATTTATTAATTTTTCTAGCAATGTTTTCACTCTCATCCATTCGATTTTTAAGCATTTGTACTCCCTGCGCAATTTGTATACTCTTGACGATTTCCTATTTTCTATTTTTAATTTCGTAAAAAAGAAAAAAAAATTATGCTATAAAATTTATATGCAGCGGTTTAGGTGACTATGATACTAAACCAGAGACAAATATCTAAACATATACGCTAAACATATGGTGTATCACGTGATACGCCCAGGTTTGCCAGATGAGATCGGTCAGATTACCGAACATAGGGTGAAAACAAAAGAAAAAAAAACAAACATTTAATGAAAAGTTTTATTTCGGAACTACACATAGATCGAATCGAACACCCTATATTAAAAATCGTATTTATTATTGCTAATGCACGCTCATAACAAATGGGTGTTCTCTTTGATTTGGAGATGTAATTCGCGACATGTCACTTTGAAATTGCAACAAATGCATAATTCAGCCTTAATCCACGCTTTATCCACTTTTTATCCATGTCCACGCTTATTTGAAACAACAAAATTGGCATTTGCTTATTGACTTGAATTTGTGATTCGATTAATAAATTGGAGAAATAAATGAGTTCCGAAAAAAATACCGAACAATACAATTTGTCGTACCGAACACACGGGGCTGAAGTACCGAACGGTTCGGTAAAATACCGAACACCTGGCAACCTTGGCTATGCTGTACGCCCTACTACGCCACAAAGAACTTTTCATCTTTGAACGTGTTTCCGCAGCCGCATAGACAAAGTGTGCATAAATATTAGTTACATATATAATTATAGTATAATCTATTATAATGTTTGTTATAAATTGCGAGAGGGACCATTCATATTGTCAAGTTGACGATAATGAAGTGATTTTTGATAAGGATCATCCCCCAGAAGAAGATCATGTAATGTTTTTCTTTAATAATAAACAAGAGAATGGACGGGTAGTTATGATATCTGGTAAGTGATAATAAAATTTATGTGTGCCATTTTCCAAAATATTTTTTTTGTAATTATATTTATCAGTAAAACAATAATATTTGTATTTATTTAAGTTATGCTCTGTTAGCTATTGTACTAAAATTACAATTTAAAAATTACAAATGCCATAAGGGCACATATAAATTTTTATATGTGCTTTGAATCAGCTTTAAACAGCTTTCGATCTGCTTTAAATTGAAAGCTCTTTAAAGCTGATTCAAAGCCGTTCAAGGCTGGCACATGTACTTGTACTATTTTGTATAGGATTTTCCCATAAGGTGCTTGCACCAAGATATACATGTAATTTCCCATAAGGTGCGGGCGGTGGCGCCAGAACATACTACCTTTCCCTACTTATATATATATATATATATATATATATATATATATATATATATATATATATATATATTTGTTGTATTTGAGGTTTTCGCGGATAGATACCTGTGTTGTATTGTTTTCTCGGGGATTCCGCGTTGATGTTGAGGGTTGGTTCTGAAAAGAACCGGATTCTCGACGTTCCGGCGAACTAACATTCGCCATTCTCAAGAGATATATGCGTCCGTGCGGGTCAACGGTCAGACGCATACTGTATGCCCGTCTAACCGTTGACCCGCACGAACGCATATATCTCTTGAGAATGGCGAATGTTAGTTCGCCGAAACGTCGAGAATCCGGTTCTTTTCAGAACCAACCCTCAACATCAACGCGGAATCCCCGAGAAAACAATACAACATATATATATTTATATATATTATAATTACCAATAATCTCATTCTTGGCCGTCCCGTTTAAAGCCTTTACAGGAGCTACCTTTCCTTGGCCTAAGTGAGCTCATGGAGCTTGGCCAGAAAAGGTGCAATTTAAATAGCCTGATGGCTTGAAAACTCCAGTTAACAATCGCCGTGCAACATGTGATGCTTGAGTACACATTGACCGAATGGAGTCAAAGATTTTTTGCAATAAACTTGACTAATCAATTTTAACATCTATTTTATAACAATAATAAATTATAAATGAAAAAGAATTTAACACGTTATAACTGTCATATTGCGTTACATATGCCATAAGGGCATACACCGGTAAAAAGTATCAATAAAAAGGCGTAAGGTGGGCGTATACAATTTTTTTTCTGGAAATGAATGTAATTATAATCTAGAAACATGAAAAGGAAGTGAAATTTTTTTATCAAACATGCAATTTTCTCTTTTTTGTCTTCCGAGACCTACTCGAGAAGTATAAAAAATGATTTTTTTAAATCAACGTAATTATCTAGAAGCGTAAAAATGAAAAAAAAAACTTTAATCGAATCTTTAAATTTTTTAACGCTTCTAGATTATAATTACGTCGATCCTCAAAAAATAAAAATTTATATGTGCCCTTATGGCATTTGAAATTTTTAAATTGTAATTTTAGTACAATAGCTAACAGAGCATAACTTAAATAAATACAAATATTATTGTTTTACTGATAAATATAATTACAAAAAAAATATTTTGGAAAATGGCACACAGAAATTTTATTATCACTTACCAGATATCATAACTACCCGTCCATTCTCTTGTTTATTATTAAAGAAAAACATTACATGATCTTCTTCTGGGGGATGATCCTTATCAAAAATCACTTCATTATAGTCAACTTGACAATATGAATGGTCCCTCTCGCAATTTATAACAAACATTATAATAGATTATATTATAATTATATATGTAACTAATATTTATGCACACTTTGTCTATGCGGCTGCGGAAACACGTTCAAAGATGAAAAGTTCTTTGTGGCGTAGTAGGGCGTACAGCATAGCCAAGGTTGCCAGGTGTTAGGTATTTTACCGAACCGTTCGGTACTTCAGCCCCGTGTGTTCGGTACGACAAATTGTATTGTTCGGTATTTTTTTCGGAACTCATTTATTTCTCCAATTTATTAATCGAATCACAAATTCAAGTCAATAAGCAAATGCCAATTTTGTTGTTTCAAATAAGCGTGGACATGGATAAAAAGTGGATAAAGCGTGGATTAAGGCTGAATTATGCATTTGTTGCAATTTCAAAGTGACATGTCGCGAATTACATCTCCAAATCAAAGAGAACACCCATTTGTTATGAGCGTGCATTAGCAATAATAAATACGATTTTTAATATAGTGTGTTCGATTCGATCTATGTGTAGTTCCGAAATAAAACTTTTCATTAAATGTTTGTTTTTTTCTTTTGTTTTCACCCTATGTTCGATAATCTGACCGATCTCATCTGGCAAACCTGGGCGTATCACGTGATACACCATATGTTTAGCGTATTTGTTTAGATATTTGTCTCTGGTTTAGTATCATAGTCACCTAAACCGCTGCATATAAATTTTATAGCATATTTTTTTTTTTCTTTTACGAAATTAAAAATAGAAAATAGGAAATCGTCAACAGTATACAAATTGCGCAGGGAGTACAAATGCTTAAAAATCGAATGGATGAGCGTGAAAACATTGCTAGAAAAATTAATAAATTAAATAACTAAGAACTTCTTAGGGAACAATATTACAAATATTAAATTTGATATTGTCGAATGTAATTTTTTTTTATCTAATGGTTATGAAGTAGAAAATGTGTATGTTTACGCTCGTTTAAAAATTAATAAAGAAATTTATACTTCAGAAATTTACAAAGCAGTAAAAACGAACAGCTACACAGTCCAAATAGACGTTAATGGTTCCATTATTTATGGATCGATTACATTTTTTGTTAGAATTCAAAGTGAAATATTTATAGTCATACGCTGTTTCACTGTTGAACATATTAAAATGTTCTGTCACTTTGTTTCGAGAAAACAATTGAGTATATTATACCAATAGCAGACAATAATAGTTTGATGTTGCTTAGATTAAAAAATATTAAATCAATATTTCAACTTGTAAGAGTCGGTAGTTATGTTTGCAAACAACCAAATAATAATATAAAAATGGTTTGGTAATTATATTATTGACTAATGTTATGTACAAAATATTTTTATTTCATAATAAATATTTTTTCTAAAACTACAGTATAATCATTTTTAAATATCTCCCAACAAGAATAATTAAAAATTTACATGTAAATTTATATTCGTCATAAAATTGACATAATGTACGATTTTACATCTACATTTATCAGTCAGGTCTGATCAGATTTAATTATATTTAGACATATATAATCAAATCTGATCATATATAGTCATGTACGATTATATATATGCTTATATCAGCGAGATCTGATCAGATCTAATTATATATAGACCTATATATAATCAGATCTGGTCATATATAGACTTATATATAATTATACATATCCATATATAAGTCAGCTCTGATCAGATATCATTATATATAGACTATATATAATCAGATCTTATCATATGTAGACTTATATATTTATTTATATTTATATATATTTATACGCGGGCATATATCAGTCAGGTATGATCAGATACAATTATATATAGACCTATATATAATCAGATCTGGTCATATATAGACTTATATATATATAATTATACATATCCATATATAAGTCAGCTCTGATCAGATATAATTATATATAGACTATATATAATCAGATCTGATTATATGTAGACTTATATATATATATATATATATATATATATATATATATATATATATATATATATATATATATTTATACGCGGGCATATATCAGTCAGGTCTGATCAGATACAATTATATATAGACCTATATATAATCAGATCTGATCATATATGGACTTATATATAATTATATATAATTATTTATAATTATATATCATTATATATAGACTTAAATCAGCTAGGTCTGATCAGATCTAATTATACATAGGTTCATATATAATTATATATAATCCCATATATAATCATGTATGATTATATATAATTCCATATATAATCATGTATAATTATATATAATTATATATAATTTCATATAAAATCATATGTAATCATATATAATCATATGTGATCATATATAATTAGGCAAAATCTTTTTTCATCGGGCATTTTGTACAGTAAATGTTAAATATTGATTTAAAGTTATAATAATACTACGTATTTATATCATTTACTATTGTTTTATTGAAAATTCAATGTGTACTATTTTTTTTTTCAAAAATCCTTAGCAAAACACGACTTTTCCTAATGCATGGTACGATCCTTCAAAAAATAAAGTTGGCAACACTGATTGGGACCTCTCTCTCGGCCTGCACAAGTTGCCAGCGCTCGGTCTAGGTAGTAGAGATGGGCATAATCGAGTGACGATTATCGACTATTCGATTATTCTAAATCATTCGAGTTCTCGATTACTAAACGTGCGGACGAGTGATGAATGATCACTCGGACTAGAGCTGAATCATTCGAATTATTCTGGATCATTCGAATAGTTGATTATCACTCATGCGCATGAGTTAAAAAGAAGAAATATGAGCAGAAATATAAGAAGAATGAGCAAACAAAATCTAGTTTTTGAAGTAGAATCTTTTAAGCAGTGATGGGTCACACTATTTTAAAACTTTCTAACAAGTTTTAGTTTCAATTTTTTAACAAAAGCTAGGTTGGTGATAAAGTAACAAAATTGAATTAAACAACAAAATATATGAGTATTATGGTATTATGGATCATATTTAGAATCCAATATTATTTAAATTTATTTATTTTACTGCCATAAAATATGCTAACGATACAATACGATTATCAAAGATTTCTTTACATTTTTTATCGTCTCACATCGTTTGTTTATAAAATGCCCAAATGTTTGTTTAGGAGAAACAACCTCTGGAAATGTTGAAACCTCTCTATAGAGGCACATGCATTTATAATATTTTTATATTATAATTATAAATTACTAGGATTGTAATAGAGTATTGCAAAAATGCAATATTCTCTCTATACGCGTTAACTTCCGCGAAAACTGTCCGAAAATGCGTCACATTATTAACGAAACTGGCTTAATTTACATAAATTGCATTCTACAGGTAATATTACAGCTACATGTAATAATAACTGATAAAAATATTTTTTAGGGTAAATCGAGAGATCATTCGATTATGAAATCATTCGATTATTGAAATCACTCGATTACTAATCATTCGATTATCGAAATCATTCGATTATGCCCATCACTACTAGGTATTATATATTTTAGTGGTCTTGCATGCCCACAATGCGTACATTGGGTTGCCTCTATATATATGATGCTCATATCTCAGATTAATTTGCTTACGTTAAATGAAGAATTAAACAATAAGAACTTAACAATAAGATTTTAACAGAAGAGGAACAAATTTGCGAAGACTTTTTCAAAAAACACATATTTGGGATATTAACGGTAAATTTATCGTACGCCCACCATTTAAAAGCAATAATCCGCATATAGGTTCTTAGATATTTGTCTCTGGGTTCTACGAATCAAATAGCCGCGATTAGAATTAATGTTTTGGAAAAGAGATTTAAGAAGGATAAACATTTCAAAATAGAATATTGCAAGCTTATGCAGGATTATGTTTATCTTGAACACATGGAAATAGCACGCGCCAATTCAGAATAAAATAATTGTATTTTTCCTCAGCATGGTGTCATTAATAATTCCAGCACAAGGACAAAATTCCGGGTGGTCTTTGACGGTGTAGTTGCCGATCGGACAATGGGACATCTCTTAACGATCATTTTATGATCGGGCCGAATTTGCAGAGGGATTAATTTTCTTTATTAGTTAAGTGCCGACAATATCAGTATATTGTTAAGATTTACAGGCAGATTTGGGTTTCTCAAGAAAATTGGAAATTCCAACAAATTTTATGGCGGTCTAATCCAAATAAAGACATGCAAATTTACAACCTAAAAACGGTTACGTATGGGACAGCTTGTGCACCATATTTAGCTATGAGATGTTTGAAAATTAGCTGTAGAATCATCGGATTTATACCCTGATAGTCCGGTCAATTTAGACATCCAAGGTTACAAAAATTCACACTTGGCTGAAAATTGGTAGAATTGTTCAAAACACTATTACAAATGAAATGTGAAAAGTCCTCATCGATCGGACACCTGGAAAAAAAATTACTCGTGGTCAAAGGTCACAAAAACGGGTTTTTCGCGATTTTCAGCAGTAGGGTAAGTTTTATCATAAAATTAGTCCAGATAAAAATTGTAGATAATTATCAATAAAAAATGTCTAAATACTTTTTTCCTAAGAGCCACCGTTTTTGAGATATAATGATTCAAAAAGTTGAAAGAGTTGTAATCGTCATAATATGCACACGTTTTCACGCCACCTTTGAGGTAGTGTACTTAGCGCGTTTTTTTAATGTGGTTTCCCCGGTAGGCCTATTCCACTGATCTGTTGTGATTCTGTTTAATTTGAAACTATTAAATAATTAAGATATTGGCAAGGGTTGAAAATGATAAAAGGCGTGTAAATTAAAAAAAAAAATAGGGAAATTTATCCATCGGAATCATCATTATCTGAAACTTCTGCTTCCTCTTCTCCTTGTTCTTCTTCTCCTTGTTTATCTTCTTCATCCTGGATGCAAGTAAATTGCCCCAATAATGACACATCGCATGTCTCTTCGTTAGCATCAAATGAATCTTCAATTGTTGGTGATTCAACATTGCAGCATGACCGGCTTTGACAATTTGTACATGCTACAGAACAAAACAGTCCAACTTTCTTGCAACCACCAGTGATGTATATACGTGGTGTACTTATACATATTATGACGATTACACCTCTTTCAACTTTTTGAATCGTTATATCTCTAAAAACGGTGGCTCTTAGGGAAAAAATATTTAGACATTTTTTATAGATAATAATCTGATTTACAATTTTTGTTTGGGCTAATTTTATGATAAAACTTACCGTTGCTGAAAATCGCGAAAAACCCGTAATTTTTTTTCCACGTGTCGGATTGATGAGGACTTTTCACATTTCATTTATAATAGTGTTTTGACCAATCCTACAAATTCTCAGCCAAGTGTGAATTTTTGTAACCTCTTAAATAATAACTCACCTCTCAGCTCTTGATAACCTCACCCCTATTTTTTGATCTAATTTGACCGGACTATGAAGCAAGTAGTTAATGACCATTTTTATATGGACGATTTGCTTACTTACTCCAGAAGAAGCAATAATTATTACAGATAATTTAATTCAAATTTTAAAGAGTGATGGCTCAAACTCAGAGTTAAGCCGCGAAGTTGTGCTATTAGATTCATTTTCACAGACTAAAACTTTAGGTTTAAGTTGGGTTTAATTTGAAGTATGATGTTAAAAGTAGAATTAATAATAAAGCTATAACAAAAAAAAGTATTTTATGTGCGATTGTAACTATATATGATCCAATTGGTCTTATAGGTCCAATATTGATAACAGCAAAATTAATATTACAAAAACTATGGCAATTAAAATGTGATTGGGATGATCTATAGAACCTGTAAAACCTGTAGAATTAAAAAATAAATTTGCATATTTTATATCACAGTTACATTATAACGTGAGTCCCAAAACTCTTGGAATCCACTCCTGCTATGCCATTTCTTAATTCACACACATAAAATGAAACAAATTATCAAATGTCATTTTTAAGTAGCTGTCAGTTGTTGTTAATGTAAATTCATAACCATGAATTATTTGGAGTGGTCTTGAGGTTATGTCGCATTGTTTTTAACAATTGTTCAACAATTCCATTAGTTATAAATAAGACGTGGTGGAAATCGGTCTTTGCTTATTAACCTGTCGTCGAAGAATTCATGAAGATAATTTAATGTTTCATGGGCAATGTGCGGTCTAGCAGAATCTTGTTGGAAGAAGCCATTTTGGATTTCATCATCATGAAGTTCGTTAATAAAATGTTCCAAAATAGTGGCTCCATAAGTAGCATTTAAATTACCATCGAAAAATATGGGACCGATAATTCTGCGCCTTGACATTGCTAACGACACACCAACTTTGAGTGGATGCAGTGGGGTCTTTTAAAAAAAATGTGGATTGTCAACACTCCACTAGCGCATGTTTTCTGAATTAATGTATCCGTTTAGATTTTAGATGAAACCAGGCTTCAATAGTGAAAAATGTTAAATTTAACACTTCGTCGTTCATATTTTCATTGAACCACCTACAGTAGGCTAGTCTTTTATTATAATCGAGTGATAGAAGTTCTTGGTTCATTTGCAACTTATATGGTTTCATGAAAAGATCTTGACGAATAATCCTGTGAGTGGTAGTACGACTTAATTTCAACTGTTGAGCTAGTCTCCTAATTAATGTGCTATGTTCGTCTTGGACTGCATTTCTGTTGTTTATAATATTCTCATTATTAATACGAGGCCTCTCACTTCTTGATTTGTTGTTAATATTTCCAGTACTTCGATAGCAATCAACTGATCGTAATACCTGCCGTCTAAACTGATTCCTATTAAATACATTCCCATTCACCATTTTCCTGGCGTATCCTACCATTACGAAAATAACTTTCGACAATAAAAGTTTTCTGCCCTTTTGTAAACATTTTAAAATTAAATAAATTAAGTTAGACCGGTAGAAATTGATATTAACTACTGACAGCTACTTAAAAATGAGAGTTTAATTTTATTTGTGGGAATTAAGAAATTCATTTCAAAATTCAAGCGTATGGAGGGGTTATTTTTATTAGAACGACAGATAAATCATATAAACACACCGTAAATTTGCTCTGTTCTAAAGAAAGAATTGCTCCTATTAAACAAATTTCTGTACCAAGATTAGAGTTGTGTGCAGCCCTACTATTATCAAAACTGTGTGAAAAGGTGAAAAAAGCATTAGACATTAATTTTGACAATTACTATTTTTGGTGCGATTCAACTATTGTTCTATCTTGGATAGCTTTGTCAAAAATCGCTGGGAAACTTTTGTAGCGAATCGAAATAGTGAAATGCATTCATTAACAGATAAAAATCAATGGCGTTACGTAGATAGTAAACAAAATCCTGCAGACATAATATCGAGAGGAATAGATCTTGAAAATTTACAAGATAATAAGTTATAGTTTAATACTCCTGATTTTCTATCTAAGAATTGTAATGAATGGCCGAATAAAAATCTTACAGCCAATTCAGAAATACCTGAAAAACGTAATACGTATACATACATATACATACGTAATACATATACCTATAGTGGCACACTGTGCACACCTTCCAATGTTGGATGAAATAAGTTCGTATTCTAGGCTTAAACGTGTTGTAGCGTATTGTTTAAGATTTGCTTATAATGCCAAAAATAGTGCTAGTAAAGTGACTGGACATTTAACAGTCAAAGAGCTTAAAAACATTTTAAGAAAATTTTAAAACATTTTTAACACAGCAAATTTGTTTCAAGAATTTAAAGATTTATCAGCTAAACATGAAGTTGATAAAAACAGTGGTTTGAAAACTTTGAATGTATTTTTGGAGGAATATGGTCTAATTAGAGTAGGTGGAAGGTTAAAAATTCAAATTTAAGCTTTGAGCATAAGCATCAAATTCTTTTGTATAAAAATCATATAGTATCATAGCTTATAATTAAATATTATCCTGAAAAAGAATTACATGCAGGAATACGAGTAACTTTATTTAACTGCGGCTCGTCAATTTTTTTGGCCTATATCGGGTCGTACGGGATTGGTGTGACAAGTAATCAATAAGTGCGTTAAATGTTTTAAAGTGGCACCAATTCCCGTACAAGAATTAATGGTAAATTTACCTTCAAATCGGGTTCTACCTGCTAGACCATTCAGTAATTGTGATGTAGCCGTATTCGTATATTTAGTCACAAAAGCAATACATTTAGAATTGATCCTTGATTATACAGCAGAAACTTTCTTGAGCGGATTGAAACGTTTAATGGCATATAGAGGGAAGTAAATAATTTGTACTCGGATAACCGTACAAATTTTGTCGGGCAAAAAAAGAGTTAAAAATTTTAAAAACCTTGTTTGAAAGTAAAAATTTCCAGTCAACCGCGACTGATCATTTAACAAACCAAGGCATTTCTTGGAAATTTACACCACCTAATTCGCCGTATATAAGGGGAATTTGGGAAGCGGGTGGGATTAAGTCTTGTGCGTGTAATGGGTAGTCATTTTGGCACAGTAGATGAAATGCACACACTGTTATGCCTAATTGAGAGTTGCCTAAATTCTCCTCTACTAACCCCATTAAGTAATGACCCTAATGATTTGGAATCTTTAACCCCTGGACATTTTTTGATTGGAGCTCCACTAACAGCAAATCTAGAACCCAGTCTAGAGCACCTGCAAGAAAATCGACTGTCACGATGGCAGCGCGTTGAAAAGTTGCGTCAAGTCTTTTAGCGTCGGTGGTGCAAGGAATATTTGGTGGAGTTTCAGGGACGTAATAAGTGGTACCGACGCTCAGCCAAGTACAGGAAGGAAGTATGGTAGTGCTCTTTTTCTCTCTTTCAGCCGTCATGCGCCCAGAATTGAGCATAGGCCTCTCTAGTTAGGTTTTTAGTTTTTTTTTTAGTTTTAGTTTTAGTATAGTTTTCTCCATCGGTCTTGATCTTGAGCAGTTCTCATCCAGTGCAGTCCTGCCACTTTCTTAACATCATCGTACAACCGTAAGATTGGTCTTACTCTTGATCTTCTACCTGTCCATGGTCTCCAACGCAATAATTTCCCATTCCATCTATTGTCTTTGATACGGGTGATATGTCCTGCATAGTCCCATTTGAGTTGAGATG
The DNA here is from genome assembly GCA_944588485.1 of Phosphuga atrata. Taxonomy (NCBI): domain Eukaryota; kingdom Metazoa; phylum Arthropoda; class Insecta; order Coleoptera; family Silphidae; genus Phosphuga; species Phosphuga atrata. The sequence goes on from OX155893.1 coordinate 58,960,966, forward strand.
CCCTGTCCACTATGTCGGTCACTTTGGTCTTGTTTCGAATGTATTCGTTTTTCTTTCTATCTCGTAGTGATAGACCCAACATTCTTCTCTCCATGGCCCTCTGAGATACTCTTAGTTTGTTCACAATTTGTTTTGATAAGGTATGGTAGTGCTAGTGGAGGATAATCTACCTCCGTTTCTTTGGAAGTTGGGTAGGGTTGTCCAGGTCCACCCTGGGAGTGACAGGATCATGTGCGTACTTTCAATAGACAAGGCGGACAACGATTGTGCATGATTGTGTTCTCATTAATTTGAAATTAGTTGGTTGGTACATACATAATATATAGGTATATAGAAAAATAATTATTTTATGTTTGTATTTTATTTTTAAGGTGTTTGCTACATACATAAGATTTTATTTCTGTTCATGCATGCCTTGTTCATGGTGGTAATAGGTGTTCAACAATTATGCTCCATGGTTGTGTTAGGTTAGCATTTAATTAGTTTTGAGAAATTCACATTTTCTCAAAGTCCGGGATGATATTGAGTCTTGCACCGGGAAGGGGGTGCCGTCCTCCCACTTTCAACCCTTATTAGGGGTACTTATATAAATATTGAGACAGGTAAGAAGGTTTAGTAAGAAGTAAGTAAGTAATAAGTACGTAAGAGAACTTCCAGAGAAGTGGTCCAAAAAGGGAGACCAATAGAGTTGTATATAATTACTGATTTATAATAAATAAGTTGTACATAGTGTACATGGTCTTTAAGAATTATTACTAACCTTCCAACATTGTCAATTAAAAATAATCGATTCTGACGAGTTGACAAAAAAATGCAATGAATTTGAAAAATTCTATCACGAAGACATTAATGTATATGAGCTCAAATCAGAATGTTTTTATTTAAGGGAGTATTTAAAGAACATAGCAAAGGAATCAGCGGATTTGAGTATCTCAACCTTACAAAAATTATAAATTAAAATAAAGTCTAATAAACTAGAAGAAACTTTTCCAAGTGTTGAAATTGCTACAAGAATATTCCTTTGCTTAAGGAGAGAGCTGATGGCCGGAAATTATTACGTCCTGATGCAGTTCCTGATTTATTGTTAGTGAAGTCTGTCGATATACCAGTGGGTGAAAAAATGATTATCGAGGAAGTTGTGAATCGAGTTAGTGAACTTGAGGAAAAGATTGAGAGCAGTAATGGCAATCGGAAAATACGTTTGGAATCGGAAAATTGCACGGATGGTTATGATGATGTTGACGAAGACTTTTATCAGTAGTAGTAAGTACAATTACAATATTATGTATTAGTTATTATTATTGAAATGATTACTTTTGTTTGATTGTTGTTAATTGGAATTTTTATTGTTAATATGATTTGTTATGTGTTGTTTAAGAAAATATTTTGCTTTAGGTGAGAACAGAGATGGAGATGAGAATCAGGAAGGTAGTTTCTATGAGGATGTGGATATTATGATGTGGATGTGGATGTATTCCCGCTCGCTGGTTGCCATACAATGGCCGCCCTCATTGCGGTACTTTGTACATATATGACTTTACGTTGAACTTGCAATCAGCGCCCTCAATTATTAATTACAATATATTAATCGAGTAAGACGCCTTCCCTGAACTAAAAAGGGGTCAAACAATGACGAATCTTTGAAAATTAAGAAAAATTGTGTAAAAATGCGGTTTACGTCTTTTATTACGTCTTTTATTTAAATGCGGTATACGATTTTTTACCGGTGAGTTGAACAAAACATTAGGTTTTTTTAGACGAGCCGTATAAAGGCTGTAGGGGCGTTTAAAATTTGTCACTTTTTCTTCAAAAACTCCGATCGGAAATTGTCATTTTCTGTTGTAAAACTGAACGGGCCTTCGACCCGGGTTTGTCTGCCGCTCGCAACTCACACACGGCGTCCTCCAGGTGCCAAAAAACAGGAGATCGTTTCTAGCACTTTTGAGGAGTTGCTTTAGTCCGCGGCTCGATTTTTTTACTGCGTCATCTTGCCGCGTCGATTTCACGTTTTTTGTCGTCATGTGGAAAAGTACGCGACCGTCGCACAGTGGGATAAAATCTCAAAAAACTCCATAAATCGAAGGTTTCACACCAAATTTCGAATGGGAGGGTTTTTTGGGTCGCTGATTACGAATTTGAGTTCCAAAATTTCCTAAGAACCTAAATTTCATTTTTCCAAAAACAAAATGGCGGATCCAATATGGCGAACATTTTCCTTAGAAAATGTTTCCATATTGCAAAAATTTGACAGGAACGAGATATTTGGTGCACTGATTACGAATCTAAGTTTTATTTTTCCAAAAACAAAATGGCGGATCCAATGTAGCGAACATTTTCCTGAGAAAATGTTTTCATATCTTGACAATTTGATAGTCCACATCCAATAATTAGCGATAATGCCTCGTCATCAGAAAGTTGTTGTTCTGGGACAAAGAGATTTTCTATATTTGGAAGGTTTTGATGGACTGCCATACGTGATGTCATGAAAAACCTGTGCCGCAGCCGATTTCTCATCTCCCTCTGCTCTCAAACTAATTCGCATTGCATATGCCAGTTCTGCGCCGCTCCTCGAATCTTCTTCATCTTCATCTTTTCGAATGTCCTTTGTACTTCTGCGTTTTGTTCTCTCACTCGCTTCGGAGAAGGCTATGGAAAGCCGACTCCGGCTAGCCGCAGAGGTCGATTGTTGAGAAGGTTCCGATAGCGATTCGTCAGTGAAGATGATAAATTTGGCCAGCCAGTCCTTAAATTTATTTAGGAATTTGTCTTCTATGCGAGAAACTTCCTGCCACTTGACGTGCATTTCTCTCACAGTTATGCGTAAAATAGTTTTGTCAACTCAGCTCAAAATTGTATTTCAATTTATTATTCAATTCTCTTTCCACGGTAATAAATATTTCACTTATTTTGTCACCAAAACGACCTTTCAATAAATAAAAAAGATTGCTCCTCGAGATAATACCTTTGTCACTTGAATCTGAAATAAAAAAAGTTAATATATTAAAATAAAAAACTGGCTTCAAAGAAATTGTTTCAAAATCAAAAACAGCACTAAAAAAAATTCGTGCCCAAAAAAATTTCATCCCCTATTTTCACCCTTAGGGGTGGTACTTTTTTCTTCAAATTTAAATGAAAACAATCGTGAAGTATACCCTAAGTAAATAAAATTTATCGGTTATTTAGTCGGTGCATTATAAAATATAAATGAGAGAATTTCTCAATTTCATAAATGATTTGATAGAAAATTATAGTGAAGATAAAGTAGCAGCTAGTAGCAGCCAATTCTTGATTTTCTCAAACAATAAATGTGTAATAAAGCAAATTTGAGCAAATTTAAAGCACTCATTTGCCCTCATTTTTTTTTATCTTTCCATTAACTTGAATCTTCGAGTTCAAAACGTTGTAGTTTTTGCTATGAATTATTCTTAAATACTTGCTACACAATAGCAATCTATTTACAGCCAATGCTGTATTTAAATTCTACATACCTTTCTGTGCCTCAGCCATTTTGCAAAATTAAATTCAAAATTTTTTTCACCATTAACACCAAACACTAACTGTCGCGCGCACGATTCTACACACTCAACTGCTTCGTTTGGGTTGGTTTTCAATACCTGGTTCTTTTACTTCCCGGAATCCGATGGTCCCAAGGGTTCTCTAATGACATGCATTCTTGGAATCGGATTAAAAAATTATTATTTTTCGGGTTTTTGGCCAGTTCTTTGGGATTTTATCCCACTGTGCGTCGGTTCGCCCGGTGCGACGGAAAATGTAAGCGAAAAAAAACGTTTTTTTTCCATCACATCTGCGGACGCTGTTCTCTTGATTGAGGAGCTACGTGTCTCCAAACCGGTTCGTTCGATGCGAGAGGTTTATCCGCAACGGGCGGTGGAAGAATTTGGGATCTGCGGCATCCTATTCCCGCCTTGGGTCAATTTTAACACAAAAATCGGAAAAACGCGGTGTTTTTTCACCTAATTTGCGGGGATCCCTCTCCTGGAATAACCTACAGTCAGATCGGGACCGAACCGGCACCAATCGATTTCAATCGACAATCCTTTTAGTTTGTTTTGGAGCTTACTTGCGATTGCGCGTCGGACGGAAAAACCATGTTTTGCAGACGTCTGCGAGAATCCCCCGGGATTCGCTAAATTAATGAGCAGGGCGTCGCAGTGGCGGTTTCTAAATAGAGAAAAAAAGGGTCTATAAGGCGATAGGAACGACGCACCGCCCGATCGTATTTGGGGGCTGCGACGCCCGTCTAAACTCGAAACGAATTTTTCAAAATTGAGCAAATTGAAACCTTCAATATTCGGTGAAATGTTTTAGAATTCTATTGCTCTTTTCAGGGATTATAGCCCCACGTGTCTACTTTAGAACGACACCTCTCCGGCGCATTACACCTCCGGGGACACCTCGAAATTCTGAGTGTTCGCTCATTGTTTGGTTGAAATTCAAATCAAATTCAAAGAGATTTCTTGAAATCTCTAAATTGCATATTTCGGCGACACTGGCTCTTGATTAGCAACACATAGCAAATAAATAGCACATAGCAAAACGAAGATTTTATACTTTTCTTTTAGCATATTCTTAAAATTCAGACCATTTTACATCAGAAACATTTGATTCCGTTCACATTTGAATTCTAAAATTTATTTCATAAACCGCAATATTTACGAGTTTTTTTTTAGAATAATTGGAGCTTTTGAATTCAATTTAAATTCCAACGTTACAACACGCGTCTTCCTCGGATGTATAGCAACAGAGTTATTGGCGAAAAACTGTTAGTTTTACCATTTCACTGCTGAAGGAACAGCATTTCGAATACAACTCATAAAGTTCTATTAAAATATGTTGCTTGAATTGACGGTCCAGACGTGGCCTCGTTTGAAATCTCCCAACTGTTTACTTGATTTTCAAACATTTGCGTTTTTCATTTCCCTGCATTTCAAAAAAATTCTTCTAGCATGAATCGATAGAGTAAACTTTCCACTACCAGCGGAGCAAATTTTATCATTCCATTTTGAAACCGTTTTACCAGGATTTTTTTTTAAAACACATTCATTTGCCAGAATTCGGGTGGCTAGCAACGATTGCATAATCAACTCCGCCCCACAGAAGTTTCCTTCCATTATCCGTGGTGAATTAGGTTTTAGAAAACTATTGTTTTACAAATTCCTGATTGGAGATTCTTGAAATTCGGCTAATTTTATATGGGGGACGATGTAAATTTTTGGGTCATCTGGTAATTTAAAATCTATTTTCCAAACGGCGAGAATTACGAGTTTTCTACAAGAATTGTAGTTATGAATTTGGAATCTAAAGGTACATTCCGCGTCTTCCTAGCGTGTATAACAAAAGAGTTATTGTTGAAAAACGGAGAGTTCTACCACTTCACGGCTGAAGGAACAGTCATTTTGAAATTTATACGGATTTTCTTTTTAAAATCGAATAGTGCTCATTGAGGCCAATTGATATGTGCTGCATTAACTTTTTGCAGCTGATAGCCTCGTTGACGAGCGTTTAAAAATGTCGTGTACTTTTCTGCTTCATCTTCGAAAAATCATATGCCTCATTTCCTTGGGTTTGCAGAAATAATTTTAACACAGATCTATAAAACGCATTAATTTCATCGCTCCGCTATTAATTGTTTGGTCATGGGATTTTTTCTCGTCCAACTCCGAATTCATTCTCCATTTAAACCCATTTAAAATGTAAAACCAAATTCAGAGAATTTTTTTCACATTTTTTCACATTTGTGACAAAACCAAAAGACTTTATAAAAGTTGCAAAGAATACTTATTTGTAGATACCAGAATTCCACATACGGTGCATCAAATCCCTATTTTCTGTCTCGAGACTGCAGTGATATTTGCCAAAATCCTCCAAAACTAAAATAATTTCCCGCGTCGTCCCCGACGGCAGCGGAACGTTAAATTTTCATCTGAGTGTACTTTTTATAGGTATCCATGTACAGTAAATTTCGTTGGAATCGTTTGAGGTTTAATGCATTTTTTCGCCATTTTTGAGTATTTTGAAATTTCCGCATTCGGTTTTGGATAAAATTCGTGATTGACAGGTTTAATTTCCTTAAAAAATAGCCTTTATGAGTTCCACCAGTTCCTACCAGTAGAACAATAAAATTGTACACATTTGTACATAAGGCATCGTTCTATGAAATCACTTTGTCAATTCTGCAAAATATTTTATCTGGCGGAGGCCGTCCCCTCTTAAAGCCAAACCGGAAGAGAAAAAAATAAATTCAAATATCTAAAGGTTGATAACTGTAACAGATTTTTACAAAGTTCTTTCAGTTCTATATAGACCATAAGTTTTTCTATAGAAATTGATATTTTCATATCATTTTCATTTTTTAAATCAGATTAAGTATAGATACTATGTAGTAACAGTCGCATACCATACTTTTTATCAAATGCCTATAGCTTGAAAAGTTTAAGTGGTACATTAAAAAATCTTTCAGTTCTATATAGATTATACATTTTCTATTTTCGTTTATGTATCTTTGACGCCGATAGTCTTGCCGCAGGATTTAATTAAAAAACTATATATTGAAATTCTTCAAAGCTTTTTCTGATTCCTACCAAACTTGCGTATTACCAAACACTGCTCGATAAATCAATCCAAGTCCAAGTCCAAAAATTTTAATTTAAAATATCTAGATGAAAATTGTTCTTTTTAAAGAAAGAAATATTCCAAAAACCGTGTATGTTTTTTATTTAACAACCTCTATATTCAGTTTCTTCAGCATCAATGACTTTTTTAGCAAAAAACATATTTTTGTTGATTCTGAAAAGTTTTAAATCATTGACTCATGCCCTTTTCGAAATGACAGGTTCAATTGTCTAAAAGCAAACTTAGGCGTAGGCCGCACTACGGCCAAACGGTTTTTAATCGCGCGCCGCGGTTTTTAATCGCGCGATTTTGTGACTCAAGTAAACTAATACAAGCGGCCTCCCTTTCATTTTTTTCCCGCGACTGATTTTTCCCATAGCGTACTCTGTGTTTCTCGCGCGGATTCGAGGTTACCGCTCGCGGGAAAAAACCGTAGTGCGGCCTCGGCCTTACTGTAATTAGAGGAGTGATATTGGAAATCAAGAGTTGCCAACCTTTATAAAAGGAGGTAACTATATATGATGAAGTGACATTAGTAACTAAGGCTTACAACTTTGACGAGAAAAGTCTTAATTCTTTTTCTGACTAGGTTATGTTATATGTCAAACTTGACAACAACAACGTAACTTCCAACGGCTATATACTTCACAGATAAAAAATTTAATTTTAATTATAACAATTTTTATTCAATTGGGAATCGTTTGGGAAGATTTAGGAATATAATTTTATTATTTATTTTTATTTATTTATGATTAGTTATCATGTAAATAATTAATATTTTTTGAGCGTATAGTTAGCAGGTGAGAAATTAAATCAACATTATTTTTACGTTATGTGAGTAATTTATTTGGGAATCACGTAAAAGACGGATTTAACATTTAAGACAGTATAATTAATTTATTATACCTATTTACTCCCTAGGTTATATACATTATTTTAAAAGGAGCAACGTTTGAATTTTGCCGACATATACCAGTGAAAGACGTAAGTTGCCAACTGTTCTGTTGACTAAAATTACGATTAAAAAATAGGTGTATTTAATGAATTATACTGTGCCAAATGCCTAGATCCGTCTTTAACGTGATTCCCAAATAAATATCGTAAAAACAAATAACGTAAAAATAATGTTGATTTAATTTCTGACCTCTAACTATATGGTGAAAAATTAATTAATTACATGATAACTAATCAGTCCTAAATAACAAAATTATATTCCTAAATCTTCCCGAACGATTCCCAATTGAATAAAAATAGTGCTAATTAAAATTTTAAAAAATTATGTCTAAAGTATATAGCCGTGTCGGTCTTGAATTGGTTAAGCCAGGTTAAGCTATAAACAAGTAGAAGTAAAGTAAACTTAAGCTATTTCTATAACTCAAATTTTCTATAATTCGAATTTTCAATAATTTGAATTTTCTATAATTCGAATTTTCTATAATTCAAATTTTCTATAATTCAAATTTTTTATAATTCGAATTTTCTATACTTCTAATTTACTTTAATTCGAATTTTCTAAAATGCGAATTTTCTAAAATTCAATTTTTTTATAATTCGAATTTTCTATAATGCGAATTTTCTATAATTCGAATTTTCTATAATTCGAATTTTCTATATTTCGAATTTTCTATAATTCGAATTTTCTATAATTCAAATTTTCTATAATTCGAATTTTCTATAATTCGAATTTTCTATAATTCGAATTTTCTATAATTCGAATTTTCTATAATTTGAATTTTTTATAATTCGAATTCTCTATAATCCAAATTTTCTATAAATCAAATTTTCTATAATTCGAATTTTCTACAATTCGAATTTTCTATAATTCGAATTTTCTATAATTCAAATTTTTTATAATTCGAATTTTCTATGATTCGAATTTTCTATAATTCGAATTTTCTATAATTCAAATTTTCTATCATTCGAATTTTCTCTAATTCGAATTTTCTATAATTCGAGTTTTATATAACTCGAATTTTCTGTATCTATTTTTTCAAAGTTTATTGAAAGTAATGAAAATGAACAATTTTAATTTTATGTGCGAAGTATTGAAAATGAACAAGTTTACTTTGATATGTTTTTGTTGAAAGAAAAGAAACTTTAAGGACTGCATACCATTTGTTTCTGTGGTGTTGTCTGCCTGTTGTAAATTGTTGTCATTGTTAGTGTTTTGCAATGAGCATAAATCCCGTTGTTGCGGCACAAATTGTGGCGGCTTTAGAAGACGGTCGCGGTCAGCGCGAAACTGCGAGAAACGTTGGTGTAAGGCTCTCGAGTGTGCAAGGAGTATGGCGGCGTTTCGAAGAGACAGGTCTGCTTACTCGCGGACCTTGTTCAGGCCGCGGCAAAACTTCAACAGCTAAGGATGACCGCTTTCTCGTTTCTAGTGCTTTGAGAAACCGAACGGTCACGGCAGTTTCCTTTCGAAATCATCTGCAAGAAGTGAGAAATGTAAACATAAGTGAGTGGGCAGTTAGGAGACGACTTTATGCTGCTGGATTATCTTCTCAAACTAGAGCTACTGCTTTGCCGCTTTCCCGTGCACACCGGATTGCGAGGTTGAATTTTGCACGATAACACTTGACTTGGACAATAGCGGATTGGAGACCCGTATTCTTTTTCGATAAACCGCGATTATGTCTTACAGGCTCAGATAGACATGTAAGAGTGTGGTGACGACAAGGCGAGAGATATGCTCAAGCGTGTAATGCTGAGCGACTACCATTTGGCGGAGGATCAGTTATGGCATAGAGAGGCATATCTTTTGACACTCGCACGGAGTTAGTCTTTATCGAGAATGGGACGTTGACTGTGCATAGGTATCTGATAGAGGTTCTAGAAGACCATGTTTTACCATTCATGGTTATTCTTGGAGACGACGCAACATTTATGCATGATAACGCACGGCCCCACACTGCTCGGATAGTTACTGAGTATCTTGACAAGTGTGAAATCACGGGATTTGTTTGGACAGCTCGCAGTCCAGATTTAAATCCAATTGACCATATTTGGTATGTGATGGGAAAACTTTTACGGAGACATGTACCGGCCCCCAGAAATTCTAGAGTGCAAGAATGGGACAATCTTCCGCAGAACGTGATCCAAAATCTAATCCAGAGCATGGCACGTCGTTTGCAAGCTGTTGTCACTGCCAAAGGAGGCAATACTCACTACTGAGGTCGTTAAACTTTCTTTTGTTTCAACAAAAGCATATCAATGTAAAGTTGTTCATTTTCATTACTTAGCTTTCATTGCTTCAATAAACTTTGAACAACAAAAACCTTTTGTTTTATTCAAGCAATCAATTAGTAAACTCTAACAACCGAAAAACCACGTAAAAAACTAAAAATTTAAAATAACTTCAATTTATGGAGAGAATTTTATGCTCGGCAGTGTAATTTTATTATTTAGGACTGATTAGTTATCATATAGTTAATTTATCTTTTAGTTATAGTTAGAGGTCAGAAATTAAATCAACGTTATTTTTACGTTATGTTATAGTAATTTGTTAGGGAATCACGTAAAAGGCGGATTTAGCATTTGGGACAGTATAATTAATTACTATTTTCTCCATAGTTTATATAAATTATTTTAAAAGGAGCAACGTATGAATTTTGGCGCCATATACCAGTCAATGGACGTCAGTTGCCAAGTATACCGTTGACTAAAATAACGAACCAAAAAATAGGTGTAATTAATGAATTATACTGTCCCAAATGCTAAATCCGTCTTTAACATGATTCCCAAATAAATTACTATCAAATAACGTAAAAATAATGTTGATTTAATTTCTGACCTGCTAAGTATATGGTGAAAAAGATTAATTAATTACATGATAACTAATCAGTCCTAAATAACGACATTATATTTCTAAATCTTCCCAAACGATTCCCTTTTGAATAAAAATAGTACTAATTAAAAATTAAAAAAAATCTGTCTGTGAAGTATATAGCCGTGTCGGTCTTGAGTGGGTTAAGCCAGGTTAAGCTATAAACAAGTAGAAGTAAAGTAAACTTAAGCTATTTTCTATAACTCGAAATTTCTATAATTTGAATTTTCTATAAATCAAATTTTCTATAATTCGAATTTTCTATATTTCAAATTTTCTATATTTCAAATTTTCTATAATTCGAATTTACTATAATTCAAATTTTCTATAATGCTAATTTTCTATAACGCGAATTTTTTATAATTCAAATTTTCTATAATTTGAATTTTCTATAATTAGAATTTTCTATAATTCGAATATTCTATAATTAGAATTTTCTAAAATTAGAATTTTCTATAATTCGAATTTTCTATAACTCGAATTTTCTATAATTGGAATTTTCAATAAATCAAATTTTCTATAATTCGAATTTTTTATAATTCGAATTTTCTATAATTCGAATTTTCTATAATTCGAATTTTCAATAATTCGAATTTTCTATAATTCGATTTTTTTATAATTCGAATTTTCTATAACTCGAATTTTCTGTATATATCTTAATATATAAAACACAGTCGGGTTTGAATTTTGGCTTTTAAAAAAAAGTCAAGAACGGCTGGACCGATTTTTATGATTTTTGATTTATTGCATTTGCCTTGACCCCTACTGAAAAATTCACGAAAAAAGGTAATAATAATGAAAATAATTCATTTTCTCATTTTTTTTATGGAACGCCACATATATTCGCACAGTCGAAGCTACTTAAGCTATAACTTAAGCTATGCCGGTAGATGGCGCTTTTCATCCCCCATTCCCCCATTTGGCGGTGCATCTAGAAAATGGTCGGCTATATACTTGAGAGATAAAAAAATTATTTTTAATTAAATTATTTTTATTCAATTGGGAATCGTTTGGGAAGATTTAGGAATATAATTTTATTATTTACGACTGATTAGTTATCATGTAATTAATTTATCTTTTTTGTACGTATAGTTAGAGGTCAGAAATTAAATCACATTATTTTTACGTTATGTTATAGTAATTTGTTTGGGAATCACGTAAAAGACGGATTTAGCATTTGGGACAGTATAATTAATTATACCTATTTTCTCCCTAGGTTATATAAATTATTTTAAAAGGAGCAACGTTTGAATTTTGGCGCCGTATACCAGTACATGACGTCATTTGCCAATTATTCTGTTGAGTAAAATAACGAACCAAAAAATAGGTGTAATTAATGAATTATACTGTCCCAAATGCTAAATCCGTCTTTTACGTGATTCCCAAATAAATTACTATCACATAGCGTAAAAATAATGTTGATTTAATTTCTGACCTATTCGTTCTAACTGACTTATACGTTGCTAACTATACGTTCAAAAAATATTAATTAATTACATGATAACTAATCAGTCCTAAATAATAAAATTATATTCCTAAATCTTCCCAAACGATTCCCAATTGAATAAAAATAGTTATAATCAAGTATGTAGCCGTAACATCAATGTCACTTAATTAATTTAAAGGTTATGGAAGTTTTAGTGAGATTTTCAGTAACTTTTACTCCACAGCCGATTTTTTATCGTCCATGATGTACACCTTACTAACTAATATCATATCGTTAGATATAGTAACTATCTTTTATGAACGTTGGGAGCTTTTCATTTCTAACATCACTCCTTAAATTAAAGTCACTTTGATTTCAGACAATTGGCAACACTATATGATTAACAATAAGTAAATCTCAAAAGTGTTTGATTATATTATTTTACAAACCTGACAGCATTAAAATCATTTGAGACGAATGAATTATTGGTTAATATTTTGTGCAGTAGGTGTTGTACATCTTGCAACTTATACAACCTAAGTTGATGCTCTTTCTACAAGAATCGCGCAGCTCGCAATTCTGCTTACTCTCTCATATAGAACTTCATGTGCCACATATATCATGTGGCGCTGAAAGCGCTACAAGTGTCAAAATTCATTATACAATTTCACACTCATCAATTATTCCACCTTTAGCAACTATTCCATTCTTTTCTACTCTTCCATCCACAATAACTATTCCATTCAAAAAAAAACGATCCAGATGTACTAGTGTGTAACTAAATCGAATTTAATTATTTAATTTTAGTCAATTTATAGTTTTTCTTTGCAATTTGGTTTAAACTATTAGTTGTAATTCAAAATACCTTATATTTTATAAATCAATTGATTTAAAAAAAAATTAATTATATATAATGGATGATTTTTTAACCGTTTTGGTTTTGAAAATTGAAAAAAGTGAATGAAATATTTATATGGGCCGATAAATGAATGCCTGCCATTTGCTTTTTAAAGAATATTTCATGTTGCCCGTGGCTTCAAGTTCAAGTTAAATATCTCCATATAAAATGTCTATAAAATGCACATAATAATGCATATAAATAAGTTATTAAAACCCTAAAAAACAAGAAAGCTAGTGGAAAAGATTCTATTAAAGCTGAACTTTTGAAAAGGTCCCTACCAAATATAGAAAATGAATGAAAATGACTCTTCGAAGAAATCTGGAAAACTGAAAAAACTCTAGAGGAATGGTAATTTACCTTGATACATGCCCACTCCACAAAGAAGGTAATAAACATGATGTAAACAACTACAGAGGGATCTCTTTACTGTCAATAGCATATAAAATATTCTCCAAGATTTTCCTAATATTCTCCTAGACAAAAGCAGTTTTGCCAAGTGTGTCTAATCTTCTCATTTCTTTGTCTGGTATTGTCTAAACCAGACAAATTTTGTATTAAACACCCGAGGATTGTCTACATTGGACTAAAATTGTCTTAATTGTCCACAACCCCAAAAACTTGTCTAGATTTGACTAAATTAGTGTAAAGCTTGAGTTAGTCTAAAACCTGACTAAGTTTGTCTAAAATTTGACGAAATCAGTCCCAAACTAATTTCCAAAGGCTTGACCAAAACTGTGTGGACAAATTCAGTATTGTCTAACTTTTTATAAGCTTGTCCTAAACCAATCGAACTTTTGTCCAAGATTTTGTGTTTTAGACAAAAATTGGCTCAATTTAGACAATCTTTGACATGCTTGGACAATTTGATATGAGGTTTAATTTTCGTGACCTTGTTTAAAATTGTCTAAAATACTTAGATATTGTCTAGTCTGAACTCGTACAATATTGCATATATTAGACCAAAGTTCTAACATATTGTCTAAAGTTGTCTAATAATGTATAAACCTTTGCCTCATTACATTAGTTAGAGATTTCATTGTCTAAACCTGATTATTTTGTAAACCTTAAATTTTGTGCAAATTCGACTGTTATTATTAAAGTCTAAACCAGACCATGTTTGGGTCTAAACTGAACTGAATAAATGAACCAATGTATGTCATAAATGCGCCCAACTAGACTAATCATGTTTAAAATAGTCTAAAAACCTTGGATTTTGTCTAAACTGTACTCATCCAACATTGTCTGAACTATACCAAAGTCCATACAAATTGTCTAATAATATCTAAAATTTTGCAATGTTACTTTAATTCGAGACTTTTCATTATTTAAGCGTAATTTGGTTTATAATTGTCTAAATTTGACTAGGATTATAAAGTAAAGACACAGAGTAGTTGACAGTAGAGACACAAAGTTGTCTAGGTTTGTCTAAATTGAACCAATGTTTGTCTAAAATCGTCCAAACTAAACCAATTCTGTTAAAAGTTTGTCTAAAATACTTGGATATTGTCTAAACTAAACTCATCCAGCATTGTCTGAATTAGATCAACGTCCTAACATATTGTCTAGTAATGTCTTTTGCATGTTACTTTAATCTCAGACATTTAATTGTTTAAACCTATAATTACATTTATTATTGTCTAAATTCGACTAGGATTATTGAAGTTTAAACTTGACTAGCTTTGTCTAAACTGAACCAATTTTTGTCTAAATTGTTACAAATCAGACTAATCTTGTTTAAAATTGTCTAAAATACTTGGATATTGTCTCAACTAAGTTCATCGAATATTGTCTGAACTAGATCAAAGTTTTTACAAATAGTCTAAAAATGTCTAAACTTTTATATTATTACCTTAATTTGAGACACTGTCTCAGCCTAGTTTACTTTATTATTATCTAAATTCGACTAGGATTATTAATGTCTAAACTTGACTAGGATTGTCTAAACCAGGGGTCCCCAAACTACGGCCCGAGGGCCACATCCGGCCCGCGGACAGATTTTGTCCGGCCCGCGGAGAGCTAGCATACTTGAAAACTCCTTTTAGAGAACATATTTTTTATAGCAAATTAAATTTAGTTTACTGAAGTATTCTGATTTTATGTTGAATAATTATTAATATGACATCTACATTGATATGGTCATGGGCTAACTACTCATAACATTGTTGTAGGCTTATTGTTATTGTTTTTGTGATAAGTTGGATAAAGAAACACAGAATTGTAATGAGTAAAGACATGTATAATATGCAGAAAATTTAACTTCAGTATATAATAACTAACAAATTATTGAAATGAATCCAACTAACATTTTATACATTTTAAATAAAAACATAACTTATAACAAGCATAATGACATATGAAATACTAATGAGATTTATGTAATTGAGATTTTCCACTGACAATAGTTTGTAGTTGTGGACTAATTTTACTTGTACCAATTATTAAAAGAGATTTAACATGCTCATCAGTTAATTTAGATCTGTAAACATTTTTTGTGTACTTCATTTTGGAGAAGGTCTTCTCACACAAATAAGTAGTACCAAAAACAGAAAACAGCCCACGAACAAATTTATGCAAATTATCAAATTGTGTCAGTGGAAGACTCTTATAAAATTCCAACAAAGATGAGTTTTGATAATTGTTCTTAATTATATCACTGCACTGTAGATCAATCATTTCCATTTAAAGTTCCGGGGCTAGGGTTTCAATGTCAGTATCAAAAAGATTCTGAAAAATCTTAATTTGATTCGCAATGGCATCAAAGTCCGAGAAATGAGTATCAAAATTTATTTTCAAAGCACTCAAAGTTTCGATTGCAAAATCGATAGGAAACTCAGTCTCAGTGGTGTGGCTGAATATTTCACATGTTTTAAAATGTGAAAAACATTTACTTCGTAGTTGTGATTGAAACAGTATCAATTTCTTCCGGAATGATTTGATATTAGTGTATAAATCAGGAAGATGCTGGTTTTCTCCTTGCAATCTCAAATTCAGTTCGTTCACATGTTTTGTCAAATCAACATAGAATGCTAACTTCCACAGCCATGCGTTGTTTTGTAATTCAGTAAGAGGACGATGCTTTTCATTCAAAAAAATTTCGATCACTGCTCGAAGTTCAAAAAAGCGCTGAAGGACTTTCCCACAACTAAGCCAACGTACGGCAGTATGATAAGGTAAGTCATTCTCTTCAATAAATTGTCGGAATTGTCGGTGATTCAGCCCAAAAGATCTGATAAAATTAACAGTTGATATGACTGGTTTCAGAACTTCAGACATATCCAAACATTTTCCGCACAAAAACTTTTGATGAATGATACAATGTAAGACTAATGGTTTTGAACCACCGTCATTTTCTACAGCCTTTGACACAAGAGCGACCACTCCTTTATCTTTCCCACTCATGTTTTTGCCTCCATCAGTTGTAATACATTTCAAGTTTTTTCCATCGAAGGTTCTTTTGATTAATGGCCATTTCAACTCCTTTAAAAATATCTGTACCAGTAGTTGTGCCATGAATACTATACATATCAAGAAGTTCTTCATGCACTTCATAGCTTTTATCTACTCCTCGAATATAAATCAACACCTGAGCAGTATCTGACACATCCGTTGACTCATCCAAGGCCAAAGAAAACCACTCAACATGTCCATTTTTGTCGAACAGTTGAGAGGATATATTTTCAGCGATGTTTTCTACCCTTCGAGCCACAGTGTTTGCTGACATACTGACAGTTTTTAATAAATTTACCTTTTCAGGGCATATTTCTTCGGCTACTGCAATTATGCATTCTTTGATCATTTCTCCATCGGTGAATGGTTTTCCACGTTTTGCAATTTCAAGAGCCACACGAAAGCTGGCACGAGTTGCAGCCTCTTGTTCAGTTTTGAGTTTTGTAAATGAAGATTGCTGCGATTTCAATCCGCGCTTCATAGCTTCGAATTTTTCTGTCCGCAAACTTCCTGTATATTTTGAGTAATTTTTAAAATGTTTTGTTTCATAATGACGTTTAATGTTATATTCCTTGAGAACGGCTATGCTTTCATTGCAAATCAAACATAGCGCCTTGTTACTGGACTCAATTACGAAATACTGAATGTTCCACTGATCTTTGAATTTTCTGCATTGCGTTCACTATCAATTTTTCGCTTCTTTTCCATACTACTAAATCACACACAAAAGCAACAATTCAAATCAAAATACTGTTACAAAGATGTCTTAAACTTAAACACTTAATTCGAAGTACTTATTATAGATGGCTTGGTCGCTTATATTAACTGATAGATGGCACTGAGCACCTAAAATCTCTAGTAAATAACTAGTGTTGTTTACATTTATATTAGCAAAATGTCAACCAGCGACAAGTATCTAAAGTCAATCAGTTTAAAGATGATGTCGCCAATGTGTCAAATATTCATTCGCTATATTTTGTCGATTGTGTGAAGTGTTATATATGCGGTTAGGGAATTTTACAGTCAGGGTAGCAATATAAACTACCCTTGAGATCCGACCCTAAAAGGGCGGGTGTCTCAATATGAGAGGGATTGGAACATGTGTTAACAATATAAGATGGTAATAAACCCAAAACAAAGTTCTTCACCCAAAACAAATAGACTCTCTCTTTTCCTGCTACCACATTGAAGAATATATCGTCTCTGCAGGACATTATTAGTGCAAGACTCTTGAAAATAATTATCTGTACATTAGTTATAATCTAGATTGAAAGGTAAGTGTGCATGTTTTTACTATATTAAACATGATTGGTTTATTACTATCATATCCCTTATTTTCAGACAATAGATTCCATATATTTCCGATGTTTTGTTCTTGGTTTTGAAAGTAATATGAAGGATGGCCCTCTACAAAGTTTGATATATATTTTTTAATGTTAATACATATTTAGTATCTTATTAGTATATGTAAAAAACATAATTAACAAATTGTTTTTAATTTTCACCCAATTTTAAATAAATTATATTATCGCGTATATTTAATAAAACATTCATATAACCCGCCTATAGTTAGTTCCAAGTATCATTCACAGTTAGCGCAAACTTCTGGCACAGAAATTCCTAAGCGAGTGTCGCATCTCTCTTTAGATACTTGTCTCTGGTACCGGCCAACGAGGATTGGATAGAGGGGAAGGTCTCTATAAGAGACAATGTTAAAATAGAGTATACGGTTTTTAGCGCTCCTAGTGTTTCTCCTGCAGACTAAAAAGAGAAAACGCGGTAGAATTCCGTTCAATTCAAATTTCAAATAATATATTTCATATTAATATTTAGTTTAGTATAGAAAGAAAACATTAACGAAGTTGATAAATCCAACCCAAAATCGAAGTAAGCATAAATATCTGTAAATAGTATAAATAAATAATAATGCTAATAAAAATTATTATTTCAAGAATTTATTTCAGTAAAATGTGATAATTGGTACCTATATATATATATATATATATATATATATATATATATATATATATATATATATATATATATATATATATATATATATATGTATATATATATATATATATTATATAGAAACATCCCATAACAAATTGACCACTTTGAAACTTTTTGATTCTTTTGAAATTTTAATAAATTATTTTGCCTAATGAGAGATTTGACCTTTATCAATTTTTTTTGTCAAACTACAAATTAATTATATATTTTTCAGAAAAAAAAACAATTGTTTGCCTTGAAAAGCCGGCCATCAAACACAAATTGAGCAAGTAACAAGTCTGATTGTTCTTTTTTTCAATATTTTTTTTATTCAAAATTTAGAGATATTTACAATATAATTTTTAGGTAGAAAATGTAAATTTCGTCGCTATTTACTTGTATTTATTTGATTTCCTATTTTATTAAAAATGAATTGCTTGTTTGCTGAAAAATTTCAAAAGTTTTAGAGTGGTTGCTGACGCATGGAATGTTCTATAAATTACTAATATTTCGACAAAATCGAAATTGATTCTTCAAGAGTAGTAACAGACAACTTATTAAATATTTCTAACAAATATATATGTAAAAAAAGTTTGGCAAATCTAAATATCATCTTATCAATAATTTTAGGTCTTTATTATTAATCTAATAATAATTGGTCTTTCAATCAATATCTTCTTAATGGTCTTCTTTTTCTTGAGGTTTCTTCGCTGATGGCCCTTCTGATGTCACAAATTTTTACATTTTCTTTTTATTTTTCTTTGCAGCAGTAAGCGCGTCTTTTTTTTCAATTGACGTCTAATGAACCTAGCTTCCCAGAAACAACGTGATTTTATAAATATTTTAAAAAATAAATCAGTTGATTCCACAGAACTCAATCGAAAATCTGTACACTCATTCGATAATTCTGAATTTAAATGAACTGATACATTTTTTCTATAAATGTAATTATCAATGATCTGTTTAAATTTTTTATCCCACATAACCTAACCTAACCCAACACAGCTGTGAAAAGCATTTCAGTAGAATAATGAAGTCCATTTTTATCTACTCAATCTTTCATTACTGTAAATAATTTATATTCATGATACATAGTCACTTTTCGGTAAGATTAACAAATCAACACATTTTGGGTGCACATCGAAAATGTAAACTTTATTAAAAACATCTTATTTCTCCTCGGTGTACTACATTGAACAGGGGTCTGCAGCTGTAATGATTGCTCAACTTCTTTTTCTTTGAATATGATACCTCTCGTCATTATGTGAGGAATCACCTACAAATGCAATATAAATATTAGTATAATTCTCAAGTATTTAGTTATTAGTAAAATTCTTTATATTTTACACAATACCTTTAAAAGACGGACGTTCAAATATATTTCCTTGGTCATTGGTATAAATGACAAGAATTTCTGTACTTGTTTGGGGAGTATTTGGCACAACTTTAGGCATCTCGAAAGTCTTTCGAAGTGGAACTGTAGTTGGGTCACCTTCTGACCCCTCCAAAGTCTTAATAGGTGGAAGTAAAGTTGGCACAGCTTTTGGAACTAATAATTGCCTTGCTGGAGTATTTTTTTAATATACTTGCTTTCAAAATGATCTGAACAGATTAATAAATTTTTTGCAGGTCCCTCAACACAAACTCTTTCCATTGTTGGCGTCTATATATATATATATATATATATATATATATATATATATATATACATTTATATATTAATTAAAGTATTATCTTAATGTCTCTGATTTAAAAAAATGATTGAAAACTATTAAAAAAATGCATGTGCATATGTGCATGCAGTGCATATTAAAACACGTGATGATCATGCGAACTTAGTTGGTTGACTGACTTTATTCAAGACCACACTTGTACACATTATTACACATAGAAGGCAGATATGGTTTACAGTATATTTTCAACACCCCCACTTACTAAAAAACTAAATATGACCTATGTTTAATTATTACAAACACCTAAATACTTAAGGAGACCACGAAGTTTATCTGAACTTAAACCCTTTGTTAGAATATCAGCTAGCATCTCGTTAGTTGGCAAATATTTTACAATAATTTGTTTATTTAGCATCTACAAATCCTACTAGCTCTCTATTATCTACAGAAAATTTCAAACAGTAATCTTTAGTACCTTTCAAGTATCTTAATAAACGCTTTGCACTTTTCCAGTGCTGATCCCCATATGATTTGTTAAATTGACTTAAATAGCTCACACTGAATGCAATGTCCGGTCTTGTAAGAACCGCTAAATACATTAAGCCCCCTATCAGGTTCTGATATGGTACCTTATCAACAACATTCTGATCATTGAATTGTCTAAATTTAAATTTTTTTCTATGGGAGTTTTGACTTCTTTACAATCAGTCATATTAAATTTTCTCAACAATTGATCTATATAACCTGATTGACTCAAGGTCAAAGTACCTTTTTCTTTATCATGATTGATTTTCATACCTAGACATTCCTTAATTTTTCCTAAATCTTTAATTTTGAATCTACTACTTAATTCCTCTTTCAAAAAATTAGTTTCACTTTCAATATTGGAAAAAATAAAGAAGTCATCTACATATAAAATTACAATACTATATAAATCATCCTTTCTTTTTATGAAAACACAAGGCTCGTATTTCGACTTTACATAACCTAGCTCTAATAAAACTTTATTAATTCTATCATTCCAGCATTTGGATGATTGCTTGAGACCATACACAGCTCTGTTAAGTCGTAATACCTTCCTTTTATTTACATTCAAACATTTATAGCCCTCTGGAATTTTCATAAATATTTTTTCTTTTAAAAAACCGTTCAGGAAAGCTGTTTTTACATCTAAATGAATTATATCTAAATTCAATTTAACTGACAATGCAAATAATAGTCTCAGCGTAGTGTGTCTGACTACTGGAGAGAACGTTTCACTGTAGTTAATATCTTGCTTCTGAGAAAAACCTTTTGCTACCAAATGCACACGAAACTTGAATTCACCTTCACTATTAATTTTCTTTTTAAAAACCCACTTAGAACCCACAATCGTGGAGTTTTCTTCAAAATCAACTAATTCCCAGGCATTGTTTTCCTCGAATGACTGCAATTCTTCCTCAATAGCCCTTCTTCAAAAAACTTCTTCATGTCCTTAAAGAGCTTCTGATACACTGACTGGATAATCTTCCAAGTTCGTATCCCTTTTAGATATGTATGAGACAAAATCCTCATTAAGTTTTGGTTTTGGTGGTCTTTGAGATCTTCTTATTCTTTCTTGAAATACTTCTTCATCGTTTTCAGGAATGTAGTCATCATCATCTGTCTGCTGATCATCTGTGAATTCTTCTTCTGAACTTTGACATTCTACTTCTTCTTTATCTTCAGTAGAAGATGCCATGCATTCTTCCCCCACTGAATCTGATATTTCAGGTTTCTGAATGCTTTCTGTTTCTCTTGTTTCCATTACAGTTATGTCACGGCTAGTGATTATATTCTTTGTTACTGGGTTGTACAATCTATAACCTTTTGTTGTTTCATCGTAACCAACAAGAATATGCTTTATTGCCTTTTTGTCCCATTTCAGTCTATTGGCTTTAGGAACATGCACCATTGATAAACTAACTGTTCAGGAGTATGACTATTTGTTTTCTGATGTATTATTCCATTATTCTGAAGAAATTTCTTAAACATATTGTTAACATATTCTCCTCCATTGTACGTTCTCAAAGTTTTAATCTTTTTGTTTGTTTGTTTTTCAACCAGATTCTTAAAACATTTGAATGTTTCTAACGATTCATCCTTCATTGTCATAAAGTATATGAAGCACATCCTGCTATAATCATCTATGAATGTTATGAAATATTTCGAACCTCCAACTGACCTTTTTTCCATTGGTCCACAAACATCACTGTGAATTATTTCTAGCAATTCTCCTGCCCTACTACCTGATTTTGGAAAAGGTAATCGGGTTTGTTTGCCTTCACAACAAATTTTACAGTTTTGTTTTTGATCGTTTGCTAGTCCAGTGTAATTTAGTCCATCGACTAAACCTGTCATTTTAGTTGAATATTTTGCATTCATATGTCCTAAACGTCTATGTCATAAATTACTTGATTCTGTGGGAGCTGATAACAAAGCCATGTTTTCTTGTTTTAGAATTAGTTTATATATATATTGTTTTCTAACTTTGCCATTCCGACTAAGACATCTTTCTTGTTATAAATTTTACAACCTTCATTATTAAATTCTACCTTATTACCATTTCCGATCAACTGACCCACTGATAATAAATTAGTTGTTAGTTTCGGAACGTACTGTACATTTGTTAAAACAATATTTACTTCATCTTTACATACCAGTGTTTGCATTTTTACATCACCTGCACTGATGACTGGAATCTTTGTTTCATTAGCAATAGTAATTTCAGTTAGCTCTGGTTTTCTTTCATTTATTAAGTGATTCCGATTGGCTGTTAAATGAAAACTTGCTCCACTATCTACATACCAATCTGTATTTTGAAATTTACCACTTGTAAACACTGCACTTAAGGCATATGTTTGTTTATTCGGACACTTTGACTTGTAATGTCCTGTTTGTTTACATTTAAAGCAAACGACATTACTTCTGTCATTTCTTCTGTCTGACAATTCTACTGAGTTTTTGCTATCGCCATCTTTTGGCTTCTTTTTGAAATGCGATTTTCCTTTCGCAGCGAATCCTCCGTTCTTTTCACGAGCGCCATCTACTTCCATATCTAGTAACTTCGTCTTAATGTAATCTGTAGTGACATCACTTCCTGAATGTTCTATGGCCATAATCATGGGCGCAAACCTTTCCGGTAATCCCGCTAGGAGTAATGAAAATATCCACTCTTCATTAATGTTAAAACCAGTTCTTCGCAGTTTTTGCGACGTTTCAACCACTTGATTTACATACGATGACATGTTGTCACAATTTTCTAGACGTAACGATATCAGGCTGCGTAATAGTCCAATCTTTCTTGTGAATCCATTGTCGTCGTATAGATTTTTTAACTTTATCCAAACTTCTCTTGCCGTTGTTGCATCTCTCACATGCGTAAACAAGGATGGATCAAGAGTCAAAACTAATTTTGATTTGGCCTTCGCCATCACGGTCGCATCCGTTTCTGTGTTGTTCAGACATTTTGACAAACCTTCAAGTACGAAAACATTCTCGACGGCAAACAGACAATCGTTATAGTTTTCTCTGCATATTAGGTTTGGCACACTATTTAAATAACTTGTAGCCATATCTTCTATTAATATTTATCAAAAAAACTTTGGACACGCTGGGCACATAATCTATTAAAACACGTGATGATCATGCGAACTTAGTTGGTTCACTGACTTTATTCAAGACCACATTTGTACACATTATTACAGATAGAGGACAGATATGGTTTACAGTATATTTTCAACAGTGCAGACTATTATTTTGTGATTCAAAAGTATTTGGAATTGTTTTAAATCTTTTTAATTGATTTTGAGCTCGGCAATTTAAAACAATTCATTATTTATCTTTCTTCGAAAACCATGCAGATTCAAAAGATTTAATAGTATTAAAAATACTTTTGTAATAATCGTTTTTCTAAATCAGGTTAATTTTAAAGGGTTAAAAGTTTTATTTTTTCATTCTAAACAACAACAAAAAATGTTATATTCACATGTAAGGATCCATAATCAATTGCTAACCTTATACTTAGAACCTTATACTACAGAAATTATAATTCATTTTAAGTAAAATTTCCTTGCATGAATTCATCCTTTGGCCATCTAAAAAAAGTGTATTTTTATCTTGATCAGCTCTTCTATTGCACCCTTTCACTTTGCACAGATCGCGCGCAACCATATTTTTCGTTTTTAATAATAAAATTAATTTTATTAAAACTGAACTCTTGAAAATAACGTTGGTATTTAAACAATGCTGGGCATTACTTTTCCCTCCAAATTTCAGCTACTCAGTAACGCAGACGACTCAACAGAGGGCACTTCTCGATTATACGCGACCTTCTCCTCTATCCAATCCTCTTTGGTGCCGGCCTAACAGCCATCCGCGATGGAACCCGCAATCGCCGTCACCGCCAGGTGTGAAATCCGTTCAGTGATTCGATTTTTAAACGCGAAGAAGCTTACACCTATTGAAATTCATAGACAGTTGGAAGAAGTTTATGGCAAAGCTTGCATCAGCGTCCAACACGTCCGCAAATGGTGCAGGAAGTTCTCCGAAGAAAGCACAGACGTTCACGACGAGCAAAGGAGCGGGAGAGGCCATCGGTGTCCGACGAAGTCGTGGCGAAGATTGAGCGCATTCTCTTCGAGGATCGAAGAGTAACGCTTCGGAAGCTGGCTGATCAGGTTCCTGAGATTTGTGAAAAAACCATCGACAACATTTTGACCAAAAAACTTGGTTATCACAAGGTGTGTTCGCGGTGGGTCCCGCACTTTTTTTCTGAAACCCACAAAGACAATCGCGTCAAGTTTGCCGAATATTAGGTTTCTTAAAAATTAAACTCAGTTTATTAAAAGTTTAATTTTTAAGAAACCTAATGTAAAAAATATTAATGTAAATAAAGTGTTTCGAATTGCATATAACAAAGTATTTATAAGTGAGACTATGTATGTTCATATTTTAGAGATAAGATATTTTCGACAACCACAAGCTCTTGTTAATTAAAAAAATAATTGGCTTCTTTGTAAAATTGAGATTGTTTCATGTTTTCACCATTAAGCCACCCTTACAAAAAAAAAGAATATATTAGGAATATATTTATTTAACAAGATAGCAAATGTAAACAACATCGAAAAATACGCGTAGCGCATGAGCATTTCGAGCAAAAAAAAAATAGAATGAGGCTTGCATCTCACTTCTTGGACACAATTCTATGATTTGTATTCCTGTTCCATACATATAAGTTCTATGGTTTTATAGCACAGATAACCGGAATATATTATTCCTATGCCCATGCATATTCATTGGTTATATTGTTTCTGATTTCTTTTTGTTTTCGTCCGTTTTTCCGAACTGCTATATATGCAGGCAATGCATATTTGCAGCCGGGGTAACAAGTAGAAGATTTGGCCTTTCCTAGAACTACCCTTCAGATTTGAAACATGTGTTGGGGGATTGGAATATGTGTTGTTTATTTAAGAAGGTATATAAACCCAAAACGAAATATTGGACTCTCTCTTTTTCTGCCTCCACTAGCCACTAATACATTGTCTCTGCAAGTCTTGCAGTGCAAGATATTGGTAATTTAATTCCTTAAAATTCTCCAACATTTTATAATTCAAATTGAAAGGTAAGTGCATATTTCACTTAATATTATCGTAAAGAAAATGCTTTGTTTATTATCAGAACTATCTAAAAGCTTTGAATATTATCAGAACTTTGTATATTATCAGAACTATCTAAGACGCACTATACGACACTTTTTAGACAATGAATTTCAAATGTATGGTTCCTGGTTGCGAAAGTAGTAGTAAGGTTCACCCTCACCTAAGGTTCTTTTGTTTACCCACAAATTTGGAATTGTTGGAAATATGGGCAAGTAATATGAATATACTAGATGTTGTACAGAAACCTCTAACCACCCGTGTGCACTACAAAATTAGTGGAAAACACTTTGAAGATTCGTGTTTCCAAACACCTGCCAAGATTAAACTGAATGAACCTGCTATGTCTGTCTTAAAATTATCAATATTTTATGCACATCTACATTGTAATATTGTTTTCTATATATATATCTTTTACTGCAAGAGGCTTTACCTGGACCTTCACATCTGGACCATCTGACCACACCAGATGTTTCTACATGTAGTCCAGAAATAGGAATGACAGGTACATTATATTTGTCTCTGTGTTAAAAATTTATTTTAAAAGCCACACTTTAGACACTAGTCCCGACAAACGTCCATACAATATTCTGTACATGGTAGATCAAACTCGTATGGTAAATTTAACCCCTAAGAAAAGGAAATATTATCGTGAGCTTGTGAAAACGAAACATTTAATTGCTACAATGAAAAGAAGCACAGAAGCAAGAAATTATTTCAAGGTTCAACAGACATATTTTCAAATTCCATTATGAAAGCCATGGAGAAATTAGAGAAAATGCCACGAGTGGTGCAGCTTTTCATACACAGTCAACTATGGAATGTGCATAAGCGATCCAAAGCACGCCATTACACCTGTGATGAGAAATCATTTTACATTGCATTACAAAAGAGCAGTCCAAGGGGATACAGCCAAATGAGTAAGTTTTCTCTATGCCATCTGCCCGAACACTAAACAGATTTTTACAAAACTTTTCATTAAAATGTGGGATAAACAATCAAATATTTTCTTATTTAAATAAAAGTTCAGAAAGTATGAGCCAGCAAGACAGAGTTTGTATATTAATGTTCGACGAAGTTTTATTGAAACCCAATTTGTATTACAATCGGGGCACACAGAAAGTAGATGGTTTAGAATCACTTAATGAAGAATGTAGTTATAAAATTGCTGATCATGCATTAGTGTTCATGATAAGAGGTTTGAAGAAACCATGGAAGCAACAAATGGTGTTCTATTTTGTACAATCCACTGCAAAAACATTTCCTCTAAAAAAATGTATAATAGCAGTTGTGAGAGCTGTTCATGAAAAAACAAATTTTATAATTGTGGCATCAGTTAGTGACATGGGCAGTTCTAACAGATCTGCAGTACGCAGTTTGAGTGCAGACAATGGTTGTCCCAATGAGTATGTGTATAATATTCAAGGACATGAAATTATTCATATTTTTGATGCTCCGCACCTCCTGAAATGTATGAGAAATAATTTTTTAACAAAATATATTATTTTTGATATAGGTAAAGTAGCAAAATGAGATGATTTGAAACTTTTATACAACTTGGAATCATTGATTGTGGATGGTAAAATTACGAAATTAACAAAAGATCATTTAGAACCGGAAGGTAAAAAAAAAATGAAAGTCAAGCTGTTAAAATTTTTAGTAAAACAGTTTATGCTGCGTTGACATTAATATCAAATAGTGGTGACATAAATGTACGTGATACAGCTGCTTTTTGTCTTTTTATGAATAATTTCTTTGACAGCTTAAATTCTACTCTGATTGCCTTCCATCCTTTATCATGTTGTATAAGAGAGAATTCAAATATGTACAGATGCCAAAATTAAATTGGCTGGACTGACATTCATCAGAGATGGAAAGATAGTTGCTTCACCTCCATGAGTGCAGTATTTTATAACAACAATAAGAAATATACAGGCTCTGTAGACTACTGTAGTACTGAGTTTCTGTGGAAACTCGAATTTAAATACATAATCACCAAATGCATCAATCAAGATCCATTGGAAAATTTCTTTGCTGTGATCAGAGGACTGTGTGGCCAGAATGACAATCCCACATGCTTGCAATTTGTTTGAGCATTTAAAACATCTCTTATTAATAACACTTTAAAAAAGTGCACAATATCAAATTGCAAAGATGATGGAACTGTTTATCTTCTAGGCTTAACATCCCTTATCACTTATCCTGTTGAATCCACCACCCCCATAGTTACGTCCCATCAACCATTCCTCGCTACACCTGTTTCCGCATCACAATTGAAAGAAGATCACTATTACGAACTTACAAATAAAATTAGGCTTAACAAGAGTGCATACGTTGCAGGATTTATTGGGCGCAAAGTTTTGCGTCACTGCCAGGAATGCGTACAATTTTATACAACTACTGACACTTGTAGTGAAAGACTGGCTTTTATACGATTAAAAGAGAACAGGACTGGAAAAAAATTATTGCTGTATCCCACAGAGACAGTAATAAAATTTGTTGGCGAAACAAAAAAAAAAAATATTTTTAAATATTCCCAAATTTCTAAAAGAAGAAAATATTATTGGAAAATTAATTACAAATCATATAGATATTTGTAATATAGGTTGTTCTTGCGGAAGACATGCTGCAGCATTACACAAAAATATAGTAAAAACATTAAGTTATGTAATGTTAAAACATTTTATTACTATATAGTTAATAAAAAACTGCACAAAAAGGACTCAAGACCAAATAATGTAGTTGACACATATTTAAAAATCTATAGGAAAATCTGATGTTTTTTTTTTCAAAAGCACTTTCTAATCTATTTCAAAAATATTTAAATGTAATGTAAATATGTCTGGTGAGGAGGAATTTGAAGAAGAACTCACGAAAAAATGTGAGTTTTGTTGTTTTACCTAAGGAGTGAGGTTACAAAGACAATATCTATCTTGTGTTAATTTAGTAGTACATAAACCTTTGGCCTTTAGGCCCTGACATCTGACATATAATGTCTTGACCTTTCTCGTTACTTGCTTTGACGTAGCGACGAGGCTCACACAATGCATCTCGAATGCTGTGTGCTAAAGAGTAACAGAAGATTTCCGTGTTCCTCCCTTGATTTAATTAATTAAGTTGTCCCAAGGTGGATGTTATTATTATTTTTTATTCTTTGTAATGTAAATGAAATGTAATGTAAAGTCAAAATGTAAATACATATTTTTAAAATTAAACAATTGTTTAACACATTTGTTTTTCAATTTCACCCTACTTGAATTATATTATATTTCCGTATATTTTTAATAGAACATTTATAAATCCCGCCTTTGATAATTAGTTCCTATGAAGGAAACATGATGGCGCACATCTGTCACATAAATTAATTAGTGAGTCCAGTCTCTATGCAAAAATTGAAAAACAACGATTGCGTTTTATTTTTAATATGCTGAAATTTACAACCGAAAGTTAGCTCTGTACTTACTTATAACTCAACACTTCTTTTTCAAAAACATTAATAAAATCCAGACACTAAATTTGTTATAGCAAATTTAGTATCTTTTCTTACCGTTAATTTAAGTTAATTACATTAATTAAATATAACGCTTAATCTGTGTCATTCTATCACTTGAATTATATATCCGCTCCACTGTCTCCATTGAATGGGTCATATTTTTGACATAACAGTCCATGGTCAAATATTTTTCATTAAACAATTTTATATTCTCTAAAACAATTTATTTCGACAATTATCACATTTACTTAACTTTAAAACGGCGAATAATTAATTTAAAACAGCGACAGCAATTTACAGTTCTATAATTCAACATGGGAAGAAATGTTTGAATTTCGCATAAATTGTTATATTTAAATTTACTGTATAAAATTATCAACTTGTTTTTAATAAACATGTATTGAACATTTTCTACCCAAATTTCTTGCAAACATTTCTTACTAATGGAAATAGAATAATACAGTATGCATAATTTAATACATATTTTATGTTTTATTAATAAAAACTATTTTTTAATACCACATTATTCTTTTAAGATATGTCAGACACACACAAAAAAAGGCAGGAATGTACAAAGTCTTTGGAAAACTATTTACATATAAATAATTATTCTAAAACAAAATATATCTATATAATCTGAAATAAAATCTGTATTAACAAATATCCCTCTTTAGGAGCATCAATTCTCAACTTCATTTGTGATATTTTCCTCCTCTTCTTCCTGAAATAAAATGATAAAGATAAGAGTAAAATGTTATGCCATAATTCTGGCATACCTACATTAAAGGAATTTGTGTGAATTGTTTCCATCTTAACTCCACTAGTGTCTAATTCAGAATCCGTGAGACTCACATCCAGTAGGGATCCATCTAATGTTTCATCAGGAAGCACATCTTGAAACTTCCGCAATATATTTTTACTAACCCGTTTCGGGGTTTCATATTTGATAACACCTTGCATCCGGATTGGAGTGTCACCTTTTGGCTTGCTAAGAATTAATTCTTCTGTAAAGTTGGCGAATAATTCTTGAGAATTTTCTATAGCAGATTGATGATCAACTAAGCTTTTAATTGTCGTCATTTCGAAATTCACCAATTTATCGTTCAATTCTGATGCTGCAGTTGTCTGCATGGCGTCACCAACTTCCAGGATTTCATTAGTTTCTTCACTAACATGTTGCAATTCGTTAATCAAACCCTTAAAACAAATTGTAGATATTACAGATGAAATTTGATTATTAATGCTGTATTTTTTTTTAAATTTAATTCCTAACTTCTTTAAATTGGGATTGCAGGCTTAATTTTAAAGACATTACTACAAAAAGCGCATCAATTAAAGATATTTGAGACTACTTGAAAATGCTTCAAACTAAATTTCAAAAAAATTTTAAGTTATGAGAATTAATGCGAATTTTTTCACCATGCATTTTTTAGAAATTGCACAAAATTCTCATACTTGGGCTAACAATTATTCAAACTGACGGAAAATGATTACTAATGCTGTTCAATGTAATATTTTTTGTAAAAAAACCCAAAATATTTGGTTTTAAAAATTAAAGATTTTATAAATCTGAGAAACTTCTATAAATTGGGATTGTAAGCTTAATTTTAGAGGTAATACTACATATAGCACATCAATCTAAGGTGCAAAGGCGCGGGTGATAGCTAGTATAATATAAAATGACGTTACTTGTAAACGACTGGTGAATTTTTCTTCCATAGAATCATAATTTTTCCTATAGATATTATTCCTCTGGCGATGCAGGTCTTGAAGATTATCGAAATAAATATCCATATCTGTATCCTCTTGAAGTGACTTTATTTCTTTTGAATCATCTTGTATTTCATTAGCAATAAGTTTGAACACAGCGGTATTTTCGTCAGAGATCCTACTGGCATTGCTTTCTGTTTGCTGCAAATAGATCTTATGTTCTGTGCATACATGGTTTGTATCCACACAAGATGTTTTATGAGATTCCATTATTTGTTTCACTTCCTGGGTAAACATAGTTTGTGTTGTTTTCATTTCAGCAACTATTTCCTTAGCTCCTTTAAATTTTTGCATTGAATTATTTATATTACTCTCTATTATATCCTTTATGTTACTCATCAAATTTTCATAATCGGAAACCATTCCCTAAAATAAAATGTTTGTATAATTCTAGATTGAATTAAATATATAGAAGCTACCTGTGTGTGTTACTAGATATAAGAATATTCAATTACCAAAAAGAACAAAAACAGTTAGCAGTAAAAGGAGTTATATCAAAGCAATTCTTATATTTAATAGCCTACCTAATGAATATAAAACTATTGTAAGCAAAACGAAAAGAAAAAAAAATGAAAAAATGGATAATTGAAAATATTAATGTTGTATGAAATATAACTTGAATAAACAATAAAAAAAGGATAATAATAACAACAAATAAGAATAATGATCAACAGAATAAAATATAAAAAGTAAAGGAGAGCACTCAAAAATATTTTTACTAAAATATTAATTCTCTACTTTAATATCAGTCTATTTTTAGTTTAGTCTATAGTTAGTTTTGTTTATAATTATTTTTATAGTATTAAGCAACCAGTCTCACAAACAGGTAACTGTGTTTACCTCTGTGAGAGTATACTGGAAATTATATATTTTTTATGTATATCTATTTTCTAACTGGTTCAATAAATACAAATACCTTTTGTAGGAGTTCCTGGTTGTCCTCAACTCTTTTTACATCATGGACTAATTTTTGTTCCATTAATTTGATTTGTTCAAAATCTTTTTCAATTGCTTTATTTAACATTTCTTGTATTAACTTAACCTTATCTATTCCATTATTTAATTTATGAAACATATCACAATTCTAGAAACAAAAAAATGTATACACTGAAACAAAATTTTCAACAAGAAACTTACAGAATTCTCTAAAATTGAAACAATTTCAGTATTACTCTCACAAGCTTCTGTAATCTTCTTTAATAGAACTTCATGTTTTCTACAAACAGTTTTATGTTTAGTTTCCATCCTGTCTATGATCATTTTGGCAGCCTGCTCAGAGAGATTCATCTCGTCCACAAGATAATTGTATTCTTGTATTAAGTGTGCCTTAAAATCAGTTTGGAATTCATTCGTAGTTTTTATCCATTCCATTGCCATATTTAAATTTTTGGCTTTATTAGATGTGAGAATTGTCTTGCATTTGCTGCTCGTATCTGCCACTAATACTTTTAAATCATTTGTATTTTTGCTTACCATTGCACATAACTCGGCAACATCGGCCATCATTTTTTGATGTTGCTGATTATAGTTATTTATAAGTGATTTGGATGTTGTATCATTCTTGTTTATTACTTGATACAAGTCATCAACTTTATTTCGTAGTACTGCATTGTCCATGTTGTAATCATTTAATGCTTGGGATAAAAGCTTCCTATCCTCAAATAAATGTGTCTGCATTTCATCGTATTTATCGATCAGGTGTTGATGTATTTGCCTTTGTGTTCGATATTTTTTCAGATTGGTTTTACATTTATTCAGGTGCAAATTAGAATCTGATAATTCTTGTTTAGTGACTGAATGCACTTGTTCTAATTCTTCCCTCACCCTCTCCAACTCTTGCACACGGCCCTGAAATTCCGAACATTCTTCAACAATCCTTAATAGATCTCCTTTCGTCTTTTTTGATTCTTCTACTAACAATTCATAATTGTCTGCATCCATATAAACACCGTCTCCAGTTCTAGCAGCAACTACATCCTTCTTGAGCCTTTCAATCTCTTCTAAATACTTTTGAATTAGAGCTGTTTTTGACATCTTCTGATTAACCTCAGGTCTATTGGTAATATTTCTTGCACGAAAAGCATAATCTAGTGTGCTCAATGTTTCTTCCATATTATTTGAAGCAGGGGATACTGTAGCTATAATTGTTGTCTTAGTTTTTCCACCTAAACTGTCTTGTAAAATTCTTGTCAATTTAGATTCTCTATAAGGAATATGAGCATTCTTTTCTACCAATCCCTTTATTACTCTCCCTAAAGTTAACAAAGACTGGTTAATGTTGCCTGCTTCTCTGGTCCTTTTTTCGTTTGCTCCTGATCGAGACACATTTTCACTTCCTGCTAGATCCACTAGGTTCAGCTTGCCTGTTTTTACCAGCTCTTCCCCCTCAGGAGTAGTTTCTCGACTGTGCAAAGTAATCGTAAATACAGTATGTGACCTACTGGATTGAGCATTCATCATAGTAGATGCTGTGACCCTTTTATCATTACCAGCTTGTAAAATGCTATAGACTTGTTGTTTGGAAAATACGGTTACTTCTTCTAGTCCATGTATTTGGACAGAACCTTTATGTTTTTGATCCTCATATATCCTATGAAATAAAAAATATTTATTTATATGAAACTAATTATGAAGAGAAATGGAATACTTTAAGACTTTATCCTCTGTTGAAAGCAAGTCAATAAGGACTTCATTGTATAGTTCCAGGTATGATACTCTGACTGTAAAATCTAACACTGCATTATTACTGAGGGTTTCAAAAAGATGTCCCAACGTTCTTGGGATAATACCAGAGTCTGAATTCTAAATAACAAAAATTAAAGCAATAAGAAATTGAAAGAGCATTTAGTTTTTGTTTACCTCTTTATAACTGATGTTAGCAGGACTAGGATTACCAATCATAGTGTATGTTTTTCCTGTTCCGGTTTGTCCATAGGCGAATACAGTACAATTATATCCTTGCATCACTTCTTTAATAATCGGATTCACAATAGTCATATAAACATCTCTTTGTTTAGACTCAGTTCCAAAGACTTTATCAAATGAGAATTTTCTATTAACATGATTTAATTTGACCAATATATCCTTGCCATTAATCTCCAAGCATCTCTTGGCATTACATTCAATCTCAGCTTTATTAAATGGCCTAAATCAGCAAAAGAATTG
This sequence comes from Phosphuga atrata, assembly GCA_944588485.1. Lineage (NCBI taxonomy): Eukaryota > Metazoa > Arthropoda > Insecta > Coleoptera > Silphidae > Phosphuga > Phosphuga atrata. Next base: position 58,994,967 of record OX155893.1, read on the forward strand.
TCATGTAATTGCAACTGGATCAATAAAATTAGTCTTACCTTAATCTTGCGAAGGCCTGAATGTGTTGGGTTTCTTTTTTCTCCTTCCCAATTACAGCAGCCATTTTAACTGCATTGCAAAAATTAACAAAGGTTAGTTTGAAAAATGAAAACCGTTGGATCATGCGCAAAATATTCGTTAATAAATTAAAATAAATATATATCTATAAGCTATTATTATTTCAAAACGACATCCAAACTAAACTTAAACTGTGCGGCTAGCCAAATAAAAACATTAAATTGTTAAAAAGTAAACTTAAAAAATTAACAAAACTTAACAGAAACTAAAACGTGATGCGAAATTCGTCTATTTGGAACACAATTTCTATATTCAGCACTAAAGCATCCTTTCTCAGCAACTTTAGTTTGAAACTCTTAATAACACACACACACACACACACTTAAACTACCCATAACACACCGAAATTTCTTCTCACACTCAGATACAACAAGCCACCATGAACGGTTACAACCACACAGAGACAAGTATCTAAACCACAGATAATACTTGTCTCCGGATAATATACCCGCCAATTTCTTTGATAAGCAGCGCTAACTGTCGCTTGCGCACCTAACTAACTGTTAAACGCGGGCTATATAAATATATGCGGCAACATGAAATTAAAGTATGATAACAATGAAAAAACAAATTGTTAAATGTATCGGATTATTATTACAAGATTGATATACTTTTTGGCCTCCTAAATTGTAAAGCTAGCTTTAACATCGTGTATATGTCCAGCGAAACTAGATTTTTACGTACAATGTTGCAAAGTACGGCTACGTGACCAGTAAATTTTAACCTTTCAGGGACACTTACAAAGTAAATTAAGTATAAGACAAAATCTAATTAAAAAAACTCTACTTTACACCACATTTGTCACGATAATGTAGAAAATTAGATTGATTTTTTAAAATTTACTGTGCGTCTGACATTTGGAAAAATGACATAACCAAACTAATAAATTTGAATTAGTAAAAATGTCAAAGTTTGGGAGTACCAAAATTAAAATTTATTTAATTTCCAATATTGTAATTAATTTAAATATATTTGTTTCTTAACACTTATGTCAATACCCAGTCGTTACTACGTTGTTCAATACCCGTGTACCCGCATGGGAGACTTTCACTTTACAACTCGGGATTACCCATAGAGTAATTCCACTAAATAAATAAATTGCTAATTGGTGGTAAATTCCACTACCCGAAAAACCCTATTTCAATAAATAAAACCGCCGGGTAGGCAAAGTATGGGATCAAAATATGGTGGATAAGCGACGCCAAAAATTCATATCCATTGAAAGGTCAAATATAAAGGATCCGGAAGAAATATAAATTACAATGGATAATTTTTTTACTACTTTACCTTTAGCGAAGCATTTATTGTATGGAACCTAACAATTGTAGGAATATTGAAAAAAAATACATTCTAGTAGATATGCTAGCATCTAAAGATCGTGAGGAATTATCTTTATTTGGATATTTTGGATATTTTATTTCTCTATTTGGGTTTCATGAAAAAGTTCTCTATGCTCTTATGTTCATAAAAAAAGGAAGTTGTTATACTTCTATCTACGATGCACTCAGATTTGCAGCGAAGACAATAAAAGAAACCAGAAATTGTTCAGTATTATAATAAACCAAAAATTGGTGTGGATATAATGTTGTAGGATCATGTCATATTTGTTACCAGGATGTCTACAAAAAACGGAAAAAAACCGCGAAAATCGTGTAAAGAATGTAACAAACCAGTTTGCGATGAACATTCAAAAGCAATTGTAAAATGTGACGCATGTTGCCAATAATAAATTGAATATAAAAATATTTTATGTATAATTTATAATAAGTTTTATAATAAAATGTATTAAAAGTTAAATAAATCCGTTTATTTATATATAAAGTAACATATTTTATCCCTAGAAATAAGTTTAATTATTTATTTGTAAATGGGTACCCGGGTATTGAACAACGGGGTATTTGACTTTAAGTCCAAAAAGTTTATATATTTTTTAGCACATTTTATTATTTATGTATATGAATCGATGTCAATAGACTCAAATAACGAGGATCTGAAAGGATTTGATGATTTTTCTTTAAATAAAAAAGATATGTAAGTAAGACCATGCAAAAGGGTACCCGGGTATTGACATAAGTGTTAATTAATAATTGTCGGCCAAAAAATCTTATACAAATTTCGTGCGGAAATGATTTTAAATGCTCCAGCAAATGGCGAACTCGCCCTTCGGGCTCGTTCCCCAAACTAGCTGTTGCATTGTAAAATCAATGTTTCCACACTCTAATGTAAATAACTATTATATCAATCTGCAATGCAGAGCAAATATAATTGGAACAGCGCAGGGATGTAAAGCCATGGGTAGAGTTGCATTATAACAAGCGAGAGAATGATCGACAGATTATTAGTGCTTAACTAATTAGTGTATTTAACTTAATTTTTCACCTCGAAATTTAAATATTCGCAATGGTTAATTTCACGAGCCAAAATCTCAAACACGGTTAAAGTTAATTAAAAAATATTGCGGTTTTCTCGAAGTCATTTTTCCCTAAAAATTAATTACTTTCCTAGTTCTCTGCTCGAGTGACAATATTTCGTTCGATTTTACCAACTTCACCAAGCCTTCACTAATAGAAGCAGGTAGCAAAATACAATTTGCATATTTGCAACCAGCAGGAAAAACAATTTCAGATACACATCTATTGAACTTTTCCAATCATTTAATATATGATTTTAAGGAAATAAAATTTCTCGTATTTTCCGCATATTTCACGATGTCACAACTTTTGAACGGCGATCGACAGAGACTTCTAGTTCGCACCAATCGATTCAGCGTCCCGCTGAAATTAGTCGGAAAACGTATATAATATGACCTAGGAGGGTTTCTATTGGAATACCATCGACACGGAAGTCGAGATCTCGGAAACGACGAAATGCGAGTAAATCGATTTTGCTAAAATCGTTATTTTTTGAGTTACAGCAAAATTGAGAAAAGCATTTTTGCTGTTGATTACAAATATACAAATTATATTTCGCTAGCTCCTTCCGTTCACTATCGCTTGCTAAAATTGAAGAAAATCTTAAGAAATTTAGGCGCTCGAGTAGAGATCTTGGAAATTAATGAGTTTCCCGCGGATAATCTGAGTGTGTTGATAGGAAAATGATATTCTGACAAAGATGCCGTAATCCGTTTTTGATTATCTGCAACCGATTCTGAGATATCGACTTGTCAAATCGAGAATCGTAAAATTTCAGTTTGAAATTTCTCGACGAATTATTGAATCTTTCCGGTTTGGTGACGGGGTAGTGTGTGGAGAAAAGGAAAATAACAAACCCGGAGACGATGTAACTTTTTATTGCGCGTCACGTGACGCGTGCCGGTTTTGATGCGAGTTGTGGAAGTTGTGTCCGATGTTCTGCTGGAAGTTGTGTTCACTGATGTTCTGCTGGAAGTTGTGTCTGGATGTTGTTTCGAAGTTGTCTCTCGAAGTTGTTTCTAAAAACTGTCCCTTTGTCACTCCCGTCCCGTCCTTTTATCCCTCGGTCAAACGCATCTTCCCTCTGGTAACTTTGGCGGGAGAGGTTTTCCGTTGTCCCGATTGGTTGTTCGTTCTTCCCTCCTATTGGCGCTGACGCCAAGTAAGAGGGAGGAAAAATCGGTATTGTTTGATCGGCTCCAGCCCGCTCATAAAAACGGTCTGGGCCATAAAACGATTAAGAAAAACCCGAACCTATCGGCTTTGTTTGATCGGCTCCAGCCCGCTTATAAAACGGTCTGGGCCATAAAACGGTTTAGGAAAAACCCGAACCTGTGCGACTCGTCTTGTCAATAATGAGTCCCTACAGGACCCCCCTGCTAGTGATTAACGATACAAGTGCATAATTTACAAAGTTACAGGGTTTATCTCAAACCGGCCTGGTAAAATTCGGTGAATCTAACGCGGCGTCCTGATCTTGTTCGGAGGCCTGGGTCGGTGTTGGGAGTCACAGGTTGGTGTGCAAGCGATGGTGCTGGTGCTAGCGCTGGTTGCATGGGAGCTTGGGTTCCGCCCGCGTCGTCCGGAGGGTCGTCATCGGAGTCGCTCTCCAGCTCTGGTTCTTCGATGTTCTCGTCGATGATGTACGCAGGTTTGAGTCTATCGATCGTAACTGGTACGTGTCTTCCCCGCATCAAGAGAATGAAAACCTTGTCAGTGCGAGAAATTACTTTGTACGGACCATCATACGGCAGTTGGAGAGGTCCGTTTGGTGCGTCGTGGCGCACAAAAACGTGGGTAGCAGTGACGAGATCCTTAAAGACGAAGATTCTGCGCTCACCGTGCCTGGACCCACTGACTGGACGGAGTGTCTCGAAGCGTTGACGAAGTTCCTTCACGAATTCCGCGGAGTTGTCGACCTCTGGGATCGCCCGGGATACCAGGAATTCTCCGGGAAGGCGAAGGGGCTGACCGTAGACCATCTCGGCTGTTGTCGCCTGTAGGTCGTCCTTCCAAGCTGCACGTATGCCAAGTAGCACCGTTGGGAGCGTTTCAGTCCACCGAGTAGCCTGCAAGCACTTGATGGAGCTTTTTAGCTGCCGATGAAAACGTTCGACCATGCCATTGGCCGCTGGGTGGTACGCCGTTGTGTGCAGGTGCGTCGTCCCTAGGAGTTGGTTGAGGCAGCGGAACAGGTGGGACTCGAACTGCCTGCCTTGGTCGGTGGTGATCCGGAGAGGTGTGCCAAAACGTGCAACCCAGCTGTTGTAGAAAGCGCGGGCAACGGTTTCGGCTTCCTGGTCCTGTAGAGGGATTGCCTCCGGCCATCGCGAGAAACGATCAACGCAGGTTAGGCAGTACCTGTATCCCTGCGAGTACGGCATGATGATCAGGTCCAGATGAACGTGCTCGAACCGGCGGGAAGGTGCTGCAAATGAGCCGACTGGAGCGGATACATGCCTGGTGACCTTGGATTGCTGACACTGGATACAAGCTCGTGCCCAGGTGCGACAGTTCACGTTGATGGAGGGCCAAACGTAGCGCTGTGTCATCATTTTCGTTGTTGTCCTGATCCCAGGATGAGACAGCCCGTGGATGGCGTCGAAGGCTGCCCTGCGGAACGGCGTCGTGAGAAAAAGCCTGGCAGTGTGTGTTTTGACGTCGCAGAAGATCGCGGCGTCTGAACCCGGGATGCGGATTTGTCGCAAGTCCAGCTCGGAGCTGTCATCTTGCAAGAGTCCTTGAAGTTCCTGATCTTGTTGCTGCGATGTCGCCAGAGCCTCGAAGTCCATTGGAACAGTGATCTCGTCGACCCTGGATAGAGCGTCGGCGACGACGTTGTCTTGCCCCGCGATGTGCCTGATGTCGGTTGTAAATTGGCTAATCAAGTCCAGGTGACGGAATCGGCGTGGCGAGCATTTGTCGGACCTCTGGCGGAAGGCGAAAATTAGCGGCTTGTGGTCCGTGAGGATGGTAAACGGACGGCCCTCGACCATATGCCTGAAATGCTGAACTGCACAGTAAATCGCTAGGAGCTCCCGATCGTATGCGCTATATTTATTCTGGGAGCTACTAAGCTTCTTTGAAAAGAATCCAAGCGGCTCCCAGTGATCGTCGACTCGTTGTTGAAGGACTGCGCCTATGCTGTAGTCCGACGCGTCGCACGCCAGAGACAGGTCTGCGCCGGGTCGAGGATGCGCCAAGAGTGCTGCGGTGGCCAGGTCCTCCTTGCACTGCATGAAGGCTGCCTCGGCTCCGTTGTTCTACTGAATCGGCGTGCTCCCCTTGATGTTACCTTTGAGAAGGTCGTTGATGTTCGCCTGTGTTTTAGCAGCCCTGGGTAGAAACCTTCGATAAAAATTGAGCATCCCCAGGAAC